>CM066035.1:730058246-730658246 GCA_033557465.1 Ichthyophis bannanicus
CATAGTATCCCTTTCGAAAGTTAAAAGGTTAGTACTGTGGATTTCCGTACTCATCCCTCCTCCACTAATTAAATCCAAAGGCGATCATGCTATGATCACTATTGCCAAGTGGGCCCCAACACCCTTATCTCTTGCCACTAGATCTGGTGTTCCACTAAGGACCAGGTCTAATATGGCTTCCCCTCTGCCTTTAGATTCATGAAAACCAGCTGCTCAAAGAAGCAGTCATTTATGTCATCTAGGAACTTTATCTCCCTAGCATGTACTGCCGTGACACTGACCCAGTCAATACTGGGGTTAATTGAAATCACCCATTAGTATTATCTGCGATTTTGTAAACATTCTGCTAGCTTCCTTGATTTGCTTTGGCGCAATTTTCAATCCTCCATTTGTTCATTCTGGCAAGCGGGCGTGGTCGAGTAGTACACCCCCACTGCCATTAGCACTTCCCCTTTTTACATGGAATTTCAATCAATAGAGAAGATTCTACAGCAAACTTTTTTTTGTTTCCTGGCAAAACTTTAATCCTTTCTGTTTCAATGCCCTCTATCTAAGATTGTAGAGGCGCAAAACCCCTCCACCAATTTAATTACAGCTCTATCATTACAATATTAGTTTGTACACAAGGTATCACAGTATCCCACTGGTTGTCCTCCTTCCACCATGTCTCTGATATTCCAATCATATCTAACCTCTCATTTAGGGCTATAAATTCTAAAACCTCTCCCATCTCTATTGTTTAGACGTCTACCAAGCATGTGCATTACAAGCATTTTAGAGACTGTATTTTCATTCATATTAATTTGGCTATATTGGTTAGAAAATAGAGAAATGGGTTAATTTGGGAGCTTTAAGCTCTGTCTGCTCCATACTTGAGGGCATTTGGGCTAACCTTTGCTCTTTTTTTGGAACCTCTCTGCTTTTGGTAGTATCCTTCAAGGATTTCATTTCTTCCGAAACCATCTGCTCATTTGGGCGACTGTCGGCTTTTCCCCAAGATGAACTAGTTTTAAAAGCTGCTATATCTCCTTTTTAAAGGTTAATGCCAGCAGCCTGAGTCCATCCCTGTTAAGGTGAAGCTCATCTCTTCGGAAGAGCCCCTCCTTTCCCCAGAATGTTCCCCAGTTCCTAACAAATCCAAAACCCTCATCTCTGCACCATTGTCTCATACACGCATTGAGACTCTGGAGCTCTGCCTGCTGTTTGGGTCCTGCACGTGGAACGGGAAGCAATTCGGAGAATGCTACCCTGGAAGTTCTGGATTCCAACTTCCTACCTAAAAGCCGAAATTTAGCCTCCATAACCTCCCTCCCACATTTTCGTATGTCATTGGGACTGACAGGTACCAAGACCGCAGACTCCTCCCCAGCACGAGCTAAGACCGGCTCTAGGTGGCGCGTGAGGTCCGCGACCGTCGCACCAGGCCGGCATGTGACCAGGCGATCCTCACGTCCACCAGCCCCCCCGCGATCTCCAGGCCTAAGGATCGCATCCCCACCGAGACCTGCTGTCCGAACCCGTCCCTCATGGGCACTTGGCCCTGGAGAAACTTCCTCGGTGTGAGAGGGTTTTACATCACCTGGAGGGACAGGTCCTAGTTACAGGATCACTTCCTGCCACACCAGGGTGATGCTCTCCTGTCACGTGACCTCTCTTCTCCATGGCAACAGGGATGCTGCCAGACTGGAGGTGGGACTTCAGGACTATATCCCTGTAGGTCTCGTCTATGTACCTCTCTGTCTGTCTTATGTTTTCCAAGTCTGCTACTCTAGCCTCTAGAGAACGGACTTGTTCCCTGAGAGCAAAGAGCTCCTTGCACCTAGTGCACATGTAAGCCCTCTCACCAACTGGGAGGAAAATCATACATGTGACACTCAATGCAAAAGACTGGAAAGCCCCCATCTCGCTGCTGGACTGCTGTCTGCATCTTAGTTTTAAATTTTTGTTTAGATCTTTAAGTTCTTTACTTACTAAGGGTTGCCAATAAAACTGTACCTTTGGATATCTGCGCATGTGTGCACTCGTTGAACATGAACATAGGCAATGCGTAGGGTGTGTATGCGGAACCGTGCGCTGCACTTGCGCAAGACATGTACTTGTCTGCCCGTTTGCGGTGGGCTGGTTCCGTGCCCGTCCCATAGGCACCAGGGAGACAAGCACAGAACCATGACGCCACACATGTACGTGTCTGCACATGTGCGGCGGGCTGTTTCCACTGACCTCTGTTGCCTGTGGGACAGCTGCAGTACTGTGCACCGCACATGTGCATGTAGACTACGTATTGTGTGGGGGGGGGCACATGCATATGCAGTGTCAGCTCACACCATACCATCCTTTATGGCTTTTTACGGGCTGCATGTAACCTGGCGCAGCACATGCGGCAGACACGTACACATCTTGTGCATGTGCGGATGCACGGTTCCGCTGGACCCTGGTGCCTATGGGACGGGCCACAGAACCAGCCACTGCCACACGTGCAGACACGTACACGTCTTGCACATGTGCAGTGCACGGTTCTGCATACACCCCCGCGCATCGCCTATGTGCATGCGCAACGCACACACATACTCACAGACATCCAAAGATCCATATATTGATGTGCAACACCTGGTACACGCTGAGGGGTTAGTGCAGGTGAGTGAGGTTGAAGGCGGGGGTGAGGTTGAAGGTGGGTGTTATTGGTGGTGGTTAATGCGAACGGAGGGTCAGAGGCAGGTAGGCGTGGAGAGTGGCAGGTTTGGTGTGCAGTGAGGGAGGAAGGTGGCTGGGTTGGTGAGTGGTGGGAGAGATAAGCGGTAGCCTTGGTGAGTGCTGGTGGAGGTGTGTGGCTGGGTTGGTGAGTGCTGTGGGAGGTAGGTGACACGGTTGGTGGGTGGTGGGTGAGGTAGGTGGCAGGGTTGGTGTGTGGTGGGGGAGGTGGCTGGCACGGTTGGTGTGTGGTGTGTGGCAGGGTGGTGAGGGTTAGTGGTGTGTGGTGGTGTGGCTAGGTTGGTGAGTGGTGGGGGAGGGAATGGCAGGATTAGCGTGTGTGTGGTGGGCGAGGTGAGGGGGGCCGGGTTACTAGTGTCCGCTATGGCAGCCTTTGTGGTTGCCTCATGTACACTGGGGGATGTGCAGAGCTTGAAGTTGCCTGACGAGGGAGATGATGTCCATGGAGCTGGGGCACAGGGTGGGAGTGCAAGCCCACTACAACACCGCCTGCAGCTGTGGGGGAAAGGCCAGGCAGGGGCTGTGCTGGCACAGCACAGGAGGCGTGCCGAGTTGCAGGCTCACCAGCCTCGCCTCTACAGGCCCAGGGCCCAGCTCCAGGACATGTGTGAGGACCAGGTCATCTCCCTCTACCGCCTGAGCACAGGGGCTATTAGGGAGCTCTATGAGGATCTAAGACCTGACCTTGAGCCACTGTCTCATCAGTCACATGCCATACCAGGTTTGGTCAAGCTCCTTGGTGCCCTACATTTCTTTGCCTCTGGCTTTTTCCAGTCATCTGTGGCCACAGTGGGTGGCATGAGCCACCCCACCTTCTCACGCTGTCTCCACCAAGTACTGCGTGCCATGATCAGCTGGGTTGGGAATTACATTGCATTTCCCAACACTAGGCAACAGTGGGGGACCCTGAACCAGGCCTATGCGGCAATTGCCGGGTTACCACACGTGATGGGAGCTATTGATTGCACACATGTTGCCCTGGTCCCGCCCAGAGACAGGGAGGCAATGTTCCGCAACCACAAACACTACCACTCCCTGAATGTTCAGGTTGTATGTGATGCAGGTATGCGTATTCTGAATGTGGTCCCACGGTTTGCAGGGTCCACCCATGACTCCTATATCCTGCGTCACTCGGCACTGTACAGACAATTTGAGGCCGGTCAATTTGAGGACTGTATACTGCTGGGTGGGTATTTGTCATCTCTGACATGCACATCGTATACCCCTGCTATCCATCTGAACACATGTCTGTCTTTGACGTGTGTCCCAAATTGTGTGTGTGTGTCATTTGTGTGTGTGGGAGCTGACACGGGGGGATGACTCCAGGTCCTCTGTGCTGCAGTGCTGTGTGTTGGTGGCACACTGACATTTGACGTTTCATGACATTTGACATTGTGAGTTTAGGTTGGCACGGTACGACACACATGTATGCTTGATGTTTATCAACAGTGTAGTGTTGTCTGTGCCATCCAGCCTGCTACGGTGGGTTAACTGTTCCCGTCGCACCATCTGTGTGTGGTGAATAGCATGACTGTCACATGCTTGCACATGTGTGCATCTCTGCCCTTGTCCAAGGTGCATTGCATGTGTGTCTCTGAGGTGTTCGTGGCTGGCGCTACTACCTTTCGGCCTCTGGTGTCTGCCCATGTGTCTGCTGTGGTTCAGGATAATGTTGTGTGCACTCCTTCTACCTCCCCCGTGCTCTGTATCTCACACCTCCAGACACTGGCGCATAGTTGTTGTGTCCCATCATGTGTTCCCCTATGTTTCTGTCTTACCTGTAGGTGCTGTGGGTTTGCACGTACATTCATGTGTGCATGTGTGTGGACATCAGCTACTGGTTTAACATTCAACATTTCTTTCTACAGGTGATGCAGGATATGGGTGTTGGCCCTGGTTGCTAACCCCTGTGCATCTACCACGGACACATGCAGAGATGAGGTACAATGAAGCCCATGCCTCCAGTTGCTTCGTCATCGAGCACACCTTTGGCGTTTTGAAAAATCGCTTCAGGTGTCTGGATAGGACCGGCGGGGCCTTACAATACCAACCCGTGACAGTGGCAGAGATCATTATTGCCTGTTGCATCCTGCACAACATTGCTCTCAGGCACGATCTTGATGTCGAAATTAATGAGGATCTGGAAGATGATCCAATGTGCCCTCTTGTACGTGCCCATGGTTACACACTTGAGGGTACAGCACTCAGGCGCCAGCTGATTGAGGAGCTATTTTCATGTGAGTACTGGATGTTTTGGAAAAAACATTTGGATAGATATATTTATTTTATTTATTTATTTATTTACATTCTCTTATATACCGCACTATTCTGCATCAGTGTGGTTTACATTGAACAAACTGCAATTACATTGAACAGGGCATTATAACTTGGAGATAACTATTTTACAGGGAAGATGGGCTATGGAGGGTTAAGTGGCTTGCCCAAGACCACAAGGAGCACCTGTGGGACTAGAAACCTCAGTCCTTCCAGCCCAAGGTTGCTACTACTATATATGTACTACTACTACTACTACTGAGCATTGGTATCGCACTACCAGTCATACGCAGCACTGCACTGACATTGCTGACACAATGCCTGGCCATCTGAGCTTACAATGTGGTCCAACCGCTAACACAGAAGGTGTGGGCAGGGGACAACAGCGGGTGGAGGTGATTAATGTAGTCAGGATTATTAGGCTTAGGTGATGTGGTAGACTGTCACACAGGGTTTTGAGATGGTTGGTGAGGGTGGCTGTCCTGCAGCCACCCGTAGTTAGTTACAGGCATTGGGTGCTGCTAGGTGACAGGTGTTTGGTCCCGCATTAACAGTGGGGGGGTGGGGGGTGGGGAGGAAACCCATTGATAGGCCCAGTTGGCTTGACATGTGGGGATGACATTTGGGGGATATGAGGGGATTGATTGGATTGTATGCGCTGATGAGCAGGGACTGTGTGTAACATGTTTCAGAATGGCGATGCATACAGGTGTTAGCACTGTTTACATGCTCAGTAGTAGTAGTAGTATTTGTAGTACTTGGGTTATGCGCGTCAAGGTACAGGGCAACCAGTGTAACTGCATGTATAGATAAGCAGGTGCATCTTGACCTCGGCTGGGGCCTGTGAGGTGTTGTGACAGGTGGGGTGTTATTGTCATACTGAGGCTGTTGGTAGATTAGCCATGCAGCGTAGTGTTGCATACATTGCGGCGGACAGAGATGATTTAGAGGCAGACCAGCAAGGTGTAGGTTACAGTGATCAGGATGGCGGGTGATGAAGGGGGGCATTAGGGCTTTATTTGTGTGTTCTGGGGTGACAGCAGGGATATTGCTGATGTTATCTAGGGGGACACCGCAGGCCTTAGCTGCATGATGGGTATGTGTGGGGAAGGGGTGCGAGGGGTGATAGAGACCTGCTACCTTGACAGCCACATCGACATAAGGTGTATCCAACCTATACACAGACACTGTAAGGGTTGGAGAGGGTTTAGGAGCAATGCCAAGATGTCGGGTCTTGGCCATGCTCATTTCATGCAGCAGGGGTACCTGTATCCAGCAATGTCAGGGAGCAAGCTGAGGTCGGGGTGTGGTTTGCCAAACGTAGTTCATGCGTGGTGAGATATTTTTTGGACACATCAGCGTACAGCTGCTACTGATAGCCAGGGGATTTGCCTGCTGCACCAGGGAACTGGGAATAGGGCCAGGGGAATGTAGCAGCCCCTGCATATATTCCTTTTGTATAGCACCTGGGAGCGGGTTAGCAGGGGAGATGTACCCACAGGAAACACACACTGAGGATGCTATGGGAGACATATGGGGGAGGCAGGGCTGTACCTGGACCTTTGGGCCGAGCACGTACAGGGTAGCATGGTGACAGTTGTGGTAACGGTCTCAAGGGCAGCAGAGAGGTCACAACGGGGACGGACAGGCTACAGGTCCGTAGACATGGCCAGGAACACGTCAATGGGGGGTTGGGGTGGGGACAATTAGGTACAGTGTCATGATGAACTGCCAGACTGTGACGGATCTAGGGGGTTATGAGAGATGAAGATGTGAAGCTGGTGTGTTTGTGGCACAGCTCCAACATGACATATGTATGTTTCCCTTGTGTTTCTCATTCCACAGGAAATGCTTGGTGACATCCCTGGTGATGTAGTGCGGTGGCAGCTGTGTGTACCTCATTCAAAGTGCAGGACACTGGGGTAGGTGGACATACAGGTACTTTGTCTGTGTGGACAGTCAGGAGCAGCACATGTCACAGGTTGTCTGTCTAATGCACATATGTTGTGAGTGACCTATTGAGCGTGCTCCCACGTACCCCATATGTTGATGTTGGCCACACATATCCACATGTGTTCGTGCCCAGTTTGTCTTCTCCAGCACTGTCTCTGGGACACATCCAACAGGGCTGCATGTGTCTACAGGTCCTAGGTGTTCTGGTGGTGGGCCACACTTACACCCTTCACTGACATTGTAGCATCGGTCAACAGCAGTGTATCATCGCATTTACAAGGCCTTTATCTCCACTATTCGCCAATTGTGAACATACAGGCCGTATGTTACTGGTGGTACGCTCACCTTCTCATAGTGTGTGTGTGTGTGTGTGTGTATGTGTGTTTGTGGGTGGCTCTGTTATGATACAGTGTGCATGCAGTTTGCATTATCATGTGGTGGGCGGGGTCTGCACACCTGTGGAGCAGTGGTGAGTGTGCTATCTCTACCTTTCTGTGTTAACCTTGTGCACAGTGTGCGCGTGTGTTGTGTGTTCTGGGTTGACCTATCTCATGTGTATTGACAGACCACTGCACAACAGCATTTATGTATCCAAGATATCACCATAATTTGGACATGCGGCAACGGCGGCTGGACATGGGGACATGGTTATTCGACACATGTTGATGACATCTTCTGCCTTTATTGAGACGTGTTGTGGACTTTGCCTGCCTGTGAGAATCCCAAGCAGACATTTGCTGCAGACACACAGTAGGTAGCACCTTGGGTCGCTTGGGTGTAACATCAGCCTTTATATGTTTGTTTTTTGCTGTTTGTTTCATGGACCTTTCCTGTTAGGTCTCTGTGCACCAGCGCTAATGGACATGGGGTGCAGATGTGATACGCCTGTGTTACTTGGACATGGACATGACCATATCCATGGGACATGCTTGTCTGCGGTTGCATTTACAAATGTCCACAACATGCACAGTGTTCTGTGTTGTGATCATGTTATGTTTGCCTGTGTGCCTTTTAATTACATCGGTACTGATGTTTGACTGGCTGCAATGTGCCCTGCTGTTGCATCCAGCATACCATGACAGTGTTTGTCCTTATTCTGACACAGGGCAGTGGACACACACAGCACATCTACTTACGTGCATCTGCGGGTGACATCACCCACCTGTTGCAGGACACAACAACACCATTCAAATATCCCTGGGAGATGGTGCCATAGGATGTTTGACCTCTGCGAGTGGGACACATGCCTATGATGAACATTACTGTTGGACTGCTACTTTCCATATAATAGGCTTGCCCAACACACCGTTGCTACGGTGATCTGGCTGGGTGGCCTTTTGTTTGCGCAAGACACACATGACCATTCGAGTACTGTGGCACATTGGGATATCACACTTGATATCACACTTGACTATGCATGCCCAGTGATTCATGGACAGTCTTAATGGGACATGTGGGGTTGCAGACGCCCTTTGCACTGTGGACACTGTGTACTGGTCCGTATGTGTGCATCACGGACTGGAATAGTCGCTGTATGTTCTACATCCATCTGACGTTTTGTTAGTGTGTGTTGGCCATGTGTGTAACATGCACCGCAAGATATCCTCATCTGTTGAGGTCACGGGGGCATACAGTCATGCGTGTGGCACAGGGGCAACATTGTATATGTACTCTTGTATATGTTGGCCTACCCTGCACTTGGACATGACACAGTTGTTGCCACCACACCAGTTTAATGGACACCAACATTTTGGATTGATGTTTGCCCTCACCAAGGGAGTTACAGTGTATGTAGGACATCACTGTGTCATGGTTTATGTTTATGTTTATTTTCTTGATATACCGCTCAGGCCGGAGCATCAGAGCGGTTTACAATACAATTGATTTTTAGGAAAATACGAAAAGAACGCCATATATGAGATAGGACAGAGTGAGAGACAGTGATAGACAAAAGAACAAAGGAGAGAAGGAGGAAGACGAGCAGCAAATTACAGCTATATTATAACAGCATATGATATGAGATAGATGTTACTCACACGCCACGGTTCCACGCCTAAGGGCGTGGGCCCGCAAGGCGCGGGCGCGCCTCAGGAGCGGCGGTATTTGGCCCGTTGGAGAGGGCTGCTGATTGGCAGTTGCAGGAGGCGAGGAGGAGCTCCCGCTCACTCCCTCCGGTGTTACATGCTGCCCCTCGATCTAATCTCGCGCCTCAGGAGCGGCGGTATTTGGCCTGTTGGAGAGGGCTGCTGATTGGCAGTTGCAGGAGGCGAGGAGGAGCTCCCGCTCACATGCTGCCCCTCGATCTAATCTCGCGCCTCAGGAGCGGCGGTATTTGGCCCGTTGGAGAGGGCTGCTGATTGGTACACAAGGGCATGTGGCAGTGTGGCTTCTGTGTGGGGTACTGGCTCATGCTTGACCTTTCTTTCACACTCCATATACAGGTCATTGTGTTTAGCTACTGTACAGCCATGCTGCTGTACATTGATTTACAAACATAGCATTGCATGTCTGCACAGTCCTCTTTGTCCCCTGACGTTCCGCCACTCACCTTCGCCCATGACATTTGCAATGTGGCAGTGTGATTGTCCATTTTCGTCCTTCATTTGTGCATCCCATGTACAGTGATCTATGTGTACGGTTCATGTATCCACACCACCCATTGCAGGGGACCTGCTGCATGGTGATATCTCTGCATATCTGTGAGGTTCCTTTTTTGGTCTTCTCTGGGATCATGTGCCTCTTGTACCTGTTAACTTATCCTCATTTTGCATTTGGCCTTTGTTTTGGGTTCCATTGTTGATGCTTTCATTGCTATATCATGCATTCTGGGGCAGCTGTGAAATATATATCTATATCTGTGTGTACACTTGCTTACATGTTGCCACTTATGCTTTTTCAGGCTTTTGCCACCTGTATTGGCAGACGGATATGTTTTTGGGGACAGTTCATGACTGATGTGTGTTGATCCCTCATCATGCACTGCTTAGTGCCTACATGCGACTAGGGCATCTGGGACGTGCAGCAACAAGTGGGGGGTGGGGGGATACTACATAGTGAACACCATGCAGCTACGGCACATTATCTCTCCTGCCCATCATCTGTAGATGTGCCAGTGACTTTGGGGTGACATGTGGGTAGCTGGCATGCTCAATGTGTTTTCAGTTTGTTCACTGTAAACCAACCACATTGATATGATGACAGGCGGTATATGCGATATGTCTACTGGTGACCACAATAAAATTATGTGTTTGACCCACATTTCTCTCTGCTGTTGCTTGACCACACTGACACATGTCTTTCGTTATGTTCTGGTAATGTGCATGGCCCACCTGTGCTCACATCCTTGTATGGTAGCAGCTGGCTATGTGGCAACCGTCTGATATATCACAAGGTGCTATGTGTTTCCATATTGACATTCCCTTTGAGGGGACATATTTGGGTTGTGCTTGCTGTGGTTGTTTGGGGTAGCAGTTGCGGACATGTGTTGGTGCACCATAGGTTGCAGGTTTGAGTCCCACATGTTTCTTCTCTTTGCCCTTTTTTGGTGCTAACCTGACCAGGAGCTGCCTGATGACTGGTCACCTTTCCGCACACCCTTCCATCGCTTCACCTTACACCACAGTATGCCCTCGATGCAGCCTATCCATCGCATATTAATTGTTACATATGGCTCTTTCTTTGTACTGTCCATGTCGGCTGGGGGGATTGGCATTGCTGTTGTTGATCTGATGTGGTCCATGTCTGTTTGTAGGTTCATGTCTCATATGCTCGTTTTCCGTTCTGTTCCCCATTTTGCCCTGCTCCACAGAGCATCCCCTGCCACCCATTGGGCTTAGCTTCTTTACTCTTTTGCATGCTATGTCCACTGCATGACATTTCATTGTGTGTGTGTACATGTGTTTTTATGTGGCTGTCGTCCCAATTACTGACTGTGATATGAGCTGTACACACCAGTTCTGCATGTGCATTGCATCTTCGTGACTGTTAGGGTTTCCCTATCCTGGCAGCCAGCTGTGTTTTGATGTGGTGCCCTCCAGTGTTCTTGTATGCAGCCTTTGCCGTGACACTCATGTTGGTGTTGTAGCCTACCGGGTTGTGCATTTCCATTTGTGCTACTGATCATGGGTTCGATTCCTCTCTGTTCTAATTATTTTATGCCTCTCATCCACACATACTTTGCATTCCTGTTACAGTCCTATCTATGACAATCTGTGCTGCTGGCACATTATACCCTCATCACTGCTGCCAAACATCCTTCTGTCAGTCTATCTGTGTCTGCAAGCTCTGTGGCGTCCTACCCTACTGTGCAGGCTGCTACTCCATGTCCTGCACTGGCACACTTATCTGCATTGCGGCTCTTCATGCTTGCCTCTCCTGTGTCTGCTCTGCATGGCACTGCTCTCCTCTGTCCTCCTGTCATTGCACATATCCTGCCACCTCTACCTCCTCTGGTGGACACGTGTCCTCATCCTCTGCCACATACTGTCATTGTTGCACTGTACATTACCATCACCCTGTACGTTGGTACAGCTGCCCCCGATATGTTTGTCCACTTTTCCTGCTACCACATGGGCTGCACGGAGATTTGGCTAGTCCATGAGCTCCGTCATCTACTTCCTTCCATCACTTGTTCATTGCATTTCCTTGGTGCTCTGTGCAGTGTTATGGTTATATCTGTGTTTGAGCCATACATTTCATGCTTGTGACCTTGGGGCACCTTTGTGCCCCTGGGCACCATCTCCTGTGTCACCTTAGCATCCCTGGGGCATCTTTCACGGCACCTTAAGTTTGGCCAGCTTATGGGGTGCCTTATATGCTGCCTTGGAGAGTGCCAATCTTTCCTGCCACCCTCTGGGGCACATTATGACCTGCCTTGGATAATGTGGTGCTTTATGATGTGCCTTATGGTGCGCCCTAAAAGGTGCATTAGGTTGTGGCACTGGGGTGAGGCTTTTTTGGCTGGCAGTGCAGATTGTTGGGATGTGTCTGACTGTTACAAGCAGGAAAAGGGACTGCCTCAGACAGCCTTTTAACTGAGCCCACTGAGGCATCGAACTCATGACCACTGTATCAGCAGTCAATGTATTAACCAGTATTTTCAAGAGCAGAGATGTCTCTCTCCATACAAACTCATTCAAGCCATGTTATTTTCAATGAGATCATATGGATGCAAAAGTTGGATAGTGAAAAAGATAGACAGAAAGAAAACTGATGCCTTTGAATTATGGTGCTGGCGACAAATACTGTATATACCATGGACTGCGCAAAGAACAAACCAGTCAGTACTAGAGGAGATTAAACCTAATCTTTCTTTAGAAGCTCAGATGACAAGACTTTGACTTTTGTATTTTGGACACATCATGCGAAGAGATAGATCATTAGAGAAAGACATCATGCTTGGCAAGGTTGAAGATCATTGCAAAAAAGGAAGGCCAGCAATGAGATGGATCGATACAAAAACAGCAGCTATGGGTATGAGCTGCCTGACTGAAGACTGAACACAGTTTAGGACTACTATCCAGAGGATCGCCATGAGTCGACACCGACTCGACTGGACTTACAAACAACAATACAGTTAGTACCGCTGAATATGCATGGGTGCAACTGCTACATGCCCTGATGATAACCAGTTAGCATTGGGGCATGTCAGGGACATTCCTGGGCAGAGCAGAGGTGGCACCTATCACTTACCGGGCAATAGTGATATCAAGCTGCTTCCCAGTTAGCGAAATGTGGCAAAAGCCAGGGCAGGAAAACCCTGGCCTCAGTTTTACTGCTTGTTGCTAAGCAGATATCAGCTCAATATTGCCACTGCCTGATTAGTGATTGGCAAATGCAGCCTAGATATTCAACACCAGGGCTGTATATGATCCCAGCATTGAATATCTGGGTTTAATGTTCAGCGCTGGCAGCTGGATGCTACAGCAATGCTAGCCACTGGGGCTGAATATTGGGCTCATAATCATCTTTTCTAGGTTTACGTGTAATGCCCAGGATTTGCAGCAGATCTCTAGTAGATTTAACTTCTCTTGTACATATTCTGGAGTAGAGGCACAGTTAACACAGTGCCACACATATAATTGGAACTTATTTTATAAAGTTAAGTACACGTATTTTGCTTAATAAAACAGGGACACAAAGACACACCTCAATCTAGTTGTGGCAGTTTGATCTGCTAAATGTCAGCACTTATATTGCTCAGAAAATGTGTGTAAACTTAGGATCCGCCCCTGTGCACTCCCAAATTGAAAGTATGTGAGATGAGACTAACACACCCACTTACAGAACAGCGACTACCTAAAGTGTATGTATGAGTGCCCATTCAGGCATGTATTGTAAGTCCTTTAAAATAGGGACTTCCATATCATCATGCTAGACCAGTCCAGACAAATAAGTCGCCCTTCCCAGGTCCAACCTATCCATTAGGCGAACTAAGTATCGTCTAGAGCAGCAGACCCTGGTGGGTGGCATGGTGATCACCTCCTATTGTAAGTGGTGGCTCAGCCCTAAGCAGGCCCAATGCACCAGCCCACCCCATCACCTGCCATCATCATGCTGCTCCCAACATCCAATCTCTCACCTGACATTGATGTACAGCATAGCGATCCCCTCTTTAGCGCTGCAGCAGGCCTTAAAGTGCATGTGCAGACTCATGTCCTGCCACTCCTACCCCCTTCAGCACAACTTTCTGTCAGAGGGATCAGCAGAAGCAGGCCATGACAGGTGATCACCAAGCTATCCATGAATGCCAGGCAAGAGGCTGGATATCAGAGGTGGCACAGCGATGGCACGTGGTGGGGTGGAGGTGGCACATTCGCCTACCTAGGACAGCAAGAACCCTTGGGCTGCCCCTGTCCCTACCAGCAGACATGAAGACAGTGGAAACTTCCATAGGCTTCTTTATGACATCATCATGCCATATCAGCTAGAACCACCAGAGAGCGCCTTCAGTAATTCTGTGTCTCTAGAAGATGGCGGATGCACGTTTTCAGCTCTGTGAGAAATGAAAAGATTTAAGGAAGTTCGAGAGGAAGTATTGATTTTGCTCATGAGCAGCCATCCTTTTTGCATGCCATAGGAGGAGGGAAATTGATTCAGCTCCCTGCCCTTATCTTGTTAAAGACATGTTGAGCAACCTGAGGATTGAGAAACAAATTTGGAAGGATTCTTCAAGCTTCACACGTCAGTGCCCCTTCCCTCCTCTTCCTTCCCCCTGCTCTCCCCTGAAGATTGAAGAGGACTCTTCAGAGGTAAAAGACTGCATGTCTGGCAACAGGGGAGTAGCACTGAGCCCAGCATGGTATTTGCCTGCCCTGGGTTCACTAGGGGAGAGTACCAAAGGCAAAGCCTCTCTGTATGTCTTTTTATGGGGGCTCCCGACTTCGTCCATTGCTGGGACACTAAGTTGAGTTTGGGCCACTTAGGGTCTCTGTTGGAATCGGCGTCCGTGTTTTCCCGCTTGACTAACTGTGCATGATTTGCTCTTCCCACACTTTGCTGCGCCTTCCCGGTGTGCCACTGGCAAATGGTATCTGTGTGTTCGCATCTTATCTGTACAGTATTTGCATGCACGGCTTGTCCATGCAGCATTTGCATGTGTGTGGCTCTTCTTCATGTAGCACTAGCATGTGTGGTCCTACTGTGCAGATTTAGGTTGCATGACCCTGTTTGTGCAGATTGGATGCACGACACAACATCAAAGACATTGGTGCTTTCAGGAAGAAACTAAAAACTCATCTATTCCAATGTCACTACAACCAGATGTAAATCACAGTGGGATACAAGATGAAGCAAATACATCATGTATCATGCTCTATAGAAATGTTATATGTAAAAATGTAAATATGTAAAGCCCAATCTTTTTTGTTTTTTTGTAAAATATGTAAATATGTAAGGGCCAACCTTTAAGACCCTAAGTCTGTGTGCTGTGCCTTACCCTCAAACCTATGTGTGTATGCCCCAACTGTTCTGTCATGATTTTGACAACTCCCAAAGATGTAATCGAACCGCTACTGATTGCTGGAAGTAGCGGTATATAAGTGTATACTAAATAAATAAAATAAATAACAACATGCTGCCTAAGCACGCTTTCAGTCTGCATTGCCTAACTGCTTAGCGATAGAGAGTGCTTATGCTACTTTTGAAGAGATGGTGAAGGATGATCATCAGCCTTGACATTTTTACTGTACTCTCCTCTGGATGCTTCCCTTTGTGGAAGGGATCATGTCCTGCTGCTCTCTCTGGTGATGGGGGTCATCTGGCCAGTGAGGAGCACCCGGGTCCTTGATTGTACTCCCTGGAATTCTTTCTTCTGCAGCAAGCTTGAGCTTCTGATATGACAACACAGACCCTAGAGTTTCCGGGTCCTTTTGAGTTCCTCTGCCCACTCAGAGGAGGGACAGCAGACGAGTCAGAATTCGGCTTGATATCCACCTTGTAAGTGCTCTCTGTGGCAGTAAGAGATGGAGTTTTGGATTAGCTGACCTTGGTTGAGACCTGGAATTCAGTCCTCATGCTTCAGGCACACATTCTGCTCTAGTGAATGAATGGCCATCTAGCTCTGCATTGCACAAAGAGTCCAGAGTTATTCACCTGTTCAGGAAGGTCGCATTGGTGGCCCTAGTTGCTCAGGTGTCTTCCACCCTGAGTTTGTGTGACTCTCAGCTGAAATACAGCCACTGGTTCACCCCCTCTAGCAGAGGGTTTGGAAATACAAGACAGCTTTCCCTCCAGAGATCGCCAATAGCATGGCATGCTTGGAGTGGACTGTGGCAGATTCCCTAGTGAAGGGGGTTGAGAGTTTGCAGGAGGCCCTTGCATGCCACAGGAAGATCGTGCTGAGTGGTTTAACCCACCAAGAGTGAATGTTCAGGTTACAGCGGGTGCGAATCGGGCTGCCATTCCGGCTAACTCCAGGCTTCACTCCTTTCACCTTGCTGCTCCCAATGTCTGGAACAAACTACCTGAATCTATACGCCAAGCACCTTATCTGACCCTTTTCAAATCCAGGCTGAAAACTCACTTCTTTGCTGCAGCTTTTGGATTTTGACTCACCTGATCTATTTTGTGTTTCCTTATCATTCCCCCTAGATTTATCCTGTGTCTACAGCTACTATGTTGTCTATCTTAACTAGATTGTAAGCTCTGATGAGCAGGGATTGTCTTTTACATTTGTCTGTGCAGCACTGCGTATGTCTTGTAGCACTATACAAATGTTCAGTAGTAGTAGTGGAGGGTGGAATGCCCCTGAAGGACCCCAGGATTACAAGATGAACACTATTTTAAGGAGTCAGTTTGCAGCTTCTGCTGTTATTCTTCAGTTGGCGTTGTCCGCGAGCCTGTTGTTATGGGATCTGCTCCAGTGGTTTCAGTCCCTTGTATAGAGCATATTATGGCCCTCTTGGAATTGGCTACAGCCTTTCTTGTCAGATGCTATATATGATCTCATTCAAGGGATGGCTAAAGACATTGTTCTGTCAACTGTGACGTAACGTTAGATATGGTTCTGCAGCAATTTCATCTTCCATGTCCCATTGTCTCAGCTCTCCTTTAAGGCAGGTTCTTGTTTTGGTGGACTTAGATAAGATGGATAAGGACTTGAGCAAGCGTGTGCCTCATTGCCTCCCCGAAGATAGGCCCAGTAAAAAAAAAGAAACAAACAAGAGGAAGAGGGCTTGGAGGTATACAGATGCATGTTCCATTGCTATTTGGACTCCAGTTTTTACCACCCCTGTAGGCCCCCCTTTCTACCCTTTTGAGTTTCAGTCTCAGATTCAGCCCTTTCATGGACTGCAAGAGTCCCGGGGCTCTAATACTTCCTGAGATACCTCCTCCCAATCAGTGTGATTATGGCCAAAGGGCCCATTCTGGGAGTGAGCCCTGGTGTCTGAGGATTGCTGAGCGCTAGTCGCCATTCCATGTGGCAATGGTTTGGACTGCAAGGGCCAGTTCCAAGCTCTTTCATATTCCCTTGTGGCTCTGTGGCCAACAGAACAGCATTTCAATGTACTCTGGATAGTTTCCTCCATCTATGGGCAATGGTCCTAGTTTTCCCCCAGCCGGCCACACCAAGAGTGGATGTTCAATTTCTTTGTGCTGCCTAGAAAGAAGGCTCTTTCAGCAGGTCCTCAACCTCAAGGGACTCGCTTGCCTGCACATCTTTTAATTTCAGAGAACAGCAGACTTAAGCCCCGATCAGCATCGGGGTAGGAAGCAAGCAGCCAAGCCCTTCCTTGCTCCCCATCGCCAAGGCAAATTGGGCTGAAGAGGACACAGGTTCTTTTACATTTAAAAGAAGCAGTGCGGGAACCCCATAAGCAGCAGACTTCAGCCCCGATCGGCATCGGGAAAGGAAGCAAGCAGGCAAGCCCCCACTGTCAAGGCCATCCGGGCCGAAGAGAACAAAGGACTTTAAATTTAAAAGCAACAGCACCATTAGGCATGCCCGGGCCTGAGGGCCTCTCCAGAGGCCCCTTTGGCGAGGCCCTTAGGCGAGGACAACATCAAACAAAACAACACATTGCAACAAACTAATCCTCTATAATACAAACTGAGACAGCGGTACCACAAAACAAAGAAGGAAGTCTCTACTACCAGATGTGCGTTAACTCCTCAACTATACCCCTTCTGACACAGAAATAAGCAACAGCTCTCACCCTGTACTCACTAGTCGAGACATTACTCTGAATAACATTTGTTTGAAATAATCCACAGTGCCCCTAGGAACAAGCAACTCCATTAAAAACCCCACAATAATAGTTATTAAGCATTTACACAACAATAAAATCCAAAATGCTCAGCTTATATTTAGCAATATACACTGTACTGGCCCTCCTCCTCCTGTTAACATCTGCAGATACTACCCTCTCCCCCACAACATACCCCTCATGCGAATTCCATCTTTACCCTCATATTGCAGCCATCCTCAGCAACTCCCCTACAGATGCCTCATAACCATGCAAGCTCACACCCATAGCATTCCCACCTCAACCTCCCCACAAATACAACACGTCTACTGCAATGCGCACTGATTAATGCCAGATACTATTCATACTATTATGGACCCACTCACAGAACATAAGCTAGACATACTAAGCATTACAGAAACTTGGCTATCAGAAACTGATAACATTCTTCTCAGTCAACTCAAAGCAGAAGGATACTCACTATTTCACTGCCCTTGTAATAATCGGCGATGTGGAGGGGTATTACTAATAACCAAATCAAATCTCCATCTCTGCCCCCTTTAATCCAGAAGCACCGAAGAAATAGACTCAATCACAGTCACAAACAACTATCTGACCATCTGCCTCAACTACAGGACTCCCACCCCTACCACCAATGACCTATCTAGCATAATAGACCTCATCATTGAAAATGCCAATGCAAAAAAAGACCTTCTGATCCTAGGAGACTTCGACCTCCCTCCCCTACCCAACAATGTAGCTGACTCATTCCTCTCAGCCATGGAATCAATGGACTTCACTCAAAATGTAACATCCCCCACACACATCAAAGGCAACACCCTTCACTTATTCACCCCCACTGCCCCAATCCATATCACCACCACACAGGCACCACAAACCCACCCAGTACCATGGTCTGACCACAGCCTCATCACGTTCTCTCTTACCATCAAATTCCCTATAACACAGTCAGAACAACAAATAACCACACAATGTTTCAAACACTTCAACAAGGAAGAATTCCTGGAATACACCATGACAAATATACAACTCGACATATCAAATGCAACAATAATGACAAACATCTGGAACAAAGTGCTTAGAGAAGCAGCGAAAATACCACCCAATCAATACAACCTAAACAAAAAACACCATACCCCCCAAAACGCCTTGGTACACCCAAACCTTGCCACAGATAAAAACAAAATTAAGAAAGCTAGAATGAAGATGGTGAAAAACTACACAGATCGAAGATTGTAACAAATACCTAACACTACTCCAAACATACCATATGGCCACAGATTAGGCTAAGAAGGAATATCACACCAAGATCATCAGCACATCTATAAATTGCCCACATGAATTATTTGATATAGTCAAATGCCTTACTCAACCAGCCATCAATCTCTACCAATCATCCACTATTAACCACCAACAACTAGCTTCCCACTACAAACAGCTACAACCGCAAGTAGACCCCTCCACCTCCGTGCCTACATCTTCCCCACCTGATACTAGCCACTGATCAACCTTTTGAAACATCACTAACAAGGAGATCGAAAACATTCTATTAATAATCAACACCTCCACCTCACCACTGGACCCATGCCCAGCAAACTGGATAAAAGCTTCAAAGAATGAACTTAGCCCATTGCTCACCAAACTAACTAATGCAGCTCTGCAATAAGGCACAATGCCAAACTTGACTATCAGAAACTGATAACGTTCTTCTCAGTCAACTCAAAGCAGAAGGATACTCACTATTTCACTGCCCTCAGAATAATCAGCGATGTGGAGGGGTATTACCACCCCACTTTAAAGAAACCAAACCTCGATCTGTCAGACCCCACAGCCTACAGATCCATCGCTGGTCTCCCATTCCTAGCAAAAATCATTGAGAAAACTGTATAACTCCAGCTTCAAGACCACATTGATGAGAACTGTTTACTTGACCCACAACAACACAGCTTCAGCCCACTGCATGGAGTTGAAACTCTAATGACATCATTTATCAACACTCTTACCCAAGGAATACAAGACCACTCAAAAACATACCCAATGTTAATTTTAGACATCTCCGCAGCATTTGATACAGTCAACCATGACATACTCCTCCAGCTACTGCAACCATATGGCATCTGAGAAACTGTCTTCAAATGGTTTCAATCCTACCTCATGAACAGACACCAATAAATAAAAATAGGCACCACCACATCCAACAAATACAAACAATCACATGGTGTGCCTCAAGGCTCAACATTCTCCACACCCTTTTTCAACCTATATCTACAATCCATCTGCTCAATCATTAAAAACTACATGATCCTCTTCCACATATATGCAGATGACATCATGCTCTACTGTCCACTACTCACCAATCAACCATCTTACACGCAAATCCAGAACTGCTTCTAGGATGTATCCAATTGGCTCACAACGAACAACCTTTCAATAAACTACAAAAAAACAGAAGCTATGTTTATTACAAGGGATCCCTCATTCACCCCTCCAACTTCAATCACACTAAGCAACATCCAGATAAATGTTAAACCAGAGCTAAAATACTTCGGGACAACCCTTGATCAACAACTCTCCTTAAAAACTCATATAATAAAAACAGTCAACACAATATACAATTTGGAAGGGGTGGTATAGAAAAACTCTTCAAATAAATAAATAAATAATAAAAAATAAGATCCTACAATGACTCCGTCTGCACCTTAAACCAGAAGACTTCCACTCAACACGCCAAGCCCTCATTCTCCCTCATGCTGACTATTGCAACAATATACTGTATACCAGGGACTATCACAGGCTACCCTCCTCCCCCTCCAGTCTGCACTCCACACAGCTGCACACACGATACAGAATGCTGCCAAATTTGACATTACCCCCAACCTAAAGTATCTCCACTGGGTGCCTCTCACAAGCAGAATCAGATATAAGACCTTGCTACTAACACACAAGGCACTACACTCATACCCTCCTACTGTCCTACAGTCCCTCCTTCAGAAGGTCACCATGAACAGACCACAGAGATCTACTACATTCAAGATGCTCAAAATATCACAATCAAAAATAAAATGTAATCAACACACCTGCCAAAGAGCATTTGAACTCTCCGCAGCATCCCTTTGGAACTTTTTACCCGTCACACTAAGGAGCATCACTGACCTTCCCTCTTTCCACAAACACTTGAAAACCCTCTTATTCACCAACCACTTTGGATCCACCACTTAACCTCCCACTAATATGAAAAAACATGCCAAACTCACATATAATAGAACTCAAAACTGTAAATAATTAAAGAACTCACTGATAGATACAACTATTGCAAATGTACATAGTTTGATGGTTAACATATGCGTAAATCTTTTTTTTTATTGTTCACCACAATGTTATCCTGTTCGATGTACCTAAGTTAATTATATATGCCATGCAAAAACTCTTTTGTTCATTGTAAACCACTTTGACCCACTGAAAAGCGGTATATAAGCACAGTTAAATAAATAAATATATACAATTTCTGTGGGAGTCCCTTTGGTTAGTGTTTCAGGTGGTACGCTGTGGAGAGTTCTTTGCACCTCTGGTCTTGGACAAGGCTTACTTCCATGTCCATATTTGGGAGGATTCATGGCACTGTCTTTGTTTCAGTGTTCAAGGCTCAGTTTGCAGCTCTCCTCTTTGGATTCTCCACCGCCTCAAGGCATTCTCGAAAATGATAATTTTGGCAGCCTCCACATTTAGGCACCAGAGAATCTTGGATCAGATAAACAAATTGCCTTTGAACTGTTAAAAATCCTTGCTCTATAAAAAAAAACAATTCGTATGAAAAACTCCCTAGCCCAGAAGCAGAATTACATTATATCTATTCGAAACATGAAGGTCGTAGTTGACAGCTATTGATTCATGTACCAGTATATAGCAGTTGAGCTGGTTTATTGTTATAATTATAATAAGAGAATTAGCATTTTTATGATTTTTCTGGCACTTGATCAGTTTAAAAAGATAAAAAAGGACATATATGCTAAAAGTAGCTAATGTATGGCAGCTTTAATGAAAGAGTCCCACATATCATATCCTTATTGAGCAATGACCATATGCAGAGTTTGTGATTGTCACAATATGATAATCATTGGCACGTGCCAGCTTTGTGTGCTTTGGATTGGCCACTATTGAAAAAGGAATAATGGGCATGATGCAGCTTGGTCTGACCCAGTATAGCATAGCCAATACACTTATGAAGGGTCATGGTCCTTTCCTGTCCACAGACGCTTCAACATCATGAGGGACACAGAGGCATACAGGGTCTGGTTCTGCACAATATGCCGCATGAGACCCAGGCTGCTCCAGCGGCTATGACAAAAGCTGCAGCAGCAGCAAGGTGAGTGTCTATATTGAGAGTAAGGCCATTCTTAAGGTAATTATTCCCCCACCACAGATGCCCATAACCATGACTCTGAGCAAGAATGTTTAGCACATCCACCATGGCATATGCACCACTATAAGTGGACGTCCGAGACCGTTTGGACACAGTTCAGCTTTCCATGTGATCAAGACTGACAACACAGCAACACTGGGGGCTAAACTATGGGAAGAGACATATAAGTAGTGCACAAATCAGAGAGGGGAACAATGTCAGCCAACAGCAGTTGCAAAGAGGTAGGACATGAGCCGTGGGCTGCAGGTGGGTCTGGAGCCCAGTGAAAGTGCAGGATGCTGTGGGGAGTGTGGTGTGTCCTATGCCATGGAGATGCAGGGTGAAATGATTGAGGTCAAAGCCTGACAGTGACATGTGCAATGCAGGAAGAGGGAAAATAAATGCAATCACAGCCTGGTCTTGATCAGTGATGTCCACATGTGGACCAAGGAGTGCGTCAGACTGTAACCAAGGTGCCAGTTTGCCAGACATGTTGTTGTCACTAATGACATGGCCTAGCTAACACCGCTGTGGCCACCATTCCCCATGTGCAGTTATGTACAGACCATGGGAGGCACCAGACCCACTCTTCGTATATGTATAGGTCTAGAGAGTAAGGTGTTAGTAATGTGTAGACAGGCTGCATCACTTGGTTTAGTTGGAGAGGGCGCTCAGATATGTCTCAACAGTGTGCATGGAAATGTCACCGCAATACAGAGTCGCTGTTAGAATGCAACATACCATACATGTGCCCAAATGTGCACCATTCCTTCCACAGGCTCTGCCCTGCCATCACATCATGACACCATGCACGCTGCAGGCCAGTACACACATTGTGCACAGGATCTAGCAAGGCAGAAAGCCAGGAGGTAGTATCAGTTCCCAAAAATGCAGAACAGCTGTAGGTGAGTCCCAGGTAGAGCATTGTGGAAAAATGACACCCCCACTCAGTCAGACACACAACAAACACCTCATGAGAGTACAGAATGTGTGAGAAATGCTGGCCAGCCAGGGGTCCACAACTATCCACATCACAAGAAGCCACGCAAATGGGTACAGCATGTGCTGTCTATCAGCATGGCATGTACCTGTCACGTAGCAAGAATCTGCATAGATGTTGCTGCAGGGGTGGGTTGATGACACCTGTCCCCACATTGCCCAGAGATGCGCAGACCAGGAGCTCATATAGTCACAAATATAACCAAGAAGGCACACTTGTCACCACATTGTGATCCCTTGGCTGACATGTCTTCAGAGGTCAGTGGGCAGCCAACCAAACACAGGAACACACAGCAGCCAGCATCCCTGAGTAGCTCACCCTCAAAATGCCAACCCAGCAAGCATGAGCAAACAATCCCTAGAGTTTGAGTACCAGATGAGTACATCCCCACAGCTGGTACCAACATAAGGGGAATGTGACAACTAGCACTCCCCAACCCCAGTCAGCTGCACAAAACCCCTGTCCAGACCATACAAGTCCAGGTAAGCAAAGCAAAGCAGAACAGCCAAGAGCAAAGAAGTTTTCCCCACCTCATGTCCATATGGGACTCTGCCAGCCCCAGAGGCCAACTCTTATGGGTGCGCAACCACTAACATACCTCAGGATGTAAACAGTATGGGCCCTACAGTCCCAAACTATCCACTAGCAACCCCTCAACCAGGATTATCACATGACTGACAACATCAATGCCAGGACACACCTCTGTCTGATACATATCCTGCAGAGATATGATGGATGTAAACAGCCAGCTTGTTCAGACAGGGGTTGGTAATTGCCACAGTATAGGAACCCATTCTCCTTCCAGTAGCTAATGTTCACCTCTTTGTGTCCCCCACACAGCTGTCCCAGAGGAGGATTCCGCCCCCCCCCCTCACTAGAGGAAACTATTGTATAGGAAGTGGAGGAAGAGGCAGAGGAGCAGCAGCAGCCACAGCCTGTGACCTACCACAGGCATCATCCCAGGAGCCCCTGCAACATCAGCAGCATGTTGAGGTAACTCCCAGCATAGCCAGCCCCATAGTGCTATCCAGTCCCTCCCCTTCAGAGGACAATGGAGAGGATGAGGAAGTTGTCCTCATGTTGATAGAGATGCCTGGTGCTCCTGAAGTGGAGGGGCTAGATAACACCTGGCCATCTGAGGATAAGCCCCTGTGGTAGGGTTCCCAGCTGCTAGAGGAAGGTGCCTCGGAGGAGGCAGCATCACTGGAGGAGTGGTCAGTGGCTGCAGAGGCATAGCACTGGCAGGAGGGATATGTTGAGGAGGAGGAGGTCAACATGGTGGAGGAGGGAGAGGTTGCAGAAGAGGCAGAGCCCTAGGATGGGTACAAGGAAGCAGCTGATGTGGAGTCCCTGAAAGAGGGGGAGCTGAGGGACTAGGAGCGGCCTGCGGATGGCAGGGATCAGAGGGATGAGGGTGGATGGGAGTGAGCTGGGGGATGAGGGGTGATGGAAGTGAGCTGGGGAGAAGGGTGGGGAGGGGAGGGAAGGTAGGGGCTGGGAGAAGGTGGGTGGAGGAGGGAGGTGATGGGAGTAGACCAGGGAGGAGGGGGATGGGAAGGGCCAAGGGAGGAGGGGGGGGGGGTAAGAAGGGTGTTGATAGGTGCAATATGACGCCTAATGTCCCACATGCCATGGCAATGCAGAAATTGTACATATTGCAATAAATGAGGCATTGGAGGGTGAAGCAATGTGCTGAAAATCACAAGGAGTGTCAATAGGAATTGAACCCTTATATCTTTCTGGTGTGAAGCAGTTTCTGTAGCTACAAGGCTACTCCTCTACCTCTAAATGGGATGTACACATATGGAGCCCTGTGGATATGCACATATTATGCCACTGCAGGCCCCGTAATTTGTCTACACAGATGGCTTTGCAACACCCTTGACCCGCCCCTGCATACCTATCCACATCTGCTAGTGGGGGGCATTTCTTGCCTTCCTCCCTACAGTTGCTCATATTTATATGATCCCCTGTGCAAGCCTTATGAGCATGCAAGGTGAGATCTATATGTCCCCTTACCTGGTAGCCAGCCACCAAAGATGGATCCACTCTCAAAGGCAACATGTATCCTAGACTGGCTGAGTATGTAGGAATCATGGCAGGATCCTTGATATCATGCCACTACATCAGTGAATTCAGCCTGGACATTGCAGACGACCTGCATATTCAGAGTGGTATGCCTTCCTGATGTACTGAAGTATGTGGCCTCATGCTGTCCTGTGGGCCTGAGGGTCACATGTGTACAGTCTATGGCACCAAGGACTGATGTGAATCCAGCCACCACATAGAACTGCACCATCATCTGTTGCCTCTGCTGTGGTGTTTGTGGTAAGACAATATAGTATACAGCACGCCCCACAAAGGCACCCAAGAACTGTGTGATGCATCTTGACACTGCAGCCTGACTGAGACCTGCTGCTGATGCCAGCACTGCTTGGAATGAACCTGTTCCCAGGAATGCAAAGACTGTGAGCAGCTTCACATAGACAGGCACGGCTTCATGCCTGTGGGGAGAGGGCATCAGCGTGGGGCTCCAGCTCCTGGCACAGGTGCACAGTCAAACCGGTACCTGGTTACACACAGTTCATCAATCAGGTCCAGGTACTGACTCAGCCTGGGCACCTTTGGATATGGTGCCTTCTTGATGCCCTCCGCTGTTCTCAGTCAGCACTCTGAAGCAGGGCCATAGCAAACCATAAGTTGGTATCCTCCATGATCAGTTCTTCGAAGGAGCACCACAACCACTCCCACTCATAGGGAACAGTGCAACATCATCATGAGTAATGGTGAGGCTCCCATGCAGGTCCGCAAGGGTGGATGAAAAATTTTACACATCATTGTCAATGCCCATCTCCGGAGACACATATCACCAGCTATGCCCATGTCCAGACACACCTATGTTCGCACCATCACCAGACACGCACACATCCTAAGGGCTTTGCCCACCCATGGAATGGCCTTCTGAAGTAAACCTCTGCTCCTCAATAGTCACATACATGCTGTGGAATGGACCTGTGCCAGCTGCTGCATCCTCAGCAAAATCACAAGGAGCAACTGTGGGAATCAAACCCAGGTTGCCGGACTATGGTTAAAACCACTATGCTACAACACCACTCCAGATGCAGTTAGTGTGGCCAAGGGTAACGCGCATATTGATGTTAGTAGACCGTAATCATGGTGAACAGAATATGTGGGTGACTGATGGGAGGTCCCAGTGATGGGGCAAGCCTGTCCAGGGACATGGATGAGTGCTGGACACCTATGGAAGGGCTGCACAAGGGACACCACTGTGCAGAGTCTTCATATCTGCAACTGTTTGGGGGAGGCGTGGGATCATGGGAGTGCATTCAGAAGTACTGTTGGCAGGTGCACTCAGGTACCATCAGCTGTCTGATATTTGGTATTGGGTGGTGCAGGCATGTTGCTCCACCCTGGCACTGTTGCCCACTCCAGTTCCCCACAGAAATACCTCTAATGCATACCTAGCAGGATGTGACATGGGCCTAATGCACAAACGTTTGGACCAGCACATTGTTCACCTGACTCCATTGCCACCTACCTTGTATATCTCACAACTATTGGAGACTCCACCTCAGTTGTGTCAGCTCTATATGTGATTAGCACCAGGGAACTCTTGGGTACGTCATAGTACTTCTCTGAGTGATGGCCATGGGTGCATGCACAGAAAGGGTTAACTTCAGATTAACTCCAAGAAAACCAAAGTTCTTTACACTCTTCAAGGAACCTGAATTTCACCCCCCACCCCCCATGACTCTCCCAACATGTGAATTCAGAGCTACCAGTCAGAAAAGAGGTAAAATATTTGGGGGTTGCCTTAGACCAATCCCTCAGCATGGTATCACATGTAAAACTGATTACAAGAAATATATATATTTTTTGCATTTTAACCATCTTTATTGTACTTTACAACATGCATCACAACTGAGTCACACCCTACGGGTTAACATTGTTTCTAACTGGTAGCAATCCTCTTCAGTTCCACAGCAGTTCAACACTTAACATCCTGTTGCCCATTCCCCATATCAAGTCATTCATCTTCCTTCTTTTTCTCTTCCCCTACCCCATTAACTACTACTCAGTTCTATTCCCTCCCTCCCCCTCCCTTGGGAACTGCAGTTGAAATTTCTTCCAGAGCCATTTATATCGTGACCATTTTGCTGTGTTTTGATTCCTGTACTGATAGAGTTCAGCTTGCACCAGATTATGAAGATTATTGACCCATTGCATGAATGTAGGTGGTTAGTCTCCCACCCATTGCTGCATAATGACTTTTTTGACTCCCTAGATGCCCAGTAGGATGAATTTACACTCCACCTTATGCATTCTGAGAGTGTGCAATGGTGCAGAATCTCCTAACACCTATAGCCCATATGACTAATCAGTTTGTTTCTGGATTATTTCTTCTATCCTGCTCAGCGCCTTCTGCCATAGTGTCGCCAGTTTTGGACACTCCAAAAAAGCATGGCAGAATGTATCCAGCCAAGCTTGACATCTCTGGCATGTCCCTGACTCCCAAATGCCTAACTCTGCTCCCTGAGCCCTTGTAAGGTAGCCACAATGTAAGATCTGATATTGCATTTCCTGATAACGGTTATTGCTTGTTACCTCCTTCATTGTCTGGAACGCTTGTTCTATCTGCTCAACTTGTACTGCATCCTCCACATTTTCGGTCCACTGAGCAGCCAATTGCACCAGATACTGTGGGTCCAGCTTTTCTTGCAGCATCCTAGCCCATTTTGAAAGAGTGCTCCACCTGGGTTCAAGCTGTCACAAGTCATCATCAGCCTCTACGCTTTCTAAGTTAGTCGGATGATCACCTCGCAGATTCTTCCAAAAATGCCTGATCTGCCACTATTGATAGTGATGGGCAGCCTGCAGGCCTAATTTATCCTGGACACATTTAAAGTTGGGGAATTTGCTGCCTCCCCACTGCAAAAGCCGCCCCAAGTCAAGGCAACCCGCCGATTTCCACTGTCGAAACTAGGCAGCTTCTACCCCAGGAGGGAAACCCGGATTCCCTATGATTTGCAAAAATAGGGTGACTCTCCAATCCAGCTGGCGCCTCGCTGCCCACCACCACCAAGCCATCCGCAGCGGATGTATCAAGATGCTAAATTTACTTGTCACCAAGTCCACTCTTGGATAGTGAAGCATATTCAGTAAGTGATAAGGCTGGCTCCAGTGGTCTAGCAACCCTCTCAGTGCATAGTTGTACTCCTCATGCCCAGCTTCCTATACCCAACGGATTAAGGCAGCTACATTATATACCTGCAGGTCCGGGAAGGCCATGCCTCCTTTGTGCCGTGGAAGAATCAATTTACTGTAACCTATGTGAGCTCTCTTCCTGCACCACATGAAGTCTCGAAAATGCTTTTTAACTGATCTATTTCCGCATGGTGTACCCATACCAGAAGCTTCTGCAGCTGATATATGAACTTTGGAAATATGACCATTCGAATTAATGCAACCCGCCCGCTCAAAGACAGGGACAGCTCTTGCCACTTGTCACAAAGTCACTTAATTTGTTGAATTTTATCTTAGATGTTCAAATGGTAAACCACCCTATGGTCCGCCTGCAGATAAATGCCCAAATATTTTAAAGGCTCATCAGATCAGCGGAAACACGTTCCCCATTCTGGTGGACGCCCTTGTCTTTTTGTTTTCCCCCACTATCCGAGCTTCCGATTTATCTGGGTTGATGCAGAGGCCTGAAAAGCTTCCAAGCACTGTCAGAAGGCCCACTAGTCCCTCCAGGTTCTGTCTATTGTAGGATGTGCTAATCAGCATGTCATCAGCAAACATGCTGACCTTGCACTCCTGCTCCCTGATGTGGACTCCCTGAACTTTCGAGGCTTCTTGGAGTTTAATTGCAAAAGGTTCTAAGGCTAGAATAAATAGTAATGGGGAGAGAGGACACCCCTGTCAGGTGCCGCGATGTAATTCAAAGTTGTCGGAGAGGTGCCCACTGACTAATAACTGCACCCGGGGCCGTG
Organism: Ichthyophis bannanicus; assembly: GCA_033557465.1. Classification (NCBI taxonomy): domain Eukaryota; kingdom Metazoa; phylum Chordata; class Amphibia; order Gymnophiona; family Ichthyophiidae; genus Ichthyophis; species Ichthyophis bannanicus. Next base: position 730,087,302 of record CM066035.1, read on the forward strand.
TATATAATGTTCTCACCCATCCCTGGCTGTCTTCCTGGATCTATCCTCTGCTTTTGACTTGGTCACCCATAGTCTCCTCCTCTTGCATCTTCCAGATGCGGATCTGCGCGGTGTGATCTTTCGCTGGTTTCAGTCCTTTCTTCACTCCCGCACCTTTTCTGTAGTTTCTTCATCTGACACGTCTAACCCCTTGCCCTTGTCCTGTGGTGTCCCATAAGGCTCAGTCCTGGTGCCTTTACTCTTCAATATTTTTCTTGCTCCCCTTGCACTCTTGGTACAGCAAACTGGAATTTCAGCCTATTACTATGCCAATGATGTTATCTTTCTTCATCGTACCTCTCCAATGTCCCTGGATCTCTCATCACTCAACACCTGTCTAACTCTTGTTGCAAACTGGCTTTCTTCCAATCTTCTCCATTTTAACCCTTCAAAGACATCAGCGATGTGGTTTGCTTTCAGCTCTTCCCCTCCTTCTTTGGCTCCTTTACTTCTTGATAATCCAATATCACTAGCTTACTCCTTTTGGTGCCTGGGAGTAGTCCTTGACCCTGAACTGTCCTTCCACAATCATATTTCTACTGTTGCACATCGTTATTTTTCTTTCTCAATCAGATCAGAGCAGTTAGTGATGTCCTGTCTCCCTCCTCACTCACTGCACTTCTCACATTGATTATTTCACCTATGGACTACTGTAATATTATTTTCGCCGGTCTTCCACAATGCAAGATACATTGCCTGCAACTGATTCAAAACACTGCTGCCCAGATCATTTCTCACACTTCCCGTTACAGTCATATCACGCCTCATTTAATTCAGCTTCACTGGTTCCCAGATCCCCAGCGTATAGTCTTTAAACTCCTAATTCTGACTCATAGGGCAATTCACACCCACACACTGCACTACCTGGCCAACTCCTTGCAGTTTCATTCAGTGCCTCGCAGTCTCCGGTCCATCCACATCAACCGTCTTGAGCTTCCTTCTCCCGCATGTGCCCATTTGAAGCAGACTCGCAATTCTGCCTTTTTTTCCCTAACACCATCCTTATGGAATTCCCTCCCTCCTCCCATCCGTCTGGAACCATCCTATCCCAAATTTGAGTCATTCCTTAAAACACATCTGTTCTGTCTTGCCTATGATCTCCCAGCCATTTCTCCCATCTAGTTCTTTCTCTCCTCTCGCCTGCCCTCTCTCCCTTCTTTCACTTCCTCTTCCTGTCTGGTGTGCTTGCTGCTTTCCTATCAAGAATTGTAGTTCTTTTCTGTTTCCTGGCCATGCCTTACCCTATGTGTTTTGAATGCATTGTAAACTGCCCTGCTGGTTTCTGAAGGTGCGGTATATTAAGAAAGTCAATAAAGATATAACGATTCCACAAACCGTTGCCCCAAACCAAAATGCAGGAGCACCCAAAACAAATAGTCCCCCATCCACCCTATCAAACACCTTTTCAGCATCCAGGCTGATTACAGCTGCTTCATGGCCTCTTGCTCGATGTTGTCTAAACAGGGTGAGCACTTTCACCAAGTGCACCATTGCTCGCTACCCCTGAATAAAGCACACTTGGTCAGAATGTATTAGTCGCGCCATAACCGTGGCCAAGCAACATGCCAGGATTCCTGCCACTAGCTTCAAACTTGGTTTAGTAAGGAGATTGGCTGATAGGCGTCCAGGGTGTCACCTTCTTTGCCCGGCTTTTGTAGTAGTACCCGAGGGCCTTATTAGCATCTGGCCAGAAGGCTTCCTGTGCCTGCGCCACTTGCCCCATTTCCACCAGCGCCGGCATGACTATAGCTCCCAAGATCTTATAGAATTCGGCTCCCAGTCCATCTGGGCTGGGGGTTTTAGCCAGCTGCAATCGGCAGATCCCCTCCATCACTTCTCCCGCCGTGAGCGAGTGATCCAACATGCTCCATACCTCCTCTGTGACCCATGGCAAGGTGATATCACAGAAGAAATCTTCCCTCGCTTGCACCTCAACTGGCTCAGCGTCATAAAGCTTCTGGAACAATTCAGTAAACCTGCGTGAAATTTCCTGCCACATCATGGTAAAGGTACCATTGGCCCTTTGCAATTTCATTATCGTTCAGTGCATCTTGGGGGCTCTAACCAGATTAGCTAACAATTTTCCCACTCTGTTCCCCCACTGGTGTAATTTATACTTGTACATGTGTATACTATACAATGCCTCTCGCTGTAACAGAGCATTGATTTTGTTACGTTGCTCCTCTAGGCTCTGCTGCACGGCGTGGTCCCCTTGCGCCAAGTACTGGGCCCGACACCACCGCAACTCACACAGTTCTTGTAAAAGGTGCTGATTATACTGCCATCGCTTAACGCTAATGAATCCTATGATCCTACCTCTGAGAACCACTTTGGCGGCCTCCCAGTATGTGATCAGCCTTACATCTTCTTCGCAATTCTCTGCTTTGTACTCTTACCAGCATTTGCGCACAAATTGGCAAAACCGGGGGTCCCAGCTACAGACCAGGTTGAGATGCCAGATCCTATCCCCTCCCTCTTGCTGATTTGTCAAGATCACTTGTATGGCCGCGTGATCAGAAAGTACCCTCAGGTGGATCTCACTGCTTTGGAGCTGACTATAAAGCCGCTCCATCAGCAAAAGATAATCCAGACGAGCCTGAGTTTTGTGGGAGGCAGACTGTTTTTGTTTATGTTTATTTTATTTGATATACCACCTTTCAATAAAAAACAAAGCGGTGTACAATTTCAAAATTACAAAGAGGGCCAATAGCCAAGAAAATAAAAAGAAGTTACAATAAATGACAGGACAGAGGATAGTACAATCAAGCATACCAGACAGAAGGAGTAGACAAGACTGAGAGTTAGGGAGAAACAGGATCACATGGGGGGAGTAGGGAGGTCAAACGCAGAGGAGAATAGATAAGTTTTTAAGCATGCTTTAAAAGTGCTGTGGTCTTGTGCCAGTCTAAGGGAGGTGGGTAGGGAATTCCAGAGTGCAGATCCAGCAAAGAAAAAGGCAGAAGTGCGAGTTGATTGTAAATGGGCACGAGAGGGAGAGGGAAGGTGAAGGCAATTTGTGTGCATTGACCAGATAGAACGACTGGGAGTGTGAGAATGAATGAGATCCGTGAAATATTGTAGGGTGTGAGTGTAAACAACCTGATGGACCAAGGTGAGGAGTTTAAAGTGAATACAAAAATCTATGGGGAGTCAGTAAAGGTGAAGGAGGAGAGGGGTTACGTGCTCCTGAGGTGTAGAGTGGGAAATGATGCGTGCTGCCGTGTTTTGAATATGTTGCAGTCTGTGTAATTGGGACTGGGGAATACCAGCAAGGGCAGAGTTACAAAAGTCAAGACATGACATAACAAGGGTCAGCAAAAGACTGGTAAGGGCCGGTGGGGTAAGAAAGGGGCGAATAGCGCGAATCTGACGGAGAAAGAAGAAAGAAGATCTGGTGATATGGGTGATGTGATCCCGAAAAGAAAGATCGGAGTCAAGGAAAACTTTGAGGTAGCGAAAACAAGACACCAAGGGGATGGGTGAACCAGAAAAGGATGGGGCTGCCTGAGGAGAAGGCCATGAGTGAACCAAATAGCAAGTGTCTTAGATAAGTTTAAGTGCAGACAGTTAGTGGTTAGCCATTCAGAGGGAGGAAGGAAAAAAGAGAAGTGCACCTTCCGCAAAATAAAAACTGAAACAGACAGCGGAGGGTAAGGACCACAGCCACACAGTAAAGTTCCCTTTTTAATTATACTGTGTGGCCATGGTCCTTACCCTCCGCTGTCTGTTTCAGTGGTTAGCCATTCAGCAACAGAAAGAAGACAAGAATTAAGGGGGGAAAGGTTTGGGTGCAAGGGGGAATTTTGGTTGAAGAATAAGGTCATCGGCATAGTAGAAGGTAGATATTCCAAATTGTTGTACCAAAAGAGCAAGAGGTGCCAAGGAGATATTAAATAGGACTGGTGTCAGTACTGAGCCTTGGGGAATGCCACAGTGCAAAGAAAGAGGGTCGGAAGAAACAGCTGAGGTAGAGCGAGAAAGGACAGCACGAGACCAGGCAAAAAGATAGGAGTGAAACCACCGGTAGACAGTGCCATGAAGACCAGCCTCACACAAACGGGAAAGAAGAAGGGAGTGATCAACAAGATCAAAGGCTGCTGAGAGATCTAGGGATACCGCCACCGAAAAGTCACCATGAACGTGTTTAACATGTAGTTCATTAAGGAAAGCAAGGAGAACCGTTTCAACACTATGACATGAATGAAAACTGGTTTGACAGGGATGGAGAAAGTGAGTGGTGTCCAAGTGGTGTGATAGTTGAGCAAAGACTGCTTTTTCGAGTATTTTGGAAAGAAAAGGGAGGTTAGAAATGGGATGGTAGTGAGCAGGAACAAGAGGGTCAAGTGAGGGCTTTTTGAGAATAGGGCGAATGAGAACATGCTTCCAGGATGAGGAAAAGTACCAGTGGAGAGACTAGTGTTAATCATGGTAAGGATCGAGGGAAGGAGAGCAAGAGAGAGAGTGAGAAGCCATGACGACGGTATGGGATCAAGAGAACAAGTGGTCTTATTGGAGGAAGAAATAGATTTAATAAGCTCGGAAATTGTAAGCGGGTGGAATGAGACCCAAACATGTGAAAGCGGGGAAACAGTGGGGGAGGGGAAGGAGGATGAGGGGAGGAGATGGGGGGGACAGTATAGTAGTGATGCCCTAAGGTCAAGAATCTTGGCATTGAAGAAAGAGGCCAGTTGCAAAGGGGAAGGAGTCAGTTGGGAGGACACAGAATTGGAATCTGGCCGGAGTGCTGTGAGAGACCTGAGAACTGTGTAGAGGTGACGAGTTTGATTTGGGGCAGAGGAGATAGCTGCAGAGAAGTATGATTGTCTGGCCTGATGAACCTGAGAGGGATAATGGGAATGATGTGCCTTGAAGAGCAGTGAGGATGGAGAGCGTGCCTTTCTCCAAAGTCGCTCCACCCAACGGAGTTGGGAACGAAGGAGGCGAAGACCGCAGTGAAACTAGGGCTGTGAGAGATGACGGCGTGAGGGGTGGGGCTGTAGTGGTGCCAATTGATCTAGGGTGTCCGAAATTCAAGAGGACCAATGAGAGACCTGTGAGTCAGGAGAGAGGGAGGGGAACTCTGCAGATAGAAGGTCCCCAGCAGGTGGGAAGCGCTGGAGTATGAGAGGGGTGATCTGACGGGAATAACGCAAAAAGACTGACCCCGGGGGTTAGATGGATGAGAGGAGGAGGCAGGGCAAGATGGACGAAAAAGACATTGGAAAGTCAGACAGTAATGAGCCATCCAAGGAAGGGGTATAGAGCGTAGGTGGTGCAAAAGAAGATTGGAATCAGTTGGAGAAATAACTAAGTCAAGGGTGTGGCCAGCCAAATGAGTGGAAATGGTGACATTCTGTGTAAGAGACATATTCTGAAGGAAAGAAATAAAGGAGTGATCCCTAGAGGAGGAAGGTGAATCAAGGTGCAGGTTAAAATCCCCTGCAATTACTAAATGAGGAAAATTCAATGACATGTCAGAGATAGTCAACAGAAGTGAATCCCAAAGGTCAGGGCGGAGAGCCGGAGGAGAGTAGATGACCAGAATATGTAAAGCCGGAGAGGTGTGGAGGTAGAGAAGAGGTGCTTCTGGGTAGTGCAACAGAGGGGAGGGGACTTGTGTGAAGGGAAGAGAAGAGCGGATAAGAACTGCTACACCGCCTATACGACCTGTGTGGGGACGGAGACAGCGGCAAAGCCAGGAGAAAGACAGCGAGCAAGAACAGTATCCTCACCTTCCTTGAGCCAGGTTTTGGTGAGGAGTAAAAGATTTAGATATTTTAGGAGAACAAGGTCCTGCACTAGAAGGGTTTTTGTTCTCAGAGAGCGGCAGTTGAGGAGTCCCAGCTTTATGGGAGAAGAAAGTGTAGTGGTCAGGGAAGTGGAGGGAGAGCAATAGGGAGAGGGTAAGCAAGGGAAAAGGTTATTAGGGCAACAAAACAATGATCCATCAGCTTTGAAAGGGAGGACCGGATGGAAGGGGCGGTTTCTCCACAACATTGGAATAGGAGCCATAAAGGGACTAGCAAGAGCTACTTCAGAGAATGCAGTAGCAAAAGTAGGAAGGGAAGGTACACCTACCAGGGTTAGTAAAGGCTGTTGACAAAAGAAGTGCAAGAAAGCAGACCAAGGTATCAAAGTAGAAAACGTTAGGCCAGAGCTGATGCCTATGCTGCCAGAGCCACCCCAAGGAGCGCACCTAAGGAGCGCTCCTTCGCTGCGTGCCCCTGTCGCGCGCCGCCACGGCAACAATCATTGCTGGCACTGTGGCTTTATAGGGCTTGAGGAGCAGATTACCTTGTGGAACGCGGTCACTTCTGGGGAGGGCGGAGTCACCAACTGAGCGTGCTGGAAAGACCTAGAGAAGCACAAACAAACAGCTTGCAATACAGTCAAAACTGAATAGTAAAGCATGGAAGGCACAGTAAGAGACGCCGCTGGCGCTGTGGCTTTATAGGGCTTGAGGAGCAGATTACCATGTGGAATGCGGCCGTGTGAACACGGCCACGTCACTTCCGGGGGGCGAAGTCACCAACTGAGTGTGCCGGAGAGACCTTGTGGAACGCGGTCGTGTGAACGCGGCCATGTCACTTCCAAGGGGGGGGGGAGGGGCAGAATCACCAACTGAGTGTACTGGAGAGACCTGGAGAAACACAAACAGACAGCTTGCAATACAGTCAAAACTGAATAGTAAAGCATGGTGAATGCATTCCACCTCCGTCGGGTGGAGAGTGCGCCACCCATCTATGAGTTCTAGTTCATGGCAAAAGAAATTCATTCCCCTGTTCTCATGGCCCTTGAGCTCCATACGGGGTGGTTCACAGTCTATGGTTGGGTCCGGCACCACATTAAAGTCACCCCCTATGATCACTGAGTATTCAGATTGATCTGCCAATCTGGTCACCAGCTCCCCAAAGAGCCTATGCCAATACGCATTAAGTGCATAGACACTCCCTAGTATCACTTTCTTACCCTGGAGCACTCCCCACACCGGGACATAGCATTCCCCGGTGAAAAGCGAGATATAAATGCAGCTAAATAAATAAATAAATAGCATCCCTCTGGATCTTGAATCACCCTATAGACTTCAAGACTTACTCTTTTCCACATGAGGATCACTATTCCTCGCTGCCTGGTCGAGTAGGCCTCACTCACCCAGTCTCTTCTTAACTTCCTGTGTTCTTTTTCTGACAAGTGAGTTTCTTGCAGTAGGGCCATGTTTGCTCCCAATTTCTGTAGATAGGTTAAAACATTTTCCCTTTTTATGGGTGAGTTCAGACAGCCCACATTCAGGGTCAACACTTTAAGCTCAGCCAAAGTCATAAGAACATAAGATATGCCACACTGGGTCAGACCAAGGTCCATCAAGCCCAGTATCCTGTTTCCAACAGTGGCCAATCTAGGTCATACGTACCTAGCAGTTTCCCCAAAAGACACAGGCTCCACAATACTTGTACTGTGTCAAGCATTGAGATCCTGGGTCCCTTCTTAAAAATGGTTTATGGACCTTTCCTCCAGGAACTTGTCCAAACCTTTTTTAAACCCAGCTACACTAACAGCCTTTACTACATCCTCTGGTAACAAATTCCAGAGTTTGATTACATGTTGAGTGAAAAAATATTTTATTTTATTAGTCTTAAATAGTTTACCTTGTAGCTTCATTGCATGTCCCCTAGTCTTTTTATATTCTGATAATGTAAACAATCGATCTACGTTTACCCATTCCACTCCGTTCATTAATTTATAGACTTCTATCATATCTCCCCTCAGCCATCTCTTTTCCAGGTTAAAGAGCCCTAACCTTTTTAGCCTTTCTTCATAGGAGTATCCTTCCATCCCCTTTACCATTTTGGTGGCTCGTCTCTGAACCTTTTCTAATAATGCTATATCCTTTTTAAAATACGGCGACCAGAATTGCACATAATATTCAAGATGCAGTCTCACCATGGAACAATATAGAGGTATTATAATATCTTTTGTTTTATTTTCCATTCCTTTCCTTATGATACCTAGCATTCTATTTGCTCTCTTGGCCGCCACTGCACACTGGGCTGAGGGTTTTAACATGTTATCCACAATGACGCCTAAATCTTTTTCCTGGGTGGTGGTTCCTAATGTGGAACATTGCATCGTGTAACCATAGTTTGGGTTGTTCTTCCCTAGGTGCATAACTTTGCACTTGTCCACATTAAATTTCATCTGCCATTTTGATGCCCAGTCTTCCAATTTATCAAGATCCTCTTGCAATTTTCCACAATCCTCTTGGGTTTTAACAACTTTAAATAGTTTTGTGTCATCTGCAAATTTGATAACCTCACTCGTTAGTCCCCTTTCCAGGTCATTTATGAATATGTCAAAAAGCAGCGGACCCAGCACAGATCCCTGGGATACACCACTATTCACCTTTCTCCATTGGGAAAATTGGCCATTTAGCCCTACCCTCTGCTTTCTATCTTTTAACCAGTTCCTGATCCACAATAGTACACTGCCTCCTATCCCATCCCTCGCTTCCCTCTGCTGCAGTCAGCTATGTTGTGCCATCTGGTTCCTTCCAGGGCCTCCCAGCTGAGCCCCTTGGGATCCCCTCTGCTTTTTGTTCCTAACCCCCCCAGTGTATCACAGTTCCCTGATTGCTACTACTGCCCCTTCCACTTCCCCCTCTTCTATCTGTCCCCTCACCATATCTGATCTATTGTCCTCCTCCCTCCCTCCCTCTCCCCCCATTTGCTCACGCAGACTTAATTCTCTCACAACAGTCACACATCACTCATCCCTTTCCTTTTAACCCCCATCTTACAGCTCCCCGTCCTCTATCCTCTTAGGTCCCCCACTCCCACCATTCCTTTAACTGCCCCCTTACCCCTTATTCCATTTCTTATGTACCCTTATTCCTCCCACCTTTAGGTTTTACATTGCCCGGCATGCACTGGCCTTCACCGGTACCTAATAAAGGATACTATTATCTTTTAACAGCCACACTTAGTTCATACCTCCCCACCCCCAGTCCTTTTTATTGTCCATAGGCTTTCGCTAGTTGCAGGGCCTGTGCTCCTCACTCACCAGCTCTCCCACAGTCGGGCCATCACCAGATGCTCATCATATCCATATCTTGATCTCCCAGTGCGCCACAATCCTCACAAGCCCCGGCGTGGTATGAGGTGAACTATGAATCTGTTGATCCGGCTATCCTGCCTGAGCACTGTTCGTTCATTGCTGTGTTTGACGCAGGATAGAGGGCTTCAGTTCTGCATGTTGCTGGGCAGTGCACCCCAGCACCTACCCGCTCCCAGTTTTCACCGCAGCCCCCAGATTGCTGACTGCCAGATAGGTCCACACAGCTCCAGCACCATCTAAGCATATGCACGCCCATGAGGGCATAGCTCTGGCAGGGAAATCATTTATGGGGGTCCATATATGCTGGCCCTTGCTCCCATTGCCTGATTGCTATTCCAGTTGCTTACCCCCCAGAAGGCCTTTGAAAGCTTGTTAGCCCTGTCAACATGTGGCTGCTGCACGTCCCTGGCAGAGCGCTGGGTGAACTCTGGCATTGCCCAGTGAGAGGTGTTGCAATGTGTCTCTAATCTCCTGCTATCTAAGGTATACCTCAAATTACCATTTATTGAGATGCTTTAGTCCAAATCTAGAGCAGGCAAGGTGCATGCACTTTCTAGTCTATCTTTGTTCTCCATAGCCCAGATACTTTATGGCTGCTCACCCCCAAGAAGGCCCTTTAAGACCTTTGTTTCCTTGGTCATACTATTGAGGTACAGGATCGCTCCCACATTTTGGACTTTGAGCTTATACGGGAATAATAATGCAAAGGCTATTCCCCTCCTGTGCAGCTCTGCAAACACCGGTGCAAATTCCTGCCGTTTCATAGCAACCCGGTTTGAGTAGTCATTGAACAACAGAATACGGTGATTTTCATACTCTAGGTTCTTTCGTTGCCGATATGCTATCAGTATCCTTTCCTTTTCTACCCATACAAGGAATTGAGCTATTGCAGAACAGTCCAACAAAAAGGCAGTACTCACGTGAGTAACACCGACACAGTCCAAAACGTGAGATGTGTGGAAAAACAATTTTATTGAAAATATCAAACCCTATAACAACCCGACACAGGCCGTGCTTCGCAAACCGTCATCAGGGGTTGATCAAGTAGGGTACTAAAAACATAAAACATAAATATTAAATACAATAGCATAATTAAGAAAGTAAAAGAACAGATCCAAGGTCATGATATGTAAAACATGCAAATAAAACTCATAAAAGATAAAACAATACATATATTATAAACTAAAAAGGAATAATAGAAAAGTGAGGATACGCTTAATAAAAATTCAAAAACATAATATGACCACATTATTAATAACACATAGATTTAAAGTCATAATAAAAACATAACAACATAATAAAAACACAAGGGTGTGACAAGCAATAATACACTACAGAGGTACCTTTATGTATGGACCCAAGAAACTGGTGGCCCTCGGCAGGCAATAACTAAAATAGATAAATATAGCTTAAGAATATCTACTGGACATATAAAATTATATATACATATTAATCATCTTAATAATTAATAGAAAACAATAATAATCATTAAAAGGAGGGCTATTTAAAATCAAAGGACCAACTTCTGTGTGAGGGCAAGGGACTAAGAGAAGCAGCAGGAGCGAAAAGGGGGGGGGGAAACTTTAAATATCGTAGTGACATTCTACAAAACGAAAAGTACCTTATTGTGTGAACTCAAGGAACTGTATTCCTCAAGGGAATAAGTGATGATAACACTAAAATAGATGGATAAATAAATAAATATAACACTTACAAAGAAATGAACACTCATAATAGCCTTAAAATGGTTCTATTCATATCCCCACCCCTTCAGTTGGGTTTGACCTGCTTTATTACAAAAAATCTCAAATCTGTGACTTTATGTTGTTGATCCCGCCAATGTGCACCCAGGGGTTTATTATCCACATTTCTCCTAATGCAGCTTTTATGTTCCATAATTCTAGTTTTAATGCTGCGAGTAGTTTTGCTGACGTACAGTAATTTAAGGCTGGAACAAAGATACATCTTTTTATTAGATTCTCTTGCTCCTCATGGTCTCAATTTAGACCAAGATTTTTCTGGTTTTCTTTAGTCTCATTAAGAGATATGGTTACCTCAGAATTGTTCCCTAGAGAGGTGTATTTCAAATTAATTTATTCTAAATTGATTCATTTATGTGTTACTGGTTGTTACGTTTGTTATCTGCTAAATGCTCTGTTTCATCTTGTTTAGACACGCCCCCTTTTTTTCCCGCTTCTTGGCGGAGTCTGTGCGCATGAGCCGGCGTCTTTAAAGCTCAACTATATACTAGTGCATGCATTTCGGCTGCTACTTTGGATTCTTGGTTTTTTAGTACTATAGACGTTGTGCTGTGGAGTGAAGAAAGCAATTCTTTGAAGGTATTTTTATAAGATTGCTTTTGTGTCATCAGTTATACTGATCGCTTATACTGATCGCTAGTACTTCCCTATTTTTAGTTTTATTATATTCACAGAATGAACAGATGCACGCTGCTCTGATCATAATATAATCTGTTAATAATCTTTTCAATTCTAAACTGATTAATTTATAGGCCACTGTTGCTAACTTTTGCCATTTGCTTTATACTTGGTTTTATCTTGTTTGTACACGCCTCCTCCTTTCCCGCTTCTTGGCAAGATAAATCTGTGCACATGAGCCGGCGTTTTCAAGTTCTACAATCCCACCTACCTGCGTGTCTAGCTGTTCTCAAATGCTGTCCACAATGGATTGTAATTTATTTAGGCGATCCTCCAGTGCCGCTGTTATTACTTTGTAGATCTCCGTGGCCAGTTCCTCCATGCCTGGCAGTTCAATTAGTGGCTGTAGTTCGGCCATCTTGCTCCCCGTCGATTTTGCGGTAACTGTCCTATGTTTCAGTTGTTGTTTGAGCATACCCTACCACACACACTCTTCTCATTCTGGAGGAGCTGGGATCTCAGCACTGTCCAGATAATGGATGGGGCCTCGCCGGTGATTTTTGCTTGTTTTTTGTGGGTTTTCAGGGCCCTGTCCCAGGATCCCTACTGTGTCACGTCCTTCTCTTGTAGAGACATCACGTGACCCCCCCTACAAGAAACATATTTTTCAAATTACGGATATTACAACATCTTAAACCATTGCTTGACCACCACGACTTCAGATCAGTGGTACAAGCCCTAGTCACCCCACACTTCAACTTCTGTAATAATCTGCTCCATGGAATTCCCAAGAAGACCATTAACCAACTACAAATGGTGCAGGATGTCACAGCCAGAATCATTTGTAAAGCCCCTCTAACTGATCACATTACACCCATTATGCACATGCTACACTAGCACCCCATCACAAGCAAAATAAAATTTAAATTACTGATGATCACATTTAAATTACTCAATAACATATCACCCTCATTCCTATCAACTCTAATTCTCCCATCAACAGACACAAGAGCCAAAAGAGGATGTTCCCAGAACACCATTAAAACCCCAACAGACTTCCGCAGAATTAAACAAGCCACAAGTGATAGGGCATTTTCCTATGTAGCCCCTAATCTATGGAATGCCCTACCTGACACGTTGAGATCCATCAAAGATCTCCAAACATTCAGAAAACAAATCAAGACATTCCTATTCATTGAGTATTATGGCAGTAACCATAGCAAGAATGTTATATACTCAACATGAAAACACCCTCCTGAAACAGCCCAACTCCACTTCTACCAAACAAACCCCCTACTTAGAATTGACACTCCTCCCCCACCCTTACCCTTCCTCCACATGAACCAAAAATTCACAAACTATATAACTTGTAAATAGTTCTTTATGTAAATAACTCTCCCATCACTAAACTGTTTGATACCTTGTTTGATGTAACCTAACCAATGTTTGATGTAAATTGTTTTTTCTTTGTAAACCACCCCTGATCTTTGGAAGGGGTGGAATATAAAAGCCTTGCAAATAAATAAATGAACCAGAAACACGGGCCCAGCCTAAGCTGCATTATAATTGTACTCATATCCAGATATCCACGTGCGTAATGTATTCTGATGATTTCCACATCACTGCATGTGCCTAGCTATAAGCTATAAAATGTGGACACCATTGGCAGCTCTGCCCTCATGATTTTTACGTGCATGTGGTTGCCCTCTGCTCTGACAGGGACATGGGATATGGCTCCCAAGGTGGCATCACATAAGCATAACTTCAGTGATGGGGAGCTGACACTCATGCTAGAGGAGATCCTTGGGGACATTCAGATACTCATGGACATGGAGGAGACAAAGGTTGGTGCCTATGAGAGGCAGAGGAAATAGCTTACCATATACCACAAAGTTAAAGCAATTTATCATAACAACCGTGACATCGAGGATGTCAAGTGGAAGTAGGGGCATGTGCTGAGGGATACCTGCAAGAAGGCCAGATGCATAGGACAAGATGAACAGGTTGTGCCCTTGAATGACCTCGAGCAGCGGTTACTGGCCACTGTGGACTCTGCTGCTATGGAGGGTATTGGCAAGCTGGATACATCATGGTCCTCACAGGACCAGGGTGTGTAGCTGCTATATGTCTTCCCCCTTCACACACAGGTTCTGCTCCACACATGTGTCTGTGGTTGGGACTGAACATCCTCACACCATTGCCCTCTGCATAGTGTTCCAGATCCTAATCCTGTAGTATCCACACACCATCTGGCCACTTGAAAGAATTACTGCTCAACAATACAATACACACACGATATGTGGCATCCACTCACGAATAGGGAAATGGGTGTCCAGGTTTCCAACACACATATTTTACCTTGGAAACATCTTTCCCCATGTTTCCTTGTTCTCAGGACATTGTGGGGAACAGTATTTTCTTGGGTAAGGTGTTTGTTGGTGCTACTGTGGATTGCTATTTCCTTATGTTGACTGGATTCTGCATTTTTGTGTATTCTGTGGAATCTGCAACTGCTACACCTATGTGGACACAGCAAGGGTTCCCAGTCACAGATGTATGGGAGTACTGGGAGGGCATCTGTGGTGGCACAATTCACAAGAGGCATGCACTGATGTCTGATGGTGTGGGATTTGGGCCTGCTCAGGGCATGTAGCTCATGAATGTGGGGCTCTGCTGCCTATTTGGGGGGCTCCGTGGTTGCATGACTGACATGTTTTATACTGGTTGTTCCCTTTTTCACTGTGCTGCATGGCACACTGGGACAGCCACCCCCACCTAACGCTCTTATCCTTTTTTCAGTGGTGTCTGGTGTTTGGTGTTCTCTGATACACTGACATTCCTGTGTGTGTGATGGGTGCATCATTCAGTGTAGGAGATAGCTTTGTTCTTTACTTCCACAGATGCAGATGCAGCTGCAGGATCAAGCCTGCCACCATCCCTGCTACTCCTCTGACATTGCAGATTGACTTGCACACTACCATCTCTGGCGAGCCACCCCATGGGGGCAATCTTCAGTCTGTGGCCCTGACTGAGAATGATCCAGCTGACCACAGCAATGAGCAGCAGGGGGCTGTGGGTACAGGTGCTAATATGGAATGGCTCGTACCCTCACCAGAGTTCCCTGAGAGGCAGGATGTGGATCACCAGAGCATGTGCACCTCAGAGCAGCTGATACTGTGTGCAGAGAGGCTACTGGCCTACAATGAGTCGCATGCCAAATGGGGAGCAGCTAAGCTGGAATTGTGCCATAGTTTGGCCGTGCAGGAGCAACAGAACACCTGGATATGTCTGTGTGCCTCCTGTGGTGAGCATTAAGCCCTTCCTGGCACAGTTGGCCAAAGACTGCTCCTGTCCCCATCTCTGTGTTGGGCAGTAACATCTCCCAGCCAGTGGCCCCAACCTCTGCTCATGCCAGTGGTGGGTCTGCTGCTGCTGGCATCTCTTCCACTATGTGCACTGCTATATCTGGGTCTGGGCCTTCCTCTGGCAGGGTCAGCATATGCACCAGCACAAGGACTGCCTCAGCAGCAGACTCAGTCACCACTGTGACCTCCCATATTTTGGACCCTGTTCCTTGGGACAGAGGCCCTGATTTGACATTCCCACCCTTTTATGAGGGTCTGGGGGAGGGGAGTGGGGACAGTGATGGCACACCACTGTCCACCCCCCGTGAGTGCTGTTGCAGCAGTTGTGGTGCATGTGCCATCTGTGAGAGGGAGGGCCAGGGGGAGAAACAGGAATCATGGGGGCAAAATAGCAGTCATAGGAAGGGGTCTAATGTGTGTGCATGGTAAGGGGTGGGGTTGCCATTCTGTTGGTATGGATGAGGGAGTGTGTTTGTTTGCTGCCTGTGATGTACAATGGGGATATATGGGAGGATATAGATTGTGGGGGTGAGCGCACACTTTGAGTCTATGCTGCAGATGGGTTTGGCTGTGGGGGGGGGGGGGCGGGGCCGGCATTTGTACTCACATACCTTTGGTGAGTGTCTGGTGATGTACCCCTTCTTATGCCACAAATAAATTATTATATATCAGATCTACTTGTATCCCTGTCTCCTTCTGCTACATTCTGCATTGCTGATCATTTTCGTACATCTTTTGGACTGCAAATGGTTGCCATTGGCTTGACAGCTTCTCCCATCTCAGTGTGTTTCACTGGCTACAGTCATGGCTGTTTGTCCCATTCTGTTTACAGTGGCTATGGGGTCTATTTGTCCCATTGGGACGTCCATCCCTACTATCCATCTGCCTTTCCCGTCCCCTCCAAGCCTCCCCATATGAACAGGGAGTTTGTACGGGGAAGTTAGATGGGGGAAGGAAAGGGGTGGCACAGAGGCGGGGATGGGGTGGACAGTGGGCAGTCTGAGGCTCTGGACGTACAGGGCTGATTCTGATGTTGGCCCGCAGACTAGACGAGGAACTTATTCCACCTTTGAGGTAGAATAAGTTCCTCTAGATGGGGGGAGACGGCAGGCCTGGGGCACATCAGAGTGTGGAGGGGGCACAGGAGATTCCCTGTAGTACAACCCTAGCTGTGGGAGGCCAGATCGGGGGTTCAGCTGCGGGGAAAGCACAGAGTCGGCGGGGCCAGGGATCGCGGCTCCTGAATGGAGCTGTGGTGCCATGGCAACCGGACGCCATGGCGCATTGGTTCCATTCAGGAGCCCTGACTGAGTCAGCCAGGCACGTGCCTGTACATGCAGGCTGCCCGGAATTGGGTCCAAGCCTGCATGTACAGGATTAGACAGGATTCTGATCACGCGGGGGGCTAGACGTGCCTTGCAGGATCAGAATCTCGTCTACCTCTGTGTGTCTGGTTCTGACCCTTATACCACGTTTTCGCAGGTGTACTGTGGATGACTGCGGGGCACACATTGCACACACATGGGTGCAACCTGAATCATCTTTATAGTTTCCGGGTCATGCCACACCCCTAACAGGCATGTTCAGAGATCCCTATCTTTACCATGTGTATGTACACAGGGCCTACTTTTCTGTATACAGACATGGCCATTTTTGGCAGATATCCATCTCCCACGCACGTCCATGGCACTTATTCATGTTCTGTAATGACCTCCCTAGTGCCTAGCTATTGTAGCTTTTCCATGCAGACTGGGAGTGCACATGTTTCTCATCTTGAATGATTGGCTAATCAAGAGTGCCACTCAAGAAGGTGTTCAAGAATTTATAGCATCACCACCCAGGAGCTGGAGCTACTAGTGTTCATCATAAATTACCCAAAATCCCACTTGAATCTTTCCCACCAATTGGAATTTATTGGCACCCTGCTAGACACAACTCTGGTGAAAGCCCTTCTACCTCCATATTGACTTACCTGCTTAGTGCAGCAAGTAGTGGAGGTCTAAAAGAATGTGCAGGTCTCAGCAAGAACCATGCCAAATGGTCTCCATAGTTCATGTCACTCCCATAAGTCATCTGCATTTCAGGAAATCTCAGTGGACACTCAACACTCTGTAGATACAATCCACTCAACTCTCAGCAATGTACTCTCCATCACCAGGCCTCTCTGGGACTCTCCTGGTGGATGCTCCCTCAGAATCTGTCCAAGGGCTCTCCATTTCAGGAGTCCCCTTATCAAAAGCTTTTCATGATGGATGCATCAATGTTAGGCTAGGGAACCAATCTTGATTGTTTTCACACTCAAGGCTTGTAATCAATCTAGAAGAATCCCCATCATATTAATTTCCTGGAACTGAGGTCAATTGCAAATGCACTAAAGTCTTTCAGAGACTGGTTGGCCAATCAAATTGTCATGATCCAGATAGATAATCAGGTAGCAATTTTTTGCATTAATAACCAGGAAGGTACAGGTTTGTACTTCTTACTTTGTGAAACTTTCAGGTTGTGGAAGTTCACCATCTCTCACATGATCTTACTACGAGCCCCTTATCTGATGGGAGAATACAATGTTCTGGCAGATAGACTGAGTTGAGTTTTTCATCCACTTGAATGGACTCCAGATAGGGAGATAGCATTGACTCTCTTTTGGTAGTGAGTCAATCCCTTGAAAGACTTATTCACAACTCCCCAAAACAAAAAAGTCCAACCGTTCTGCTCCAGGACAGGGGCACATAGCAAGCTAGCCTCAGATGCCTTCTTCCTCCAGGGCTTTCTGTATGTGTATCTAGCAGCAAAAACTATCCTGAAACTAGAATATGACAAAGACGCAATGATACTCATTACCCCCTTTTGACCCAGACAGTCATGGTTTCCTCTTCTTCAAGATTATTCTGTTCAGAAACCCATATGTTTGGGTGATTCTCCAACTCTAATTTTGCAGGATCAAGGCAAGTCCTTTGCCCTCACAGCTTGGAAGTTGAAAAGCTAGAGCTTGGTTCCTTGAACATGTCAGTTGGAGTGGTTGATGTTATCTTGGCTTCCAGGAGAGTTTCTACAAGAAGGTCATATGCTTTCAAATGACTAAGATTTGCCTTCTGGTATGAGGGTCAACCCTTAAATCCATTATCCTGTTCCATACAAAAACTGCTGGAATGCTTTCTACACCTTTTGCAGTTTGGTTTGAAAATCAACTCTGTTTAAGAGTTCACCTCAGTGCAAATGGCACTTATCACCACTATGTAGAAGGGAAATCTATTTCTTTACAGCCTTTAGTAGTTTGCTTTATGTGCAGTTTGCTTCTTTTCAAGCCTCCCCTGGGACCTCAACATGGTTTTGACTCAGCTGATGAGAGCTCTTTAGGTATCTAAATAACTGTGAACTGTGACTTGAAAGGTCTTCGTTTTGGTGGCAGTGAATTGAGTTCCAAGCTCTAGTAGTGGATCCAATCTATACTAAATTTTTCAACAATAGGCTGGTGCTGCATACTCATCTAAATTCCTTCCAAAAGTGGTGTTGGATTTCCATCTTAACCAGTCAATAGTCCTGTCGACATTTTTTCTCAAACTTCATCCCACGAAGGGGATAAAGTGCTGCATGAGTTAGACTGCAAGAGAACCTTGACCTTCTATATATATTGGACTAAAGTCTTTTGAAATTC
Organism: Ichthyophis bannanicus; assembly: GCA_033557465.1. Taxonomy (NCBI): domain Eukaryota; kingdom Metazoa; phylum Chordata; class Amphibia; order Gymnophiona; family Ichthyophiidae; genus Ichthyophis; species Ichthyophis bannanicus. The sequence continues at coordinate 730,105,850 of CM066035.1, forward strand.
CACTCAGATTTATGTTTCTTTTGATCCCAGTACAATGGGGAATATTGTGAGCAAATATACACTTTCACGAGGGAGGAGTAGCCTAGTAGTTGGGGCAAGGTACTTCAGGCTGGAAGGTCAGGGGTTCAAATCCCACTAGAGGACAGCAACCTTGGGCTGGAAGGACTGTGGTTTTTAGTCCCACAGATGCTCCTTGTGGTCTTGGGCAAGCCACTTAACCCTCCATTGCCCATGTTCCCTGTAAGTATTAGTGTATGTGTCTCATATCCCCACATGTTAAATGTATCCCCCACTTGTGTTGTGACCGCTTTGATTGAAGGATAAGGCGGTATACAAAACTGTCTAAATAAATAAATAAATTTCACTACATCTCTTTCATTTATGCCCAAGCAGGCCTGTTCCTTGAAGACCATGTCACAGCTCACAATGTCCAAACCATGGCTGCATCGGTAGCTCACTTGAGGTCAGCATCCATGGAGGAGAACTGCAAGACTGCGACCTGGACATCAGTTCACACATTCACATCTCACTACTGTTTGGAAAGGGATTCCTGATTGACAACAATTTCAGTCAATCAGTCCTCTTGAATTTCTTTGAGGGTTAGAATCCAGCTCTACTCTCTCCTAGGCCCTTTTCTTTCTGTTCAAGTGTCTCAAAAGAAAAGTTGATACAAAAGTACTTTCATGTCAGCCTATTGTGACATGCTTATTTTTCCTTCTGTTGAGGCAACCAGTAGCTAGGGACTCCCAAACATGAAGATGTATCCTGCTTGTCCACAGAAAATGTAGTTACTCACACGTAGAGTAGTAAATCACCTGGACCATATCGTATACATCCGAGGGCATTGAAAGAGCTGAAATATGAGATGGCAGACCAGCTATAGTAGCTATTAGTAATCTGTGAACTATCATTAAAAATCTGTAGTACCAGAAGACTGGAGAATGGCCAATGTAATGCCAATTTTTAGAAAGGGTGAATAGTGGAGTATCCCAGGAATCTGTGCTAAATCCACTGCTTTTTAACATATTCATAAATGACCTGGAAATGGGAATAACGAGTTAGGTGATCAAATTTTTAAATGACACAAAAATATTCAAAGTTGTTAAAACACAAGAGAATTATGAAAAATTGCAAGAGGACCTTGATAAATTGGAAGTCTGGACATTCAAATGGCAGGTGAAATTTAATATGGACAAGTGCAAAGTTATGAACCTAGGAAAGAACAATCCAAACAATGGTTACACAATGCAAGATTCCACATTAGGAACCACCACCCAGGAAAAAGATTTAGATGTCATAGTGGATAACTCATTGAAACCTCCTGCCCAGTGTGCAGCGGCAGGCAAGAAGGCAAATAGAATGCTACGAATCATGAGTAAAGGAATGGAGAATAAAACCAAGGATATTATAATGCTTCTGTATCGTTCCATGATGCGATTGCACCTTGAATATTGTGTGCAATTCTGGTCACCATATCTTAAAAAGGATATAGCAGAATTAGAAAAGGTACAAAGAAGAGCCACCAAAATGGTAAAGGGGATAAAAGATACCTCTAAAAGGAAAGGCTTAAAAAGTTAGGGATCTTCAACTTGGAAATGAGACGACTGAGGGGAGATATGATAAAGGTCTATAAATTAATGAATGGAATGAAATGGGTAAACATAGATTGGGTTGTTCATGCCACCAAAAAGTAGAAAGACTAGGAGACATGCAATGAAGCTACAATGTAACCCATTTAGGATCAATAAGAGAAAATATTTTTTCACTCAATGTGTAATCATGTACTGGAGGATGTAAAGCTGTAGTATGGTTGGGTTTAAAAAATGCAAGTTCCTGGAGGAAAGGTCCCTAAACCATTATTAAAGAGGACCTGGTAAATCCACTGTTTGCCCCTGGGCAAGCTTTGTGGAACCAGTGTGCCTTTTTGGGAACCTGCCAAGTACTTGTGACCTGGATTGGCCACTGTTGGAACAGGATACTGGCTTGATGGACGTTGGTCTGACCGAGTATGGCATTTCTTATATTCTTATGTAGTAGATTTTCATCATGGACAGTCAGATAAGTCCTTATTACCCTTCCTCCTCTTCTTGAAGATGGCTGCTTAAGCTATTCAAAGATTGAGCTACTCAGGTGCAATGGCAGAACATTAGGATGGGTGTGCAGACAACTTTTTAAAAAGCTTTTTGACAAGTAGCTGAGAAAGTCCCCATGTAGACTCAGTCATTGGCCAAACCAAAATGTGAGGACTTGTCCTGCTGTCCAAGGAAAACACATGCTGCCAATGAGTAACTTTGCTTTCTTCTCCAGCACCACAATTCAAAGGCATCAATTGTCTTCTTGTCTTTCATTTTCACTGTCCCACTTTCCATCCACATGACATTATTAAAAATACCATGACTTGGAGAAGTGAATCTTTGTATGGAGAGATACATCTCTGCACTTAAAAATCTTATTCAATCTTTCTGCCAAAAGTAATACATTGTTAGATATCTTGATGTTTCTTTATTATTGATTCAAGCAGGTTGAAGTTGTCTACAATTTCTCTTTCTTCTCCATCAAGGATGAAATTATTGATTTTGCCAGTTTTCAGGTTCTTTGTATTTTTCACATTAAGATGCAGACCCATTTTAAGAATATATTCCTTGAAGATATCTTTTAGACGGTCTTCACTTTCAATCAGCTACAGCAAAGGCTGTTGATGAGTCTTCCACCAATTTTCATACCTCTGTTGTCTTCGTACAGTTATGCTTCTCTGATTATTTATTCTACATATAAACTGAACAGGTATGAGGAATGTATGCAACCTTATTGTACATCTTTGCCAATTTTAAACCATTCTATGTCTCCTTGTCTTATTAGAACTGTTGCTTCTGGACCAATATAAGGATGATCTGGTATATTCATGTTCCTTAATGTGGTCCAGAGTTGTCCATGATTTGTGAAATCAAAGGCCCTGCTATAGTCAATTAAACATAAGTAGATATCCTTTGGTTATTCATTTTTGGCCTTTTCAAGGATCCATCTCAGATCCACAATAATGTCTCTTATTCCTCACCTTTTCCTGAATCCTACTTGCACTTCAAGCAGTTCTCATTCCAGGTATGGTTATTGTCTCCACTGAATGATCTTTAGTAGAATCTTGCTGGTGTATGGGATCAGAGCGATTATGTGATAATTTCTAGTCAGTTAGATTACCTTTCTTCAGTATTGGTATGAACACAGATCTTTTCCAGTCAGTTGAATGATGTTGTCTTCCAAATTTCCTGGCAGAGCCTTGTAATTATTGCAACAGCTACATCTGATTGCTGTAATACTTCAATGGGAATGCCATCAATGACTGTTTTTTTTTATCTGCTAATGCTTTCAATACTGCTTCAACTTCTTCTTTCATCACAAATGATTCCTGATCATAAGATATAGGTTGAAATGGCTGTTAATCCACTTGATCTTTATGGTACAATGAGCTGGTGTATTCTTTCCACTTTTTCTTGATCTTCTCAGCATTATTCAACATGGATCCATGAGCATCTCTTAGCATTCCAATTTGAGGCTGGAATTTTCTCTTTAACTCTCATAGGAAGGCCGACATTTTTCTTCTTCTAATACAGTAGTTTCTGATTCTAGAAACATTGAAACATGACAGCAGAAAAAGACCATATGGCCTAACTAATCTGCCCTTCCATATCAATTACAATAGTCCCTTTTTCCTTTAGAGATCATCTGTGTTTGTCCCATGCTTTCTAGAATTTTGATTCTGTCCTCATTTCTACTACCTCCATTGGGAGACTTCCATGCATCTACCACTCTTTCCATAAAGAAATATTTCCGCACATTACTCCTGAGTCTATCACCTTTTACCCTCACCCTATGTCCCCTCATAGCAGAGCTTGCTTTCAATCAAAAGAGGCTCTCCTCTTGTGCATCTATGCCATGGAGGTATTAAACATCTCTATCATATCTCCACTATCACACATTTCCTCTAATGAATACATATTAAGATCTTTAAGTTGGCCTCATATGCTTCATAGCAAAGACCACTAACCATTTTAGTAGCCACTCTCTACACCGACTCCAGCCTGTTTATATCCTTTTGAAGGTGTGGAATCCAGAATTGCACACAGTACTCCAAATGAGGTTGCACCAGTGACTTATACAGAGACATTATCACCTCCTTTTTTCTGCTGGCTATTCCTTTCCCTATGCACCCAAGCATCCTTCTGGCTTTTGCTGTCATCTTTTATACCTGTTTAGTCACTTTAAGATCATTAGAAACAATCACACCTAGGTCCTGCTCTTCTTTTCTGGACAGAAGTACTTGACTGCTGTACTGCTCCCTTGGAATTTTGCAGCCCAAATGCATGACATTGCATTTTTTAGCATTAAATCTCAGCTCCCAAGTTATTGACCATTTTCAAGCTTAACTAGATCCCTCCTCATGTTATCTACCCCTTACTTCCTGGGTGTCTACTCTATTGCAGATTTTGGTACCTTACCCAACAGCCCTTCCACAATATCACTAACAATGATGTTAAAAAGAATCGGACCAATGACAGATCACTGTGGCACACCACTGGTAAAATCTGTCCCCTTTGACCTCAGCGTGGCAGCGTTCTAAACTTCAGTACAGCTGCCGAAGTGAAAGAAAAAGACGCTCTTTACTTTGGCAGCTGTTAGAGGTGAGCCAGGGCCTCTCCGGCTCCCTCTTAAGCCTGTTAGCTAGCTGTGGGGCTCTTCGGGAGGGGAAGTGGGGGGGGGCTTGGACTGAAAATAGGCTGGGGAGATTGCAAGTACTGGAAATGGGCTGAGTGGAGGGGGAGCTTGAACTGCAAATAGCTGATGAGGAGGGGGGCTTGGAATGGAAATGTGCTGTGGGGGGAGCTAGGACTGGAATTGGGTTGTGGAGGGGAGGCTTGAACTGCAAATAGCTGATTGGGAGGGGGAGCTTGAACTGGAAATGGGCTGTTGGGGGGGAGCTAGGACTGGAAATGGGCTGTGGAGGGAAGTCTTGAATTGGAAATAACTGATGGGGGGGGCACTTGGACTGGAAATAGGCTGTGGGGGAGCTAGGACTGGAAATGGGCTATGGAGGGGGCGCTTGAACTGGAAATAGCTAATAGGGAGGGGGGTTTGGACTAGAAATGGGCTGTGGTGGGGGGAGCTAGGACTAGAAATGGACTGTGGAGAGAAGGTTTGAACTGGAAATAGCTGATCGGGAGGGGGGCTTGGACTGGAAATGGGCTATGGGGGGGGGGAGCTAGGACTGGAAATGGGCTGTGGAGAGGGGGCTTGAAGTGGAAATAGCTGATAGGGAGGGGGACTTGGACTGGAAATGGGCATCCTTACTTCTGCTTTTGTGTAAAGGCACCACATGTGTCTTTCTCCAGTCCTCTGGAACCACTCTGGACTCTAAAGAAGCATTGAAAAGTTCAGTCAGTGGAGTCGCTAGAATGTCCCCAAGTTCCTTCAGTATTCTCAGATGTATCCCATTCAGTCCCATTGCTTTGTCTACTTTAGTTTAGCTAGTTCCTCATGAACACAGTCTTCTAAAAACCATTAAATATTCTGTTTCCTTGCATGCATCATTGTAGTACTTCTCTTTGAGCCTGATTCTATGAGGCAAACAGCAGAGCTGCATGTTCTGCCGGGACGTGCAGCCCCTCTATCCATCTTGCCGGTATTCTGCCTCCATCCCCCACTGCATGCTTGAGCCACATGCTGCGGGGGACAGAGGTCTGATGGGGTAGAGAGTAGGAGGGGCATGGGTGGGACTGATCCCTGGATTTACAGGACCGATTCCGCTCACAGCCCTGTACATCTGGGGGTCACTGGGAGTACACCCTGCTTATGCCATCTCTGAGGTAGAGTAAGAGTATAGCATCCCCAAAATGTGGCCGGCAGCCCCCTACCCCGGAGCCCAAGAGCACCCCCACAGGAGAAATGGGACATAAAGGGTGAGTCCCCGCTGCCCGATCCGGGTCCCAGCAGACCCCACTGGGGTCAGGCAGTGGGGACTCGGGGGTCCGGGGTTGCGGGCAGATAGAGCTTCTGGGAGGACGTCTCCATGGCTATGGGATGGGGCATGGCTGGGCTATCCTCAGGCTCAATTCTGACAGTCATGGAAACGTTTTTCTTCTGTGTTTCAGAATTGGGTCTAAATGGGCTCATCCTGTATGGGGCCGGATTGCCCAGACATAATCCTTCCGAAATCGCGCTCCACGTCTCATCTTGCTGCATGTTGGATATTTCTGTTAAGTTCTGTGATTATATCTCTTTCACCTCTGACTTTAGCTTCTCTGCATTTCTGAACAATTTTCAGAGTTTGTCAGCAAACTGAAATGGACTGGCAACAGGCACTTTAAAGCTGAATCTCCAGGAACAAGCAGGAATGTAGTCTTCACATATGGGTATTGTCGGTACCGACGGAGCCTGCGCGGGAAAGCTCCCCAGCATCCAATAGGAAAGCTTTTGGGAGCATCCCACAGTGCCTGCGTGCTGCCTTCCCGCTTTTCCCAACTATCCCTCTCCAGTTCTTCATTTTCCGTGGAGCCGACAGGTCGCACATCCTGTCACCGCAGAAAAAATCCCTTCTATTCTTCTTCTATGTGGTCGCGTCTGCCTTCCCTCGACACTACACCGGTACCGCCAGTTCTTCTTTCTGTAATTCTTAAAGAAAAATAATAAAAAAAATCTTTCTTCTGGAGTCTTTCCAGTGATTTTCTCTTCAGGTGCCACACGCCATTTTGGGCGCTAGGCCCAACTTTTCCTTCAAAATGGAAAAACCCGCTTCGGGTTTTAAAAAGTGTTCTAAGTGTGGCGGTACCATCTCTGTCACTGACACCCATGAGTGGTGCCTCAAATGTTTAAGTCCTGACCACTCTATTTCAGAGTGTGTTACCTATGGAATGATGTCGAAAAGGGGCCGGCAGAACCAAGCTGCTAAACTTAGCACCCTTTTTCCCTCCGATGCAGCCTCCATGGCATCGACGTCTTCCAGGGCTTCGTCTTCCTCCCATTGATCTCAGGTAACTAAACATAAATCTAGCCGGTCCTCAAAGGGTAGATCTCCTTCTAGACAGCGAGATGCCTCTGGCATTGCCCATGAGGGACTTTCACCGGCAAAATTGACCCGGTGGGAGGCTTCGGCTTCCAAAGAACTAACGGGGCTCCAGGATGTTCTCGAGGCTTCAACCTCGGCAGAACTACTGGTGCCATGCTCTGGGGTACCAGCCGCTTCATCCGGTATCGATACCCAAGCTTCGGCAGCATCAATAGACCAGAGATTCTTGGCTATTGAACGCAGTCTGGCGGCTCTTCTCACGGCCTCGATGCCCCTGAAACCGCTTCAGACAATTCAACTGGTACCGGCACCGACTCCGGTGCCGGCACCGACTGCATCGACATCGGCAGGTATTCTACCGGGACCAAGTCATGCATGTCTATCCAGCATCGACAAGTCGGTACCGGACCACTCTGATGCCGACTTCGATCGGTACCAGTACTGTGCCTTGCACGATCACCCGGATCGGAGATACTTCGAATCCTCGGATGAGTCTGAAGACTCTGAAAGCTCTGCCGATACCAGACTACTTCTTCCTGAGGATTCCTCTTATCCTCAGCATAGGATGTCTCCACCAGAGGATGTGTCCTTTCAGGATTTTATCCGAGATGTGGCCCAAGGTCTTTTCATCACAGTGGCTCTTGAAAAAGAGCCTAGGGCAAAGGAATTAGAAATCCTGCAATACCCTAAAGCTCCCAAGGAGGCAGCTACCTTACCTATTCATGAGATCTTGCATGATCTCATGTTAAGGATGTGGGAAACACCTCTAACCACATCTCCTCAGTCTCGAAGACTCAACATCATGTATCGAGTTCCTCCTTGTCCTGGGTTTCAGAAGACTCAATTACTACACCATTCCATGGTGGTGGAATCAGCTATGAGAAGGATAAAGAGTGCAAAAAGGCATGCATCTAATCCTCCAGGATGTGAGTGTAGGACTCTTGACGCCTTTGGACGTCAAACCTTCCAGGCTTCCATCCTTTCTGCTAGGATCAATTCCTATATTTTATATATGGGAATGTTCCTTAAGGAGGTCACAGGAGATTTAGAGCTTATGAGCCCTCTCCTTCCTGATAATAAGAGGCAAGATTTCCTCACCCTTGTCAAACATGCTCAGGATGTTTCCAAGTTTGTGAATTGTGCAGCCTTTGACTGCTTTGAGTGCATAAGCAGAACCTCTGCCATTGCCATAGGTGCACGTAGGATTGCCTGGCTCCAGGCATCTGACTTGGAAATTTGGGTACAGGATAAACTAGGGAATATTCCTTGCACAGGAGAGAATCTCTTTGGCAAGAATTGGCAGGAAAAAGCTAATGAGATAAATGCTGACAATATCACTTTCGATAGATTGTCTAAATCTACAGCTGATCCTGTGAGGAAAGAATCCTCTAAAAAAACATTCTTCAGTAAGAAGAAGAAGTTTTATCCATCCTATACCCAACAGGAGCATCGTTTAGGTCAGTCTGCCCAAAAGGGACAGCAGCAACAACCTAGGCAAAGAAAGACAAAAGCAGCTAAGCCTCAACAGGCTCAGCAAATTCAGCCTCCACAGGGGCTTTGACTCCTATCTAGAGAACTTTGCCTTCCTGGCCCTAAACAGCCCAGAACCCTCCACCATACCAGGAAGGTTATGTCATTTTGCCCCCAGATGGGGTCAGATAACAGCTGAAAATTGGTCTCTGTCTATTGTAAGAGAAGGGTACAAGCTTCATTTCCTCAGCATGCCCCCTCCTACAATGGTAAGACAGTTCAATTCTCAGATCTGTCTCAATGACCAGTTAGGTCAAGAAGTCACTGTGCTTCTTGCCCAAGGTGCAATAGAAGAGATACCCATTCCCCAACGGGATATAGGGTTTTACTCCCCTATTTCCTTATTCCACAGAAAACAGGAGGACACAGACCCATTTTAGACCTCAGAGAATTGAACAAATTCCTGTTCAAAGAGAAGTTCAAAATGATTTCTCTAGGAACTCTGCTGCCATACCTTCAGAGTCAGGATTGGCTTTGTTCTCTAGATCTCAAGGATGCGTACACTCATGTTCTCATCCATCCAACTCACCGAAAGTTCCTTCTCTTTCTGTTTCAAGGGAAGCACTAACAATACAGGGTTCTTCATTTTGGCCTGGCCTCTGCACCAAGGGTGTTCACAAAATGCATGGCTGTGGTGGCAGCATTTCTCCGCACCCTGGGAATATTCGTCTTCTCTTACTTAGACGACTGGCTCATTCGAGCCACTTCAGAGCCAGAGGCCAGAGTTGCTCTCTCTCGCACAATGCGCCTCCTTCAGTATTTGGGACTTGTCATAAACTTCCCAAAATCCAACTTTGCTCCCACTCAGTCCCTAGAGTTTATAGGAGCTCTGCTGGATACCAGACAGACAAGGGCCTACCTTCCACAGCCCCGCTGCCTTTGCATTGTGCAGTTAGCTTCCCAAGCAGTACTAAAACCTCACCTCACTGCTCGGGAAATGTTACAGTTGCTAGGCCACATGGCATCCACCGTGCATGTGGTTCCTTATGCTCGCTCCCATATGAGGGCAGCCCAGTGGACTTTATCCACTCAGTGGACTCAGGCATCAGGTTGCCTGTCAGACAAAATAGCAAACTCAGATCACCTTATTTTGTCCCTCCAATGGTGGCAATCACCCCAAAACCTTTTGGTGGGGTCTCCTTTTCAGCAACCCCCACCCCAAGCCACTCTAACAACAGATGCTTCATAGGTGGTTTGGGGAGCCCACCTGCAAGGCCTCTCTACCCAGGGTACCTGGACTCCACAGGAGGCCTATCTACATATCAATCTCCTGGAACTCAGAGCAATCTTCCTTGCTCTTCGAGTATTCCACACCCAGCTCAGCTACAAGACAGTCCTAGTTCAAACGGACAATCAAGTAGCCATGTTCTATGTGAACAAGCAGGGCAGAACAGGCTCTCTGTCGCTCTGCAACAAAGCTTTGCGACTATGGGCCCTCGTCAGGGAGATCAGTTTCATCTCCTTGCGGTGTATCTTCCAGGCCTTTAAAACTCTTGGGCAGACAGACTCAGTCGAGTTCTGCTTCCACACGAATGGTCTCTCCATGCAGACCAGGTGGCCAAAAGTTTTCAAATTTGGGGAACTCCAGACATTGACCTCTTTGCAAGTCCGCTGAATGCCAAACTTCCCCGGTTCTGTTCCAGAATTCCGGCTCAGGGTTGTCAGGCCAGGGATGCTTTCCTCCTCCATTGGGGTCAGGACTTCCTGTATGCCTTTCCACCCATTCCCCTAATTCCCAAAACCCTCTTCAAGCTTCAGAGAGACAGAGGTCATATGATTCTCATAGCTCCACGTTGGCCACGGCAAATGTGGTACCCTCTGCTCCTACATCTCTCTCAAGCTCCGCCTCTGGAGTTAGGATCTGCTCCAAATCTCCTTTCTCAAGAGGACGGGATGATGTGGCATCCCAATCCCCAGTCTCTGCATCTCAGGGCCTGGTTGCTGAAAGCCTAGAACTTCACGGTTTTAACCTTTCCCAGCAGGTAAAGGATATCGTTTATGCTTCCAGGAAACCTTCCACAAGATGCTCTTATGCATTTAAGTGTAAAAGGTTTACAATATGGTGCTCGCAGAAGGGTCTTAACCCTCTTGCGATACCTCTGTAATCATTACTGGAGTATCTCCTTCATTTATCAAATGCAGGGCTTAAGACCAATTCAGTGAGAGTTCATTTGAGTGCTATTGCAGCTTCTTTCAAGCCTCTAAATGGACAACCTATTTCCTCTCATCCTCTCATAGCGAGATTTATGAGAGGCCTTCTTTTAACTAAGCCTCCCATTAAGCCACCACTGGTGGCATGGGACTTAAATCTGGTTCTTGGGCAGCTCATGAAACCGCCTTTTGAACCATTAGCCACTACCACTTTGAAATTCCTTTCCTGGAAGGTCATCTTTCTTATTGCAATCACATCAGCACGTCGCATCAGTGAATTGCAAGCGTTGGTGGCTGATCCTTTTTATACAAGGTTCCATCATGATAAGGTTGTCCTTAGGACTCATCCACACTTTATGCCAAAGGTGGTATCACCTTTTCATTTAAACCAAGCGGTTTACCTTCCTGTATTCTTCCCAAGGCCTCACGCCTCAAATGCAGAAAGGAATCTTCATACTTTGGACTGTAAAAGGGCTTTGGCCTTTTACTTGCAAAGGACACAGCAACATAGAAAGTCCTCCCAACTCTTTGTTGCTTTTGATCCTAGTCATTTGGGACTTCCAGTCTCCAAAAGAACACTGTCCAGTTAGATTGCAGTGTATATCTTTTGCCTATGAGAGTAAAAATGTTCCTCTTGAAGGCCATGTCACATCTCACAATGTGACAGCCATGGCAGCCTCTATGGCTCATCTTCACTCTGTGTCTATCGATGACATCTGTCGACAGCTACTTCACAGCCTGTTACTGCTTAGACAAGGACTCCCGCCGGGATGCCTTGTTTGGTCAGGCTGTTCTTCAACACCTGTTACACACTTAATCAGCTCCTACCCACCATCCCTGGTAGGATGCCAGAGATCCATGGGGGGAAGTGGAGCCCTTTCACAAGGGCACACAACTTTCTGGGGCCATCTCCCTGGCATCTGTAGCTAGGGAGTCCCCATATGTGAAGATTACATTCCTGCTTGTTCCTGGAGATAGCATAGTTACTCACCTGTAACAGGTGATCTCTGGGAACAGCAGGAATTTAGTCTTCACAACCCACCCACCTCCCCTAGGAGTTGTATCTCTCTATCTCTCTCTCTTTCTCTCTTTCCCTCTCTCTTTTTTCTCAGCTTTAAACTCAACTGGAGAGGGACAGTTGGGAAAGGCGGGAAGGCAGCACGCAGGCGCTGTGCGATGCTCCCAAAAGCTTTCCTATTGGACGCTGGGGAGTGTTCCCGCGCAGGCTCCGTCGGTACCGACGATACCCATATGTGAAGACTAAATTCCTGCTGGTCCAGGAGATCACCTGTTACAAGTGAGTAACAATGCTTGATCATATGGCATACTACACCAGAAAATAAAAGGCAAGAAAAAAGTATTGCCATATATATAATTAAGAAACAACTTGCAAGAACTGAAATGAAATACATTTCAGTCAGTGAATGTTTAATTTCTATTCATCTATGAGGTATGCCCATCAACACAATTATTAGTATTTAGGTACATGCACCAACAACAGATGCAGAAGAGGACACATTTGATCATTTCTATGAACAAGTACAAGCTGAAATTGCACAGCAGACAAACGAGATATACTGATAATCATGGGCAACTGGAATGCAAAAGTTGGGAACAAATAAGAAGGTAAAGTAGTTGGATAATGCGTGCTTGGCAACAGAAAAGAAGCTGGAGAAAGACTGATAGCATTCTGCAAGACCAACAGTCTATTCAACTGAAACACCTTCTTCCAGCAACAAAAGTAACGAATGTACACATGGACTTCACCCACTGAACTGTACGTAAATCAAATTGACTACATCTGCGGAAGTCAAGGATGGAAAAACTCTATAAGAACAATAAAGATAAAACCTGGAGCTGACTGTGGTACATATCACCAGCTACGAGTATGAACATAAGAACATAAGATATGCCATACTGGGTCAGACCAAGGTCCATCAAGCCCAGTATTCTGTTTCCAACAGTGGCCAATCTAGGTCATATGTACCTAGCAGTTTCCCCAAGGGACACAGGTTCCACAATGCTTGTATTGGTTCAAGCATTGATATCCTGGGTCCCTTCTTAATAATGGTTTATGGACCTTTCCTCCAGGAACTTGTCCAAACCTTTTTTAAACCCAGCTACATTAACAGCCTTTACTACATCCTCTGGTAACAAATTCCAGAGTTTGATTACACGTTGAGTGAAAAAATATTTTCTTTTATTGGTCTTAAATAGTTTACCCTGTAGCTTCATTGCATGTCCCCAAGTCTTTCTATATTCTGATAAGGTAAACAATCGATTTACGTTTACCCGTTCCACTCCGTTCATTAATTTATAGACTTCTATCATATCTCCCCTCAGCCGTCTCTTTTCCAGGTTAAAGAGCCCTAACCTTTTTAGCCTTTCTTCATAGGAGTATCCTTCCATTCCCTTTACCATTTTGGTGGCTCTTCTCTGAACCTTTTCTAAAATCGCTATATCCTTTTTAAGTTCTTTTTCTGTAGTTTGCAGTGCTGCCTTTTATTTTATTTGTACACCGCTTTAATGTCCTGACAAAAGCGGTTTATCAAGTGTAAAATAAAGATAAAGATAAAGATAAAGATACGGCGACCAGAATTGCACACAATATTCAAGGTGCGGTCTCACCATGGATCGATATAGAGGCATTATAATATCTTTTGTTTTATTTTCCATTCCTTTCCTTATCATACCTAGCATTCTATTTGCTCTCTTGGCCGCCGCTGCACACTGGGCCGAGGGTTTTAACATGGTATCCACAATGAGGCCTAAATCTTTTTCCTGGGTGGTGGTTCCTAATGTGGAACCTTGCATCGTGTAACCATAGTTTGGGTTGTTCTTCCCTAGGTGCATAACCTTGCACTTGTCCACATTAAATTTCATCTGCCATTTTGATGCCCAGTCTTCCAATTTATCAAGATCCTCTTGCAATTTTCCACAATCCTCTTGGGTTTTTACAACTTTAAATAGTTTTGTGTCAACTGCAAATTTGATAACCTCACTCGTTATTCCACTTTACAGGTCATTTATGAATATGTCAAAAAGCAGCGGACCCAGCACAGATCCCTGGGGTACACCACTATTCACCTTTCTCCATTGGGAAAATTGGCCATTTAGCCCTACCCTCTGCTTTCTATCTTTTAACCAGTTCCTGATCCACAATAGTACACTGCCTCCTATCCCATAACTCTTTAGTTTTGCCAAAAGTCTCTCATGAGGGACCTTGTCAAAGGCTTTCTGAAAGTCCAGATACACAATATCAACCGACTCACCTTTGTCCACCTGATTATTCACTCCTTCAAAAAAACATAACAGATTAGTAAGACAAGATCTTCCTTGTCTAAAACCATGTTGGCTGTCTCCCATTAGGTTATTATAAATTACGGTCCACTTTAGTAGGACGTGAATAGATCTCTATTAAAAAATGATACGTCCAAAACTCTCCATATATGTAAGAAATATATTTTATTAATTTATTAATTTATTAATCCTTTTCACTTATTTTCATTTTTCTCTGTTTTTTAAAGTTTTCACATGCTGTATATATCATCCACAATAGTCAGGCACTTATTGAATTTCTCTTCAGTGACTTTCAGCGTTTAATATATTTACTCTTCGGTAACTTTCAATGTTCAATGTTCAATGTATTTATTCTTGTAAAAAATTCTTAGGGAAACTTATGTGCCACCATTTAAAACCATCAGAACATTTTCTCTCCTAGGTCTCAGGTCTCAACGCACAGCTTCGGCGCCTCTAGGCGTTTCAAAATTTATTTTCATCAGGAGACCATTATCATTCTAATCTGCTGCCCGCGTTCCTCCTCTTTCAATTCATTACAGAGAATTCATTACATTGCGCGGTGTTTCTCTGTAATGAATTGAAAGAGGAGGAACGCGGGCAGCAGATTAAAATGATAATGGTCTCCTGATGAAAATAAATTTTGAAACGCCTAGAGGCGCCGAAGCTGTGCGTTGAGACCTGAGACCTAGGAGAGAAAATGTTCTGATGGTTTTAAATGGTGGCACATAAGTTTCCCTAAGAATTTTTTACAAGAATAAATACATTGAACATTGAACATTGAACATTGAAAGTTACCGAAGAGTAAATATATTAAACGCTGAAAGTCACTGAAGAGAAATTCAATAAGTGCCTGACTATTGTGGATGATATATACAGCATGTGAAAACTTTAAAAAACAGAGAAAAATGAAAATAAGTGAAAAGGATTAATAAAATATATTTCTTACATATATGGAGAGTTTTGGACGTATCATTTTTTAATAGAGATCCCATTAGGTTATGACTATCTACATGATGAGTAATTTTATTCTTTATGATGGTTTCTACCATTTTTCCCGGTACTGATGTCAGGCTCACCGGTCTGTAGTTTCCCGGATCACCCCTGGAACCTTTTTAAAAAATTGGTGTTACATTGGCGATCCTCCAATCTTCAGGTATTAGAGATGATTTTAATGATAGTTCACAGATTACTAATAGCAAGTCTGCAATCTCGTATTTCAGTTCTTTCAACACCCTTGGATGTATACCATCCGGCCCAGGTGATTTGTTACTCTTCAGTTTATCTAATACTTGTAATACATCTTCCCGATGTATCGATATTTCCTTCAATTCTTCCGCACCTTTAAATACCACTTCAGTCATGGGTAACATCCCTACATCTTCCTCAGTAAAGACTGAAGCAAAGAATTCATTCAGTCTCTCCACTATCGCCTTGTCGCCTCTTAGTGTTCCTTTAACCCCTTTATCATCTAATGGACCAACTGACTCTCTCACAGGTTTTTTGCTACGAATGTACTTGAAATGGTCTTTACTAAAGCTAAAAAAGAGCAAGCCACTCATGAATGTAGAAAAGTATAAGAACATAAGAAATGCCTTACTGGATCAGAACAAGGTCCATCAAGCCCAGTATCCTGTTTCCAACAGTAGCCAATCCAGACCACAAGTACCTGGCAAGTTCCCAAAGAGGCACCCAGGTTCCACAGTGCTTGTCCTGGTTTATGGACTTTCCCTCCAGGAACTTGTCCAAACCTTTTTAAACCCAGCTACATTAACAGCTTTTATTAATCCTCTGGTAACAAATTCCAGAGTTTGATTACATGTTGAGTAAAAAAAGATTTTCTCTTATTAGTCTTAAATGGGCTGCACTGTAACTTCATTGTGTGTTCTCTAGTCTTTCAACATTTTGATGGCGTAAACAACCGATCTACATTTACCCATTCTACGCCATTCGTTAATTTATAGACCTCTATCATATCCCCCCTCAACCGTCTCTTTTCCAAGTTGAAGAGCCTTACCCTTTTAAGCCTCTCCTCATAGGGGATCCTTCCATTCCCTTACCATTTTTGTTGCTCTTCTTTGTACCTTTTCTAATTCAGCTATATCCTTTTTAAGATATGGCGACCAGAATTGCACACAACATTGAAGGTTTTCACCATGGAACAATACAGAGGCATTGTAATATCCTTTGTTTTATTCTCCATTTCTTTCCTTATGATTCCTAGCATTGTATTTGCTTTCTTGGTTGCCGCTGCACACTGGGAGGAGGGTTTCATTGTATTATCCATGATGATGCCTAAATCTTTTTCCTGGGTGGTGGTTTCTAAGGTTGTACCTTGCATCATGTAACCATAGTTTGGGTTGTTCTTTCCTAGGCGCATAACTTTGCACTTGTCCACATTAAATTTTGTCTGCCATTTGGACATCCATTCTTCCAATTTTTCAAGGTCTTCTCACAATTTTTTTGCAATCCTCTTGCATTTTAAGAATGGTGAATAATTTTGTGTCATCTGCAAATTGTATCACCTAACTCGTTATTCCTATTTCCAGGTCATTTATCAATATGTTATAAAGCAGCAGGTCCAGCACAGATCCTTGGGGTACTCCACTATTCACCTTTCTCCATTGAGAAAACTGGCCATTTAGCCCTACTTTTTGATTTGTATCTTTTAACCAGTTCCTGATCCACAATAGTACACTGCCTCCAATCCCATGACTTTTTAATTTCATCAGGTGTTTCTCATGAGGGACCTTGCAAAAGGTTTTCTGAAAATCCAGATAGACTATTTCAACTGGCTCACTTTTGTCTACCTGTTTAGTCACACCTTCAAAAAAAATATAACAGATTAGTAAGATAAGATTTTCCTTGGAAGTATATCTTGGAACTATACCTTTGGCATTTAAAGACTGCCTGAAAAATTGACTTTGGATACAAAAGACAGAGCACCAGAAGAGCTCTGGGATGGCATCAAGAAAGTTATGCTGAAGAAAGTAAAAAAAAAGTCTCTACTAAAGGTGCAAAAGCTAAGACAGCCACAATTTATTTATTTGGTTTTATACCACACTATTCAATATCAGCACGATTTACAAAGTAACAACATCATACATGGAACAGTTTACATTTAACATATCAAATTTAACATATTGAACTTATTGAACATGTGAACATGCATGACCAATGAAAATTGCTCAGAAATACAGAGAAGCTAAAGCCAAAGGAGAAAGAAGTATAATTACAGAAGTCTCATGAGTAAGTAAAAATTAAAAAGAAGAAGATTCAGGTACTGGAGACTGAGAAAAAGAGTGAAATCTGAGGAGGCAAAGAGGCAGAAGAGAAAGAAATGGAGAAAAGGGCTAAAACGGAAAGATCAATATGTCAAAGACAGATGTAGGGAGGGAATGGAAAAAAAGACAGAGAAAGACTCAAAGATTTGGGACTGATTTGTGGAATGTGATAAGGGAAAAGCAGAATTGCTAAACAAATATGTCTGTTCCGTATTCACAAAAGAAAATCCTGGAGAAGGGCATCACACAGACTGATAAAAGTAATAAGGAGATGGAGTAGATATAATACCATTCATAGAAGAAGATGTTTGTGAACAGATTCCAAAACTGAAAGTGGGCATGGCCATAGGACTGGATCAGTTATATCCCAGGCTATTGAAGGAGCTCAGGGAGATTTTGGCAGGACCTTAAAAAGGTATGTTTAATAGATCCCTGGAGACTGGGGAGGTGGTGCAGGATTAGAGGAGGGCTGATATGGTCCCTCTTCACAAATGTGGCAACAGAGCAGAAGTGGCAAAATACAGGCTGGTAAGCCTTACTTCAATGGTAGGAAAATTAATGGAGATGCTGCTGAAAGAAAGGATAGTGTTTTTTTTCTGGAAGCCAACAGGTTGCAAGATCCAAGGCAACAAGGATTTACCAAGGGAAGAGCTTGCCAAACAAGTCTGATTGATTTTTTTTGACTGGATGACCAGAGAACTAGATCAAGGGCATGTGATGCATGTGTTCTACTTAGATTTCATCAAAGCCTTTGATAATGTTCCTCATATGTTCCTCATAGGAGGCTTGTGAATAAACTGAGTATCCTGGGGATGGATCCTTAGGTAGTGAACTGGATCAAGAACTGTCTGATTGACAGACTATAGAGGGTAATGGTGAATGGATCCTGAAGAAAGGAGGGTGAGTAGTGGAGTGCTTTATGGATCGGTCTTTGGACCACTACTGTTCAATGTCTTTGTGGGTGATATTGCCGAAGAGTTAAAAGGAAAGGTTTGCCTTTTTGCAAATGATATGAAGATTTGCAACAGAGTGGACACTTCGGAGGGAGCAGACAATATGATGAAAGATCTACAAAAATTACAAGAATGGTCAAATGCTTGGCAATTGAGATTTAATGCCAAGAAGTACAGAGTGATGCACTTGGGATGCAGAAACTTAAAGGAACTATACATAATAGGGGATGAGAAGCCAGTGTGTACTGACTATGAGAAGGACCTCAGGGTTATACTTTCTGAGGATCTCAAGGTGGTGAAGCAGTATTTATTTTATTTTTATTTATTTAAATGGATTTGTATCCCGCCTTATCCTAAAATCAAGGCAGCCTTCACATCAAATGATTTAGATTTGTGGTAGGGTGGGGATGTCAGCATGCAGTAGTTGAGTAGAAGTGTTTGTGAGGGGGTGGACCTGTAGAGTTTAATCAATACATGCAATATATACAGCGTGTGCTATTTACAATGTACTATACACAGTTGTACTATGACAAGGCAGTGGCCCAAACCAGAAGGATGTTAGGCTGTGTACAGAGAGGAATAACCAGCAGGAAGAAGGAGATATAATACAGGTCAGGCCTCACTTGGAGTGCTGTGCTCAGTTTTGGAGACCATAACTTTCAAAGGATATAAAAAGACTTGAAATGGTTCAAAGGAAGGCAACCAAGATGATTTGGGGCCTTTGCCAGAAGGAATTTGAGAAAAGACTTGAAGATCTCAATATGTATACCCTAGAGGAAAGGAAAGAAGAAGGGATTTCTTTTATTTATTTAGCTGTGCTTATATACCGCTTCTCACCAGGTCAAAGTGGTTTACATTGAACAAAACAGTTTTTACATGGAATAGATAATTAACTTAGATACATAGAACAGATAATTAATTTAGATACATAGAACAGGATTACTTTGCAGTGAACAATCAAAATAGATTTACATATATGTTAAAGAGAAATTAGACTTACTTGCTAATTGTTGTTCCTTGAGGAACTCCAGTCCAGTCCCGCACCTCTGGGTAGTGTACGTCTTCCAGCAGCTTGGAGACTGAGCATGTCATCTTTTGATGACACCAATGTACTTATGCAGCTGGCACCGTCTACCAGCCCCAGTAACCTATTGACAAAGGAGACTCACAGGAGCAGCAAATAAGTAGTTAAACATGTAAAAAACAATTCTATGCCTAAATAAACCGAGTCCCCCTCTCCCCCTAGGGAGGGTACCCTGACACCCCCCCCCCCCCCTCAGGATGAAGAGACTTATCTGTAGAGTGCCAGAGCAACTCCAACAATGGGGAGCGAAGACAGACAGCTCTTCCGGTCCACCCCCCCCCCCCCCCAACACTGATTGCACCCCACTCTCCAGAGTCCCCCCGGCACTTCCTTCTCAAAGGAATCTGCTTCAGGGCCAGGGTGCCCACAGAATATTATAAATGTTCTTAGGGAGGGATCCGAGATTGGACTGGAGTTTCTCAAGGAACAACAATTGGCAGGTAAGTCTAATCTCTCTTTCCTTATCATCCCTACAGTCCAGTCCCGCACCTTTGGGATGTATCAGATCAATTAACTAATGGGAGGAACCTGCACAACCAGCCTGAAGCACTGCCGAACCAAAGCGAGCATCCCCCTCCACCTGGACATCCGTGTGATAATGCTTGGCGAACATATAAAGGGATGACCATGTAGTCATCCTACAGATCTCTATTGGCGGGACTAAATTATACTCTGCCCATGAGGCCGCCTGAGCCCTCGTGGAATGCGTCCGCAACCCCACTGGTATCATTTTACCCTTTGAGACATACACCGATGCGATCACTTCCCTGATCCACCTGGAAATGGAAGCTTTTGTGGCAGCCTCTCCTCTGCATGGCCCTCCAAACAACACAAACAGACGATCTGATTTTTGAAAGGATGCTGTCCTTCTCAAATACCTCTTGAGGGCCCTTTTCATATCCAGGTGGCACAACTGCGGAGTGGCCTCCTTCCGCCTTCACCAGAACTGGTAAGGAAACCACCTGGTTCACATGAAATGCTGAAACCACCTTAGGCAAAAAGGACAACACTCATCAACTCATCAACTCCCCTAGGATAAGCCAAAAAGGCCTGGAAAGCATTCAGGGGTGGCATCCTTCTTAGCGTATTCCCGTTTTCCACATTCACGCAACTCAGACTTCCTAGGCCCTCCTCCTTTTTCTTTTTGGGTTTCGATCTCAATCTCAGCCCTTTTGTGGGGCCCATGGACCATGGGAGGCATCCTCTTCTATAGGTGGTACCTCCCATTCAGCAGATTGACAAATTTGGGGCTCATCCTGGGGCACCTCTAGTGGGCAGCAGACTGTGCCTCGTTTTCCAGGAGTGGGCTTGAGTCACTGAGGATTGCTATGTGCTGGACACCATTCAACACAGCTATGTTGTAGAGTTCAGAGATGCCTTTATTGTCTCCCCATTTGGCTCAGCGGCCAAGAGGGTCACGGTCCAGGCCACAATGGACAAACTGCTCAGTCTGTGAGCAGTATTGCTGGTTCCCCTGCAGAGCGGAGCCAGGGAAGATACTCCATTTACTTCATAGTGCCCATAAAGGATGGATCTTTTCATCTGATTCTCATCCTCAAAGGGATCAACGCTCATCTTCATAACCTGCATTTCTATATGGAAAACCTTGTAGTATGTGATCCAAGTGGTATGCTGTGGGGAAATCCTGGCTTTTCTGGATTTAGCCAATGCTTATTTCCACATCCCTGTCTGGGGGATCAGCAGCATTTTCTGCATTTTGTATTGCTTGGCTCTCATTTTCAGTTTGCTGCTCTTCCCTTTGGCCTCTCCACCACTCTAAGGACGTTCTCAAAGATCATGGTGGTGGCAGCTGATGCACTGCGGCACCAAGGAATTGTGTTCACACATATCTGAATGAATGGCTCATCTAATACCGGTCTCGCTTCAAAGCATCTCAGGTTCTGATTCATATGGTGCATTTCCTGGAGAGTTTAGACTGGGTGATCAATCAAGGAAAGAGCCACTTGATGCCATCTCAGTCACTGGAATACTTGGGAGCACATTTTGACACTTGGCTGGGCAGAGTCTTCATGTCCAAGGAGTGAGTAAGGAAGTTGTTAGACCAGGTGGCATTACAGTCTCAGCAGGCTCCCAGAGTATGGGATTATCTTCAGTTTCTTACTGTGATAGCACAATAATCAAAATAGTGCCTTGGGCACGAGCTCATGTGAGGCTGCTTTAGAGATCCCTGTTGACTTGGTGGTCTCTGAGTTCACCGGAGTTCGAAGTCTGGCTCCCCCTCCCACCAGAGGTGGGGACCAGTTTGTGGTGATAGCAGCAGCCACAACATTTGAGGAAAGGTATGCCCCTGGACAATCACACATGGCTTCTACTCTTGATAGATACCAGCCTGTTTGGCTGTGGACTCATTGCGAGAATCCCCAGCCAAACAGGCTCAGGGCCATTGGAGCCACTGGGAGGTGGCATGGCCAATCAACCATCTTGAGGTGAGGGCGATTCAGTTGGCCCTGTTGCACCTTTGGACCCAGATCAAGAACAGAGCAGTCAGAGTGTATGGCGGTCGTGTATGCCCATCAGCAAGTAGGCATCAAAAGTGTCAGAGTGGCCCTAGAGATGACTCTCCTGTTCTCCTGGGTAGAGAGGAACCTCATACCTCTAACAACATTACACATCACTGGCATAGATAACGTAGAGGTGAACTTCCTCAGCTGCCACTCCCTCAATTCTGGAGAGTGGGAGTGGAGTTAGGATGTGTTTCAGCAGATTCTGTGCCTGTAGGGCCTTCCTGAGATGGACTTAATGGTGACCTGGGCCAATACCAAGGCAAACAGATTCTATAGTCACCACAGAGAAGTAGATTTTGAGGGAGCCGATGATCTAATGCAGCCTTGGCCACTATACATGTTTCCTCCATTGCCGCTTGTGGGACGTCTGCTTTGATGTATAGAGCGGCATCCAGGTTGGATAGTTCTAGTGGTGACATTGACCATGGAGGCCCTAGTTTGGGGAACTTATGCATCTTTTGCAGACACCACCTGTGTGTCTGCCTTCAGCCAAGAGGTAGTTGCATTAGGGGCCCACTTCTCCTCTTGAGAGGCATCAATTTGTGTGAAAAGACTAATCTCAGGGAACAAGCAGGAATGCAGTCTTCACATATGAGTGATGTCCCCACTGAAGCCCAGGTGGGAACACTCCCCAACATCCAATAAGAAGTGTTTGGGAATATCCCTCTGTGCATGCATGCTTACCTTCCCACCTTCCCGCCCTTCCAGTGATTCTCCTCAGTCTTAGATTTTCTGCAGAGCTCTATGAACGCTTTTCCTGTCACCTGTGAGAGAGTCAGTTGGTCCATTAGATGATAGAGGGGTTAAAGGGGCACTAAGAGGCGACAAGGCGATAGCAGAGAGACTGAATGAATTCTTTGCTTCGGTCTTTACTGAGGAAGATGTAGGGATGTTACCCATGACTGAAGTGGTATTTAAAGGTGCGGAAGAATTGAAGGAAATATCGATACATCGGGAAATGTGTTACAACTATTAGATAAACTGAAGAGTAGCAAATCACCTGGGCCGGATGGTATACATCCAAGGGTGTTGAAAGAACTGAAATATGAGATTGCAGACCTGCTATTAGTAATCTGTGAATTTTCATTAAAAACATCTGTATAGATTTTCATTAAAATCATTTGTAATACCTGAAGATTGGAGGATCGCCAATGTAACGCCAATTTTTAAAAAGGCTTCCAGGGGTGATCTGGGAAACTACAGATCAGTGAGCCTGACGTCAGTACCGGGAAAAATGGTAGAAACCATCATAAACAATAAAATTACTCAGCATGTAGATAGTCATGGCCTAATGGGAGACAGCCAACATGGCTTTAGACAAGGAAGATCTTGTCTTACTAATCTGTTATGTTTTTTTGAAGGTGTGAATAAAGAGGTGGACAAAGATGAGTCGGTTGATATAGTGTATCTGGACTTTCAGAAAGCTTTTGACAAGGTCCCTCATCAGAGACTTTTGGCAAAACTAAAGAGTCATGGGATAGGAGGCAGTGTACTATTGTGGATCAGGAACTGGTTAAAAGATAGAAAGCAGAGGGTAGGGCTAAATAGCCAATTTTCCCAATGGAGAAAGGTGAATTGTGGTGTACCACAGGGATCTGTGCTGGGTCCTCTGCTTTTTGACATATTCATAAATGACCTGGAAAGGGGAATAACGAGTGAAGTTATCAAATTTGCAGATGACACAAAACTATTTAAAGTTGTTAAAACCAAGAGGATTGTGGAAAATTGCAAGAGGATCTTGATAAATTGGAAGACTGGGCATCAAAATGGCAGATGAAATTTAATGTGGACAAGTGCAAGGTTATGCACCTAGGGAAGAACAACCCAAACTATGGCTACACGATGCAAGGTTCCACATTAGGAACCACCACCCAGGAAAAAGATTTAGGCGTCATTGTGGATACCATGTTAAAACCCTCGGCCCAGTGTGCAGTGGCGGCCAAGAGAGCAAATAGAATGCTAGGTATGATAAGGAAAGGACTGGAAAATAAAACAAAAGATATTATAATGCCTCTATATCGTTCCATGGTGAGACCGCACCTTGAATATTGTGTGCAATTCTGGTCGCCGTATCTTTATCTTTATCTTTATTTTACACTTGATAAACCGCTTTTGTCAGGACATTAAAACGGTGTACAAATAAAATAAAAGGCAGCACTGCAAACTACAGAAAAAGAACTTAAAAAGGATATAGCGATTTTAGAAAAGGTTCAGAGAAGAGCCACCAAAATGGTAAAGGGGATGGAAGGATACTCCGATGAAGAAAGGCTAAAAAGGTTAGGGCTCTTTAACCTGGAAAATAGACGGCTGAGGGGAGATATGATAGAAGTCTACAAATTAATGAACGGAGTGGAACGGGTAAACGTAGATCGATTGTTTATGTTATCAGAATATAGAAAGACTAGGGGACATGCAATGAAGCTACAGGGTAAACTATTTAAGACTAATAAAAGAAAATATTATTTCACTCAACGTGTAATCAAACTCTGGAATTTGTTACCGGATGATGTAGTAAAGGCTGTTAGTGTAGCTGGGTTTAAAAAAGGTTTGGACAAGTTCCTGGAGGAAAGGTCCATAAACAATTATTAAGAAGGGACCCAGGATATCAATGCTTGACCCAGTACAAGCATTGTGGAACCTGTGTCTTTTGGGGAAACTGCTAGGTATGTATGACCTAAATTGGCCACTGTTGGAAACAGGATACCGGGCTTGATGGACCTTGGTCTGACCCAGTATGGCATAGCTTATGTCTTATGTTCTTATGTTATCTCCATGGCCTTTGGGGTGCTTATTTTTCTTTTTTGCCTTCCTGTCTACTTCAGTACCATTTCTCATTGACACCGTGCCCTTTCTGACACTTCCATTAACTTTTATTTTCTTTTTTTTACCTCGTAGTTTCCATGGGTTTTTTCATCAGTACAGGCCATCATTGAGTCTTTTGACTTGGCAAAGGCTGTGTTTCCTGACATGGGGAAGCCATACAGCAGTTTGAAAAGCTGTACTAACTGCAACCACACTATTTCGGCCACCAACAAGCTTGGTGTTTACAGTGCTTGGGTGCTGACCATAACCTGGACTCTTGTATTTTTTGTCAGCAAATGACAAGGAAAGGGTTAAAAAACTGGGAAAAGCAGCACAAGAGTCTTTTTGGATCTGATTCAGTAGCTTCAGCACACTCTTTGATGTCGACACCCTCTCAGAGCTCCTGTTCTTTGTGTAGTTCCTGCGCTTCCTCGGAACTGAGAGGCCATGGTAAGAAACAGCCAACCACCAATGCTACATCAGCATCTCAGCCTTCGACGTCAAGGACTGATGACGATTCCCAAGATCGACCCCGGAGCTCCCCTCAGCGGGACTCTAATCCTGAGAAATGAGAGTGGCCAGCTAAACTGCCCCGGCGAGAGGAATCCACCTCCAAAGCATAAGAGGAGTTCCGGAATGCTACTGAGGCTTTGACCTCTGGAGAGCCTCTGATTCTGTTGTCTGGGACAGTGGTCCAGTCTTGCACCAGAGTCTACCCAGACATCCTTCATCTTACTCGAGCAGCACATGCTGTATATTGAGAGGAGTTTGACTGTGTTCCTAGAAGCATCATTGCTGGTGACTTCAAGGCCCTCAGGAGCCCAGATCTTAATACTGAGCCTAGAATTGGGCATTTCAAAGTCCTAGGCAGTCCAGGTCTCGATACTGAGCCTGGAACTGCTGCCATCGGGACCCTCGGGGTCCACACTGAGCATGGAACTTGCCATCACCTGCAGAGGAACAAGCATTGAGCTTCTATTCCAATGCCTCAGGGCATCATCATTGAGATTGTCCCACAACATTGGATTGGCAGCAGAGACATGATGGTGACCACCACTATTTTGACTTCCTTTTTGATTCCGATTCTGATGCCTGGGAATCAGAGGCCAAATTCCCTGTTTCACAAAGGCACCATGATGTGCCTTTGGACCCTTCACCACCTTAGAGTGCCGTCGCTCCCCTCTGGAGGACATTTCCTTCCAAGACTTCATCCAGGACATGGCCAAGGTTCTCTCGGTCTTGGTGAGCACTCTTAAGAAGGCTTCCTCTCTTCCAGTCCATTGTATTCTACAGGACCTCATGTTTCAGATGTGGAAGACCCCTCTCTCAGTTCCCTCAGTCAGTAAGAGGTTGACACCATGTACAGGGTTCCCCGATTCCCTGGGATTTCAGAAACCTCAATTCCCTCACCATTCTATAGTGGTCAAGTCATCCATGCGCCGGCTCAAGAGTACCAAGAACCACTCTTTATTTCTTCCAGGAAGGGAATTGTGTACCATCGATGCCTTTGGCTGCCAATGCTTCCAGGCATCAATGTTTTCCCGCATTAATTCTTACATGCATGGGCATGTTCTTCAGGGATAATGTGAAGGGTCAATGAGTTCTCTGCTGTAATTCCTTCAGAGAAGCAGGATGCCTACCGGCCCTTAGTCAAGCATGGTCAGGACTGTTCCAAGTTCATCACCAGAGCAGCTTTTGATTCTTTTGAGTCCACCAGCAGAACTGCAGTGGTGGGCATTGGAGCCAGAAGACTGGCTTGGATGCAGTCTTCAGACCTCGAACAGTGGGTCCAAGACAAGTTAGCATATATTCCCTGTCAAGGTGAAAACCTCTTTGGAAAAGGCTGGAGGAAGAACAGGCTGGTGAAAACAAGACTGATGACCTTACCATGAAGCGTCTCTCTTGAAAAACAGCTGATCCTTCCAGGAAGAAGGTCTCTGTAAAGAAACCCTTCTATCCTAAAAAGACGAAATATTATCCCTCTTATCTGGCTTATATGCCCTGTCATGCTCACCAAGATGAGCAAAAGCCTCAGGCTCCTCATCAACCCAAGAGGTCCAAACCTCCTAAGCCACAACCAGCCCCGCAGCCCCAGCCTGGGGCTAGCTTTTGACTGTTTTCTGGAGAACATTGCTACTCTTCCCTGAAGGACCTGCAGCCTTATCACATCGTGGGCAGACTGATCTATTTTCCCACAGATGGCCCCTCATAATATCAGAACCCTGGGGTCTACAGGTTGTTCTCAGGGGCTACCTGCTACATTTCACCCAGTTACCTCCTCCCTTTTTTCCAGGGGAGTATCCTCTAGAACCTCTCCATCAGTGTCTGTTACAGCAGGAAGTCACCATCCTTCTAAGAGAAAGTGTGTTAGAACTTGTTCCCTGTGCACAGGAAAGGCTAGGTTTTTACTCCTGATATTTCCTTATTCCCAAAAAATCAGGGGGTTCCATCCCATCCTAGACCTCTGGAACCTCAACAAGTTCCTAGTATGAGAGAAGTTTAAGATGGTTTCTCTAGGAACCCTACTACCCTACCTTCAGAGGAACTATTGGTTCTGTTCTCTGGATCTAAAGGATGCATACATGCACATCCTCTTTCACCTGTCTCACAGGCAGTATCTTTGTTTCATGATCAACAATGGGCATTAACAATATTGAGGGGAGTAGCAGAGAGACGCTGAAAGGAGTTGGAGCTTGTGATCTGCTCTGGGACTGCTGTTGCTGGTTCGTTGGTGTGTGCAGGGGACTGTGCCTCTAAGGATCAGGCAGGCGCGCTCGGGGCACCCTACTATCCGGCGGGGTCCAGGGACCTTTAAAACCATCTACCTCTGAGTGGCTCTTCGGAGTAGCAGAGAGACGCTGAAAGGAGTTGGAGCTTGTGATCTGCTCTGGGACTGCTGCTGCTGGTTCGTTGGTGTGTGCAGGGGACTGTGCCGCTAAGGACCGGGCAGGCGCACTCAGGGCACCCTACTATCCGGCGGGGTCCAGGGACCTTTAAAACCATCTACCTCTGAGTGGGTCTTCGGAGTAGCAGAGAGACGCTGAAAGGAGTTGGAGCTTGTGATCTGCTCTGGGACTGCTGCTGCTGGTTCGTTGGTGTGTGCAGGGGACTGTGCCTCTAAAGACCGGGCAGGCACGCTCGGGGCACCCTACTATCCAGCGGGGTCCAGGGACTTTTAAAACCTCTGAGTGGCTCTTCGGAGTAGCAGAGAGACGCTGAAAGGAGTTGGAGCTTGTGATCTGCTCTGGGACTGCTGCTGCTGGTTCATTGGTGTGTGCAGGGGACTGTGCCTCTAAGGACCGGGCAGGCGTGCTCGGGGCACCCTACTATCCGGCGGGGTCCAGGGACCTTTAAAACCATCTACCTCTGAGTGGCTCTTCGGAGTAGCAGAGAGACGCTGAAAGGAGTTGGAGCTTGTGATCTGCTCTGGGACTGCTGCTGCTGGTTCGTTGGTGTGTGCAGGGGACTGTGCCTCTAAGGACCGGGCAGGCGCGCTCGGGGCACCCTACTATCCGGCGGGGTCCAGGAACCTTTAAAACCATCTACCTCTGAGTGGCTCTTCGGAGTAGCAGAGAGACGCTGAAAGGAGTTGGAGCTTGTGATCTGCTCTGGGACTGCTGCTGCTGGTTCGTTGGTGTGTGCAGGGGACTGTGCCTCTAAGGACCGGGCAGGCGCGCTCGGGGCACCCTACTATCCGGCGGGGTCCAGGGACCTTTAAAACCATCTACCTCTGAGTGGCTCTTTGGAGTAGCAGAGAGACGCTGAAAGGAGTTGGAGCTTGTGATCTGCTCTGGGACTGCTGCTGCTGGTTCGTTGGTGTGTGCAGGGGACTGTGCCTCTAAAGACCGGGCAGGCGCGCTCGGGGCACCCTACTATCCGGCGGGGTCCAGGGACCTTTAAAACCATCTACCTCTGAGTGGCTCTTCGGAGTAGCAGAGAGACGCTGAAAGGAGTTGGAGCTTGTGATCTGCTCTGGGACTGCTGCTGCTGGTTCATTGGTGTGTGCAGGGGACTGTGCCTCTAAGGACCGGGCAGGCGTGCTCGGGGCACCCTACTATCCGGCGGGGTCCAGGGACCTTTAAAACCATCTACCTCTGAGTGGCTCTTCGGAGTAGCAGAGAGACGCTGAAAGGAGTTGGAGCTTGTGATCTGCTCTGGGACTGCTGCTGCTGGTTCGTTGGTGTGTGCAGGGGACTGTGCCTCTAAGGACCGGGCAGGCGCGCTCGGGGCACCCTACTATCCGGCGGGGTCCAGGAACCTTTAAAACCATCTACCTCTGAGTGGCTCTTCGGAGTAGCAGAGAGACGCTGAAAGGAGTTGGAGCTTGTGATCTGCTCTGGGACTGCTGCTGCTGGTTCGTTGGTGTGTGCAGGGGACTCTGCCTCTAAGGACCGGGCAGGCGCGCTCGGGGCACCCTACTATCCGGCGGGGTCCAGGGACCTTTAAAACCATCTACCTCTGAGTGGCTCTTTGGAGTAGCAGAGAGACGCTGAAAGGAGTTGGAGCTTGTGATCTGCTCTGGGACTGCTGCTGCTGGTTCGTTGGTGTGTGCAGGGGACTGTGCCTCTAAAGACCGGGCAGGCGCGCTCAGGGCACCCTACTATCCGGCGGGGTCCAGGGACCTTTAAAACCATCTACCTCTGAGTGGCTCTTCGGAGTAGCAGAGAGACGCTGAAAGGAGTTGGAGCTTGTGATCTGCTCTGGGACTGCTGCTGCTGGTTCGTTGGTGTGTGCAGGGGACTGTGCCTCTAAGGACCAGGCAGGCGCGCTCGGGGCACCCTACTATCCGGCGGGGTCCAGGGACCTTTAAAACCAGCTACCTCTGAGTGGCTCTTCGGAGTAGCAGAGAGACGCTGAAAGGAGTTGGAGCTTGTGATCTGCTCTGGGACTGCTGCTGCTGGTTCGTTGGTGTGTGCAGGGGACTGTGCCTCTAAGGACCGGGCAGACGTGCTCGGGGCACCCTACTATCCGGCGGGGTCCAGGGACCTTTAAAACCATCTACCTCTGAGTGGCTCTTCGGAGTAGCAGAGAGACGCTGAAAGGAGTTGGAGCTTGTGATCTGCTCTGGGACTGCTGCTGCTGGTTCGTTGGTGTGTGCAGGGGACTGTGCCTCTAAGGGCCAGGCAGGCACGCTCGGGGCACCCTACTATCCCACGGGGTCCTTCTTTCTTATTTAGTTTGTCAGTTTTCTCGACCGCGGAGCGTGTCCGCGGGGCGTGGCTCGAAGGGGCGTGATCTAAGGGGATAGTATGGCCCCTTGAGCGCCCCTTTGGTGCCACTGCGGCGTCTGCGGGGTATTGTCTTTCCCCTGTAGTTGAGCTATGGGGAAACGGAAGGCAAAGGGGGCGAATAAAGGTCAAGAGGCCGGTAGTGGTGGTAAGCCGACCGGTCCTCTTGACAAGCATTTCGCCCCTCCCCCTCTTGTGCAGTCTTCCCCAGATGGGGTCTCCCTGAGTTCTGGTGGGAGAACCCCTCCTCCCCTACCGTTGCCTGAGGAGTCTTCAGAAACAGCAAGTATATCTAAAATTAATGTTAATGTTCCCTTGCCAGTACAACTTACTGCCTCTGACAGTTTGTTGGAATTTGTCTCTAAATCCTCTGCTGATGAGATTACTTTAAAAGACATATGGGGTGCTCTTCAGTCCATTGATAAGAAAATGTCTTTAACGTTAAATGCCTTGTGTGTATTTTCTCAGGAAGCTGCCGTTGCTTTTCGGCAGCTCGATGAGAAGGTTACCTTAAGTGATAAAGCTGCAGGGAAGTTGAACTCCCAGGTAAATTTACTCTCAGCGGCTAGTGCCGCTGCAGTTAAAGATTCACTGATACTATATTCTAAGCTGGAAGCCTTGGAGAATTCCTCCCGAGCTTGCAATCTCCGTTTCTTAAACTTCCCCCACTCTTCGCTGTTGTCTACTAGAATTCTCCTTGATAAGTATTTCAAGGAAATATTGAAGTTTTCAGATCCTGTTATTGTTTCTCATGCTTATTACCTCTTAGCTAGTACTAAACGTATCAACACCGAAGAGGGAGGTATGGATGAGATTATCCCCCCTATGACTGACTTGACTGCTTCTCTTGAAGACTCTTTAGATACAATTTCTACTAGGTCCACATTAATGGTCATATTACCTTCTGTAGATTGTAAGCAGCGCATTTTGCGTGCGTTCTTTAAAGCTAAGATGGCCAAATTTTGTGGGCAAAGTATAAATATATTTCCCGATGTTTCTCGTGAGACGCAACTACGTAGACGTCAATTCCTTCAGCTGAAACCTAGGGTTTTAGCGTTGGGAGCAACGTTTTTTCTTCGATTTCCTTGTAAATGTTTGGTAAATTATGAGGGTGATTCTTTTGTTTTTGTAGATGTCTCGCATTTAGAGAAATTTATTGTTGATCGTGTAAGTATAGGGTAAGGATTTGTTTCTGGGTATGTATTGATCCTTCTAATCTGTGGGCTTATGATTGGCCTTGTTTTCTGTAATTTATTATTGTATGTAATATTATCTCTGTCTATCTCTCTTGATGTGGACTGCACAGAGCCGGCCCATCCATTGAGCAAGAATGTTTTTTGCATAGGGCCCCGCGCTTCGGGGGGCCCCGCGCTAAAGACATTCTTGCTCCTGCCCTTGTATTGCCTGCCTGAACCGACGCCTAAGAAAAGTGCTCCGTCCTGCTGCCGCTGCATTCTACCAGCCCTGGCAGCCCCGGCGGCAGCCCCGCTCTTGTGATCCAACTCCTTTTGCTGATTTGCTTGCTGCCCGACGTCAACTGCATTCTATCAGCCCCGGCGGCAGCCCCGCTCCTGCGATCCGACTCCTTTTGCTGATTTGCTTGCTGCCCGACGTCGACGTGCATTCGCTATAGGCAGGCACGCATGACGTAGACCCAAAACTCCTCCCACTGACTCTGACTCGGCACATCAGCTGCACGTGGAACTGGAGTTTGCTGAGTGCTTGCTGCAGCCTGCAAGTTTGACGACTGCTTTATAATTCCGTGGGAATCTTTAAAAAAAAAAGCCAGCCAGTAAGCAAATTATTTCTGTGATCGCGTGTCCATTGTCTGGCCCGTGTTTTCCTGGTCCTCTATCCGGCCGCCAGCACTGCGTGAGAGAGGGCCTCAGTTTCGACAGTCTGTGGTGGAGAGCTGTTTTGGCTGGCTCCTGAAGTGGCATGGTCTGAGCCGGGAGAAAGCCGTCGCCCCTGCTGTTTCTAGCTGGCGACTTCCTCCCACCAGGCTGCTCACTCCTCGTAGGCTGACCGGCTAGGGAGGGGAATGCCTGTCTCTCTGGCGCTTTCTCTGCTAACCAGCTTATGGTGGGGGTGGTTTTGACTTGGCTTGGCTTGGCTTGGGGAGAAGTAGTACCAGCTGCTTCTTTCTGGGGGGATCTTGGCTTCTAAGGAGGTGAGCAGGTGCCGGCTGGCTGTGCCTCTAAGGGGAGGGGTTGTTTGGGGCCTGTCTCTCTGGCGCTTTCTCTGCTAACCAGCTTATGGTGGGGGTGGTTTTGACTAGACTTGGCTTGGGGAGAAGTAGTACTACCAGCTGCTTATTTTTGGGGAGATCTTGGCTTAAAATGAGGTGATCTTGTGCCGGCTGGCTGTGCCTCTAAGGGGAGGGGTTGTTTGGGGCAGGGGCAGCAGTTGGAACAAGAAAATGTAGTAGAATGGGACACAAAAATAGTCTCATTTGAATTTGGGCCTTCAATCTGATTAAAAAATAATTCTAAGCACACCTTGATATTGATAATGCCTTTGTGTAATATATGGATTTCAGAAGGAAGTTATATTTGGCACAATGCAAGCATGAAAACATGCATAAGGTTTATACTTTACCCCCCCCCCCCCCTCTCCAATTAGATACCATTTCTTCCTCCACGGGCAAACAAATTTTCTTTTTCTTTCCCCCTTGTTTTTTCCCTGCCTACTGTGTTGTCTGTCTTGATTAGATAGTAAGCTCTGATGAGCAGGGACTGTCTCTTACATGTCTGTGCAGTGCTGCGTACGACTTGTAGCACTATTCAAATGCTCAGTAGTAGTAGTAGTAATTGTGAATGGTGCAAATGCACGTGTCGTTTGACGTTTTTGCTTGTAACCAGGGCCGGCCCGTCCATTGAGCGAGAATGTTTTTTGCACAGGGCTCCGCGTAAAAAACATTCTGATCCTAAAGTAAAATTAAAAAAAAAAAAAAAAGCTGTCTTCTCCCGCTGCCGGGGCCGCCGCGGCAGTATCGAGTGTGCCGCGGGGCCCCCCCTGCCCAGCAGAGCCTGCCCTCCCCCGTATCACCTCTCTCTTCGTAGCTGCAGTCACACGCGCCGGCTTTCAGAGCGCGAGGGGAGAGTTTCTCCCTCGCTGCTCTGTTAAGCCCGTGGGGGCTGATGGGAACTTCCCATCAGCCCCCGCGGGCTTAACAGAGCTGCGAAAGGGAAACTAGTCCCTTCGCGCTCTGAAAGCCAGCGCGTGTGACTGCAGCTACGAAGAGAGGTGATACGGGGGAGGGCAGGCTCTGCTGGGCAGGGGGGGCCACGCGGCACACTCGATACTGCCGCCGCGGCCCCGGCAGCGGGAGAAGACAGCTTTTTTTAAAAAAACTTTTCGCTGGGCTGGGCTGGGCTGGGGGGGGGATTAGGAGTGGTGATGGGCTGGGGGGGGTTTGGAGTGGTGATGGGCTATGGGGGGGTAGGAGTGGTGAGGGGCTATGGTGGGGTTAGGAGTGGTGATGGGCTATGGGGGAGCTAAGTCTTTATATGGGCTGATGGGATTAGGACTGGAAGTGGGTTGATGGGGGGTTAGGACTGGTAATGGGCTATGGGGGGGCTTAAACTAAAAATTGGGTGATGGGGGAGTAGGACTGGAAATGGGCTGGTGGGATTATGACTGGGAGGGGGCTGATGGGGAGGTTAGGACTGATAATGGGGTATGGGTGGCTTAATCTCAAAAGTGTGTGAGGGGGATTAGGACTGGGAGTGGGCTATGGGGGGCTAGGACAGGTAATGGGTTGGGGGGGTTGCTAGGACTGGAAATGGGCTGGGGGGATTAAGACTGGAGGTGGGCTGATGGGGTTAGGACTGGTAATGGGCTGTGGGCTGTTGGGGGGGTTAGGACTGGTAATGGGCTATGGGGGGGCTAGGAGTGGAAATGGGCTGATGGGGGGTTAACACTGGAGGTGGGCTGATGGGGTTAGGACTGATAATGGGCTATGGGCGGGCTAGGACAGGAAATGGGCTGATGGGGAGGGGTTAGGACTTGAGGTGGGCTGATGGGGTTAGGACTGGTAATGGGCTGTGGGCTGATGGGGGGGGTTAGGACTGGCAATGGGCTATGGGGGGCTGACTGGAAGTGGGCTGATGGGGGGTTAGGACTGGAAGTGGGTTGATGGGGGGGCTAGGACTGGAAATGGACTGATGCAGGGACTAGAAGGGAATGGATACTGGGTGAGGCTGGAACTAGAAGGGAGCTGATGTTGGGGGAGGATTAGAATGGGATGGGGCTGGGAGAGTAAAATGGAGAGGGGAAAATATTTTGTGTGGGAGGGATAAAAAATCTACAATTGGCCGGGTATTGGGAGAGTAAGTGGGGATTGAGGATGGAGGGGTAAATTTTGAGTGGATGAAATAGGAATGAGGAAAGAGCAAAAGGAGAACATAAGAACATAAGAACATAAGATATGCCATACTGGGTCAGACCAAGGTCCATCAAGCCCAGTATTCTGTTTCCAACAGTGGCCAATCTAGGTCATACGTACCTAGCAGTTTCCCCAAGGGACACAGGTTCCACAATGCTTGTATTGGTTCAAGCATTGATATCCTGGGTCCCTTCTTAATAATGGTTTATGGACCTTTCCTCCAGGAACTTGTCCAAACCTTTTTTAAACCCAGCTACACTAACAGCCTTTACTACATCCTCCGGTAACAAATTCCAGAGTTTGATTACACGTTGAGTGAAAAAATATTTTCTTTTATTAGTCTTAAATAGTTTACCCTGTAGCTTCATTGCATGTCCCCTAGTCTTTCTATATTCTGATAAGGTAAACAATCGATCTACGTTTACCCGTTCCACTCCGTTCATTAATTTATAGACTTCTATCATATCTCCCCTCAGCCGTCTCTTTTCCAGGTTAAAGAGCCCCAACCTTTTAGCCTTTCTTCATAGGAGTAGCCTTCCATCCCCTTTACCATTTTGGTGGCTCTTCTCTGAACCTTTTCTAAAATTGCTATATCCTTTTTAAGATACGGCGACCAGAATTGCACACAATATTCAAGGTGCGGTCTCACCATGGAACGATATAGAGGCATTATAATATCTTTTGTTTTATTTTCCATTCCTTTCCTTATCATACCTAGCATTCTATTTGCTCTCTTGGCCGCCGCTGCACACTGGGCCGAGGGTTTTAACATGGTATCCACAAGGACGCCTAAATCTTTTTCCTGGGTGGTGGTTCCTAATGTGGAACCTTGCATCGTGTAACCATAGTTTGGGTTGTTCTTCCCTAGGTGCATAACCTTGCACTTCTCCACATAAAATTTCATCTGCCATTTTGATGCCCAGTCTTCCAATTAATCAAGATCCTCTTGCAATTTTCCACAATCCTCCTGGGTTTTAACAACTTTAAATAGTTTTGTGTCATCAGCAAATTTGATAACCTCACTCGTTATTCCACTTTCCAGGTCATTTATGAATATGTCAAAAAGCAGCGGACCCAGCACAGATCCCTGGGGTACACCACTATTCACCTTTCTCCATTGGGAAAATTGGCCATTTAGCCCTACCCTCTGCTTTCTATCTTTTAACCAGTTCCTGATCCACAATAGTACACTGCCTCCTATCCCATGACTCTTTAGTTTTGCCAAAAGTCTCTCATGAGGGACCTTGTCAAAGGCTTTCTGAAAGTCCAGATACACAATATCAACCAACTCACCTTTGTCCACCTGTTTATTCACTCCTTCAAAAAAACATAACAGATTAGTAAGACAAGATCTTCCTTGTCTAAAGCCATGTTGGCTGTCTCCCATTAGGTCATGACTATCTACATGCTGAGTAATTTTATTCTTTATAATGGTTTTCTACCATTTTTCCCGTACTGATGTCAGGCTCACCGGTCTGTAGTTTCCCGGATCACCCCTCGAACCCTTTTTAAAAATTGGTGTTACATTGGCGATCCTCCAATCTTCAGGTATTAGAGATGATTTTAATGATAGTTCACAGATTACTGATAGCAGGTCTGCAATCTCAAATTTCAGTTCTTTCAACACCCTTGGATGTATACCATCCGGCCCAGGTGATTTGCTACTCTTCAGTTTATCTAATAGTTTTTAAGACATCTTCCCGATGTATCGATATTTCCTTCAATTCTTCCACACCTTTAAATACCACTTCAGTCGTGGGTAACATCCCTACATCTTCCTCAGTAAAGACCGAAGCAAAGAATTCATTCAGTCTCTCTGCTATCGCCTTGTCGCCTCTTAGTGCTCCTTTAACCCCTTTATCATATAATGGACCAACTGACTCTCTCACGGGTTTTTTGCTACGAATGTACTTGAAAAGGTCTTTATTTCGGGTTTTTGCTTCCGCAGCAAGCTTCTTCTCAAATTCTCTCTTTGCCTGCCTTATCAATGCCTTGCATTTGACTTGCCAGTGCTTGTGCTGTTTCCAGGTTTCATCATTTGAATTTTTTTTTCCATTTCTTGAAAGATGATTTTTTGGCAACAACAGCCTCTCTGACCTCACCTTTAAACCATGCTGGCAGTTTTTTTGGGACTTCCTTCCACTTTTCTTAAAGCGTGGAATACAGCTGGTCTGGGCTTCCAAGATAGTATTTTTCAACAACACCCAAGCTTGATGTACGTCTTTAACCTTTGCAACTGCTCCTTTTAGTTTTTTCTTAACTGTTTTCCTCATTTTATCATAGTCTCCTTTTCGAAAGTTAAAGGGTAGTACTGTGGATTTCCTTACTATCCCTCCTCCACTAATTAAATCAAAGGCGATCATGCTATGATCACTATTGCCAAGTGGCCCCAACACCCTTATCTCTTGCACTACATCTGGTGTTCCACTAAGGACTAGGTCTAATATTGCTTCCCCTCTGGTCGGTTCATGAACCAGCTGCTCCAAGAAGCAGTCATTTATTTCATCTAGGAACTTTATCTCCCTAGCATGTCCTGTTGTGACACTGACCCAGTCGATGCCGGGGTAATTGAAATCACCCATTATTATTACTGCACTGTAACTTTTGCTAGCTTCCTTGATTTCTTTGAGCATTTCATCATCCATTTGTTCATTCTGGCCAGGCGGACGATAGTACACCCCTACTGCCATCGCCTTTCCCTTTTTACATGGAATTTCAATCCATAGAGATTCTACAGCAAATTTTGTTTCTTGCAAAACTTTAATCCTTTCTGACTCAATGCCCTCTCTAACATAGAGCGCAACCCCTCCACCAATTTGATCAGCTCTATCATTTCGATATAGTTTGTACCCAGGTATCACAGTGTCCCACTGGTTGTCCTCCTTCCACCATGTCTCTGATATTCCAATCATATCTAACCTCTCGTTTAGTGCTATATATTCTAACTCTCCCATCTTGTTTTGTAGACTTCTAGCATTTGCATACAAGCATTTTAGAGACTGTATTTTATTCATATTAATTTGGCTATTGGTAGACATGGGTAATTTGGGATCTTTGAGTTCTGTCTGCTCCATACTCGAGGGCATTTGGGCTACTTTACTCTTTTTTGGAACCTCTCTGCTTTTTGTAGTATGTTAAAGCAGATGTAGAGAGAGAGAATGGAAAAAAAGCTAGAAGAGAGTAGAAAGGACAAATGGACAGCAGATGATGGAGAGTTAGCAGAAAACATGAAGAAACCAGAAGAAAGTGGCTGGAGCAATTGCAACTGAAAAAAAATGCACAAAAGGTAGAAAGATATCTCTTTATTTTGAATTTATTACCTGGAATATGAAAGCTCTGGGAAATGTGCATCATTAACGTCTGCGCTTTGTTTGGTACAAGAGGAAATTAATTTATAGTTTTATTTCTACAGTGTTGTTGTACATTCCAAGTTTGGCTTTTGGGGTTCCCAGTTTAATTATTGCCTTCCTGTTTCTAAATTGTGATTCCTTGTTTGGTGATGGTCTATTATTCTGCATGTGTAACTGAGCTGAGGTATTCTGTTTATGTAATTCCTATTTGACATTGCCACTTGTTCTCTTTCCCCAGTAGGTCATGTATTGTTGTTCTCTGAAATGTATTGGTTTAATATTTGCAGTGTTGCCTTTTGATTGGTAGGGTATGGTGCTTTGTGAGTCCTGGTAGTGCTGTTAGGATACGGCGGGTTTGCTATGGGTTCTAAATGGGCAGTGTTTGTAGTAGTTCCTAATATGCCTGGCGGTTGGCACTGGATTATAGTAATGTAGAAATCTTTTAGTCTGTCTTTATCCATACACTCATTAAGAGACATGTTTACTAAAAGTTAGTGTATGTTAGCATTATGCAAATATTTATGCAAATAAGGCCACTTATGCAAATGAGACCCCGCTCCGAGTCTCTGCACATGGCCCCGCACCCCCCTTGGGCCGCACCTGGGACTGCATCTGTTATAATGTGTTATATGATGTGGTATTACGTTTTGTTCTTTTTTCCTTTGATTTGCCTTACCTTTCTGTGATATTGTATTTCACTGAAAATCAAATTTAAAAAAAAACCAATATTGAGTTCTGCCCTTCAGCCTGGCGTCTGCCCCAAGGGTGTTCATGAAATGTCTAGTGAAAGTCACGGCCTATCTCCACACCCTAAGCATCTTTGTCTTCCCCTACTTACTGTAGATGATTGGCTCATCAGTGGTGTCACCATAGATGGTGCATCTGTCCATTCAACATACTGTCTCAGTGCTCGAACATCTCGGATTTGTCATAAACTTTCCAAAGTCACACTTTTCTCTCACTCAGAGTTTAGAATTCATAGGTGCTCTTCTCAACATGACTCAGGCTCGAGCTTTCCTGCCCAAAGACCATCTCAAATGCCTCAGAGAAATGGCAGGCATCATTCAGCACAGTTGTCACACCACATGGTATGCTTCATCTCCTTGAGTCGCATGGCCTCCATGGTCCATGTAGTGACCCTACGCTCCTCTCCACATGCACCAAGCACAGTGGACCCTCTCCTCCCAATGGAAACAAGTGAAGGGCCATCTACGAGACAGAGTGATAGTCAACCCTCTTCTGGCATACTCCCTTCAATGGTGGCTCTCTCCTCAAAACCTTCTTGTAAGGTTACCTTTTCAGATGCCTCCATCTCAACGGATGCTAACGACTGATGTGTCCAAACAGGGCTGGGGAGCTCATCTCAATGGCCTGGGCACATAGATCCTCTGGTCTCAACAGGAAGCTTTGCATCAGATCAACTTCTTGAAGTTGAAGGTGATAACCAATGCCCTTTGGGTGTTTTGTCGTCAGTTATCACATCAATCTATCCTGGTTCAGATGGACAACCAGGTTGCAATGTTTTATGTCAACAAGCAGGGAGGCATGGGCATGGGCTCTCACCTCCTCTGCAAGGAAGTGGTCCACTTGTGGTCCTTTGCCCTGGCTCATGGAATGGTTCTCTGAGCGTTTACCTGCTGGGAGAACAGAATGTTCTTGCGAACACTCTCAGTCAGGTCCTTCAACCTTACGAGTTGAATCTTCATCAGAGAATAGTCAAGCGCATCTTTGGACAATGGAGAATCCCGGAGATCGACCTGCTTGCCACCCCACTCAATGCACAGGTCCCTTGCACCTGCTCCCAGGTGCTGTCTCTACAATTGTAAACCCTAGATGCTTTCCTCTTTCACTGGGGAATGGGTCTGTTATACTCTTATCCACGCATTCTGCTAATAGCCAAAACGCTGTTCAAGTTGCAAGCCGACAGAAGTACCAGGATCCTGGTAGCCCCGTTCTGGCCTCAACTGCCATGGTTTCCTCTGCTTCTTTGTCTAGCTCAGCATCAACCTCCCATCTGGGATGCATACCAGATCTGATCTCGCAGGATCAGGGGGAACTGCTCCATCACAATATTTGTGTGTTCCACCTGACAGCTTGGCTGCTGAGAAGATAGTTCTTTCTGATCTCAATTTAACAAATGCCATTAAGCATATCATCCTGGCATCCCAGAAGAACTCCACGTGATGCACATATGCCTTTATGTGGTGCTGGTTTGCAGTTTGGTGTGCTCAGCACACTCTCAACCGCTTCAATTATCTGGTGGAGTCTCTCCTGCTGTACCTTCTCCACCTCTCTTCTATGGGTCTCAAGACTAATTCCATTCGTGTCCACCTCAGTGCCATTTTGACTTCTCATCTGGGGACTGATGGAAAACCCATTTCCACACATCCATTGGTAACCCGCTTGATGAGGGGTCTCCTCTTGACTAAGCCATCAATCCCGCCCCCACCTATCACCTGGTTCCTTAACACGGTTCTTGGTCAACTGCTCAAGCCTCCTTTTGAGTCTCTAGGCACTACCTCCCTCAAGTTTCTTACATGGAAGGTCTCCTTCCTAGTTGTGCTTACCTTGGCTCACTGGGGCAGCAAACTGCAGGCTTTAGTTGGACATGTGCCTTATACATGTTTTCACCATGACAG
Organism: Ichthyophis bannanicus; assembly: GCA_033557465.1. Taxonomy (NCBI): domain Eukaryota; kingdom Metazoa; phylum Chordata; class Amphibia; order Gymnophiona; family Ichthyophiidae; genus Ichthyophis; species Ichthyophis bannanicus. The sequence goes on from CM066035.1 coordinate 730,146,137, forward strand.
TGTAGTCCTGAGAACGAATCCACATTTCCTTCCAAAGATCATATCTCCTTTCCATCTCAACCAGACAGTCATTTTTTTGTCCTTTTTTCCCAAGCCACATACATCTCGAGCTGAGGCAGTGCTTCATACCCTAGATTGCAAATGGGCTTTAACATAATACCTTGACAGAACCAAGGTACACTGGAAATCCTCGCAATTATTTATTTCTTTTGATCTTAGTCAACTTGGTCTCCCCATGACAAAACACACTCTTTCTATTTGGATAGCAGATTGCATATCCTTTGCATATGCTCAGGAGGGTCTGACATTAGAGGGTCATGTCTGGGCCATGGCCACATCTGTAGCCCACTTACACTCTGTCTCCGTAGCAGAGATCTGCCATGCTGCCACGTGGTCCTCAATTGATAACTTTTGCAGCTCATTGCTGTATGGACAAGGAACCTTTTAAGGATGGTGACTTTGGCCAAGCTGTACGCTGGAACCTATTTGGGACTTAGCTACATCTCTTTCCATCCCGCCCTCTGTCCATCCAGGCTATCGCCAGTGTTGTCTCGATGGGGGTATGCTGGGAATGCTGAGGTATACTAGATCCCCAAGACTCCCTATGTTGTTCTTCAATGTTTTTTCCCATTTGTAATGGACCCCAATCCTCACTGTTTCTGGTAGCCTGGAACTAGGGCATCCCATATGTGAAGACAACATTCCTGCTTGTTCCTAGAGACAGCATATTTACTCACCTGTAACAGGTGATCTCCAGGAACAGCTGGAATCAATCTTTACAACCCGCCCTCCTCCTCAAAGAGTTGTAGGTTTTTTCCTTTCTCTTAGCTATGAACCTTACTGAGGAGAATCACTGGGAAGATGGGAAGGCATGCATGCATGCATAGATGGATGTTCCCAAACACTTCTTATTGGATGCTGGGGAGTGTCCCTGTACGGACTTCGCTGGGGATGTCACCCATATGTGAAGACTGATTCCTCCTGTTCTTGGAGATCACCTGTTACAGGTGAGTAGAAACATAGAAACATAGAAATATGATGACAGAAAAAGACCACATGGCCTATCTAGTCTGTCCTTCCTTATCAACAACTACAACAGTCCCCTTTTTACCTTTAGAGATCCTCTGTGTTTGTCCCATGCTTTTTTGAATTCAGTTACTGTCCTCTTCTCTACCACCTCCACTAGGAGACTATTCCATGGATCCACCACTCTTTCCGTAAAGAAATATTTCCGCATATTACTCCTGAATCTATCTCCCTTCACCCTCATCCCATGTCCCCTCGTAGCAGAACTTGCTTTCAATTGAAAGAGGCTCTCTCCCTGAACATTTATGCCACAGAGGTATTTAAACATGTTTATATTTATTGTTTATGTTTATTAAAACTTTATATACCGCCCAATACAATTAGCATCTGGGCGGTTCACAATACATAAAAACAATTAAAATTGCTAAAAAAGAGAGAGAGCTGCGAAAAAGAGCCAGAAAAAGAACGCCATAAAATCAAAGAAAAGGGATAGAAACAGAGATACAGAGTGGGGGTAAAGACGGGTAACAAAGGGTAGACAACAAAAACATAGAGAAAAATGTAAGACAGGGGCAGGAGTTTGCTGTCAAAGGCCTAGTGAGGGGAGGAGGATGGGGTCGGGAAAGGAAGGTTAAAGGCAGAACAAAAAAGATGCGTTTTGAGGGTGGCTTTGAAGGATGGGTAGGAGGTTTCGAGACGTAGAAAGGGGGGAAGGGAGTTCCAGAGCCTTGGACCAAGAAAAAAGAAAGCGGAAGACCGGGTGGATTCTAGGTGTGCTTGGGAGGGGGAGGGTAGGAACATGCGGTTGGCATGAATAGAGCGGAGAGAACGGTGAGGGGTGTGTGAAGGTGAACCTGGCTGACAAGATACAGGGGGGTACCTGAGTGGATCACCCTGTGGACAAAGATAAGAATTTTAAACTGAACACGAAAGACAACGGGGAGCCAGTGAAAGTGTATTAACAGAGGGGTAACATGATCGAACCGTGAAGCATGAGAAAGGACACGAACAGCAGCATTTTGAACCCGTTGAAGACGATAGATTTGGGATTGGGGGAGACCAGCAAGACAAACATTACAATAGTCAAGACGAGACATAACAAGAGAAATAATGAGAGTAGTCATAGAAGAAACAGTAAGAAAAGGACGTACGGCACGGAGTTGTTTTAGGAAGAAGAAGGAACGTTGGACAATTGAGGAGATATGTTCTTTAAAGGAAAGGGAAGAATCAAGAATCACACCCAAATACCGCAAGGAAGGGACGGTGGGGATGGGCGAAGAAGAAAATAAAGGAGTGAGGATAGGAGTGGGATTGCCGAAGGTGAACCATATAGCTGAGGTTTTTGAAAGATTAATGTGAAGATAATTAGATGAGAGCCAGGAGGCTACAGAAGAGAGACAGGAGTTAAAGGCAGTGATATCGGGTGCAATAGAATCAGTGTGATAAAGCAGAAAGATGTCATCCGCGTAGTAATAAGCAGAAACACCGTGCTGTTGGACAAGGAGGGCAAGAGGGGCCAGGAATACATTAAAGAGAAGAGGGGCGAGAACAGAACCCTGAGGAACACCACAGGGAAGAGGTGTGGAGGGAGAGGACTCTGAACCAGTGTGAACCGAGAAAGTGCGACTGGAGAGAAAAGAGTGAAACCAACGAAGAACCAAGCCAGAAAGACCCGCATCCTGAAGGCGAGATAGTAAAGTGTGGTGATAACCAGGTCGAAAGCAGCCGAGAGATCCAGAGAAACAGCAAGGGATAGTAGACCACGATCGTGAGCAGAGTGTAAGTCATTAAGGAGGGAGAGGAGAACAGATTCAGTGCTATGGCCTGGACGGAAACCCGATTGACGTGGATGAAGAGTGAGAGAAGCCTCAAGATGGGAGGAGAGCTGAGAAAAAACAATTTCTCCAAGAGTTTAGAAAGAAAAGGGAGGTTAGAAATAGGACGCCAATTAGAGGGAGAGGAGGGGTCTAGAGAACTCTTTTTGAGGATAGGACGGATAGTGGCATGTTTCCACGGGGAGGGAAAAGTGCCAGAAGAGAGACTAGAGTTGAAAAGCGAGAGAATAAGAGGGGACAGTGCAAGAGAAGGTTCCAACAACCAGGAAGAAGGGATGGGGTCGGCCGGACAGGAGGTTTTACGGGTGGAAGTGAAAGCCTTGGTGAGAATGTCTGAGGTAATGGGCTCAAAAGTGGACCAGCGATGAGAAAGGGGAGGAATGGCGGGAGAAGAAGAGGTAGGAAGAGTAAGGGAGGGGGGCGCTACCAGAGGGGGAGGAGAGAGGGGAGAAGGACAGGATGGGAAGGATGAGCGCAGGGTTTGGACTTTAGAAACAAAGTAGGTAGCCAGGGAGGAAGGATCAGGAGTAGAAAGGGAAGAGGGAGGGATCGAGGAAGAGTGGGGGGCAGAGAGAGAGCGGAGGATGGAATGTAGTTGGCAAGAGGAGTTTGAGGAATGAGTAATGAGATTAGAGAAATAACACTGTTTGGCAGAGTGGAGAAGGGAACGGTAGTGGCGATGAGCAGAGCGGAAGCAAGAGAGAGTAGAAGGGTTTGGGTGTTTCCTCCAGAGATGCTCGGCTCGGCGAAGATACCTACGGTGAAGAAATAGCCCAGAGTGAAACCAAGGGTGATGGGGAGATTGACGAAGGGGGCGGAGGGATTGTAGAGGAGCAACAGAATCAAAGGCAGTAGAGAGAGTCGTATACCAAAAATTAGCCTGAGAGTCAGGGGAAAGAAGATGGAAATCTGGTGGAAACAGAGCGTCAGAAGCTGGAAACTGAGAAAGAGTAGCAGGGGTAATACGACGAGATGGACGGGATGGAGATCCTAAAAGAGAGATCGGGGAAGAGGAAGGACAAGGAAGGGAAAAAAGAAGACAGAATTGGTCAGTCCATGGAAGGGGAAGAGAGGATAAGGAGGAGGGAGGAGAGGAGAGAGATCCAGGAAAGATAAGCAGGTCCAAAGAGTGACCAGCGGTGTGGGTAGGGAAGGATACAAGCTGGACAAGGGAAAGGTCAGATAGAAAAGTCAGGAAGTTACGAGCTCGGGAAATAGAGGGGGAGTCCACATGGATGTTAAAATCACCCAGGATCAAGAGACGAGGAAAAAGAAGAGTGGCTTCTGAGATAGTAGCGAGAAGACTATCCCAGAGCTGAGGAGACAAGGAGGGTGGAGCATAGATGAGGAGAAAGTAAAGAGGGGGAGAGAGACCAAGGTGGAGAAGAAGAGACTCAGGATAATGCTAGGCAGGTGAAGAGAGCTCCTGGAAAGGAAGGGAGGAGCGGTAAAGTAATGCAGTCCCTCCACCACTCCTGCCCCTGCGAGTGGTGGATAACGCAGAATAGCCAGGGGGCAGACAGCAGTTCAGAAGTGGCTCCTCGCCATCCCATAACCAGGTTTCGGTGAGGAAAAAAGCATCAAGAGCATGTTGAGTGAGAAGGTCGTGAACTAGTACAGTCTTAGAGCGGAGTGAACGACAGTTTAAGAGAGCAAGCTGAAGAAACAAAAGGGACTGGGGGGGAGATAAACCTGAAGAGCGACCAGTACAGTGAATCAGATTGGAGAGGTTCCGAGGAGAAGGATCAGCATAAATAGAGGCAGAAGGGACGGAGGAGCGCCAGTTCCAGTGTACTGGGATAGTTGACATGGCATGGAGGAACCAAATTAAGAGAGGAAGAAGGAGTACAAGTTTAGAGCCAAAGTGTGACTTACCGCGGGAGACGCTGGATGGGATCCGGGAGGGTAGAACACCAGTGGAGAAGACGAAAGGGAAAAGAGAAAGGCGGGCAGATGTAAGTGCCAGAGCGCTTCCTGGCAGCCAAGAAAACTCCGTACTTCCGCCCCTGAAGTCGCCCTAAGGAGCTCGCCCAAGGAGCAGGTCAATTATATCACCTCTATCCCGCCTTTCCTCTAAGGTGTACATATTAAGATCCTTCAGTCTGTCCTCAAATGCTTTATAATGAAGACCACTAATCATTTTAGTAGCCACCCTCTGCATCGACTCCATCCTGTTTACATCCTTTTGAAGGTGTGGTCTCCAGAATTGCACACTATACTCCAAATGAGGTCGCACCAAAGGCTTATAGAGAGGCATTATCACCTCCTTTTTTCTGTTAGCCATTCCTCTCTGTATGCACCCAAGCATCCTTCTAGCTTTTGCCATCGCCCTTTCTACCTGTTTAGCTACTTTAAGATCATCAGACACAACCACGCCTAGGTCCCGCTCTTCTTTAGTGGACAAAAGTACTTCACCCCCTATACTATATTGCTCCCTTGGATTGCTGCAGCCCAAATGCATGACCTTACATTTTTTAACATTAAATCCCAGCTGCCAAATTCTAGACCATTCTCCAAGCTCAGCTAGATCCCTCCTCATGTTATCTACACCTTCCTGAGTGTCTACTCTATTGCAGATTTTGGTATCATCCACAAAGAGGCAAACCTTACCCAACAGTCCTTCCGCTATATCACTAACAAAGATGTTAAAAAGAATTGGACCAAGGACAGATCCCTGGGGCACACCAATGGTAACATCCTTCTCCTCAGAGTAAGCTCCATTTACTTGTACTCTTTGTCGCCTCCCACCCAACCAATTTCTAACCCAAGCAGTAACTTTAGGGTCCATCCCTAGGGTGCTCAGTTTGTTTATAAGTCGCCTGTGAGGAACAGTGTCAAAGGCTTTACTGAAATCTAAATACACCACATCTAGAGCTCTCCCTCGGTCCAACTCTCTGGTCACCCAGTCAAAGAAATCAATCAGATTTGTCTGACAAGACCTGCCTCTGGTGAATCCATGCTGCCTCGGATTCTGTAATCCGCTGGACTCCGGAAACCTCACTATTTTCTCTTTCAGCAGCGTTTCCAATAATTTACTCACTACCGAAGTTAAACTAAACGGCCTGTAGTTTTCAACCACATCCTTACTTCCGCTTTTGTGTAAAGGCACTACATGATCCTCTCTCCAGTCCTTTTGCACCACTCCCGACTCCAACGAGGCATTGAAAAGGTCAGTCAGTGGAGTTGCTAGAACGTCCCCAAGTTCCCTCAGTATTCTAGGGTGTATCCCATCCGGTCCTATTGCTTTGTCTACTTTAAGTTGAGCTAGTTTCTCATGAACACAGTCTTCTGAAAATTGTTCAAGATGTCCCTCACTTCTGTTCCTGTTTGTGGGTGTTTTCTGAGGTCCTGCTCCTGGTTCTTCATCTGTGAACACAGAACAAAAATATTTGTTAAGCAATTCCGCTTTATCCTCATCAGCATCTACATATTCCTCACCTTCACCCTTGAGTCTGACAATACCACTTTTGCCCTTCCTCTTCTCACTAATATATCTGAAAAATGTCTTATCCCCCCATTTTATTGCATTGGCTATTTCCTCCTCCTTTTGAATCTTTGCCTTCTTGACTACTTTGCTAGCTTCTCTAAGTTTTTCCAAATACAGATGCCTGTCTTCCTCTCTCTGTGATCTCTTGTATTTCATGAAGGCCTCCCTCTTTTTCTTCACTTTTTCAGCTACTTCTTTCGAAAACCATAGCAGTCTCCTTTTCCTTTTACCTTTATTTATTTAAGTAACTAAGCTTTCTCCTGCCATAGTTTATACTCCTCTTAAGTTGAGGAGAGTTTCTGCCAGTCTGGCCTGTGTGCGTATCTGGTGCCTTTTCAAGCATTGGTGCAGTGCGCATCAGACTAGGCCTGATATGGCAGATCTGTCTTCTCAACTTGCGCTTCTTTAAGATGGTTTGGACAAAAGCCTCTCCTTAGCTTCCTGCGGGTTCAGGTTGTGGGTTCAGGTCCCTGTTTCAAGGGCCTGGTGGTAGGGCGGTCCATAGCCTCGCACCCGGTTGTGACCCATTTTCTCCAGGGGGTTCGGTATTTGTGCACTCTCCTGCATTCTATCATTTCCTCTTGGAATCTTTGCTTGGTGATCCTGGCCTTGATGTCAGAACCTTTGGAGCCCTTGAAGCATGCTACCCTTAAGGACCTGACTCTGAAGACTGTTTTCCTGTAACAATTTGCTTAGCAAGACGTATTTCCGAGCTACAGGCGTTATCATGTGGGGATCCTTACTTATACCACAGGAAATGGAGTGAGGTGAAAAGAAGTACTATTCACCACTGCAGATTACTCAAAAATCAAGTTTTGTTGTCCCTTTTGTTATATCACCCTACACAGCCATATTTCAGCATGTGCCTTCATCAGGAGTGTAACCTCAAGTATAAGAACATATTAAAAATGCATAAACATTTAAATCAAATGAAAGTAAAACATATAAAAACAAGAATGAATATAACAATACAATATAAATAAATGAAAAATGGTAAGAAATTAAATACTGTGAAACTATATCCATACAGCACAAATGAATCAGGAATGGAATAAATTTAACAAAATTATATATATGTGAAATTATATCTTGCAGGGAGGTATCTTTTAAAAGAGACATAAAATAAACAAACATATTGCATGAAACATAAAAACAAATATCATATTATATAAAAATTTGACTTAGAAATGATGTTGGAACCAATGAGGTACCCACAAGTGCCTAAATGTGGATTCTGCCAATAAAGAGAATTACAATATCTCAATAACTATAGGTAAGCTGAAATACATTAAAAATACGTTTTAAAAAACATGAGAATTTGTATTGCATGAATGATAAGAATCAAAGCAAAGAAGAAAGGAGAAATGGGGAAGGGGAGAAGAAGGAAGGTGGAGGGAGGAAGGGAAAGGAGAAATGTTTTTTATTAATAAGATTTGAAAAATATACATTGCACAATGAAATGCAAAGAAAAAAAACAATAACATATATTCTTCAACAATGATACCGCCATTGCCACCATTTTGGAACTGGCTGCTGATCAGGTAGGGGTGGTGCTTCTGTTTGTTGACCAATAGCAATCACAACTAGTCCACATGGAGCCTGATCCCTAAAGGGGCATGTCTGAGGCATCTGGAAAGCCCCAAAAAGGACAGGCCCATGAGCACTCGATTCTGCACCACAGGAGCAAGACGCTCCCGCGGGTGCAGGATCAGGCAAGGAGATAGCTCGGTGTGCCCCTACATACCAATGGGAGACATCCTTTCAGCCTCCTTGCTAGCCTGCCACATTGACAACCCCCGTTATCCCACCATCTGATCCCCGATGGGGGCAGCCAAGGCCCGGATCGGGCAGCGGGGACCCACCTTGCTTGCTGCTATTGCTGCTGAGGGGCTGGCTGGCTGATTCAGGAGGATGACCAGCACTTATTCCCTGGATATACAGTGGTGTTTTCTGGATATACAGGGCCGTGACCTGAATCCACTCTATATGAACAGGTCACGGGACCGTCCCTGCTCCACCCACTCTCTGCTTCTGTGCTGCCCCCATCCACCACAGCATGCACAGTGACCCTGTGGGTGCAGGGGGCCAGAAGGTGGAATATGGTGCAGGCGGATAGCGGGACTGGACCTTACAGAATCTGGCCAATAATGGTGAGAGAACAACAAAATCAAGAAAATTAAAATCAGGACACTGAAGAGTAGTATTTTTTTGTTATTAGGATTTAAAATATATACATTGCACATTAAAATGCAAAGAAAAAGCCAAGTCAGACTATCAGGGACATTACTAATACGCATTAAGCACTTACAGCTTTTACCATATGCAAACTGTTAGCATAAAATTACTTGCAAAAAACAGCATGAGGCTAAAAAAAAATCTCATCCCAATTGTTTGCTGTGAGATGGGGCTTAATCGGTGGGGGACGAGAGGTTGGTGCAGAGATGGACCGTGGCCTCCAATGATAGCTAACATATAGGATATTATTGCTTGCTAGCTGCCATGACTGCTGATAGCATGGCTGCATTTAATTCCACCTCACATACTATAGAGCTACAGGAATGTCCAGTAGCATGGCAATTGCCATACATGTTACATAAGAAAATATCCCATGGCTGTGACCATCTGACCCTTCTCCTGATAAATTCCACCTCCCTGATGCAAGCCTCTGCTCAGATCTGACCCTTCCTCATGAACAACCCCCTTCCCAATCTGTACTTACATGCCCAGAGAGTACACCTACTCTATACAGAACACCTCCCCAATAAGCCCTAATCTCCATGATAAAGGGGATGGAAGGATACCCCTGTGAAGAAAGACTTAAAAGGTTTGGGATTTTCAACTTGGAAAAGAGATGGCTGAGGGGAGATATGATAGAGATCTATAAATTAATGAATGGAACTGGTAGATGTAGATCAGTTGTTTGCGGCATTAAAAAATAGAAAGACCAGGGACAGGCAATGAAGCTGCAGTGTAACCCACTTAAGACTAATAGGAGAAAATATTTTTTCATTCAATGCTTAATCAAACTCTGGAATTCGTTACCGGAGGATATTGTAAAACCTGTTAGTGTAGCTGGGTTTAAAAACATTTTGGACAAGTTCCTGGAGGAGAAGTCCATTAACTACTATTAAAGATGACTCGGGAAATCCACTGTTTGCCCTGGTATAAGCATTGTGGAACCTGTGTGCCTTTTTGAGAACCTGCTTGTGACCTGGATTGGCCACTGTTGGAAACAGGTTACTGGACTTGATGGACCTTGGTCTGAACCAGTATGGCATTTCATATGTTCTTCTGTTCTTATCCCACCCCTTTTAAGATCAACCCCCCCAATAGGAAATCCCTATAATCAAGCAAATCCATCAACCCACCCCAAGCAAATGTCCACTCAACAGGCTCAGGAAACATCAGAAATGCCCCCTCCACAGTCCACATCACCACTCTCCCTTTACCGCCTAACCACCCTGGTGTCTAGTGGTCACTGGGTAGGAGCAATCCCCTTCGATTCCTGCCTGATTAGCGGATGATTTCAAAATGGCAGCATTGACCTCCTATTGGTAGCCAATGCTTATATGGAGCTTTGACCCCCAAGTGGTAGTGCCATGAAACTACCACTAGGGGTCATTGCCACCATTTTGGAACTGGTCACTGAATAGGTAGGTGTGGTGGGGGATTGCTCTGGCTTATTGACCAATAGGCAATATGGAACCCCCTAGGAGAATCCCGCTTAGCAATCGGGGTAGGGAGAGGGTTGCAATAAGGTCTGTGGTGGGGCACTTCTGATGTTTTCTGCACCTTTTAGGCGTTTTTTGCTTGGGGGGGTGTCAATGAATTTGCATGAATGTGGAAGGTTCCTTGTTGGAAGGTGAACTTGGGGAGTCAGATTAGGGGGTTAGGGCTTGTTGGGGGCTCCTTCTGTATTCGGTGGGAGATACTGTCTGGGACGGTTCAGTGCTGATCAATAGGGGAAGCTGTTAATTGCAGGGTAGACGCTAATTGGGAGGGGTTTTTTATAAAGGGGAGTGGAGGCTGCCCTCAAGGAGGATGGGATCGGGTTTCAGGCAACGGTGGCCATGGTTGCAGGATTTTTTTCTCATTTTTGGTACCAAAGTCTATGTTATCTGGGCTGGTGCAAGGATTGTAGGTACCCTAGGTATGTCCTCTATCCTGCTGCACTTACTTTAAGTCTCTGGCACTGCACCATGGTTTCAGTCTTTTACTATCTACTGCTTCCGCCCCCCTCTGATGCTGATTTCTGGTGTGCATAAAGGGGACGGAAGCAGCAGATAGTAAAAGACTGAAACCATGGTGCAGCAGTGGAGACTTAAGGTAAGCACTGCATTCCAGTTACCTAAGCATTGCTGCCACTGTTGCCCAGTGCTTTAAAGGCAGGGCAGATACAGTACTGGGCATCCCTCTGCATTTATTTCACAAGCTTTGCAATTACAACACCTTTTTTTGCACTTAAGGTATTGTAAGTGCAACATAGCACCACACTTTAGTAGATAGGCCCCTAAATGTTTTAAATAAATAGATTGCTTGCTCAGTTTTCAATGGGGTCAGATTATAAAACAAAGATGGTACTGTACATTTCAAGTATAGAATAGGCTTTTAATAATGTATATCTTACAGTAAGAATTCATAATAGGCAATTTAAATTGTATCTACTTTTTTTGTTAGAGATGTCATGTGTGGGCAAACAAAGTGTGAGAATGTAACTAAAATACGTTGCCCAGACAGTCATACTGCCATAATTCAATTTCCTGCTGAAAATGCTTTTTGTTGGGGTGTGGATTATCATGAACACATGAAGACGCCTGACATTGGAATAAGACCAGATGGTGCAAAATGTGGAAAAGATAAGGTAATAGGAGGGAGGCTAATTTTTAACTTTTATTACATGACTAAATTATGATAGCTTTCCATAGGAATTGTGCATTTTGTAAATACAGTGTTCCTCTCTTCTATATACATGTCAGAACTTTCTATATAGCAGTGGTTCCCAAACTTGGGGTTACGTCATCTGTGGATGGAGGCACAGAAACATGGCCATTTCCCCTTCTTTCTAGACTTTCACTGTGACCTATGCCAAGTAGTGGTAGTCACCAGTCAGCATGTGGCCTGTGAGCCAGTGAACATTCATAGGCTTTTCCTGATAAGCTTCCTGTTAGGCTTGAAACCCATGCTAAGTACTGGGATCTGTAAGCAAACATGAACATTGACACAAAGGACTCTGTGCTGATGGCTGCTATTGTTACTACTGTTGCCATACTTTCTGCTTTAGATGAGTGGAGGGAGAGGAAGGAGGCTGGACACCTGCTATTATGATTTAATTAACTGGGGTCATGTGAATTTTCAGTTGCTAAAATAGGGTCACACGGGATAAAAGTTTGGAAAGCACTGGTATAGAGTTGGCGTAGACAGTAAGTATTCTAGACTTCTTTCAGTTGATCATAAGGCAAGTCATTTTATAAAGGAGCAGCATAAAGATACACAAGGATGGCGCTACCATTAGGCAGACTAGGCAGTCACCTAGAGAGCCGTTTCAAGGGCAACCCATTGCCACCCCTCCCCGGGACCTGCAGCAGCAGTAAAGACAATAAAACAGCATTGCAGTGCTTACCCAAAGCCTCTGATGCTGCGTGCAGTTAGTGCTGTATTTTGACAAGCCAATTCTGCCCCCTCTGAGGCAAACTTCCTGTTAGCATAGGGGCGGAAGCGGCTGATCAAACTTTGACCAGTGCTAAGCTTATCACAGTGCAGCAGCAACAGCACGCAGCGTCAGAACCTTTGGATAAGTGCTGCATTGCTGTTTTAATATCATTGCCACCACTGCAGGTCCTGGAGAGGAGGACCATGAATGAAGATTCCCCTATGGCACCTCATATCCTTGCACTAGCCTTTGTCCCATTTACTGATCTAAGTCCCTATTCTCAAGAACTTACAAGCATGAATAGGCACTTACATGCACACCAATCGCTATTCTGTAAGTAAGACCAATCGAACGAACTTTCAGGGTGAAGTTTAAGTGAAGCATGGGCAGAGCAAAATTTACACGTGAAAGTTATAAAATAGTATAACTTATAAGTGTTCTTTTAAAACTAAGTACGGGCATTTACACCTGGCAAAGAGCAGCATAAGTGCTCGCAACTAATTTGATATGTGTTTTTACATCATTTAGCACCTATTTTATGAAGTAAAATACACATATCCTTCATTGCTTCAAATATGCGCATAATAATATGCAATAACTCTGCAATAGTTTATAATATTCTCCCTAGACAGGTGATGCCATCAAATGGAGCCCCATATAGGAGTATTTCCAGCGCCTTCTGAAAGCTTTTGAAAGCTTCTTCACACATGTGTGCATCTTCCTGCTTGCCGCAGTGGTGCAATTTTACCTCTTTTCTGCCAAACCCCATGGACACATTTGAAAAGCGCTTTCACTTTGAGTATTTCAAGATGGCGAAGATCATGTACTACTGAAGCCCACATAGCATACTGTTCATACCTCAGTAAGCACCGCCAAGAAATAGCTGATAGAAGAAAACAATTTCATACCAATCTCCTTAAACAATCAGTAAATAAATACCATGATCTCTTCAATATCGTAAAAACATTGGCAAAAGAACCAAGCCCTCAACACACACAAATAATATCCCCTCAAGACTACGCCAACTACTTAAAATCAAAAATGACGAAATTAATCAAGAACCCTTGCACCACTGATCCACATACCATATCCAAACCCCCAGTGTCTTCCACATTGACCAAGTTCAACACGATATCAACTAAAGATATTGAAAGCACTATTGCCTCAATCAACGCTACCACTGCGTCAAATGATCCATGTCCAGCAGTCTGGATAAGAGAGCTCAGATGTGAAGTAAGCTTCTTCATACATAAAATCCTAGATCAATCCTTCTCATCTGGAACCTTCCCTCAGAGCCTAAAACAAACCTCCATTAGACCATTATTAAAGAACAATAAACTAGACCCTCTACGAGTAGAATCATACAGGCCAATATCCAGCATCCCACTATTAGCCAAAATAATCGAAAAAGTAGTCCAACGTCAAATACAACAACATATAGACACCGAAGCTCCACTTGATCCGGCTCAACATGGCTTTAGGGAAGCCCATGGAGTGGAAACTCTCCTCATCACTCTCTTCAATACATTAATCACTGGAATAGACAATATCCGGCAAGGATTCATCCTTATATTCATGGACATCTCGGCTGCGTTCGACTCAGTCAGTCACCAAATACTTCTTAACCGTCTTAATGAAAAAGGAATACATGGCTCTGCACTGAAATGGTGCAACTCCTATTTATCTAACCGATGGCAACAGGTAAAGATTAACGAGAAAACATCAGACCCATTCCTGCAAGATCAAGGAGTACCACAAGGCTCCTCACTTTCAGCATTAATGTTTAACATTTATATGCAACCTATCTGTGACCTCATCCGTTCTTTTAAAGTTAACTGCTTAGCCTATGCAGATGATATTCTCCTGTTCATGCCATTCTCCATCAACCATCCTGATTTCACTCCACTGATTCAATGTTTCCAAGCAGTAGAAGACTGGCTCCTCACACAGAACCTAAGAATCAACCACAGTAAGACCGATGTCATGTTTATCACGAAGGACCAAAACTTCACACCCCCTTCTACATTAAAGATAAAGAACAAGGAATTGGCAGTAAAACCTACCATACGATACCTAGGCATCACCCTTGACCAGCGTCTCAATATGAAAACTCACATAAAAAATATAACGAAACTAATATACCACAAGATACGCACACTACGACACATACGACCTCTACTAGAACCTACGGATTTCAGAACCATCTTCCAAGCCTTAGTTATGCCACATCTAGATTTTGCAAATGCAATCCTTTATGGGCTCCCTCAATCTACTTTAAATCCTCTCCAATTAGCGATGAATACTGCCGCCAGAGTGCTTGAAGGAATATCTAAGTCAGACCACATAACTCCAATCCTGATAAAACTTCACTGGCTACCAATCAATGCAAGAATCCAATACAAAATCATAATCACCACCTTTAAAGCCTTAAACAACCAAGCACCCTCAACCATCACTAACCTACTACACACCCAAGCCCTCAACAGAGCCAGAAGAACATCAGCAATAAATACCCTAATCATCCCGAAAATAACAGTCAAATACACCAAGGAAACATCTAAAAGAGCCTTTAGCATTCATGCCCCAGTAGCATGGAATACCCTCCCACCAGAATTGAGAGCCATAACTAGTCTAACACAATTCAGGAAAAGTCTTAAGCACTACCTATTCCTAAGTTATTTTCCAGTATAAATGCTCCAAGAGAAATAATCACTTCATGTTCAGTTCCAGTGAATTTTGACCGCGCTTAATGTATATAGTTTACTGTATATGTATATGATTTATACCGACTCCCCTGTTTCTTCCAAGTTTTCAAAACCCTGTTAAATGTAAAATGTACTACAGTTACCTTGTATGTATATGTTTTTGTTCCATGTGAACCGCGCTGATGACAATAGTGCGGTATATAAGAGATGTTAAATAAATAAATAAATAAATAACTTGTAAAAAAAAAAATTTTCAACTTTTTTGGCTATCTGCCTACCTACTGTTGTGGTATTCTCTTAGTTTAGAATTTTGGTTTATTTAAAATTGTCTTTATTTTCTGCGGCACCATTACCCTCTTAGGCATTTGTACTTCAGTCACATGTGTGTTCATTTTTCTTTTTCAACAAAAATCTACTACTATTACTACTACTACTACTACTACTGATCATTGAGTCATTTGATTTCGCTGCAGCTATTTTTCTGAACAATAAGTCATAGAAACTAGCCAGCAGGTTTAACCCTTTCAAGGCCTACTTTAATTTTTTAATCCACATTGTACAGCCGGGTTAATTTTTGCATATTTCAGGAAAATTGTACCCGTCTTATTCAATATGTTCTAATAGTGATTTTCCTTCTGCTATGGTCATGTATTATATACATAGGAATATTTAGTCAAAATTTTGGATCCCAAGAGTTTCGGGCTCGGCCTGGAAAGGGTTAAGAAGTATTCCAGGAACTCAAGGACCATATCCATAATGGACACTCACAATTGGTGCCTTCAGTACCTGGGAACTGATCATCAGCCCTCTTCTTGTCGTTTTTATTTGCAGATGACAAAAAGAGGGTTCAAAAGTTAAGAAAAGCAGCATGAAACTACTTTTGTCACTAAGAAGTCTGATCCATTGTCATCAGCTGCACCGGTCTCTATGGCATCGAAGGCTGCATCGGATGCATACCTGGCTTCGACATTGAGGAGCCCTCAAATTCACTCGGAGCCGAGCACCCATAGTACCCTGGAGCATCAGCCATCAACTGATGTTCACCTGAAGTGCAGAAGGATTCGACTTCATCTTCATCAGTAACAAGGAATAATTACATCGAGCATTAAATGGAGGCTTTAGTATATTGGCATCAAAATCCTCCAAGATATGGCATCAAGAACAAAGAGGATTCACAGGAGCAGTCTTCTAAGCAGCCCCAAAGAGAGAAGAGCTCATCCTCCAGGACACTGGAGGGGCAGCGTCTGCCTACTGATTGCCAAGACCAAGCAGCTGATACACCCTCTCAGGATCCAGGAACATCGGCCGATGCTGCTGTGGCCCTGCAGCCTTTGAAAAAGGCACTAATGGAGAAACATTTTCTGAGGGCTATCAAAGAATGCATCATGATGCTGTTTGCTATGCAGCATGTCAGTGACTCAATGTCTACTGCATCGGCATCAGCAGCAGTCCAGCCAATCCGCAAAAAGCATTGCGTGCCTACAGGAGAAGCATTGATATCAGGACATCGAAGAGTCCCCAACACCAGAGCCTGCCTGGCCAATAAGCCTTTATAGTACATCAGAGAAGGATGCTCCCCTGAAGTCTAGAAGGTCATCAGTGCATCGACGCTTCCCAAGGTTCTCCCGATCTACAATGGAGATGAGAGTTGTCCAGGCTTAGAGATATTTCAGTTCCCTCTCTATGTCAGACTCAAAAGACTGGGTCACTGATGATGGGTCTGAGGGTATGTCGGAGTCAGGTTCTCAGATACTCCAACTGACCTTTCTCCATCTCATGAGAGGCCTAAATCACTCCTGGGGACATTACTTTTCAAGATTTTGTTAGGGATATGACTAAGGCCATACCATTTTCTTTGGAGAATGAGCATGAGCCCAGGGCAGAAGAATTGGAGATCCTTCAGTACTCCTCTGCCCCTAAGGAAGCAGTGACAGTGCTCATGCACTACAACCTTCAGAGAGTATAGATGAGAATGTGGGACAACCTCCTCACTCTGCCTCCTATCAGTAGAAAGCTTGACTCTATGTATAGAGTTCAGAATGCTTCTGTGTTCAAGATGTCCCAGCTTCCACACCATTCTTTGATAGTCAAATCCGTCCTTGGCATCTTCCTGGGAGGGAGGCTCAGACATCAGACTCTTTTGGGAGAAGGGATTTCCAGAGTTCCATGCTTGCAGCCCGCTTGGCCTCTTACCAGCTGTATATGGGCATGTTTCTGAAAGACATCATGAGTGTCCTTGATTATCTATTCCAATATCCCCCTCTAAAGAGATTGGAACAGTATCGTTCCCTAGTGAGACACGACAAAGACTGCTTGAACTTCGTGGTCCAAGTGACCTATGATATCTTCAGAATGGTATCAAGAGCTTCTGCAATGGACATTGGTGCCTGGAGACTCACCTTGCTCCAGGCTGTCAACCCTAGAACAATCTGTGCAAGTTAAGCTTGCTGACATACCATGCCACAAAGAGAATCTCTTCGTAGAGAAAGTCGAAAAGAAGGCTGGCTTCATCAAAAGGTAGCATGTCACCCTTCATAATCTCTCACAGCGCACATCCGAACCAGCCTTCTATCACAGGAGGCTTCAGGGTGGCATTCAGAAAAAGACTTATTATTCTAGCAGATGTAAGAACTTTCTTGATTCCCACTACTTGAAATCAAAACAAACTCCTTGAGAACAGGTAAATTGAGAGAAATCTCAGAAGGCCCATCCAGCTCCTCAGCCAAACCCAGGGGTGGAGTTTTGACTGGTTCCTAAAGAGCATAGCTGCTCTACCTATAACAGCAGCGGAAGACTCTCCTGTTGAAGGGAGGCTCATTCTTTTTGCCCAAAGGCAGCCCCTTGTAACTTCAGACACTTGGGTCTAACATATTGTCTAAAGTTGTTACAAATTGCATCTATTCAATTTGCCTCCAAATTGCCCACCAAGGGCTCAATCCTTAGACCCACAGAATCAAGAGCTATTTCAGAGAGAAGTCACCACCCTCCTGATAGATCTGGTGATTGAGTATGGAGTGTGAGGATTTTATTCCATGTATTTCCTGATCACTAAAAAGACAAGAGGATTCTTTTCCATCCTAGACCTAAGAGACATGAACAGACATCTGGTCAAAGAAAAATTCAGAATGATTTCTCTTGGCACCCAGCTCCCTTATCTTCAAAAAGGAGATTGGCTATGCTCTCTGGATTTCAAGGAAGCATACACCCAAATAAAAATACATCCCACTCATAGGACGTATCTCAGATTCATAGTAGGGCAGCAGCACTTCCAGTACCACATTCTGCGTTTTGGCCTAACTTCAGTGCCTCAGGTTTTCACAAAATGCTTTGCCATAGTAGCAGCTTTCCTTTGCAGACTAGGAGTGTTTGTCTTTCCCTACCTGGATGACTGGCTGATCAAGGGTTCCATTCAGGAAGGAGCGCACGAATCAGTACCATTTGGGTGTTGGAACTGCAAGAGTTAGTAATAAATTATCCAAAATCCCACCTATAGTCCACCCAATGGTTGGAATTCATAGGAACCCTGCTTGACTGGACTCAGGCAAGAACCTTCCTTCCACATGACAGACTAATCATGTTAATGGCGATAATGCAGGAGACTCAATTGAATCAGCAGTAACAGCTCAGAAGATGTTAACAGCCCTGGGCCACATGGCTTCTACTGTACATGTGACACCCTTAGCACATCTCCACAGTGAATGCTGAGAACTCAGTAAATGCAGGTCACAGGGCATCTCAGAGATTGCCTGTACGTCACGGATCCTCTCATTTGGTCTTTGAACTGGTGGACTATCCCATTTAATCTGATCAAAGGTCTTCCCTTTCAAATTGCTCTACCACAAAAATTGTTGATGACAGATGCATCCAAGTTGGTTGGGGAGCTCATCTCAAGGAGTCAACACCCAAGGCACTTGTTCACTCCAGGAAAGTCTCCATCAGGTCAATTTCTTGAAACTAAGAACCATAGCGAACGATGTAAAAGCTTTCAAAGATAAGTTGTCCAATAAAATTGTCCTTATTCAAACAGATAAACAGGTAGCCATGTTTTACATAAAGCAGGGAGAAACAGGAACTTACTTACTGTGTTGGGAAATAGCCAGATGATGGAAATTTGCCATCGCTCATGAGATGGACCTAAGCGCCACATACTTACCAGACGAACAAAACACTCATCCAAAATTCCTTCCAAAAGTGGTAACAGATTTTCACTTTAATCACTCAATTGTCCTTCCAACAGTTTCCCCAAAATCTCATGCTCACAAAGGGGAAGCTGTTTTGCACTTGTTGGACTGCGAAGGAGCCCTAGCTTTTTACTTGAAGTGGACAAAATCCCTTAGAAAGTCCATCCAGCTTTTGGTTCTTTTGCCATCTCTGAATGCACATTATCAATTTGGCTCATGAACTGCATCTCTTTTACTTATGCCCAGGCAGGCCTAAGCCTTGAGGGTCATGTCACAGCTCATAATGTCAGAGCCATGGTTGCGTCAGTAGCCTACTTGTGAATGTGTGGATTGAAGTCATGTTGCACATATCACTACTATCTGGAAGGGGATTCCTGATGCAACAGCAGTTTTGGCCAATCAGTACTAAGGAATCTGGGGAGTAGAATCCAATTCCAGTCACTCTAAGCCCATGTCTTTCTGAAAAAAAAAATTAAAAAAATATATATATATAAAATGGAAAAAGCCTGTTGCCACCAAAAACAGTGTGTTGTTGCCTTTCTTGGGTTCCTCATTTTCCTCTTTTTTTGTTCAAGGTAGCCGTAGCTAGGGAGTCACATATGTGAGGACTTTTTTTCCTGGTTGTTCATGGAGAAAATGTACTGTAGTTACCTGTAGCAGATGTTCTCTGTGGACAGCAGGATAAATCCTCACAACCCAACCTCCTCCCTAGCAGTTGTATTCTCTTCAGCTATAGTATTCAACTGAGGTTAAATGGTGCTGCTGCGGTAGGCAGGGAGATGCATGAATGGCAAAGGAGTTATCCAAAAGCTTTCAGAAGCAGCTGGGAATACTCCCTGTGGGGTTGCATTGGATAAAGTAAAGTACACGTGTACGTCACCATATAAAAGAGGGCATAAGTGATCACAAACCACATTACATTTAGGGGCAAGCACTTATCAGAGCCCTATGGCTGGTGTAAATATTCATCTGTGTCTAACATGGATATGTCTGTACTTTATTAAATGCATGCATAACTGTGTACTATACCCATGCTGTGCCCAAGCTTTGTCCATATGAATGCCTACCGTGAAAGTAGCTTAAAAGCCAGCCTGATGACCAACAACACGAACTTCATTTCTAACTGCTGAGAGTTTGTCATGTTTGTTGCTTCAGTGCGCAGCCGGCATCTTATTATAAGCCGTGGATGGACAATTCCCTGAAGAAACTTTTTTCTGTGAAACGCTCGGGGTGCCTGACTGAAGGCGTTGGAATTGCCCTTTGTTGGTCATCAGGCTGGCTTTTAAGCTACGTTCAGCTAAGTCTCTTTTCCTCTGTTAAAATGTTTCATTACTAAGGGTTTTTGAGGATTAATTTGAGACTTTTATATAAAAAAAATATATGTCTAAAAAAATTACCTGGACTTTAAGAAAATATATGAGGGAGCTTGGTCACTGATGTGAAAACTGGCACCGTTCGGTGGCTATTAGCCCATGATAAAGTGCCGTCAGTTTTTTCTGAGACAAGCACCTCATTCATGAAATAAGTCAGTTTCTGGATTGCTGTGTTTAAGTATTAAACGGAGTGTTTGCTTTACTACCTGGTGTTTACCGTTTAAAAAGAATTAGACTACATTTATTATTGTTTACCGTGAAAGTATGCATCATCAGCCTTATGTGTGTACTTAGAGAATAGTGACCACCTAAATACATTAATACACATGAATCACTAAAATTCTGTGATTTATGCATATCGGTGGCGTGAGGGTATGAGGGTAATTTTATTAGCAGTGTTGAGCATATTAATTTCAAGCCTGTTTGATAAAGTCAGGAATACACATACTTCACATTATAAAGTAGGGACATAAGTAGTAAAAAATGTACATAAGTGGTAGAAAATGCACATTTTAGCTGTGATCACTTACACCAACATATCATGATTTATGCACGTAGATGCCATGCAACTTTATACACCTCCTTATATAGTATAATTATCCCGTATTCATGCATAAAATGTCTCCATATAAAATGACCCCACATTAAACAGTAAGGGGGCCATTCTGACAGAGCTCCCCGTACGAACTGGCAATTTGTAAGGGGAGTTCTGTTCGTGCGAGGGAGGGGATGGGACAGAGGTGGAACGAGGGCGGGCGGTGGGCAGAGATCTACCCCGGACATACAGGGCCAATTCTGGGGGTGGCTCTCTATTTCTGGGGTTGGCTAAGGAGACGGGGCACTTATTCCACCTCAGAGGTGGAATATGTCCCCCTGGACATCGGGGGGACTGCGGTGCTGGGTAGAGACAGAAGGTGAGGGGTGCAGGGGGATCCCCACAGCCAACCCTGATCATGGGAGGCCAGATTGGTGGTTGGGCTGTGGGGAAAGGATAATGTCGTTGTCGGCTAGGGATCACAACTCCTGAACGGAGCCACGGTACCATGGCGATGGGATGTCATGGCACTGCGGCTCCATTCAAGAGCCTGACTGAGTTAGCCGGGTATGTGGGCTGGGAATGTGGCCGATCAGAATCAGGGCCCGGCCTGCACGTCCAGGCTGTAGACCCAATTCTGATCCCACGGGCATGTCTAACCCCCGCGGGATCAGAATCGGGTCTACTTCTATACGCCCCAATTCTGATTGACCGTACAGGGGCTGGACGGCCAATACAGAATCAACCTCTATGTACAATGACAAGAACATGCACTTTTTTGGGAACTAGATATGCACATATTTGGGGGGGGGGTGTTTTGGGCAAAGCATAGGAAGAGTAGTGATTTATATGCATATTTTTGCACATAATTTACATACCAACTTTTACACCTGCTCCAAAGCAGGCATAAACTTCAGTAGCTTCATTTTATCCATACTTTCTACAGCTTTTGTGGGACAATTTTATAAAGACAAGGAGGCTAAAATATAGGCAACCTTCTTGCCCTTTCAGCCTAGGTAACCTACTATAAAATTACCCTCCACTTGGAAAATAATTTTATAACATAGTTTTTGTAGTTGTCCGGGTCATGCTTCAGCCATATGCCGTGACTTTCTTCAGGGTAAAGTGGTTTTGCAGTAGCTGTCTGTTCTTACATATTGTGATTTCAAACCAGATTAGTGGGTAGAAAGCCTCCAGGACAAATTCTTAGACAATGGCTACAGCAAAATGACTGTCTCTCAACCTTTTGGACAAACCAATCCACAAGAAAAGCACCCACCAACAACTGCAGGATGACAACCCCAGGACAGAACAAAGATTTGTGATGCTCTCCTCTGTCCAAAGAGTAACAGGCCACGTAAAATAACATCAGAACAGCGAATAGCACACCAAAGAAGCTGGGATCCTCGCTCACATGAGTGAAGGATCGCATCCCTCCATTTCAAGCTGCTGGAGTCTACGAAATTCCATGCAGCTGCAGTTAATCATAGATAGGCGAAACTGGCTACACCATAAAATAAAGGCTACAAAAGCATAAAAGAAATCATAAACTCAGTAGCACAGAGAAATCTGCTGTAGTCCTCCATGCAAAGGAAACTGGCCAACAATCAGAGTTGATATCACAAAGATCCTGAAAAAAGAGGTGGTGGAGACAGCAAGACACCCATGAAACCTCAATGGGGACAAAGGACTCAACATAAAGCATGGCAACCCCTCTTTCACAGAAGGCTAGTGCCCCAAGGACTGCCACCAAAGACTAACAATTTTTTCCACCTTCAAGAGTCTGAGATTGTCACAAATCTTCCTGCTAAAATTGAAAATTCCCTCTTTCCGGAATTCTATCTTGCACTTTTTTCTGCCTTTTCTCCAACAAACTTTCTAACCAAATTTAAAATTTCTCACGTTTTTCCAATGAATTTTTTCTCCAAAATAAAATTCAGATTTCCTGCCTTTCCTTCAACAAACTTTCCTGCCAAAATTCAAATTTCCTGTCTCAATCCCACCAATCCAGTTTGAGAACCATTATATGTAAACCACTTTACCTTGAAGAAAGCCACAGCACGATGGCTGTAATGTTAATTCCACTTTCTAAGACGCAACATGACCCAGAAAACTGCAAAGATCATGATACTAGCCACGGAAACCTAAGAGAACATTTAATTTTATAACAGTTTGCCTAGGTTGGGAGGCCAAGTAGGTCACTATTTTAAGCTTATTTTATAAAGACATAGAGGGGCTCCTTTTAATAAATGGTGCCACGGTGTTCCGTAAACATACCTATTACACGCAAATCATGGCATCCTTTAGTAATAGACCCTCATAGCTACCTATGGGGCATGTTTACTAAGAAGTGAACCAGAAGCATGTGGTTATGCTGCCAAATTAGTATGGAGGCCCACATTAATTTTGGGAGCATGTGCATCTATCTCCCTGCTGATAGTATGATGCTAACATGCAGCACCGAACTAACTGGCATGTGAGTGCATTTAATGCCCCCCATAGAAGTGGGATTAACTGCATCCATGCTAACCACGATGCATCATCAATGCCCACATTACACCTCTAACCCACCCAATCCCTACCCAATCATGTGTTAACTGGTTAGCATGGGAATTTTAGCATGGGGTCTGTATTGTTAGTGTGGTGTCCTTAGTGCGCATCAAACCCTTCACTTCTAGTTAACACACCTTAGTAAACATGCCCCATGTGTCTTTGTAAATTTGCACAAACCAGTGATAGAGAATAGGAAGTGAAATGACTATAACAACAACAAAAGAGTTCCAACTAAACTTACTGAAAATGATGATTTTAGCAAAGAAAAGTCCTCAGCACTGCATTGATAAAGGCATACATTGCTCAATCAAAGCACAAAAAAGTGATACATCATAGGTCAGAAAAAATCCACAACTTTCAATTATCTATAGAAAATCTTTATCAAGCATTTAACATGCTCATGTTCAAAATAATAGCACCACTTCTCCGTATCACTAGAGCTTCTAAAATGTACCATTGCCAACTCTGGCCACTCTGTTAGTCAACTTTAAATGGTAAATAAATACAATAATGATAAACAAAAATATTTTTATTTATCATTTACAGATCAAATTTGGCTTTACTGTGAGTCTATTTGATAGCTGAAACACTTAGTTGTGTATATAATTGTCGGAGAAGCACTTAAATATGTAATGCACCTCTTCCCCTACAATTACACATCCCCCATAAAGGCCTCATACCCACTGAGAGCTCTAAACCATGATCATAAGAACATAAGATATGCCATACTGGGTCAGACCAAGGTCCATCAAGCCCAGTATCCTGTTTCCAACAGTGGCCAATCTAGGTCATACGTACCTAGCAGTTTCCCCAAAAGACAAAGGTTCCACAATGCTTGTACTGGGTCAAGCATTGATATCCTGGGTCCCTTCTTAATAATGGTTTATGAACCTTTCCTCCAGGAACTTGTCCAAACCTATTTTAAACCCAGCTACACTAACAGCCTTTACTACATCCTCTGGTAACAAATTCCAGAGTTTGATTACACATTGAGTGAAAAAATATTTTCTTTTATTAGTCTTAAATAGTTTACCCTGTAGCTTCATTGCATGTCCCCTAGTCTTTCTATATTCTGATAACGTAAACAATCGATCTACTTTTACCCGTTCCACTCCGTTCATTAAAATTTATAGACTTCTATCATATCTCCCCTCAGCCGCCTCTTTTCCAGGTTAAAGAGCCCTAACCTTTTTAGCCTTTCTTCATAGGAGTATCCTTCCATCCCCTTTACCATTTTGGTGGCTCTTCTCTGAACCTTTTCTAATAATGCTATATCCTTTTTAAGATACAGCGACCAGAATTGCACACAGTATTCAAGATGCAGTCTCACCATGGAACAATATAGAGGCATTATAATATCTTTTGTTTTATTTTTCCATTCCTTTCCTTATGATACCTAGCATTCTATTTGCTCTCTTGGCCGCCGCTGCACACTGGGCCAAGGGTTTTAACATGTTATCCACAATGACGCCTAAATCTTTTTCCTGTGTGGTGGTTCCTAATGTGGAACCTTGCATTGTGTAACCATAGTTTGGGTTGTTCTTCCCTAGGTGCATAACTTTGTACTTGTTCACATTAAATTTCATCTGCCATTTTGATGCCAGGTCTTCCAATTTATCAAGATCCTCTTGCAATTTTCCACAATCCTCTTGGGTTTTAACAACTTTAAATAGTTTTGTGTCATCTGCAAATTTGATAACCTCACTCGTTATTCCACTTTCCAGGTCATTTATGAATATGTCAAAAAACAGCGGACCCAGCACAGATCCCTGGGGTACACTACTATTCACCTTTCTCCATTGGGAAAATTGGCCATTTAGCCCTTCCCTCTGCTTTCTATCTTTTAACCAGTTCCTGATCCACAATAGTAGATCATCACCCCCCATCAAGCCTCCACTCATACATCCCTCCCATTTGCATCACCAGGTAGTCTGTCCACTCTGCAATGCATGTGCAGTGAGCCTCCACTATGATTCATCTACCTCCTTTTCCCCCCACAAGGAATCATACAGAACTCCCAATGCATTGGAACATTTATTGGGGGTGAGGCTGAAAGGAATTGAGTTCTGGTAGGGAATGAGTGTAATCATATAGTTTGTCAAGAAGCAGGGGAAATGCAAGCATACTTGATAGTGAAGCATGTGGATTGATCCTCTGTGTGAAGCTTTATCCTAGCTTAATAGGGGTTTTTTTTGACAGTACTGGGCTTGTGCAAATGGTCTCATGCCTCCTGACACTGCAACTGCTTTAGGTCTTTTTTCTTCCATGGTGCCATCCATGCACATTACAGCTCTTTTCGTTCCTGACACTGAGACTACTTTAAATTGTTCCTTCTCCATGCACAAGCCAGAAAAAAGTCCTTACATATTGGTGAAGTTAGATGAAGGAGCCCTGTGTGGAAGTTTTCCAAGCTCCTTCTAGAAGCTTTTTTAAACTCTACTGTGCCTGCACGTACCTTTCTACCTGATGCCACAGCACCATCTTAACCTCAGTCGAATTTCTTTCCATGGAGTCTATGGGTGTGTGTCATTTTTGATGCATAAGTAACAATCCTATTGAGATTTGTCTGCTATTTTTTGTATATTCTAGCTTTTCTCAAACCTGCTGTTGTAGTGTTTTTCCCTGTATTTTCCATAGATAGTTTTTCGATTGTTTAAAGTTTTCTTTCTTTCCCACCTTGTCTCGGTCCCCTTAGACACTTGGCATTTCAGTCAGGTTAATCTTTTTTCAAAATCAAGCCGTTTGATGTCGCTGCGGCTATTTTTCTGGATGACATGTACCAGAAACTCGCCACAGTAAACCCTCTGGCAGGTTTCTAGGACACCATCTAGAAAGATAGCCACAGCAACATCAAACAGCTTGCTCGATGACTATATCCATCATGGACATGCATAAATGGTGCCTCCAGTGCTTGAGACCAAATCATAAGTCCTCTTTTTGTAATATATGTTTACAGATGACAAAATAAGATTGAAGTAGCAAGAAAAGCAGTGTGACAAATTTTTTGGCACTTCTAAATCCAATCTATTGGCATCAGTGGCATTGATCTGAATGGCTTCAAGATTGCACTAGATGTTGATGCTGCATCAATATCAAGGAGTTCTCAAACCTACTCAGAGCTGAGCACTGATAGGTCACCTGGATATTGGTCATCCATCAATGTTCCCTCAAGGATGAGGAAGGATTCGGTTTCATTCTCATTGATATTGAAGGGCAAGGACATAGAACATCAGTTTCATCAATGTTGCAGTCCTCCAAGACTTGGTGTCGAAAGCATTGAGAGTTCACAGGCAAGTCCCTCCAAGCTGTGCAAAGGGAGGAAGACTCAATCTCATAGTTCCGGAGAAATAGTGCCAGCTTTCCCTTAGCCATGATTAGCCTGCTGATACTCCCTCTCAGATTCTAGGAGCATCCTCCAATTCTGCACCCCCTACACCTTTGGAGATGACAGCTATGTAGAATCACCTTCTGAAGGCTGTTAAGAAGAAAATCGAAGGGCCCCGACACCAATTCTTGTCTGGTCGATATCACTCTGCAGTGCATCAGGAACCAAATCACCCCCCTGGTGTGTAGGAAGTTTTCAGTGCATCGATGCTCCTAGAGGACCTCTTGATCCTCACAGGAAAGAAGAAGTACCTAGGCAGCGGCTGAGAAATACTTTGACTTCCTCTCTGAATCTGATTCAGATGGCTGGATCACAGATGGGGAATCTGATGGTGGGGTCGAAAGAAAAATCTCCTGAGCTCCTCTCTAATCCTTCTCCTTCTCACGAAAGACATAAGTCTCCACCTGATGATATGACTTCCAAGATTTTGTGAGGGATATGACCAAGACCAGATCTTTTTCTCTGGAGACTGAAGATGAGCCCAGGGCAGAAGAATTGGAAATCCTTCAGTATTCCACTGCTCCCAAGGAAGTGGTGAGAGTGTCTGTGCACTGCATCCTTTAGAGGTTACAGATAAGAACATGGGAAACCCCCCTCACTGCTCCTCCAGTTAGTAGAAAGATTGACTCAATGTACTGAGTTCAGAGGGTTCCCAGATTCGAGAAGCCCCAACTTCTGCACTACTCTCAGGTCATCGAATCTGCTCTCAAAAGTCCATAAATTCCAAGACACACTCTTTGGCAGCCCCAGGAAGGGAAATCAGCCACTTGACTCTTTTGGGAGAAAAGTGTTTCAGAATGCCATGCTTGCTTCCTATGTCTCTTCTTGCCAGCTCTACATGAGCATATTTCTGAAGGACATCATGTACAACCTTGATGATATGTTTGTGTTTCTTCTTCCAGAGAAACTTAAACAATATCATTCCCTAGTGAGTCATGGAAAGACTGCTCGAAATTCATGATCTGAGCGACCTATGATATTTTCAGTATGGTATCCAGAATATCTACAATGGTATTGGTGCCTGGAGACTCACCTGGATCTGGATTTTAGACCTTCAAACATTAGTAAAGGACAAGCTGGCTAACATAGCATGAAACGGAGAGAATATTTTCAGTGATAAGTTTGAAGAGACTGCAGGCTTCATATAGATGCAATTTATCATGCTTCAGAATTTCTCCAGGCGCACATCTGAGTCAGCCTTCTATCAGATTAATGGACCCTCTACAGGAAGTGGCACCACACATCTTTCATGAGTTGGGCATCCCTTAATAGATCTATTCGCCACTACTCAGAATGTCCAGGTGTCTCAGTTCTGTGCCAGAGTGGGATCACACAGCAAACTAGCCTTGACTACTTTCCTCCTTGATTGTGGGGAGGGTCTTTATGCATATCCTCCAATACCTCTCATTGCTCAGACCCTCCTGAAACTGAAAACAGACAAGGCATGGTCCTTAATTGGTTTCATTTTTTTCTTTCTCAGTGGTCCTTATCAGTTTCTGCGGGTAACTCTTCTTCCTCCTCTCTGCCTTTTCTCTGTGGCATACCCCAGGGTTCCATACTAGCACCCCTCTTGTTCAACATTTTCCTGAATCCCTTGACCCTTCTGATTCAAAAACATGGTATTTCTGCTCAGTATTACGCTGATGACATTTTACTACTCCACTACACCAATCCCTGATCTCTTCCCCCCTCAATGCTTGCTTATCCAGTATTTCAGCTTGGCTATCTAATAATTTTCTCCATCTCACCCCAATGTCTGCTGCTTTATGATTCACTTTTGGAGGTCCTCCCCCTGAACTGGCCCCTTCCCTCTCTGGTTCTAGCATCCCAGTAGTCGACTCATTTTGGTATCTAGGTGTCATGCTCGACTCTACCTTATCTAACTTTTGGAGCGCTTTGTTTTTGAGCAACTAAATTCACATGTTGAGGCTACACATACTCTTCACCCCCGTCAAGCAGGTTTCCGTCATGGGCATAGCACTGAAACTGTTCTTCTGGCACTTCTTAATGAGATTCACGTTGCTCACGATCGTGGTGATCTTACCCTTCTTGTTTCTCTGGATCTTTCTGCGGCTTTCGATCTGATTGATCACCGGACACTTCTCTCTCGTCTTTTTGACATTAGATTGCGGGGTCCTGTTCTACAATGGTTTTGTTCTTTCCTTACTGCTCACTCGTTCACTGTACACTCGGGTAATCACTCCTCTTCCTCTCTCCTCCTTATCTGTGGTGTTCCACAGGGGTCTGTTCTTTCACCTTTATTATTTAATATTTTTCTTGCCCCTTTGCCTCTTGCAATTCAGCAGTTTCCGGTGTCTCCTTACATCTATGCGGATGATATTATTCTCCTCTGCCATGTCTCTCCCCTCACTTTGGATATTACCCCATTAAACGACTGCCTGTCCCACATCGCATCTTGGCTCTCTCAGAATTTTCTTCACTTAAATCCCTCGAAATCCACGGCTATGTGGGTATCTCTTAGCGGTTCATGTCCTACGGTCTCTCCTGTGATTGATTCAGTTTCTATTTCTCTTGTATCCATTACCTGGGGGTTATTCTTGATTCTACACTTTTTTTTCATGATCACATTTCTTCTCTCACTCGGCGGTCCTTTGTGACTCTTCGACAGATTTGGGTCACCCGTTCTCTCTTTTCCCCTGACTCTCTGGTTACTTTGGTCCTGGCTTTGGTGGTTAGTAGACTTGACTATTGTAATGTTTTCCTAGCCAACCTCCCTAAATATCAGCTTCAACGACTGCAATCCATTCAAAACATCGCAGCTCGCCTTATCACTTTTTCCCGGCCGTTTGATCATGTCACTCCCCTCTTTCTCCGTCTGCACTGGCTGCCACTTTGTTTTCGCTATCAATATAAGTTTCTGATTCTGATTCACCGTTCTATCTATACTGGTCATCCTTTGTATCTTGTGAATCTGGTTTCTCTTCACACTCCTTTCCGTCAACACCGGTCTATTCATGCCAATCGTTTATCACTACCTTCCCCGTCACAAGCCCGTTTGGAGCAGACTCGACATTCCGCTTTTTTCTTTCTTGGTCCATTTCTCTGGAATTCTCTACCACCTTCCCTCAGATTAGAATCTTCTTATCCTCAATTCAAGTCATTACTCAAAACACATCTGTTCACACAGGCTTTTGACCTTCTTGCCAGTACCCCCCCTTGAACATAGAGTTGTTCCCCCATTTTGTGCTGTTTGTCTGTTGTTGTCCTGTTTTCTTTTGTTTTTATATTTAGTTTTCTCTATTTTAATTTAGTTGCTTAGTTATTTGGTTTTTACTGCTGGGTGCTGTGAGTTTTACTTTCCTTTCATTTTTATGGCGTTTTTTTCTATGATTTGCAGTGTGGACCTTTTATTGTACACCGCTCTATGCTTCGGCAGTAGCGGTTTATCATATGTTTTAATAAAGATAAGGAAAGATAAAGATATCTTTCCAGGCTCATCTCTCTTCATTAGTCTGTTGCTGCTTCCTCTCTCTTTATCAGATTCGTGCTGTTCATCTTTTCCTTTCTGTTTTATCTTTGACCGCTTTGCTCCTCACACTTCTCATATCCAAGATTGACTTGCAAAGGATGTAGAAAGACTGGAAACTGTTCAGAGGAAGGCGACCAAAATGATTTGGAGCCTGCGTCAGAAGCTTTATGAGAAGTGACTTGAAGACCTACACTCTGGAGGAGAGGAGGGATAGGGGAGATATGATTCAGACCTTTAAAAACATAAAGAGAAATAATGAACAAACAAACCTCTTCCAAAGACGGGGAAGCTGTAAAACTAGAGGGCATAACATGAAGCTGCAAGGGGGTAAATTGAAAGGCAATGTCAGGAAATACTTTTTTCACTGAAAAGGTGATGGATGCTTGGAACGCCCTCCCGATGGAAGTGGTGGGGGCAAATACAGTGATAGAATTCAAAATGGCATGGGACAGATACAGTGGATCCCTTTACAGCAACAGGATAAAATCAAAATAAACGTAACTATCTAATGGACAGAATAGATGGACCATACTGGTCTTTATCTGCCGTCATTTACTATGTTACTATTGTAGCAGCGAAATGCATGCAATGATAATACCAGGAGTCAGTTACAGGGTCCAAGCCAATTTATTGTGCACAGGCTCAGACAGGAGCGTGTCCAAATGGGACTGAGCCACGAAGTACAGCAGCAGATTCCTTATATACAATTTTTACAATTTGATAGAGGCAACCTTTCTATTGGTCCCAATGCCCCTCGCACCTATCCAATCGGTGACCCTCTCTGGGCCCCCTTCCTTGCTCCCCCTTCTCAAACTGTTCTAACAAAGGCATAGTCTTAGACATGGCTACATTTCTACTTCAAGGACATTTCTAGCTCAGAGAATGCAAGGACAATTCAAGCACAAAGAAATTGTACAAACTTCATAAAGGGAGACAGGGGACTTTCAAAAGTAGTTTAAAGCAGATTCTTAAACTCTGGTTCTTTTCAGCACTAATCCCAGGTGGGGGTTGGGATCCAGGCCTAGTTTGCAGGCTGTAGCCTATCACATTCCCCCCTTTGATTATCCTCACCCCTCCTAGAAAGGGGGTGAGGAGAGAATCACATATCATATTCTCCTCAAACTGATGCTTCCTCCTGAGGCAAGGCCTGATACTTCCACATGGCTAGTACCCTGGCTGCTGTCTTTCGTTCAACTGTACTGTCAGTGATTGAGGTGACCATACGCAGGCAAAGGGGCAGGAAACATGGAAGGAGCAGACACATAGCTATCATTAGTAAAACAGCGAACACAATAGTTTTCAAACCTCCCAGCCCTGAAAACATAGTTCCGATCCATCCATTGAGTTCTAGCCCATGCCATGTCTGAACTGGTACATGTGCTAGCCTTTGCATATGGTCGGCTATTTCTTCAATGACTTGACCCTGATCATCAATCTGCAGACAGCAGTTTGTCAGATTGAACTTTCCACATACCCCTCCCTCAGATGCTAACAAGTAATCAAGGGCTAACCGGTTTTGGTAGATAGCTGTGCGCATTTGAGTACTTTGTTTTGCTAAGAGGATTAGTGCCTTACTTGTTTCGTTAGTTATAATTTCTACAACAGTTTGCAAGCGTATAATACGATTCAGCATATAAACAGGAGTGCGGTATCCCCAGGTCCCATCATTCGCCAATGTGGCTGGTCCATAAAATGTGATAATTCTCTCAGGTGGCCACTCTTCACCATACAATTTATCCCATTGACCTATCTTTAGGGCATCTCGCTTCTGTCGACCATTGTATACTGGTAAGCCTAACTACTCCCCTTGGGAAATGGGAATAAGAAAGAAAGATGGGTGAATTGTTCCTAGGACACACGCCCCTCCCCAGTTGTTAGGGAGTTGGGCATATGCTTGAGTACCACAAATCCAGTAAAGCCCAGGAGGGGCCTCCCAGGCATTGGTAGAAGTAAGTTCAGTCCATACTTTAGCAAGACTAGAGAAATTTATTAAAGGGTTGGATGGTTCAGTAACATTTATACCTGACCACCAAGATGTCTTCTTAGTGGTAATATTGTAAAATCATTGGCTTAGACATACTAACTCTCCTACTTGGATGGTGAACTGTGGCCCTGTTCGGACAAAACAGAGACGGCTAACGATGGTGTTGGCCAGTACCCATTCACTAGTGGTCCTGTTCAAGGCAGTCTGGTTATATGGGATAGAGTAATTCAATTCTCTTGCTTCCCATGGCCATTGGTCTCCAACCCTAGTTCCCCCACAGAAGAAATAATTAGAAATGTGGAGACTGGAACTACAGCTTCAGCTAACTCGATAAACAAATTCTGAGTGGTCTGGGGAATCTCCACCTTTGTCTGCAGGGCCTCATAAAAGGAATGGTGTACCCGAAAAGGTGAAGAAATGCGGGTCTTGGTGATAAGCTGTATGTATAAATGAGTTCCAGGGTCTATTCCCCAACCCCGTATTCGCAATCCGAACCTAAATCCTTTTATCCACTGGCTGGGGTTGTGCACAATGAGCTTTAAGGGGTTACAGGTACCTTTCTGACAACTACGGGGTTCAAGCATCGGTAGTCTTTCTAAGATGGCCCTATGATCATCCCCATCTCGACCTTGTGGCCCATCGGTCTAGGTGGCAAAGTATACACACTCCCACCGGGGGCAGGAGTATGCTCCTTCAGATGCCCTGGAAAAAGTAGTTGGGGCATGTACCCCGATGCACGCTCCCCAATTATATGCTGTGTCAGGGCACATATATTTGTCATCTTGGTAGTAAATTCGCTCTTGATTAACAGATCCACAGCTGTAGTAGCCATTTCTGTTGATGGCACCACAAGCATCGAAGTAGAGAGGAGCAGGTTTTGTGGGATCTGAGAGTTGCCAGGTAGCATTCAGGAGGGCTCCATCTTCGTTGTCCCAACATAACTCTAAGACATAGTAGGTAGGGCTCTGACAGGGGTTGAAACAGGTCCTGACCTTCCCTCTTGTACAGATACTTAATTCTTACCATTATATACACACTGGCTAACAGCACCAGTACAGCTATAGTAGGAATGGTAAAGGAGAGTTTGGGTAATTTTTGTCCCGGTTCGGGTAGTGGTTATGCAGGCGGTACAGGGAGGTATGGCAAGAGTCATTCTAAGGGGCCCCAGGGCTACCGCAAGTAAAACATAAATACATAGATATATCATGATTACAATATCTCAATGAGTTCATCTAGAAATTGAAAATTCTTCACTTAAGTTCTCTTCTTCCACAGCTTCCACCGTACGTAGACCTGTCAGCTTCCGGTAGGTGACAGGAGTAGGGTTGTAGATTCCTCAAGCTTCTGCCGTACGTGGACCTGCCGGCTTCTGGTAGGTGGCAAGAGTAGGGCTGTAGATTCTCACAGCAGCGCTTTTCGTCGCAGCGTGAGTCGCAACGGTGATCGTGGGTGGTCTGTTGAAGTCCAGAGACAGGATTCGGTGGTTGCTGCTGACTTCACCCGAATGTGGTGGATTCAAGGTTCAAGCTCTGTAACTTTAACTGCTGTAGGGGTTGACAGTATGATGACGTAGGGTCCTCTCCAGTGAGGTGCTAACGGTTCCTTCCTCCACTCCTTGATCCACACCGAGGTTCCAGGCTTGAAGGGATGCAGTGGTTCAGTCAGATTGATGGGCAGTTGGTCTTGTACCCAAGCATGGAGACTCTGCAAGACAGAACCTAGAGCCAACAGCTCTTGTCTAGTGATTTCGGACCCAATCTGATTCATATCCCCCTTTATCCCCTGGACAATGGGCGGAGGTCGCCCATACAAAATCTCGAATGGGGAAACTCCTAATGA
This sequence comes from Ichthyophis bannanicus, assembly GCA_033557465.1. Classification (NCBI taxonomy): domain Eukaryota; kingdom Metazoa; phylum Chordata; class Amphibia; order Gymnophiona; family Ichthyophiidae; genus Ichthyophis; species Ichthyophis bannanicus. The sequence goes on from CM066035.1 coordinate 730,180,180, forward strand.
CTTGGTGGGGGCTGAACGTATCCTGAGGAGGGCCATAGGAAGGACCTGGGGCCACTTCAGGTGAGCTTCGTGGCAGAGTTTAGACAGCTGGGACTTCAGGGTGTGGTTCATACGCTCTACCTTTCCTGAGCTCTGGGGTCTGTAAGCTGAATGTAATTTCCATTGCACTTGTAGAGCTTGGGCCAACTGTTGAGTCACTTGAGATACAAATGAGGGACCATTGTCCGATCCCATAACTAATGGTATACCAAACCGGGGAATAATTTCATGGAGTAGAACTTTGGTGACTTCCCTGGCCTTTTCAGTCCTGGTGGGGAAGGCTTCCACCCACCCGGAAAATGTACAAACCAGGACCAACAGGTAACAATATCCGTTTGTACGTGGCATTTCAGTGAAGTCCACCTGGATATTTCCCATGGGGGTAACTCCTACTGACTGGACTCTCGGGGGCAGGTTAGGACCCTGCCAGGCATTGTTCTTTGCACAAGTTAAGCATCTACGGGCTACTGATGCTGACAAGGGTCCTAATAACGGGATACAGAAATGGGGTCTAAGAGCTCTTTCCATCGCAGTTTTTCCATAATGTGTGGCTTGGTGGAAAGCATGGACAAAGGCTGGACCTAATGCTTCAGGGATTACAGTTGGACCCGGAGGCTGACCACCTACCGGCAGTTGTAGCACTATCCATCCAGTCTCTGTTAACACTCCCCCTTCCTCCTGACAGAAATAGTCTAACTCTCTGGAGGTATATCGGGGAGTCCATGCACTGAGGGGTACCGGAAATAATGCTGCCTGGACTGGGGTATTGGGGGCAGAAACTTGTCCAGTTATGGCCACTTCTCGAGCAGAAGCATCAGCAAACCTATTTCCCTGTGAAACTTCTCCTTTCCCTGCATGATGACCTCGGCAGTGCATTACTGCGACTTGTTTGGGGGCCCATACAGCATCTAGTAGTGTCAATATCTCGGGACCATATTTGATAGACTTGCCACCTGAGGTTATTAACCCACGTTCCTTGTACAGGGTGTGTAATGTGGTGAAGGCATACTTAGAGTCTGTGTACACATTCAAGCAGAGCCCTGTCCCTATTATCAGTGCCCTAGTGAGGGCTATCAGTTCAGCCTTCTGCGCTGAGGTTCCCAGGGCCAGAGCTGATGATTCAATTACCGTGTCCAGGGTCACTACTGCATAGCCAGCACAGCATTGTCCGTTGATGACAAGACTACTTCCATCCACGAAGAAAGTCTGTTCAGGGTTATTCAGTGGAAGATCAGTTAAATCAGGGCGGCTGGAGAACGCAGTGTCCATAATCTCCAGGCAGTCATGGTCAGGGGGGCCTGGGCCAACCAGCAACAATGTGGCAGGATTCAGAGCCTGACTGACTATCAACTGTAGCCGGGGGGTTTCACATAACATGCTTTGGTATTTTAACATTCGTGAATTGGTGAACCAGTAATTCCCTTTGTGTTCCATGAGGGTCAGGACAGAATGCGGTACCGTAACTTGGAGATTCTGACCCAAAGTGAGCTTGTCGGCTTCTCCTACCAGGAGGGCTGCAACTGTAATGGCTCTCAAGCAAGGCGGCCATCCCTTTGCAACAGTGTCCAGTTGTTTTGATAAATAAGCTACAGTTCGCTGCCATGATCCAAGAGGTTGAGTCAATACACCCAGAGCATTTCCACTTGACTCATGGACATATAGGCAAAAAGCTGGTGAGGACATTAATGCTGCTTTCAAGGATCGGAAAGCTACATCCTGTTCAGGTCCCCATTCCAAGGGAGATCGCTCCATTTCTTTGGTGGCCTGATACAATGACTTTGCCAACAGCGCAAAGTTGGGTATCCATATTCGGCAATAGCCTACAGCTCCCAGGAAAGCCCTCACCTGCTTTCTGGTGGTTGGGATAGGGATGCGACACACAGCTTCCTTATGCTCTGATCCTAGCCGCTGAATCCCGCTAGACAGATGGAATCCCAGATATTTAACCTCAGTTTGGCACAACTGAGCCTTGGCCCTTGAGACCTTGTATCCGGCTTCATTCAGGAGGTGCAAGAGATCACTAGTGGCTTGCACGCATTCACTTCTGGAGTTGGTGGCTATCAGCAGGCCATCCACATACTGGAGAAGGACTCTTTTCCCTGGAGTAACAGAGTAACTTGAAAGGTCCTGATTGAGGGCAGCACTGAAGAGGGTAGGCGAGTTCTTGAATCCTTGAGGTAGCCGAGTCCAGGTGAGTTGGCCTTGCCTTCCTGTAGTAGGGTCTTTCCACTCAAAGGCAAACAGGAGTTGGCTGGCTTGGGCTAAGCGTACACAGAAGAAAGCATCCTTCAAATCCAGGATGGTGAAGTGAGTAGCCTCAGCGGGGATCAGTCCCAGGAGAGTGTAGGGGTTTGGTACCACCAGATGTATGGTTACAACTGCATCATTCACTCGTCTCAAATCCTGCACTGGGCGGTAATCACCTGTCCCAGGCTTTTTGACTGGGAGGAGGGGAGTATTCCAGGGTGATTGACACTTCCTTAGAAGTCCATACTTCAATAATTTCATTAGATGACGATGAATGCCTTCAATCGCTGGTCGCAGAAGAGGGTATTGTCTCACATGCACTGGTTCCGCTCCTGGTTTGAGGGTGACGAGAACAGGGGCTACATTTTTTGCTAGGCCCAGAGGATTATCCTCCGCCCTTACCTCAGGCGGAGCCAGAATATTGATGGGTATACGGGGACTGGCTGCCTTGGGCAGAAGTGTACTATAGAACCGCCATTCTTCTTCGCGGGGGACAGCCAACAGCATTAGGCCAGCAGATTTCGAGTTCAGAGTCATTTCCATTTTTTCCTCTTCAGCAAAGGATATCTGCGCCTGGAGCTTAGCAAGCATATCTCGGCCCAAGAGGGGGATCGGGCATTCAGGCATGTACAGGAACTGGTATGTTATCTTCCGTCCCCCTAATTCACAGGTGCGGTTCTGCAAGAAAGGTTTAGTGGCCCGAGTACCGGTGGCTCTGACAATAGTAATAGATCAGGAAGACAGAGGGGCCACCGGTTTTGCCACCACCGAGTGTTCAGCCCCCGTATCCACCTTAAAGTCCATATATTGGTCCCCAATTTTCAGACTGACCATAGGCTCCTGGGGACCCAGAGGAAACTTGGAGCCTGGTCTGGCCTAGTACTCATCCAAATTGTAGCCCCCTTCGGTTGTCACTCCCTCTATAGCTACTTCTTCTCGTTGGAACTGTGTACAACGCGTCTCTCCATGACTCTGGAATCATCCCCCTGCTCTCCCAGTGCTCCCACCTCCCCTCTGGGAGGCGGGGTCGCAGTGCGGGCATTCGTTTCTCCAATGTCCTTCTTCCTTGCAGTAGGCATACTGATTCATACCTACCAGGGGCCGGCCATTCCCTCGGCCCCTTCCACGTCCTCGGGTCCTTCTATTAGGAAAACCTCCTCCTCGTCGTTCAACTAAAGCTGCAGCAAGGAAATCAGCTTTCTTCCTCATCTTATGTTCACTTTCCTTCTGATGCTCTTGGTCACAATTCACAAACACTTTCTGTGCAACTTCCATTAACTGGGCCACATTCATACCCGCAAATCCTTGTAGCTTCTGCAGTTTCCGTTGGATGTCTCCCTGGGACTGACCCACAAAGGCCGTATTCACCATGCGCAAATTTTCCGGGGCTGCTGGATCATATGGGTGTATAGTCTATAGGCTTCAGATAATCGTTCATAGAAGGCCGCTGGGCTCTCATCCGGACGCTGGATGACTTCTGATATTTTTCCAATATTCATGGCTTTCTGGCCTCCTTTCTTCAAGCCCTGCAGGAGGGCTTGGTGGAACCGAAAGAGGGCTGCCTCCCAGTTTACACTGTTTGGATCCCACTTGGGATCATCATTTGGAAAATCCGCGGCAGCTGCTTGCCGGGGATCTAGGCCTGCTTCTCCTACAGGATTTTCTTCTAACCATCGGGTGGACGCTTGCACAATTCACGCTCGCTCTTCGGTACTGAAGAGAGTGGACAGGAGCTGGCGACAATCAGACCAGGTAGGCTGATGGGTCTGCATAATACTAGACATTAATTCAATCAAATCCTGGGGCTTCTCAGTATAGGAGGCATAATGTGTCTTCCAGTTCAGTAAATCAGTGGTAGAAAAGGGCACATAAACGAGACTAGTTGGTCCCTCCACAACCTGGCCCTGGTCATCAAGAGTAGGTAGACCTTGGACCTGGCGCAATGGCATAACGTGACCATCCCTTTGGCTCGCAGTTGTACTTCTGAAAGCATAAAGTAGTCGGGACTGTCGAGGTTCTGTTCCATGATATTGGGTGATGGCAGTGAGTGACCCTGAACTGGCAAACGAATCCCTACTTGCAGAGTCATCGGTGGACTGTGGCCCCCCCGAAGCACTCCGAACGGAGCCGGGGCTTTCGGTCGGGAGGGAGTGTGCGTCCTCCAGCTGCGTAGGCAGTTGGAGGGCTACTTGGGGTAAAACTGCAGGGATGGGTCCCTCCGGGACAGGATCTGCCTGGGATGGTGGCGGAGCCGAGGGGACTGGCCTATAGAGGAACTGGGGCGGACGGGACGGAATGTCTGGAGATTCTGGGGTAGAATAGAGAGGCAATTTCTTTTCCCCAGGCTTCCAGGCCCCCCGTGTGGTTGCTACCAATATCCTGCACTGTTCCTCATAACAACGCTTCATCCAGGAGGGCTCTTTTTCACAAATACTTAATCAGGAATCTATATAGGGGAACTGGTCAGGGTGGTCTTTTCATACAATTTGGTGAACTAAGGATATGATACTAACATCAAAGGTACCCCCACGGGGCCACGAGGTGACAAGTACTGGCCACTCCCTATCACAGAGCATCTCTAATCGGGACGGAGATATTTTTATTTCATAGTCTCCGGCAAATCCCTTACTAAAATTCTTGATCATACATTTCAACGGAGTTTGCGTGGACTCCAACCCTCCCATAATGACGTACACGACAACAGACAGTAGGGGCGGGTAGTCGGGCTGCAGTTAAAGGGTCCGTACAGCCCTAGAAACAAATAGGTAGACAAACACCAAACGCTTCCTCCTTTTCGCGACCTGGGCGTGGTCGCCCGGCCAGGAACTGCGCTAATCAGGAGTCCGCACTTGCTTGGTCTGTGTTTCAAGACCTCTCATTCACACACAAACAGACATGCTAGCAACATTCCAGAATTCCCAGGCCTTACTGACTGACTGAGGGGCGGTAGCTTCGGTCTCGCGCATACTCATGCAAGACGTACTAGGACCGCCCGGAGAGGTGATCAGGCTCTCATTCCAAAATTCCAGACTAACTGACTGAGTAGCAAAGAAATTTCTACTCACCAGATCCGGTACCAGGTACAGAAACAGGTCATGGGTTGAATCCCAGACTCCCCTCGGGTTCAGAGGTGTTGGCCGGCCGGATCCAGTAATCCGCCGAGGCAAGGAGGAATCCTCTCCGATGCAAGAGGACCGGTGGCGCCTGAGGTTTCCCCTGCAGTCGGCCAGACACGGTTCCAGCCGGACCAAACCTTGAGGCGGTAAAACGTGGTATACTCACTTGAATACCATCCACTACTCACACTTCCCGGCCAATGCACCAGGATAATGTAGCAGCGAAGTGCATGCAATGAATAATACCAGGAGTCAGTTGCAGGGTCCAAGCCAATTTATTGTGCACAGGCTCAGACAGAAGCGTGTCCAAAAGGGACTGAGCACGAAGTACAGCAGCAGATTCCTTATATACAATTTTTACAATTTGATAGAGGCAACCTTTCTATTGGTCCCAATGCCCCTCACACCTATCCAATCGGTGACCCTCTCTGGGCCCCCTTCCTTGTTCCCCCTTCTCAAACTGTTCTAACAAAGGCATAGTCTTAGACATGGCTACATTTCTATTTCAAGGACATTTCTAGCTCAGAGAATGCAAGGACAATTCAAGCACAAAGAAATTGTACAAACTTCATAAAGGGAGACAGGGGATTTTCAAAAGTAGTTTAAAGCAGATTCTTAAACTCTGGTTCTTTTCAGCACTAATCCCAGGTGGGGGTTGGGATCCAGGCCTAGTTTGCAGGCTGTAGCCTACCACACTATGACTACTGCAATATTGTTTACCTTGGCCTACCCCAACACCAACTTCATTGTCTTCAGCAAATCCGAAATATTGCAGTCTGTATCATTGCTCACGTCTCCCAGTTTGAACACATCACCCCACTCCTGATGCGTTATCATTGACTTCCTGTGAAATTCCATCTCCAATATAAACTGCTCGCTCTGGTTCATTATGCTTGTATTCTGATTCCTCCCGCTGTCTTTCCGATTCCTTGCTTCTACTCTCCCCACATTATGCCTTCTGTAACATCCACACCAATCACTTACACCTTCCATCTGCTGCTCAGGCTCAGCTGCCATCTACATGTTCTTCTGCTTTCTACTTCATCGCACCTACCTCCTGGAATTCCTTGCCTCCTGCCTTCAGGCTTGTACCCTCATACGTCAAATTTAAATCTCTACTAAAGATCCATCTTTTTAATACTGCTTTTGACTTTCCAGTTCCCTAATTATTCCAATCTCTCCCTCTTTTTCCCCCTCTTTATCTCCTGTCCTACTTCCTGGTATGATTGTTTTTAAAATGTACTATTACGTTATAGAGTTCCTTTCTATCTCTAATTTGATTTTAATTTGGTATACCACCCTACTGAATTTGTGAAGGGTGGTTAAGCAAATACAATAAACATAACATAAACATTCTCTCACTCCTTATTGTCCCGGCAACCATGGTTCCCTCTACTTCTGGAACTCGCCATTCAGAATCCAGGTCATCTGGAACAAGGATCAGAGCTGATATTGCAGGAAAATGGAATGATGTTGCATCCCATCATCAAGTTGATATCCTTCACAGCTTGGATGTTGAGAAATTAACATTATTTGCACTCAATCTGCCACCTGGTGTCACCAGTATCCTTTAGGAATCCAGGAGGGCCTCATCGAGAAGATCTTACACTTTCAAGTGGAAGAGGTTTGTTGTCTGGTGTGAGTGATACTCCATAGATCTTTTCTCCTGTCCCACATAAAACCTGCTTGAATACCTTTTGCACCTTTCAGAGTCTGGACTCAAAGTCAACTCTATAAGGGTTCTCCTTAGTACAACTGGAGCTTATTATTGTGGTGTAGAAGGTAAACCCATCTCTGTACAGTCCTTAGTTGTTTGCTTCATGTGGGGTTTGTCTCTTCTCAAACCTCCCTATAAGCCACCTGCAGTGTTTTGGGACCTCAATGTGTTTCTAACGGAGCTAATGAAAGCATCTTTCAAGCTGTTCAATACCGTCCCATGTGATTCTTGACCTAGAAGATATTATTTCTAGTTGCAGTCATTTCAGCATGCAAAGTAAGCAAGCTTCAGACTAGTAGTTCATCCAGCTTACGCTAATGTTTTGTCTATTTTAGTTTAGCTTATTTAAAATTTAATATACCACCATATCATAAGAACATAAGATATGCCATACTGGGTCAGACCAAGGTCCATCAAGCCCAGTATTCTGTTTCCAACAGTGGCCAATCTAGGTCATATGTACCTAGCAGTTTCCCCAAGAGACACAAGTTCCACAATGCTTGTACTGGGTCAAGCATTGATATCTTCGGTCACTTCTTAATAATGGTTTATGGACCTTTCCTCCAGGAACTTGTCCAAACTTTTTTAAACCCAGCTACACTAACAGCCTTTACTACATCCTCCGGTAACAAATTCCAGAGTTTGATTACACGTTGAGTGAAACAATATTTTCTTTTATTAGTCTTAAATAGTTTACCCTGTAGCTTCATTGCATGTCCCCTAGTCTTTCTATATTCTGATAAGGTAAACAATCGATCTACGTTTACCCATTCCACTCCGTTCATTAATTTATAGACTTCTATCATATCTCCCCTCAGCCGTCTCTTTTCCAGGTTAAAGAGCCCTAACCTTTTTAGCCTTTCTTCATAGGAGTATCCTTCCATCCCCTTTACCATTTTGGTGGCTCTTCTCTGTACCTTTTCTAAAATCGCTATATCCTTTTTAAGATACGGCGACCAGAATTGCACACAATATTCAAGGTGCGGTCTCACCATGGAATGATATAGAGGCATTATAATATCTTTTGTTTTATTTTCCATTCCTTTCCTTATCATACCTAGCATTCTATTTGCTCTCTTGGCCGCCGCGGCACACTGGGCCGAGGGTTTTAACATGGTATCCACAATGACGCCTAAATCTTTTTCCTGGGTGGTGGTTCCTAATGTGGAACCTTGCATCGTGTAACCATAGTTTGGGTTGTTCTTCCCTAGGTGCATAACCTTGCACTTGTCCACATTAAATTTCATCTGCCATTTTGATGCCCAGTCTTCCAATTTATCAAGATCCTCTTGCAATTTTTCACAATTCTCTTGGGTTTTAACAACTTTAAATAGTTTTGTGTCATCTGCAAATTTGATAACCTCACTCGTTATTCCACTTTCCAGGTCATTTATGAATATGTCAAAAAGCAGCGGACCCAGCACAGATCCCTGGGGTACACCACTATTCACCTTTCTCCATTGGGAAAAATGGCCATTTAGCCCTACCCTCTGCTTTCTATCTTTTAGCCAGTTCCTGATCCACAATAGTACATTGCCTCCTATCCCATGACTCTTTAGTTTTGCCAAAAGTCTCTGATGAGGGACCTTGTCAAAGGCTTTCTGGAAGTCCAGATACACAATATCAACCGACTTACCTTTGTCCACCTGTTTATTCACTCCTTCAAAAAAACATAACAGATTAGTAAGACAAGATCTTCCTTGTCTAAAGCCATGTTGGCTGTCTCCCATTAGGTTGTGACTATCTACATGCTGAGTAATTTTATTCTTTATGATGGTTTCTACCATTTTTCCCGGTACTGACGTCAGGCTCACCGGTCTGTAGTTTCCCGGATCACCCCGGAACCCTTTTTAAAAATTGGTGTTACATTGGCGATCCTCCAATCTTCAGGTATTAGAGATGATTTTAATGATAGTTCACAGATTACTGATAGCAGTTCTGCAATCTCATATTTCAGTTCTTTCAACACGCTTGGATGTATACCATCCGGCCCAGGTGATTTGCTACTCTTCAGTTTATCTAATAGTTGTAAGACATCTTCCCGATGTATCGATATTTCCTTCAATTCTTCCGCACCTTTAAATACCACTTCAGTCATGGGTAACATCCCTACATCTTCCTCAGTAAAGACCGAAGCAAAGAATTCATTCAGTCTCTCCGCTATCGCCTTGTCGCCTCTTAGTGCTCCTTTAACCCCTTTATCATCTAATGGACCAACTGACTCTCTCACAGGTTTTTTGCTACGAATGTACTTGAAAAGGTCTTTATTTCGCGTTTTTGCTTCCGCAACAAGCTTCTTCTCAAATTCTCTCTTTGCCTGCCTTATCAATGCCTTGCATTTGACTTGCCAGTGCTTGTGCTGTTTCCAGGTTTTGTCGTTTGGCTCTTTTTTCCATTTCCTGAAAGATGCTTTTTTGGCAACAACAGCCTCTCTGACCTCACCTTTAAACCATGCTGGCAGTTTTTTGGACTTCCTTCCACTTTTCTTAAAGCGTGGAATACAGCTGGTCTGGGCTTCCAAGATAGTATTTTTCAACAACACCCAAGCTTGATGTACGTCTTTAACCTTCGCAACTGCTCCTTTTAGTTTTTTCTTAACTGTTTTCCTCATTTTATCATAGTCTCCCTTTCGAAAGTTAAAAGGTAGTACTGTGGATTTCCTTACTATCCCTCCTCCACTAATTAAATCAAAGGTGATCATGCTATGATCACTATTGCCAAGTGGCCCCAACACCCTTATCTCTTGCACTAGATCTGGTGTTCCACTAAGGACTAGGTCTAATATGGCTTCCCCTCTGGTCGGTTCATGAACCAGCTGCTCCAAGAAGCAGTCATTTATTTCATCTAGGAACTTTATCTCCCTAGCATGTCCTGACGTGACACTGACCCAGTTGATACCGGGGTAATTGAAATCACCCATTACACAGGTACACTACCAAAAAACTGCCTCCAGTTTTGCAACTGATTCCTATAGATTTTGGGGTGCTGAATCCAGGAAAAATAGCCAAAATGTTCCATCACGTCACGTTTTCTTGCAAAATTAGATTTCTTACCCATATAAGGAATGTTCACATAATTTCTTTTTAGCCGACTGCAGTTTATTTTCTTGGCCCAAAATAGAGGTTGTAATGGTTAACTAACTAGAAACACTCCCTCATGATATTTTAGAGTGTTTTGTATTCATTTTATACATTAACAGGACAATTGGGAGGCGGGGGGCTAAATCCAGTACTCGCGCTGGCGCATGTTCTTTCCTGTTCGCCTCGCCTCGTTCGCTTGCTCAAACACGGTGGTTGCGACATGAACGTTCCTGTCAAATTTCAGTCTCTTGCAAGTTCATTATTACCTTTTGTTTGCTCAGTCGTAATCCAGCTTTATTCCGAAGTGGTTCACTACAGTTGTAGTTTGCAGTGCTGTGTATTTGTGATGGCTCACAGAGCCAGAGGTTGCGTCAACTCTCCGGACAGTTTTTGTTTTATTTGTGGGGAATATACCGTGAAAAAGCGGCAGAGGAACATTTCTGCATTTATTAAAAAAGTATATTTCGCCTATTTCGGTTTGAAGTTAGGCGATCAAGACAAACCGTGGGCTCCTCACAAAGTGTGCAAGACATGTGAGGAAGATCTACGCTTATGGATGAAAGGTAAAAAACAAGCATTTCATTTTGGAATACCTATGATGTGGCGTGAACAAAGAGACCACAGCAGTGACTGCTATTTTTGCTCTTGCATTGTGAAGGGATACAACTTAAAAAATAAGAACGTAATAAGTTACCCCAACCTTCCCTCAGCAATTAGGCCTATGCCTCATAGCAACGAAGTACCTGTGCCTGAACCACCAAAATCTTTGGATCATATTTGTGTGGACGGTTCTGATCATGATGAGACTCATCAGATGGCTTTTCCCGATGAGTCCAGTACTTCCGAGTTTGAAACTGAACCAGATCCGAAACCTGAACTTTTCTCTCAAGCTGAATTGAATGATTTAGTCCGGGATTTAGGACTCCCAAAAGATGCTGCCCAACTGCTAGGTTCTCGGCTTAAACAGAAAAATCTATTGTCACCAGGAACAACTTTTTATTGGTACCGCAACCGCGAGACACAATTTTTGAAGTATTTCAGCAAAGAGGAAGATTTGGTATTTTGCAACGATATATACGGAGTGATGGAAAAGTTTAAACTCAAGTATGATCCTGCTGAATGGCGGCTGTTCATTGATTCGTCAAAAGACAGCATAAAAGGTGTTCTTCTTCATAATGGCAACACATTCGCTTCAGTTCCTATTGCTCACTCTGTTATTCTCCAAGAAAAATACGAGAATTTGGCCCTGATTCTTCAGAAGATTCGTTATGATGAGCATAAGTGGATGATTTGTGGAGACTTTAAAATTCTATCCATGCTATTAGGGCAGCAATCCGGTTTCACCAAATATCCCTGCTTCCTTTGCTTGTGGGATAGCCGGGCCCGCGACCTACACTGGGGGAAAAAAGACTGGCCAATTCGGGAGTATTTGAGACCCGGTGAGAAAAATATTCTTCATGAGAGCTTGGTACCTCGTGATAAAATTCTATTACCACCTCTCCACATTAAGTGGGGTCTCATTAAGCAATTCATCAAGTCCCTTCCAAAAGATGGTGAGTGCTTTCGGTACCTTTGCTCAAAGTTCCCCCGACTTTCTGAAGCAAAGCTAAAGGAAGGAGTGTTTGTTGGCCCTGATATAAGGAAACTCATTTCAGATGGAGCATTCGCTGAAACAATGTCTGAGAAGGAAAAAGAAGCCTGGGATTCCTTCAAGGATGTTGTTCTCAATTTCTTGGGGAACAGGCGGGATGAGAACTATAAGGATATTGTTGCCAGGATGCTCAATGCCTTCAAAGAACAAGGCTGTAACATGAGCCTGAAAGTCCATTTCTTGCACTCCCATGTGAACTACTTTCCCGAAAACTTGGGGGCGTACAGTGAAGAACAAGGTGAAAGGTTTCACCAGGACATCAAGGATGCAGAGAGAAGGTACCAAGGAAGATGGAACACCACTATGATGGCTGATTTCTGCTGGTTGCTGCTGCGGGAAACCCCAGATGAAAAATACGCCAAGCAGCGCACCAAGAGAAGCATTCGGGGGAAGAAGAAACGGGCCCACCAGGAGATTGATTGACCCAAGAATGACTTTAAAATCTAAACTGTGTTGACAAATATCGTGTTTTTACTAAACTTTGAAATAAAAATTTGCTAGTTATTACCACAGTGTCGGATCTCCTTTATTAGAATTTTATTTTCACACCATCGGGTGTTTGTCTTCATGTATTGCAATGGTGCGGTTTGCGTTTTCTATTCTTACATATATACCTGTACAACATTTTTTGCACATTTCTTTGCTTTGCTTTGTGTCTAACCTCGCTCTTATATGCTCAATGTTTGTGCACATGTATGTGGCTGTTTTAAGTGCAGACAATTTTGCTACCATCACAGTGTGTTTTGTTGACATTACTCTATTCTTATGTGCTGCCTTGTTACAATTTTCTTTATTCTTATTTGAATAACTACTAAACAATTAGTATAAAGAATTCATCCAAGAAACTTTTATCTCGATCGCACTGAATCTGAAACGTTCACCTCAAACTGCTAACCCAATGTAGCAAAAAATCTGTACGTGATGGAGCAAATTGGTTACCAGATTTGGATTCAGCGCACCAAAAAACGTAAAAATCAATCGAAACATTAGAGGCAGTTTAAAAAAAATTTTTTTTAGTGTACCTGTGTTATTATTACTGTGCTGTAACTTTTGTTAGCTTCCTTGATTTCTTTGAGCATTTCATCATCCATTTGGTCATTCTGGCCAGGTGCTCGATAGTACACCCCCACTGCCATTGCCTTCCCCCTTTTATATGGAATTTCAATCCATATAGATTCTACAGCAGATTTTGTTTCCTGCAAAACTTGAATCCTTTCTGAGCCAATGCCCTCTCTAACATAGAGCGCAACCCCTCCACCAATTTGATCAGCTCTATCATTATGATATAGTTTGTACCCAGGTATCACAGTGTCCCACTGGTTGTCCTCCTTCCATCATGTCTCTGATATTCCAATCATATCTAACCTTTCATTTAGTGTTATATATTCTAACTCTCCCATCTTATTCTTTAGACTTCTAGCATTTGCATACAAGCATTTTAGAGAATGTATTTTATTCATGTTAATTTGGCTATTGTTAGACATGGGTAAATTGGGATCTTTAAGCTCTGTCTGCTCCATACTTGAGGGCATTTGGGCTACTTTACTCTTTTGTGGAACCTCTCTGCTTTTGGTAGTATCCTTCAAGGATACATTCTTCCGAACCATCCTCTCTTGGGCGACTGTCGGCTTTCCCCTAATATCTAGTTTAAAAGCTGCTCTATCTCCTTTTTAAAGGTTAATGCCAGCAGCCTGGTTCCATCCCGGTTAAGGTGAAGCCCATCCCTTCGGAAGAGCCCCTCCTTTCCCCAGAATGTTCCCCAGTTCCTAACAAATCCAAAACCCTCATCTCTGCACCATTGTCTCATCCACGCATTGAGACTCCGAAGCTCTGCCTGCCTTTTGGGTCCTGCGCGTGGAACAGGAAGCATTTCGGAGAATGCTACCCTGGAAGTTCTGGATTTCAACTTCCTACCTAAAAGCCTAAATTTTGCCTCCAGAACTTCCCTACCACATTTTCCTATGTCATTGGTACCGACATGTACCAAAACAGCAGACTCCTCCCCAGCACTATTTAAGACCTTATCTAGGTGGCGCGTGAGGTCCGCTACCTTCGCACCAGGCAGGCATGTTACCAGGCGATCCTCACATCCACCAGCCACCCAGCTATCTACATGCCTAATGATCGAATCACCAACTATAATGGCTGTCCTAACCCTTCCCTCATGGGCACATGGCCCTGGAGAAACTTCCTCGGTGCGAGAGGGTTTTACATCACCTGGAGGACAGGTCCTAGTTACAGGATCACTTCCTGCCACACCAGGATGATGCTCTCCTGTCACGTGACCTCTCTCCTCCATGGCAACAGGGGTGCTGCCAGACTGGAGGTGGGACTTCAGGACTATATCCCTGTGGGTCTCGTCTATGTACCTCTCTGTCTGTCTTATGTTTTCCAAGTCTGCTACTTTAGCCTCTAGAGAACGGACTTGTTCCCTGAGAGAAAAGAGCTCCTTGCACCTAGTGCTCACGTAAGACCTCTCACCATCAGCACAGCAAGGTGGTTTACAATAAAATAAATAAAGGAAGAATGGAAAAAAACCCCCACTAAAAGATAGCAAAGCCATTCATACAAGAGGGCAAACAGCAGGCAAGAGAGAACAGGTTAGGTTAGAGACAAAGAGAAACGAAATCAGGCTGTTGCAGTGTCCAAAAGCAAGAAGACCTGAAACAGATGGGTTTTGAGGAATGCCTTGAATCTAGCATAAGAGTTCCAGACAGAGGTCAGAGGGGAGGTCATTCCAGTGTTTGAGAGCAAGGAAGTAGAAGGCAGAGTGTCTTAGCTTGAGAGGCAGATGGAAGGTGTAAGCGATTAGCATGGAGTGACTGGAGAGTCCGATGGGAAGTATGAAGAAGAATATGTGAAGAAAGATAGGATGGGAGACCAAAATAGTGCTTTGCATTCATCCCAAATTTCTTCCTAAAGGGGGTCAGACTTCCCTCTAATCCAATCAATCATCCTTCCAATATTTTTTCCAAAACCCTATTCTCACAAAGGGAAAGCTGTGGTGCACATGTTGGACTATTAAAGAGTTGGCTTTCTACTCAGAGCAGACAAAAGCCATAGAAAATCCATCCAGATTTTTATTTCTTTTTACCCCAGCAAGTTAGAGGCTGTCATCTCGAAACACAGTTATCAATTTGGCTTGCAGACTAGCTCTCTTTCACTTATGCTCCGGCAAGCCTAAGCCTTGAAGGTCATGTCACGGCTTATAATGTCAGAGCCATAGCTATGTTAGTGGCTCATTTATGCTCGGTCTCCATGGAAGAGATATACAAAGCCACAACATAACCTTTGGTTCACACTTTCACCTCTCATTACTGTTTGGATGGGGATTCCTGATGTGACAGCAGATTTGACCAATCAGCACTGCAGAATCTTTTTAGAGAGTAGAATCCAACTCCACCCCCTAGGCTCATTTCTTCCTGTTCAGGCTACCTTAAAAAAAGAGAGATAAAATTGAAGTAAAGGCCAACAAAAAAAATATTGGGCCCTGCCCTAGTTACCCATGTAAATGCCTTATCCAGGATTTTCGAAAGGCACCTACATGGGTAGTGCCCTTCGATATCCCAGATATGTCCCTAATGCACCCAGATGCTATGTGGTTAGCATCAGGGCGTGTTAGGGGCATTCTCGGGTGGAACGGGGGTGGAGGAAAGGGCTAACCAGGTAGCAGTGATTTTCAGTGCTACCCGTTTAGCCCTCTGCCCCTTAAAGATCCTCCCCGGCAAGCGCTTGTGGCTCCGGCCAAGCAGCTGCCATGGGTCACCAAAGACCCGATCCGAGCCCGACACCTCAGAAGCTGTCAGACCTTGAGTCCTCGACTGATTACTCAGACTGGGAGTCCGAGGACAAGGCTTCCCCGGAGAAGGGTAAGCACCGCGATCTTCCCTCGGAGCCGTCTCCCCTGGTGTCATGACGCCAGTCCCCACCTGAGGACACATCGTTCTTCGAGTTTGTCCGAGACATAGCAAAAGCCTTGTCTCTCACTAAAGAGTCGGAGGAGGAACTCACATGGAGGAGATGGAAATCCTCCAATATGAGGTTCCACCTAAGGAGGCCCTTATGGTCCACATCCCAGCCATCCTCGGGCAACTCCTCCTTTAGATGTGGGAGACACTGGCATCGGTGCCAATAGTTAGCCGATGCCTTGACACATGTTCAGGTCTACCAGGGCCCCAGCTTTCGGAAGATGCAACTCCCTCACAACTCTATGGTGGTAGAATTGACCATGCGCCAGCAGAAAAGCCTGAAGATTGACTCCTCAATGCCCCCAGGCAGGGAATCCTGTCCCTTTGATGCCCTTGGATGCAAATGCTATCAGGGCTCGATGCTGGATTTCCAAATCCAAGTATACCAGCTGTATATTGTCATGTATCTCCGAGACCTAGCAAAAGAACTTGCAGGTTTCTCGGCAGGTCTCAGCAGAGATCACCACCAGCGATTCCAAACCCTCATGAAGTGCATCAGGGAGTGCTCGAAGTACATGTCCCAAATTGCCTACGACGGCTTCAAGTTTAACGCGAGGGTAGCTGTCACGGGCATCGATGCTTGGTGCCAGGCCTGGCTTCAGGCATTGGACCTTGAGTGGTGGGTCTAGAGAAACTCCTCGACGTCCCCTACCTTGGTGAAAACCTCTTCAGCAAACTGATGGAAGATAAGGTGGCAGAGATCGAGACCAAGTTTGTCACGAGGATTCGACTCTCCAGGAAGAACTCCACCCTTCCCAAGAAGAAATTGTCAGGGAAGAGGCCTCCTTTCCACAGGAAAGGCCAGCCTTATGGAGGCTATCCCCAATACCAGGCCCCCCAGACCCCACAGCAGGGTCACCAGGGCAAAGGAGCGGGCCAAGGTCAATTCAAGCCTAAGGGTTCTAAGCCCCAAATGCCAGCTCCAGATCAGGCTGTCAGGGTTTTGAATCCCTGAGCATAGCCTCTCCTCCTGGGGAAGAGCAGCTGCCAATAGGGGGCAGGCATCTGATCCACTTTGCCTATCGATGGTCGGCCATAACCACTGAAATCTGGGTCCTCCAAGTGGCTACCTCCTTCATTTGGACCGGACGCCTCCCCCTTTCTTTCCAGGAGAGCCCCCTTGAACTCTCCTGTACCAGGTCCTGCTACTGCAGGAACTCGCAGGCCTCATCAGGGACGGAGCCATGGAACTAGTACCCCTCCACCTCAGGGGAAAAGGCTTCTACCACCACTTTCTGGTCCCAAAAAGAACTGGGGGCCTAAGGCCCATTTTGGACTTGTGAAACCTGAACAAGTTCCTGGTGAGGGAGAAGTTCAAGATGCTCTCCCTTGGAATATTGCTGCCCTATCTCCAGCAGGCAGATTGGCTATGCTCTTTGGACCTAAAGGACGCTTACAACCACATCCTTATTCATCCCAGTCACAGGCAGTACTTAAGGTTCATGGTTGGGGGGACCAGTACCAGTACAGGGTACTACCCTTCGGCCTAGCCTCCACACCAAGGGTCTTCGCCAAATGCCTGGCAATGGTGGCCTCCTACCTCAGTCTCCAAGGGGCCTTCATCTTCTCATACCTGGATGACTGGCTCGTGAAAGGGGACACGTTGATCAAGGTGCAACAGGCCACAGCCTGAACCATCAAGGTCCTGCAGCATCTGGGGTTCATGATAAACCACCCCACATCTCACCTCATGATGATCTTAAAGTAGCTAAACAGGTAGAAAAGGCGACAGCAAAAGCTGGAAGGATGCATGGGTGCACAGGGAGAGGAATGACCAGCAGAAGAAATGAGGTGATAGAGCCTCTGTTTAAGTATTTGGTGTGACCTTATTTGGAGTACTGTGTGCAATTCTGGAGACCACACCTTGAAAAGGATATAAACAGGCTGGAGTCAATACAGAGGGTGGTTACTAAAATGGTTAGTGGTCTTCATTATAAAGCATATGAGGACAGGCTTAAGGATCTTAATAGGTACACCTTAGAGGAAACGCGGGATAGAGGTGATATGAATGAGATGTTTAAATACCTCCATGGCATAAATGCACAGGAGGAGAGCCTCTTTTGATTGAAATCAAGCTCTGCTACGAGGGGACACGAGATGAGGGTGAAAGAGGAACATAAGAACATAAGATATGCCATACTGGGTCAGACCAAGGTCCATCAAGCACAGTATCCTGTTTCCAACAGTGGCCAATCTAGGTCATAAGAACCTACTGTAGCAGTTTCCTCAAAAGGCACAGGTTCCACAATGCTTGTCTTGGGTCAAGCAGTGATATCCTGGGTCCCTTTTCACCCTTTTATGGACCTTTCCTCCAGGAACTTGTCCAAAGCTTTTTTAAACCCAGCTGCACTAACAGTTTTTACTACATCCTCCAGTAAGAAATTCCAGAGTTTCATTACACGTTGAATGAAAAAATATTTTCTCTTATTAGTCTTAAATAGTTTACCTGTAGCTTCATTGCATGTCCCCTAGTCTTTCTATATTCTGATGATGTAAACAATCAATCTAAGTTTACCCATTCCACTCCATTCATTAATTTATAGACCTCTATCACATCTCCCCTCAGCCGTCTCTTTTCCAGGATGAAGAACCCTAACCTTTTCAGCCTCTCTTCATAGGGGTATCCTTCCATCCTCTTTATCATTTTGGTGGCTCTTCTCTATACGTTTTCTAATAATGCTATATTCTTTTTAAGATACGGTGACCAGAATTGCACACAATATTCAAGGTGCAGTAGCACCATGGAACGATACAAAGGCATTATAATATCCTTTGTTTTATTTTCCATTCCTTTCCTTATGATACCTAGCATTCTATTTGCTCTCTTGGCCGCCGCTGCACACTGGACGGAGGGTTTTAACATGTTATCCACGATGACGCCTAAATATTTTTCCTGGGTGGTGCTTCCTAATGTGGAATCTTGCATCGTGTAATCATAGTTTGGGTTGTTCTCTCCTAGGTGCATAACTTTGCACTTGTCCACATTAAATTTCATCTGCCATTTGGATGCCCAGTCTTCCAATTTATCAAGATCCTCTTGCAATTTTCCACAATCCTCATGGGTTTTAACAACTTTAAATAGTTTTGTGTCATCTGCAAATTTGATAACCTCACTCGTTAGTCCCTTTTCCAGATCATTTATGAATATGTCAAAAAGCAGCAGTCCCAGCACAGATCCCTAGGGTACTCTGTGGTAGATTCAGGAGTGATATGTGGAAATATTTCTTTACGGAAAGAGTGGTGGATCCATGGAATTGTCTCCCAGTGGAGATGGTAGAGATGAGGACAGTATCTGAATTCAAGAAAGCATGGGAGAAACACAGAGGATCTCTAAAGGAAAAAAGGGGACTGTTGTAGTGGTTGATATGGAAGGACAGACTAGATAGGCCATGTGGTCTTTTTCTGTCATCATGTTTCTATGTTTCTCATTCCAACACAGAACCTGATGTTCATAGGAGCTCATCTGGACACACTCCATGCCAGGGCCTTTCTTCCCCTGGACAGGGCGGACCACCTCAGGGCTCTGACCACTAAGATACAGCATCATCACAGTGTCAGTGCAGTCCATGCTCCACCTACTAGGCTATATGGCATCCACAGTCCATGTGGTTCCAACGCCCACCTCCACATGCGGACAGCTTAGCGGTGTCTCTGTTCACAGTGGACACTAGCCACAGGCAGGCTCCGGGACAGGATCCCTGTGTTCCATTGACTAGCAGAGTCACTTGACTGGTGGCAGGGCACACAGCACACAGCACTGGCCCCCAAACCCCCAGAGGATCCTCACCATGGACAAACCCCTACTCGGCTGGGGTGCCCACTGTGTAGCAGAGAGCCAGCAACAAATTAACCTTCTGGAGCTCAAGGCCATTTTCCTGGTGATCAAGGCCTTCCACCACCACCTGCGGAATCAGTCGGTGCTAGTCCAAATGGACAATCAGGTTGCAAAGTTCTGCCTGAACAAGCAGGGGGCCACAGAGTCTCAGCACCTCTGCCAAGAGGCAGCAGCCCTCTTCTTGAATGCGATCAGTCAGGGAATGCTCCTCAGGGTGGTATACCTTCCAGGCCAAGGCAATGCCCAAGTGGACAGGCTGAGCAGGGATCCTCCAGTTGCATGAATGGTGACTAGACCCCAGGGTGGCACAGCGGCTATTCCAATTCAGGGGAACCCTAAGTCTGGACCTCTTCGGTTAGCCTGACCAATGCTCAGCTGCCACGCTTCTGCTGTCCCCAGTTGCATCCATCATGTATAGCATCAGACGCCTTCCTCATTTTGTGGTCCGAGGGTCTTCTGTATGCCTTCCCTCCCATACCGCTAATCGCCTGGACCCTCTTCAAGGTCCTGCGGGACAAGGCCTCCATGATCCTGGTGGCCCCATGGTGGCCCAGGCAGCCTTGGTTTCCCCTATTGCTCTGCCTCTTGACAGAGCTCCCAGTCCCTCTGGGGAATGCCCCAGGGCTACAGACCCAGGAGGAGGGTTCCCTTCTTCACCCCAATCTGGGGTCCCTGTCGCTAACAGCATGACTGCTGAACAGGTAGCCTTAGCACTTTCAACCTCCCAAGGGAGGTGGAGGAAGTTCTTCTGGCCTCTCATATGAACTCAACGAGATGAGCCTACGCCTTCAAGTGGCAGATTCTCAGTATGGTGTGTGGAGCAACGGCTAGACCCATTCTCTTGCCAGGTGCATGCAGTGTTGCAGTACCTGCTCCACCTTTCGCAAGCCAAATTTAAGTCCAACTCCATTAGAATGCACCCGAGCACGCTCTTGGCACACCATCATTCCATAGAGGGAAAACCTCTTTCAGCGCAGCCCCTCATTACTTGATTCATGTGGGGCCTTCTGCTCTCTAAGCCTCTCATCCGCCCTCCCCCTGTGGAATGGAACCTCAACGTGGTTCTGACGCAGCTCATCAAGCTGCCTTTTGAATCTCTGGCTGCCTGCCATTTGTGCTATCTCTCTTGGAAGGTCGTCTTCCTGGTGGCGCTCACCTCTGTCTGCAGAGTCAGCAAGCTTTCAGGCCTTGGTAGCTGAGCCACCTTACACCAGGTTCTACAAAAATAGGGTCATGCTTTGCACTCACCCTAAATTCCTTCCGAAGGTGGTATCCACCTTCCACCTCAACCAGAAGGTGATGCTCCCCATCTTCTTTCCACGGCCCCATGCCAACAAGGCAGCGGCTGTTCTCCATACTCTGGATTGTAAGAAAGCCCTGTCCTTCTACCTGCAACACACCCAGGGCCATTACAAAGCCTCACAGCTTTTCATTTCCTTCGACCCCAGTCAACTGGGGGAGGCTACTACCAAGCGGACCCTGTCCATCTGGGTGGCAGACTGCTTCACCTTTGCCCATGATCAGGCTGGGCTCTCGTTGGAGCACCAGGTCACGATGCACAACTTCAGGACTATGGCGACCTCAGTTGCAAGCTTGTGCTCTTTCCCAATGGCAGACATCTGCTGGGCCTCCACCTGGTCCTCAGTTCACACCTTTGCAGCTCACTAATGCCTGGAGAGGAAGTCCCAATGGAACAGCACCTTTGGCCATACCATACTCCATAATCTGCTTGGGGTTTAGGCAACTCCTGCTTTCTGACCCTTCTTATTCAAGCTACTGGAGCAATGGTTATCTTTGGACACTGGGTTCCTTAGAGTCTTTCCTCAGACTCGCTTGTGGCTGCTCATGGCTGGGCCGCATTTTTCCTACAGGTGCTTGTAGCCTGTAGCTAGGGAGTCCCATATGTAAGGATTGACTTCCTGCTTGTTCCTGGAGAAAGCATAGTTGCTCACCTGTAACAGATGTTCTCCAGGTACAGCAGAAATCAGTCTTCACAACCCTCCCTCCTCCCCTTGGAGTTGCTATACAATTTTTGCCATCTTCTTTTGTCAGCTCTAGCTATGTCATCTGACTGAGTAAGATGGCACCCTTGAGTGGGAAGGGGACCATGCATGCATGGTGGCATCTCCCAAAGGCTTTCTTTGAAACCTGGGGAGATGCTTCTGTGGGGATCCATCGGCGCCAACGTCATCCATTTGTGAGGACTGATTTCTGCTGTTCCTGGAGAACACCTGTTTCAAGTGTAACAAGAATGTCCCATTCTCATGTGCACATCTCACATTGCTCCCACAGGTGACTTTGGATATCTGCTGAGGACCTGGCTGCTGACCACAGTGTGCCATCCCATGAGCCAGTAGGAGGAGTGTTACAATGCTGACCATCACCAGACCCAGGCAGTTGTGGAGCACGCGGTAGGGATGCTGAAGAGCCGCTTCAGGTGCCTCATGACAGGAGCGGTGGGGAACTCCTCTACAGCCCTGAGTGGGTGTGCATGATATTTGCAGCATGCTGCATACTCCACAACTTGGCACAGATGAGTGTAGTGCCGGACCCAGAGCCAGCGGTGGGGAGACTTGGAAGGCTTCAGAGGCAGCAGATGGTGATGGTTCAGAGTCCAGGAGCCAGCAACAGGCCAGGGCACAGGCCCACCATACGCGGATGATATGGGACATTTTCTAAGTTGTCTGCCTCGCACCAGCACCAGCATAGGACATACACAAACACCAATAAAGTGCCTATTACTACCTTATGTGTGGAGTGTAATACATTATTTCCCCCACATATGTCCACTGCCCCTGGGCTCCCCACTGGCCATGGGTGCCTGCTGACACGTGCACTGCAATGCAGTGGAGTGATGTCTGATGATTTGTTGGCAGTGCCATCACCCTCCTCAGTAGGGCAGGCTTACAAACATGGGTCAGGGGTAGCAGATGGCTGAGCTGTTGCACTGGCAGCCCCAACATCCAACCCCTGTGCCCACATGAGGCCCATCAAACTACGTAGGGAACTAGTGATTGATGCCTGGTAAACTGCCATCTCCCTCACCAGTCACAGGTGTCCCTCCATGTGGCACTCCATGCACAATCTGTGGTCCTGCCATTCCTCTCACTCCACCTCCCTTGCCTGTTTTGCAGCCTGCAGGCCCTACTAGATACCTTGCAGCTCGGACAGTATGGCCTCTGTGCCAGCCATCAGGCGCACAACCTCCTGCAGTAGCTCCTGGTCCAGGTCACTACCCCCTGAACCCACAGACTCATCCAGGATGGAAAATTGTAGCTCAACGAGTGGGACATCATCCGTCTCTGGCTCCCCAGCACTGGCAGATACACTGGCCTGCTCCACTACCCTGGCTGGTGAACCCAACTGCTCCTCTGCCCTGCCTGGCACACTGGACTGCTCCTCTGCCCTGCCTGATGCAGTAAAACCAGCCCAAAGCGTGATTAAATGGAAAGACAGAGTTCTTTATTGAGTCTTTGACTGCCCGACACAGGCCGTGTTTCGTCACCCTCATCAGGGGCTAACTAAGCATAAAAACTCTGTTGAAGGCCGTTTAAAAAGGCAGTCTTACATCATGTTGTTATGAGACTGACTAGGTAAACATACACAAGATTCATGTATTGCAGGACCCTTAGTAAAAAATCTTCCTCATAAAGCTGCCGTCTGTCACCTGTAGACTCGCAGTTAAACGGCCTTCAACAGAGTTTTTATGCCTAGTTAGCCCCTGACGAAGGGTGATGAAATACGGCCTGTGTCGGGCAGTCAAAGGCTCAATAAAGAACTCTGTCTTTCCATTTAATCACGCTTCGGACTGGTTTTTCTTTATTCTGCGTAATTTTTGCTTCTGCAGTGTTGTATCCTACCTGATGCAGTGACACTCTGCCCACAACCCTTGATACAGCAACCTCCTCCATGGACTGCAGCACCTGCTTCTCCAGAGGGGTGAGTCTGTGCTGCTGCACAGGTGGCAGTCTGCTGTTGCTGGCCCTCTTCTCCTTTGCTGCCTGCTGTAGCATCCACCACTTCTTCTTTATGTCCTGCATGTCCCTGTTATGGTGGTGGACGGCATTGATCCTCCTAACGATGTCTCGCCATGCCCTCAGCTGGGTGCTAGCATTCTCTGCTTCGAAGATGTCAGCGCGATGCTACAGGATGAGCCCCAGGGCCATTGATGTCTCAGAGGGCATGAAGTTTACCTTCTGTGTGTGCTTTGCTGTTCTTGGTTCCTTGTCAGCCATTGTGTAGCCAGGATCTATGGTGGAGTTCGGTTACCGCATAGGTTCCTTTAGACATGTGCAGTTACAATGTGCAGCGGCACCATGCCCCATCCAAAGGCATATCCAGTACCCATTTAGGCCCATCAGCACCGACGTTTCAAAAATCTGCATCACAGATCGCCACCATAAGATGCCATAACCGCACAGCACTGAGCGATGACAACATAGGCGCGCAGGGCCGCCCAGACCGCTATACCTGGGTAGGTCAAATATCACAGTATGCAGGCATGGCAACTGCAGTGTACAGACAGGCGCACACCGTCACTCTGAATGTGTGCCTCCGTGGAGCATGGGACGTCTTGCATGTGCAGCACCACTAGGACACACCTAAGCTACTGTGTGGGTATGGCAGAGGGGCATGACCTGTGCAGACAGTCGTGGGCACAGCCCAGCATGGGTAGCACCTCTGTGGCCTCAGCCCATCTGCATGGGTAGTGCCCCTCTGCCATACCTGTGCAGAATAGGCATGCCCACACCTCATGCCTATATCTTCCCAGACCCCCTCCCCTGATCCCCTGCACCACCCATGTAGTCACGATGCCCTGCTCCCACAAAATGGATGACACAGCATGTTTGCAAAATGGAACCATTTTATTGTCAAACATGTGACAATATATACAACAGTGCCAACAGTAGCAGACAATATACAGATGTATATAATGTAGACTGCCCCATCACATGGCATATCCTGCCAGGGGGACTGCCTATGGTGCAGGGGGACCTTGCTTGTGTCCTCTAATGGCACTGGCAAAGGCATCTATGTGCTTTGCGATGGACCTTGCTTAGTTCGCACCTCCTCCCTCAGGATCCTCACCTCTGCCACCTAGGCAGTGAGAGCAAAGTCACTGGAGGATTGTGGGGGTGGTGGCGCAGAGGGGCCTGGTGCAGCTCGGACATGGCATGTCCATGGGTGCTGGGGTGGCTGTGGGGGTCCCCAGCTGTGCAGGGTGGATCATGGCTCCAATCACCATTATGCCTGGCCCATTCTGAGCCATGAGGCTGGCACATGGCCATTGGTTGGGTTGTGGGTGGGCAAGGCTGTGGGCTGTGGGGCATGCAGCTACACCTCTGGGCCCCCTGCTGGGTGCCTGCTGGTGGTGCCCTGTGCCATACTGCTGTCCTTGGGGCACTTGGTGGGTGGTTCCTACATCCTCACTGCTACCCCCTCTGATCCCTTCCCCTCTGCCTCCCCACCCCACCTCTTCCCCTCCTATCCCTCCCCCCTCTGACTCCTCTGCCTCCCCACTCCACCTCTTCCCTTCCCATACCTCCTCCTCTGACTCCCCACTCTGCTCCCTGGCCCTCCCATCCCTCTTCCTCTACTCTCCATCCAACTGCTGTACCATGGCCCCCTCACTGCCCTCCTCCTCTGACAGGGTGTCCTCTGACACAATGTCGCTGGACTCCTCCTCCTCCTCGTCCCTGTCACTGCTGGTGGTGCTGGTACTGTCATCCCCCCTGGACTGCTTCTGTGATGCTGCACTGCTGCTCCTGGGTGGTGAGTGTGGCAGGCCAGCGGTGTCCTGTGCCCCCCTGGAACTGACTGTGGGGAAAAAGGAAGGGGTTAATGGTCCACACAGGCATGGCCCTGGGGTGGAACTGGTATACCCCTGGGGGCCCACACATGCATCGCTCAATTCACCTTCAGGCCATGGAGGCATGCCTCCCCCACAGTGCACACTGCATGCCTCCCCTTTGTCCATCTCCAGCCAGCTCTGTTCTCCCTCTCACATGCCAAGCTGTGGCAAGCCAGCTCTCCCAGGCACATGGGGCCCTTGTTGGGGGCGTGTGCCCCTATACTGCCATGCCATGCCATGCCCCAGCCATGGGTGTGCACACCTGCACATCTTGGATGCCAGATGGTGCACACACTGCATGGTGGCACCAGGGGATGGCACAGCTGCCCATTGCATGTTCCCATCATTGTATACAGAGAGAGTCCACCACCAAGTGGTGTGCCTACACCAGTCTGGCAGCCATGGCTGCCACCACCTGCATCTGCTGGGCTGCAGTGTGTATGCCACTGACCTTCCTTGGCTGCCAGCGCTCCCGGATCTGCTGCAGCTGATTCAGTCTCCTCTGGTACAGTGTGCGGAAGTGGCACTTGAGGACCTCGAGGGTGCATCACATGCCATATTCACTGTGGGAGAGAGGGTGGGACACACATGGGCTCAGTCAGGTGCTATCATAACAACTGTTGTGCATACCTGTATCCTGCCGCAGTCTGGTGACCTTCCTATCCTGGGGGCAGGGGCATAGCCATGGGTGGCAGGTGTGGGATGCATGTGATGGTACATCTCTGGCATCTGCCACCATATTCCTGCCCACCACTCCCCTGGCCTTTTGACACATGTCCTGGGCCACTGCTTCACCTGTGTTACCCCTCTGGGCCCTTCAGACACCTCTGCAGTCCTCCCCCTTCCCTTGCTCCTATCTGTTGCGCACAAGCATTCCTTGTCACCATGGTACTTGGTTGTGGGCTGTGCGTGGCCTCGGCTGTGGGCACATTCCATGGCAGGGGACATCTACTGCCTCAGGGGCCATATCACTGCATGGTTTGTTGTGCACCAAGGACAGGGTGTCATGGTTTGTGCATGCTAACCATTGCAGATCTGTCATCTTCTGTGGCATCACATCATCAACATGCTGCCACAGCTGGACAAGGGGTGGCAGGCAGTGGTGGCAGATCTGCTTGCAGAGACAGATGGGCAACACATATGTGGTGTTGGCCACTGGTCCCCCAGACCCCTGCGCTGGGGCACAGGGGCTGGGGGTGGGGCAGGTGTCTGGGGCATCCACACTGGTTGGTATGGTACCCTACATTGCCCAACTCGACCATAGCTCCCCCTGCTGCCTTACCCGCCTTTCCAACTCTCCCTCTTCAGTTTTTCATTTTCCGCGGAGCCGACAGGCAGCAACTCCTGTCACCGCAGAAAATTTTCTTTTTTGTGGTCATGTCTGCCTTCCCGTCGACACCTATACCGGTACCACCGGTGTCTTCTTTATTTTCTTCTTCTTCTTCTTTTAAAAAAAGAAAGCTTTTTATTGAGGGTCTGTCCCCTCTTTGTGCTTCGGTGCCATTTTGGGCACTAGGCCCTGTTTTCTTCAAAATGGAAAAAACAACTAGTGGTTTCAAAAAATGTTCAAAATGTGGTAGTACGGTACTTACAAAGGTATGGGAACCTCGCACTTCCTAGGTCATGGCAATGTGGAGTACTACACGTGCAGCTATCCCCTTTACTCTTGCAAGCCCATGTAGATGTCACACTCTTGCCCTCACCACCACCCAAAACCCCATCCCAGTCCTTCATGGCCTAGGTAAAAGATATTCTGGAGGCCCCCACCAAGCACCCATAGAAACCAAGCACAAACTCCATCCACAATTACTATACATATCCCTGCAACACACCATGAAGGCCCAGGCAGAGAAGCACCGAATTCCCCTCAACCTAAGTGTGCCCTCATAAACGCATGCTCGGTCCACAGGAAATGGCCTGCCATCTCTGACCTTATAAACAACCACGGCCTAGACATGCTAC
This sequence comes from Ichthyophis bannanicus, assembly GCA_033557465.1. Lineage (NCBI taxonomy): Eukaryota > Metazoa > Chordata > Amphibia > Gymnophiona > Ichthyophiidae > Ichthyophis > Ichthyophis bannanicus. Next base: position 730,207,646 of record CM066035.1, read on the forward strand.
TAGTCACAGAATCATGGCTCTCCAACTCAGACTCAGTCCTCCTCAACCAGCTCATCCCTCCCGACTTCTCAATCCACACATGCCACAGAACCAACCGCAGAGGCGGAGGCGCCTTCATCCTAGTAAAGACGGATCTCCAATTTCAACTATTATCCTCCAATAGCACGACCAACCTGGAGTCAATCACCATAGCCAACAAGCACTCCACCATCAGTCTAATCTACAGATCCCCGTCTTCCTCCCCTGATGACTTATCGACAATAATAGACCTCGCCTGCAACCTCAAGAACCCATGCATACCAAACTGGATAACGGGTGACTTTAACCTGACAGCTCTCCAAAGCACCCACTCCAAAGCCTTCCTTGAAGCACTCAATGAGTTAGGATACAAGCAGGTAATTGAGCCCCCACCCACACAAAAGGAAACATACTAGACCTGGTCTTCACTCCAATACCTACCATAAGCCCGAGCTGCAACCTCGATATATCCATCACTCCAGTACCATGGTCCGATCACAGCCTAATTAAATTTCAAATGCCTATACATCAAGATTATAACTCCCTTTGCAAGACAGACAAGGTTCTCTCAACATTCACAAGACAATTCCAACTCTTTGATAAAAAAGAGATCAGTAGAAAGGTCCTACCAAACCTCAGTTTGGCACCACCCAGCCTCAATGAAATGATATCCACATGGAATGACAGCCTAAGCTCCATCGCACTTCTACCTGCCTCAAACAAGCCACCAAAAAGAAGAAAAGCTGCACAATGGTACTCTGCAGAAATTCGAACCTCACTACTCCACCTCAGGAAGCTTGAAAGATGATGGTGGCGCTCACAATCCACAGATGACCTCGCAGCCTACACATCCCACTTGAAAATACACCAAGAAGCAATCTCAAGGAAACTGAAAGAACATCACTCTGAACTCCTGCGACGATCCCTAAATAAACCCCATGACCTTTTCAACATTGTGAAGTCCCTGACGAAGGAACCTTCTCCCTCCCAACCAGGACTGCTACACCCTCAGGAATTCTCAGACCACCTACAGGCCAAATCCAGCCAAACCAACACCACCATGACCAACAATCCATATCCCAAGCAACACCACCTAACACCGTTGACAGCTTTCACACCTCCATCCACGAGAAGCATGGAGGACACCATCACATCTATCAACACAACCACAGCCCCCAATGACCCCTGCCCAGCATTCTGGTTAACATCACTGTGCGTGGAATTCAGCCCATTCTTAACCAAGATCATGGACCTATCCTTTTCAACAGGGGCGTTCCCACCAGCTCTAAAGCAGACATCCGTCTGTTCCCTTCTCAAAAACAACAAGCTTGACCCAAAAAAGGCGGAATCCTATCGTCCAATCTCCAGTATTCCCCTACTGGCCAAGATAATTGAGAAAGTCATACAGCACCAAATCCAACACCACAACGAGACTTCTGCCCCACTTGACCCATGTCAGCACGGCTTCAGAGAATCACATGGCGTTGAGACCCTCCTCAGCACTCTACTCAGCACCTTAATCACAGGGATCGATAACATTTGTAAAGGATATGCTCTAATCTTCATGGACATTGCCTCTGCATTTGACTCAGTCAACCATGAGCTGCTCCTGTCACGTCTCCAAGAGAAGGGGATCCAGGGCTCAGCCTTGAGTTGGTGCAAGTCATACCTGACAGAAAGATGACAGCAGGTAAGAACAGGGTCCGGGACATCCAAGCCATTTCAACAAATGCAAGGGGTCCCACAAGGGTCATCACTCTCGGCCCTCCTCTTCAATATATACATGCAACCCATTTGCTCAGTCATCCGTTCCTTCAATGTCTCCTGCCTAGTGTACGCCGACGATGTACTGCTCTTCACTCCATTCTCAATCAACCAACCTGATTTCTCGACTTTAATAAAATGCTTTGATGCCGTCACAGACTGGCTCCACACACAGAGCCTCAGGATCAATTTTAAGAAGACAGATGTCCTCTTCATCACCAGGAATCACTCTTTCACCCCTCCCACATCAATACCCGCTATTTGGGTATCACCCTAGACCAGCAGCTCGACATAAGCAACACCATCAGAGCTATCACAAGATACAAACAATCCGCCACCTATGACCGCTACTGGAACCAGACGATTTCTGGACGATTTTTTAAGCATTGGTAACCCCCCACTTCGACTACGCCAATGCTATTCTGCATGGACTCCCCAAGAACATTTTGAACCCCCTGCAACTAGCAATGAACGCCGCCGCCCACATCCTGCACAGAGCCTCCAGAAGAGACCACATAACTCCAGTCCTGAAACACCTCCACTGGCTGCCGATCCACTGCAGACTCACCTTCAAAGTATTACTAATGACTTTCAAGGCCATCAACAAACAATCCTCCACCTCCCTCACGGACCTCATCCTCCCTATCCCTTCAAACAGGTCCAGAAGGGCATTCGCTTCAAACACACTCGTAATCCCCAGCACAATAACAAAATGCTCCCAGGCAGCAAAGAACAGAGCATTTGTATTTTACGCACCTACGCTCTGGAATGCCCTCCCAACCACCATCCGAGCTATAACTGACCTCACGCAATTCCAGAAAGCACTAAAGCACCATCTTTTCCTCCTACATTACTCCCTGCCCAGTGACACATCATAACCCAGCATACCCTCCACCCATCACAATAACCCCACCAGCACACCCAGGTCATGCTGACGCACCCACAGTTTGAATACTACTGCACAAACATGTAAATAATGATCTAAAGTGTATATAGTTCAGAGCGAGTCATGTATCCACAGCCGTACCTGTGGCATACCTGTGCACAAACAGCTCCGTTGTATATATTTGCCCCTGTTAAACCCAAGTTGTTATACCTGTTCTCTGTAATGTGCATTGTATGTCCCGCTGCATTTTACAAATTGTTGTTACCTGTAAACCATGCTGATTTTAAAGAGCATGGTATAGAAATAATTAAAATAAATAAATTAAATAAATAAATAAATTACCCCTCGCCTGAGGTCACACCACACTGTCATGCGCAGATGCTCACCTCACAGACCTAAGACTAAACCCTATTTGTATATGGTGTGCCCAGTAGATGATGTGTGTTGCCTACAACCTGCTATGTTGAGCTCCTTTGTTTGTGGTACCTGTCCCCATGTACTTACCTCTCATGGGTAATCAGACTGCGCATTGTAATGCCTCTGGAAGTGGTGCCAGGCACGCTTGACCTGTAAAAGGTCTTGCCTGACACTGGAGGAGGGAAAGAGGCACCGTTGACGGCAGCAGATCAGCCTGCCTAACAGCTCCATGTCTGCCTCAGTGAAGAGTGGCTCCTGAATGGGTGGCCATTTTGTCTAGTGGTTTTCTTGAATGACGTCATGACGTCCTGGTCTCGCGGTGGTGCCACAACGCGCCCTATGGCAAGTTCTCATCAGTGCACACTACTAGTTTTTGTTTGCACATTACTTCAGTCATGGCACCTTGTGCAATCCGCAAGGTGCTGTATGGGGCCACAGCGCAAGGTGCGTAGTGTATGGTGCCTAATGCCCCACGCCTTGTGTGCCACATCCACATAAGGCAGCACATACAGTGCCCAGCACTGACATGGTGTGAGGCGTATGGCGCCGTGCATGAGGCACATTGCATGCTGCATCCATACAATGTACAGGGCATTAGGCGCCGTGCATGCCACATTTGTGCTGGGTGCTTTATGTTCCACCTTACACGGATGCATCACGCATGGTGCCTTATGCCCTGTGCTGCATCAGTGCTGGGCGCTGTGCATGCCGCCTTACGCAAGGTGAAGAGCGTTAGGTGCCATCGTACGATGCGTCCACATAAGGTAGAATGTAAAGCTCCCAGCACGGACACAGCGCACACAGTACCTAACATCCCGCATGTAGCGTGGACATGGCACACAATACATCTCACGCATGGCGCCATATGCCACATCGGGTGCTATACATGCTGCCTAACGTGGCAGCGGCACTCATGGCGCCTTGTACAACAACATGTCTGTGCAAGGAGCCTTGCGTGCCATGGGCCACGTTCACAATAGAAAAGGATCTGCAGGCCTTTTCTCAGGGGACAATATGATGTGCCTTGCATCAGGTGGAGGGTCAGTGGGGATTGAACACTTGATGTTTTGGATGGGGGGTGGTTGCTACCCCTAACCACTGGGCTACACACTCCACAGCATATCTGGCTGTATAGCTGTACATATATATGCCTTCCTAGGTCCACACACATCTATATGTATGTATCTATATAGGTGTGGGTGGATGGGTGGGTGGGTGTGTACCTGTGCATAATGGGGATATATCTCTTTAGCAATACATATGGTGTGGAAGGTTGGCCCAATGGTTAGGGCAACTACCTAGTACACAAAGGATCATGGCTTCAAATGCAAAAGTCGCATCACATTACACTCCTTTGCCTTCTATGACAGGCCTGTGTGTATAGAACATGTTTTGTGTTTACTGCATGTCTGTTTATAGCACAACATATCCATTTGTGCCAGGTAGTACCTCTGTGCCTTACCACATTGGTCGTCAGTGTTTGCCCTTCAGACTGCCTTTGGGCAGCATATGGTCATTCGCTATCCACCCTGGACTTCCATGGGGTACCATGCACAGATCTACCATCATCCTAGCTAATGTTTCTTTTTTAGGGACAGGCCACATATTCCCCTCCTTCCATTCTGCCATTGGTGCTGCTCTATGTTCTGTTATTCGTTCATCCCACCATACCCCATGATGCATTGCACAGTCAAACATACTGTATGCATAGCCTCCATGACCAGCAGAGGCTCTGTACCTTCACATGAGAGCAGGAGTTTACAGGCCCTCATAGCCTTCATGACACATACAGCATCGGTGACCATTAGCTATCAGTTGCGGAGGTCACCATGAATGGGAGGTGGTTTCAGCCACAGATCTACATTACAGCTATTGGGCTGTATGTGTGATCTGTATTGTATGCTGGTGTGTGCCATGGGGCCATGGGGCCATGTTGGCATGTTCTGTTTTTTCTGGCAGGTGGCCCATTTTTCCCCTGGTTTTTGGACAAGGGCAGATATCCCATTATAGACATCTGGGTTACAGCAACAGATTCAGATATGGTGTGACTTGTCATAAGAAGATGGTCAGCAACAGGGGCAGCGGCCCCATGATGACTGACAGAGGTGATCAGCCACCCATAGCAGCAGCAGCCAGTCCCATCACTGTTCACGTGGTGCATGCTTCTGCTGCACATTCATTTCACACCCATTGCTACAGCTAGAACTATCACCACTCCACAGGGCCAATCAGAAACAGCTGCAAATATCACCCTGCATGCATCAACATATCCAGGGACATTAGATATTTGCATATACCCCAGCTGTCACAAAGCTGTTGTTGCACACAGAATGCACATGCTCAGTGCAGACAATGTCTCTGAGACACTCTCACCAACCTGAAACAACAGGTGCATGCCATGAGCTATCAGACAGACAACTGCAGCCTTGATTAATGCATTACCCAATGTACCCAATGCATTACCTCTTGCACATGTGCACCCTGTGGTAATGATGCTGTTTCATATATTTCCCAGCACCCTCTCCCCTTCATTTGCATCAGATTCTACTGTGGGACTGAGGTGCATAGTAGACTGGCTGATGTGCCTCATTCATGCTGCAGCTGCATGACGCATGACAGCAAACTACATCTTCCACGTTCCCAGATGCTGCATGCCCCTACTCTGCCTCTGGAGGTGAGCAAGATACCAGCAACTGTGCCTTTGTTCATCCATCCTGGTTTCTCCCTGCCACAAGACCATGTTGCCATGGCATGAGAGGCAAATACAACCAGTCCCACTGTAGGTGTGGGAGCAGGTTGTGTGCTCTGATGTTGACAGCTGCTCACTGTGCCAATGTAGATGTAGATAGTGGAGCTTGTTTGTGTGGGTGTTTGTACCCTTGTTGGCCAATTCTTTGGTGTTTGCACATGCTGGTGTTATACCTGCACTGTGGTAGAAAATGTAGCCATGGACACAAAATCCACTGCCAGGACAGGAACCCATGACCTGCTCCTTCTTGATACAGCAATTGTATGGGGTGCACCACAGTGCTTCCACATTGCTACAAACATCCATGCTGATTGCATGCTTCCCATCAGAAGAACCTTGGCAGATATTGTATTGCACATGGCGCACTGGAAAGGGCCAAAGATTTTGTCAGCTGCACACAGGTGACACTCCCTCCCGCCTTACCGCCCATACTATGCTGACATGCCCATGTGCCATCAGTATTGGTGGTGCATGGTCCCAGGCCTGCCAACATGCAGATAGGCAAGTAGCTAGGGCGTGGGCTCCATGTGGGCCAGAGGCATACTTGGTCAGGCACACATCACTACCCCCCACCAATCTGCCTCTCCAGGGTCCCCATCACCACATGGCAGTGTTATGTCTCCTTGACCTAGGGATGGGACAGCTATGTAGTGTTGGGTTTGAGGTATTGGGAATATTGTCTGCAGTGGCTGAGGTATTCATTGTTCAATTGTCTAAACCAGGGGTGTCCAACCCTGTCCTGGAGGGTCACAATCCTGCAGGTTTTTGGGATAGCCCTTATGAATATGCATGAGATAGACAACATTTTGGTGGTGGTGAGAAGCGAGGAGGAATGTGACAAATTCCATCTACCCTTTTTGATGTCTAGGACATCTGCACCTTGCCCACTCACAATCTTAAATGACAGAGGTGTATACTCTCGAAGTGAGTTGGGCCGATGGAAGGAAGGATCCTCTATCTTTAACCACATCGTCTGAGATACCCAAGCTTATTACTCTGGTTCGTCTGGATGTGATCTCTCTGGAGAACATTTGGGAAGCAATTTCCCAACTTTCAGGTGTCGTAAGTCAACAGTTGGTTCTATCTAACTTGAGGGTTGAAAAGCTTGAGGTTCTTTCTTCTGGAATTAATTTGGAAATGTTGGATGTTAAAAGGAAAATGGAAACTGGGGATCAGAAATTGCTGCAGGTTTCCAACCTAACTGATTCTCTGTTTAAAGATAATGTGGCTATGAGGCTGAAATTAGAATCTTTGGAGAATTCCCTTAGAGCGTCAAATATTCGTCTACTTAATTTTCCTATAGTTCCTGTGATGGCTTCTTTGGAATTGTTTAAAAAATATCTTCAAGAAGTTTTGTTGTTTCCAACTGACTTAATCCCTCCAGTTGTAAAAGCATACTTTCTGCCAGTTGGTAAAAAGGAGGAGAAGATGGCAGTTGGGACATTGGATATGGACTTTCTTGATGTATCAGCTCTCCTTCAAACACCTAAAGAAGATGAGATTGCGGTTTCTACTTTGCTAGTATCGTTTGCCATTTCATCTGATCGTGATTGGATTCTCAAGCTTTATTTTAAGAAATGGGCCAATCTGTTTATGGGTAAGAGAATTTCGATCTTCTCAGATGTGGCCAGAGAGACTCAAAAACGGCGTAAAGCTTTCCTATTACTTCGTCCTGGGGTGCTTCAGATTGGTGCTTCTTTCTTGCTTAGATTTCCTTGCAAATGTGTAATTGTATATCAATCTAATAAGTATATATTTCTTCAACCTCAGGATCTTTCTTCTTTATCAGTTCTCATTTGGTTACTTCTTCTCCTTCTTGAGGATACAATCCCATTAATATAGTAATGCTTGGTTCTCTGACATCTCTTGTTTTCTTTTTTTTAGTTTCCTGTAATAATTCATAATTGGGAGTGCCTGCCCTTCTTATGTTTTTTGTAATGCTGCGCTCTTATTATAATGGGCTAATGATACTCTTGGGAAGAAAATATTTTATTTTTTTATTCTGGTTTTGGTACTAATTTCTTGCTATAAGGTGTATCTTTTTCTGCACAAGCATGTTGCTTGGATGTAAATTGTAAAAGTTGCATAAATAAAATAAAAATAAAATGACAGAGGTGTAAGGCAGGGGTCTCCAAATCCAGTCCTGGAGGGCCACAAACCAGTCAGGTTGTCAGGATATCTCTAATGCATATATATCTCATGCATATTCATTAGGGCTATCCCAAAAACCTGCCAGGATTGTGTCCCTCCAGGACAGGGTTGGACACCCCTGGTCTAAACCATCTGACTGTTGTGGGACTAGGGGACATGCACTGTGGCTGCTGTGTTTGCCATTCTGGACCACTATGTGAACATATGTTGTCCTTCCACCCATCGTCGAACCCTGCACTCCATTACCTGAAGATGTACTACAGGCTGCCAGTGTCATGGTTTCTATGTATTTTTTGCCAAGTTCCTGGGAAGGGACCCTGGTGAGGGCCACACTTTTGCACTGCGTGCCCCATTGCAGGCATTGTGTATCATGTGTGTTTTTGGGGTGCCTACTGGGCATCTATGCCATAGTTACACTGTTGGTCACTGGATACAGGCATGATGTACCTTGGTCAGACACAGTCTTGCATATTTACCGGTCTTCTGTTCATATCTGCCACCTAGGCAGCCTCCTGGTCCGCCTTGTGCCCCCGCAGCCCATACTGCATGTTCAGCCTGCACCCTCCTATGCACCATTTGCACCATCAACAAAGTGCCCTTTCATACCTGGGCACTATGCTGTTGCTGCAAATGATGCACTACTATCACTTTCTTGGGCTCACCTGTCTGTGCAGCACATTGCATACATTTAAATAGTCTCTCTCTCCTCTCTGTTCACCCTTACCAACAGATTTTCACTGGCGATAATGTTCTTGGTGTTAAGATGCTGGCAGTAATGTAGCAGGGCCTGATTCCCTTTCTAGGGCATTAATCAGAACACTTTATGACTGGTAAAATGCACAGCAAAAGGACTACTATGTGGCGGTCATTTATTGCTTCTCCAAGAGTTTGGAGCTTTGAAACAACTTCAAATATAGAATTTATATGCCCTTACATTTCCCCTTCTTTGTTAAGTCTCATCCTGTCTAGCTTGCTTAGCAAGAAAAATTTGTTATTCAGTCTGGGTCTATTGTATAGCATTTTCAGTACATTGCACGCTCCCTGTATAGTCTTCATTCCTGACATTAATCAATTTATTATTTTCCAACAGCATACCTATAATAGCTTTTGCTTGTCTGTTCTTTTTATCCCAAGTCTGGGAACTTTCTTCTGGCCTTACTGTATCAATCACTTCCCACAGATCATCTCTAATTAACAGCATTTCAACTTTGAATTTCGATAACTGGCCATTCTCATTGTTTGCAATCAAAATAGACCCTCAATCGGGACAATCAAACAAATCCAAAATAACAAATACGAATAATTAAATGATTCCCAAAAAATCACGAAGATTCTTAATGGTATTTTTTTGTCGGAGTATGTCAGCCCAGTGCCAGGAACTAGTCCCAAGGCACCACCGTGACCGCTCCTTTTATTAAAGAAGTTTAAAGTTACTTAAATGATAGAGTAAAAGTCCAAAACTTAGCTGCTGCTGCAGTATTTACTGCCAGAACGCCAAAACTGCTACAGACGACGTGGCTCACTTTTCGGGTTTTCCGCCAACTGGCATAGAAACCCTGCTTCAGGTCCAGAGATCAGCTAGTGGCAGGTATTCAGCTTACACATCGCTGGGAATGTAATGTACTTTATAGTCTATTACGTCTGACGTCAGCATGACTCAAGGAGCTTCCCAGCCAATCATTAGCACAGTACTCCGGGGCAATTCCGGAGTTCCCACTGCACAGGGAACCCCCCAATTATCCACCGGAGAAGCGATGAGAATATAGCCTAAATGATGGTGTGCCAGTCTAGTTGAAGATTAAGGCCCTGTGGAGTTACCGAGTTGAGTAGATAAATCCAGCGTTGTTCACTTAATTGAAGTTTCTGTTTGCGGTCCCCTCCACGGGGGTCCAATGGAACAAAATCCAACACTCTCCATCGTAGAGAAGAAAAGGCATGATCTATGAGTAAGTTGTGTTCCACCATGGGAGCCGTCAAAGTTTTTGTCCTTAGACGGGATGCATGCTCGGAGAGGTGAGTTTTTACAGCTCTCTTGGTGCGACCAACGTAATACAGCGAACAGGGGCAGATGATCAAATACACCACATATTCTGTGGAACAGTCCGTGTGCCATCTGATAGTAAAGGTTCGCGACGTGTGACCATCCACCCATGCTGGTCCTTCCATAGTCTGAGCACAATAAGTGCAATTCCCACAGGCAAAATGGCCATTCCCAGAATGAAATCTAGGGGGACGATCCAGCAGGGAAACAGTTGACACCAGCTTGTCCCGTAAGTTGGATGTCCGTGAATATGCAATCTGCAATTTTTGCTCCCGAAAGCAGTCATGAGTCCCAACAATGGGCCAAAATCGATGTAACAAATGCGTGACCCGTGTGATATGTTGGGTAAATGGTAAAACCCCAGTGATTGTTGAATCCTTCGATTTAGGAGTCACAGGGGTGAGAAGCCAATCGCGATGTAGACAGCGCTCTCTCTTATAGGCCCTAGAAACAATCCATGGAGGATAACCCCGTTGGAGCAGACGGTGTTCCAGTTCATCAGCATGTTGTTTAAAATCGTATAAAGAGGAACAATTATGGCGTAGCCTTAAAAACTGCCCAAAAGGGAGGCCTTGTTTAAGAGCGCGAGGATGGAAGCTCCCATATTGGAGTAAGGTGTTTCGTTGTACCGCTTTGCGGTAAAGGGTAGACTGGAAGCCCTCAGGAGTTAATGAAATCTGTACATCTAGAAATTGCATAGTATTAGGAGAAATCTGAGCAGTGAACTGAATCCTAGGCACACGCGTGTGAAGGCGGGCTATAAAGCAATCCAGATCTGAACGTGTCCCTTCCCAAAGAAAGAAGATATCGTCCAGAAAACGCTTCCAAAAGGGGACCAAACGGAACAGGGGTCCGAATAAACATACAGCTGTTCAAAAATCCCCATATAAATAGTAGCCAGGGATGGAGCCACTGTAGCCCCCATTGCTATTCCGTGAATTTGTTGATAGAAAATACCTTGATATAAAAAGAAATTGCTACTCAACACCAGTTCTAATAAATCCAACACAAAAGAGCGTGGGATTCGATCCGGAAAAATCAATGGATAATCACGCAAACAGGTAAGTATCTCGTGTTGATCTATGTTAGTGTAGAGAGCTTGAACATTCAATGACACTAAAAATCGATAATCTTCAACTAGACTGGCACACCATCATTTAGGCTATATTCTCATCGCTTCTCCGGTGGATAATTGGGGGGTTCCCTGTGCAGTGGGAACTCCGGAATTGCCCCGGAGTACTGTGCTAATGATTGGCTGGGAAGCTCCTTGAGTCATGCTGACATCAGACGTAATAGACTATAAAGTACGTTACATTCCCAGCGATGTGTAAGCTGAATACCTGCCACTAGCTGATCTCTGGACCTGAAGCAGGGTTTCTATGCCAGTTGGCGGAAAACCCGAAACGTGAGCCACGTCGTCTGTAGCAGTTTCGGCGTTCTGGCAGTAAATACTGCAGCAGCAGCTAAGTTTTGGACTTTTACTCTATCATTTAAGTAACTTTAAACTTCTTTAATAAAAGGAGCGGTCACGGTGGTGCCTTGGGACTAGTTCCTGGCACTGGGCTGACATACTCCGACAAAAAAATACCATTAAGAATCTTCGCGATTTTTTGGGAATCATTTAATTATTCGGATTTGTTATTTTGCATTCTCATTTTTTAGCTTGGGCACTGTACTGAGTTATGAACTGAAAGACATTTTTTCTTTCCTTTCTTTCTGTTCCCCTGAATAAGCAAAACTGTTTCTTACTTGTGCCAAGAGTTTTATACTATCTCCAAAACTTCACACATGTGAAGACATTTTAAAGTGCTTGATGACTCAGGATATGCAGAATGCAATTACTGTAAGCAGCACATTATCAGAGGGAAACTGATGGGTCATCTTATAAACAGTGATATGCTGTATCATCTGGAAAATAGCGCCCTTTCCAGCTCAGTAAAAAGGAGGGAGCTGATCCTAGGCTGGGGACTCCTTTCAGCAGTGGAAATAGCAGTAATGGGAATGGTACAAGAAAAATGAAATCTCTTTCCCAAGCGGAGTTTCTGTCCTTGCTTCTGCCAGTCAGATAGCATAACAGCAACCCTGATGCACATCAGAGGATGCCATCATGGGTGACATGGTGTGGTGTTCATTAGCATTGTCATTGTCATGAAGCAGTTATTGTTCTAAGTTCCTTGTTTAAATTGTATTGGTTAAATATGTTCCATGTACCACTGTGTTGTAGTTCCATGTAAACCGACCCCTGATCGCTGGAAGGAGCAGTATAAAAAAAACATTCAAATAAACAAATAAATAAAAACAGGCAGCATCAAGGGTGGTGACATGATAGCCCTGGATGACCATCCTCTGAACATAGTTGAAAAGGTGGAGTTTAAGATGCTGCTGCATCTCTTAGCTCCCACTTACCACATGCCTTGCAGGACAATGTTTAGTAGGTAAGTGATCCCCAATCTGTATAATTACTTGTGTCACCAACTGCAGGCTTTGTTGGCAACAGCAGAGGCTGGTACTAGCATGCATTTCATCACTGACATCTGGACTAATTAGAATGCTATTCACACCTACCTCTCTCTGACAACACATTGGTAGCAGCCAGTCAAGGCAGGAACAGGTTGCAAGTCTAATGAGACAATAACAGCAAAAGGCTACCAATGGGCCATGCTGCATAGCTAGGTAAGAGATGACAGCCATACATGGATTCATAACTTAGCAGAAATTATGCAGGGCTGGCACATACAGTAAGGCAAACAGAGCAGCTCTCATCCAGGTCCCTTTGTAATAGGTGATGAGACAAACATGGTCAAGGCAGTGAAGGAGGGGGGGCTTTCATTTTAATTTAATTTAATTAGCATGTTTTTATATACCGCACCTTCCAATGATCAGTTGCGGTTTACATGGAACAACAGTTAAACAAGCAATGCTGTTTTTACATATAACAATGGGCGAAAATCAAACTTACAATTAAACATGTTGTAAACTATGTGCAAGAATTCAAACTTACATTTAACAGGTTGTAAACTATGTACAAAGAACGGATTTTAACTATGTACAAGGTATGTCTATTTTCAAATCATTGGGATGAAGTTCTAGCATCAATTTCAGTTCAGAGGTGGGTCATGTCAGCTGGTGAAGCTATCCTTTTTCTTGTTGAAGAGGTGGTTTGACAAAGATCCGTAGTGTATTGTGAATAAATGTGTTTTAAGTTTTTTCCTGAACTCCATGATTTGAGGTAAGGATCTTAATTCCGGGGGAATGTTGTTCCAAGTTATAGGGGCAGCATGGGAGAATGCTTTCTTGTTTGTTGATTTTTTGGCCTTTATAAATTCCTTTGGTGTTATTAGTTTATTTAGTTGGTCTCGTCTTTGGTGGTTATGATTGGGTTCTTTATTGATAAGGTTATTTAGAGTAATTTGAGCTGTTTTATTTAGGACTTTGTAGATAGTTAAAAGAGTTTTATATTGAATCCTGCATTGAATCGGGAGCCAGTGTAGGTATTCTAAGATTGGTGTTATATGGTGGAATGGTGGGGCGTTCATTATGGTCCTGGCTGCTGCATTTTGTGCTAGTTGGAGTTTTTTAAAGTTATGCTTTGTTACACCTAGTAGAGTTAAATTTGCAAAGTCGAAATGGGGAGTTATTATGGCTTGAATTATACGTTGAAAATCCTGTAAGTGGATTAGGGGGCGGAGTTGTTTTAATACTTTAAGTTTAAAATAAACTTTTTTTGTTATATTTCGTATATGTGTGTCCATACTAAGGTGTTTGTCTAGTATTACTCCTAGGTAACGTATTCCATCTTTTATTTTGATGTCATTATTTTGCAGAGTAATGTGCGATGGGGGAATGTAAGTTGTGTTTTTAGTTACTATTAGGGCTTCTGTTGTAGCGTGGTTAATGAATAAGTTGTTTTCATTTGGCCAATTGTTTATTTCATTGAGGCAGGTATTAACAAGTAGTGTTGGGATATTAGGTATTGTGAATGGGACATACATCATTATGTCGCCGCATAAAGATGGTAGAGGACATTGGGGGATCAGATGCTTTGGGATGCATGGGATCAGATGCTTTGCACACTTGCTGCACCTGGTTGTTAGAAACTTCCTAGGCTTGTGCCACAAGGCAAGCAGCAGCCTGTTCTGAGGGAACTGATCGAGATGAGCTGAAAAATATCTGGGTATTTTACTGGAGTTTGAAGAGTAGGTGTGAGTTTCATGATAAGTGGGAAGCAACAGGGGCACCTGCATACCATAATAACATAAGATCATAAGATATGCCATACTGGGTCAGACCAAGATCCATCAAGCCCATTATCCTGTTTCCAACAGTGGCCAATCTAGGTCACAAGTATGTACAGTAGCAGTTTCCCCAAAAGACACAGGTTCCACAATGCTTGTATTGGGTCAAGCAGTGGATATTCTGGGTCCCCTTCAATAATAGTTTATGGACCTTTCCTCCAGGAACTTGTCCAACCTTTTTTAAACCTAGCTATGCTAACAGCTTTTACTACATCATCCTGTAGTAAATTCCAGAGTTTGATTACATGTTGAGTGAAAAAAATATTTTCTCTTATTAGTCTTAAATAGGTTACCCTGTAGCTTCATTACATGACCCAGCTCTAGCAGGACATTAGCACCAGATGGAATTATTACTACTACTATTAATCATTTATATAGTGCTATAAAACATATGCAGTGCTGTACAGACACATATAAAAGATGGTCCCTGTTCATCAAAGCTTACAATCTAATCAAGACAGGCATTACAATAGATGAGAACAAGGGTACAGTAGGGAAAGGTAAGGAAACAGAAGAACAAAGGATTAAGATCTAAAAGTGACCTGAAAGAGGTGAGTCTTTAGCATGGATTTCAAAAGGGGGAGAGATGAAACTTGACATAAAGATACAGGTATAAGGAGCAGCAAGGTGAAAGGATCGAAGTCTGGAATTGGCTGTTGAAGAGAAGGGCATAGAGAGAAACAAGACAGAAGAAGAGCGGCGTTCATGAGGAGGGGTATAGGCAGAGAGAAGAATGGAAAGGTAGTGAGGAGCAATAGAATGAATGCACTTATAGGTAAAAAGGAGGTTTGTATTGGATACAGAAATGGAAGGAAAGTCAATGAAGAGATTTGAGAAGAGGGGTTATATGAGTATATTGGGGTTGGCTGAGGATTAGCTTTGCAGCAGAGTTTTGAAGAGATTGAAGGGGAGAAAGATGACTCAAAGGGAGACCAGCAAAGAGGAGGTTGCAATAGTCGAGGTGAGAAGTGACTAAAGAGTGGATACGTGTTTTAGTAATATGTTCAGAAAGGAAGGGGTGAATTTTGTTAATGTGGTAGAGAAAGAAACAACAGGTTTTTGCTATCTGTTGGATATGTGTGGAGAGGGAGAGGGAGGAGTTGATGATGACTGAAAGGTTACAGGCTGAGGAAACAGGAAGCAGAAGAGTGTTATCAACAGAGGTAAAGAAGAGAGGAAGGGGAAAGAGGGTTTAGGGGGAAAAATAAGTTAATTTTTGGCCATGTTCAATTTCAAAAGGCGGTGAGACACCCAGGCAGCGATATCAGATAGACTTATGATATGCGGGAGAGATTAGTGGAGTAATGGGTGGCCCTGCATTAGATGTCAGTGGAGACCAAAATCAACATCCACAGACTCTGAGTCATGAGGACTGAGCAAAAATCCCACAGGTGATAGAAGTCCTAAAGCTTTTTAAGAATGCCATGGAGGAGCTGAATTCCACAAGGATTACCATGAGCCTTCTCATCCCAATAGTGAATATTTTACAGGCCAAGTTAAAGGGTTTTTGGCAGTAACAGGGATTCACAACAGAGATATCGGTGATGGTGGACTTCTTGCATGGTCATATGGGAAAAATATTGGGGCCCCTTATGAAGGAGAATGCTTATATGCTAGCTGGTCTCTGTGACCTGCAGATGAAAGGAACTATTGTTCTGCAATGCAGTTTACTGACTTACTGGGAGGAGAAGCTGGTAGCTAAAGTGGAGGAAAGGGAGCGCCTGAGGGAGTAGGGCAGTGGAGGTAGTGATGTAGTAGGGGAAATACCATGCATTCCAGCAAGCAGTATTGCTAGTATGAATACCACCTTGTCACCTACCATGCCCACCCCCCTTGGCTTTGCATGTCCATGGCCCATGAGCCCCAGCCATGGACAATCTTTGGTTACTTAAGCCCTAGCTATAGTGCTAAGCCACAGAAATCAGGCTGCCACAAGTTGGACTCCTGCATGAATTTAGTGTCATGTTACCTTGCAGAACCTATTGAGGCCATACACACAGATCCATATTGGACATACAAGTAAACAGTCTGGTCAGAATTGGCCAAGATTGCCCAGCATTTCTTATCCTGCCCTCCAACCAATGTGTCCAATGAACATATATTCTCTATGGCAGGGGATATTGGGGCTTCCCATCATTCACAGCTAGTACTGGACTTGGTGGAAAAGCAAATGTTTCTGAAGACAAAGCTCTCCTTGCTTGATTTCTTTTCATTTTCATGTGACTGGGGTGGAAGCAGTATACAGCTATACTGAAAGGTACAGTAGTTGCCCACACTCTCTACCTTCAATGTGTCTACTAGCTGTGTTTTTGACAGTTGGCACTGCAATCTCACTGGAATGGTGCCCATTTCCAATGGCAACCTTTGAACCTGCCAAAACTTAACATTGAAAAAAAAGAAAAAAATACATATTACAGTCCAAGAGATTCAGAGGGAATAAAGGAAGCATTCTGGAACTCTGCTGGTCCCTCAGGCCTCATGCTCTGCAGACCCCCTGATATATCAGGTGGCAAGTTGTAGTGTTAGCCCATCAACAGAAAGCTATTGCTAAGTGACTGTAAACTGTAAACCTGATCTGCTGGCTTCCTCTGCTGCACTCTCACTGGCCAGATACTCTTCAAGATCCAGTAGAAAATTCACAGATTGACTCTGTACTAGGAGAAATAGTACCAGAAAATAGCTCAGTATGGGATGCTTGTCCATCCCCCAGCATAGGGGCTCTTCCTTAAATGGAGAGGCACACAGCAAAACTGTGTGTATCAAAGAGCTTTGAGACTTCCAGGCAGAATATAAAACCTGATGTTTCTTCATAATCTGCTGTTGAAATGTGACAATCTTTCTATTTATTTTCAAACTGCACACTCTGCAGCATGTGCCAAGGAGGAGCTGAGACAGGATGAGTGCCAGTGACAGGCTTTTGTGAGTCACTTCAAGTCCTGGTCTCCCTAGTGAGTGCAGTTTAGAGGGATTGGCTGGAAAGCTGGTAGAGATATAGGGGGTTATTTTATAAAGCTTTCTTCATGCTTTAGAAATCTAAACATGGGTTTAGAGACACCCAAAGCACAGAGAGGCCCTTAGAGCCATTTTAGAAGCCAGTGGATCCCTTTATAGCAAGAGGATAAAATCAAAATAAAACTTAAATATCTTTTATACTTCAACAAATAGAGGGGAGTGATCTGCACGGAATGGCAGGTACAACCCTAAACAAGGGCATAGAGGGGAGTGATCTGCACAGAGTGACGGTATAACTACTCTAGCCACCTTATTGGGCAGACTAGATGGACCATACCGGACTATCTCCAGGAACAAGCAGGAATGTAGTCTTCACATATGGGTGACGTCGGCACTGACAGAGCCCATGTGGGAACACTCCACAGGGTCCTATAGGAAAGCTTTTGAGAGCATTCCACTGTGCTTACGCTGCTGCCTTCCTGCCTTTCCAACTCTCCCTCCTCAGTTTTCCATTTTCTGCGGAGCCGACAGGGAGCAATTCCTGTCACCGTAGAAAATCTTTTTTTGGTGGTGTGTCTGCCTTCCCGTCAACGCCGGCACGGGTATCATCAGTGTTCTTTTCTTCTTCTTCTTCTTCTTTTTCTAAAAAAAAAAAAAGTTTTTTCTTGGAGGGTCTTTCCCTCTAGGTACTCAGGCACCATTTGGGCCTTAGGCCCCTTTCTTCCTCCAAATGGTTTCAAAAAGTGTTCCAAATGTAGCAGTACCATTTCTGCTACCGACACCCATGACTAGTGTCTTAAATGCTTGGGACCAGACTATTCACCGTCGGAATGTCTCCTCTGCAGAAAGATGACAAAGAGGGGCCTGCAGAATAGAGCTAAGAAACTCAGCACCTTCTTTGCCTTGGATGCAATGTCCGTGGCATCGACATCACCCAGGGCTTCATTTTCCTCCCATGGATCTCAAGTAACAAAACCCAGGTCTTCTTCGAAGACTGGTCAGTCCTCAAAGGGTAGATCTCCTTCTAAGCATCGAGATGCTTTAAGCGTTGCCCTAGAGGACAATACACCAGACAGACAACCCTGGTGGGAGGTCCTTGCCTCCAAAGCATTATTGGGGTCCCAAGATGTTCCCAAGAGGTCCACATCTGGACAGCTCTTGGTGCCATGCTCTGGGGTCATGGCCCGCACTTCAGGTACCAATACCCAGGCATCAGCTGGCTCCATGGATCAACATATTCTAGCTATTGAGCGGAGTCTTGCAGCATTGCTGGTGGCCTCGGTACCGTTAAATCCTTTACAATCGATTCTACAGCCATCGGTACCTGTAACAGAGGTATTGGCATCAACCATTGCGCCGCTCTCCACACTACCTCCTATGCCAGCCCTGAAATCAGTGTCTGGCACCGAGGGTCTGCTACCGAGGCATACCGATGCTGATTTTGATCAGTACCGTCGACGGGCTGGGTGGGAGCACCCAGCCCGTCGATACTTTGAGTCGTCCAATTCCGATTTTTCTGATGAATCTATAGGTACTGGAGAGGCTCTTCCGGAAGATCCTTCTCCTTCCCCACAATGCCGAATGTCTCCACTGGAGGACATGTCTTTTCAAAACTTTATACGGGATGTGGCTCGGGGCCTCTCGATTATGGTGACCTCCGAGAAGGAACCGAGGGCTGAAGAACTTGAAATTCTTCAATATCTGGCAGCCACTAAGGAGGCTGGTACCTTACCCCATTCATTGGATTTTGCATGACCTCATGCTTAGGATGTGGGCAACACCTTTAACAGTGTCTCCACATTGTCAAAGACTCGATACAATGTACTAGGTACCATAGTGTCCCGGTTTCCAGAAGACACAGTTACCGCACCATTCCATGGTTGTGGAATCGGCAATGCATCAAATCAAAAGTGCTAAGACACAATCATCTAATCCTCCCGGCCCTGAGGCGAGAACTCTTGATGCCTTTGGCCATCGATGTTTTCAGACCTCGATGTAGTCGACCAGAATAAGCTCATACATACTCTACATGGGTATGTTTCTTCGGGAGGTGACAAAAGATTTGTAACTAATGGCTCCTTTTCTCACAGACGACAAGAGGGCTGATTTCCTGACCCTTGTAAAACATGCCCAGAAGGTTTCAAAGTTCATGAATAGAGAAACTTGATTGTTTTGAGTGTATTAGCAGGGCCTCTGCTATTTTCATCAGTGCATGTCGGATTGCTTGGTTATAAGCATCTGATTTAGAACAGTGGGTGCAAGATAAGCTGGGAAATATTCCTTGCATGGGAGAAAACCTCTTTGGCAAGGATTGGCAAAACAAAGCTTCTCAACATGAGTCCAAGAATACCACTCTAAACAGACTTTCTAGGACCACTACCATCCCAGCTAAGAAAAAGACAGTTAAAAAGCCCTTTTTCAACAAAAAGAAGAAATTTTATCCTTCTTACACCCATGCGGTCCACTGTCCGGTCCATGCTTCCCAGAAGGGACAACAACAACAGAAGCAAAAAAGGAAGGCTCAAGCCCCCAGATCTCAACCAGCTCAGCAAACCCAGCCTCCACAAGGTCTTTGACTTCCTGCTAGAGAACCTAGCTATCCTACCCCTGGAAATCCCAGAGCAAGTCTACATCCTAGGCAGACTGTGTTACTTTGCCAACAGATGGCACCAGATAACATCAGGATATTGGACTCTCTCCATTGTGACAGAGGGGTACAAACTTCACTTCCAAAGTATGCCCCATCCCTCCACTCCAAGAGAGTTCAGCTCCCGGCCCCCCCTTACCACACTTCTGTGCCAGGAGATCACAACTCTTCTTGCCCAAGGTGCGATAGAGTAGGTGCCATCTTCCCAACAAGGTCTGGGCTTCTACTCCCCCTACTTCCTTATACGAAAGAAGACAGGAGGATACAGGCCCATTCTGGACCTCCAGGGATTAAACAAGTATCTGTTCCGAGAGAAATTCAAAATGGTCTCTCTCGGAACACTTCTCCCGTACATCCAGAGTCAGGACTGGCTATTTTCTCTAGACCTAAAGGATGCATATACACACATCCTTATCCACAAAGATCACAGGAGGTTTCTTTGGTTCCTCTTTCAGGGAAAACATTACCAGTACAGGGCACTTTGGTTTGACTTCTGCCAGAAAAGTTTTCACAAAATGCATGGCCGAATTTCTAAGAACTCTAGGGATATTTGTCTTCCCTTACTTAGATGACTGGCTCAGCTGAGCATCGTCAGCTCCAGAGGCCAGCTCTGTCCTCTCCCGCACAGTGCAGGTTCTTCAACATTTGGGATTTGTAATAAATCTTCCAAAATCCCATCTCACCCCTTTTCAAACCTTAGAGTTCATGGGGCTCTTCTAGACACGCAGCAGTCAAGGGCTTTTCTGCCATAGGTATGCTGTGCTCGAATAGTTCAACTAGCTTCTCAAGCAGTTATGAAAACCTCACTAACTGCTCGAGAAATGCTTCAGTTGCTCGGTCATATGGCTTCCTCTGTACATGTGGTTCCCTATGCTCGTCTACACATGCGGGCAGCTCAGTGGACCCTAGCATCGCAGTAGTCTCAAGCATCAGATCGTCTGGGGGACAAAATCGAGAACTCTGCACATCTTATTTCGTCCCTCCAATGGTGGCAATCTCCAAAAAACCTAATCGTAGGGTTACCTTTTCAGAAGCCACTACACCAGTCCACCCTGACGATGGATGCATTCAAATTGGGTTGGGGAGCTCCTCTGGACAATCTCTCCACTCAGGGTCTCTGGACTCAGCAGGAGGCTCAGCTTCACATAAACCTGCTAGAACTCAGAGCCATCTTCAATGCTCTCAGAGTGTTCCAGGACTTCCTTTGCTCCAAGATAGTTCTAGCCCAGACAGACAATCAGGTAGCCACATTCTTTGTGAACAAACAGGGCAGAACAGGTTCTCAGGCATTGTGCAACGAAGCCCTTCACCTATGGTCCTTTGCCATATGCCTTCCGATACACCTACTAGCGGGTATCTCCCTGACAAGAAGAATCTTCTAGCAGACAAACTCAGTTGAGTACTTCTGCCACACGAATGGTCTCTCCATTCAGAACAGATTGCTCGAATCTTTCAAGAAGTGACCGAAGATATCAATGCTTGACCCAGTACAAGCATTGTGGAACGTGTGTCTCTTGGGGAAACTGCTAGGTACATATGACCTAGATTGGCCACTGTTGGAAACAGAATACTGGGCTTGATGGACCTTGGTCTGACCCAGTATGGCATATCTAATGTTCTTATGTTCTTATCTGGGGAACCCCAGATATAGATCTGTTTTCATGTCCTCAGAATGCCAAACTTCCCCGCTTCTGTTCCAGAATTCCTGCTCAGAAAAGTCAGGCAATGGATGCATTCCACCTCCACTGGGATCAGGACTTCCCATATTCCTACCACCCATTCCCCTCATTCCCAAGACTCTGTTCAAGCTTCAAAGAGACAGGGGCCATATGATCCTCATAGTCCCACGCTGGCCATGACAGATGTGGTACCTGCTGCTTCTACGTCTCTCTCAAGTCAAACCTATGAAGTTGGAATGTGCTCCAGATCTTCTATCCCAGGAGAATGGGATGCTTCTGCACCCGAATCCTCAGTCTTTGCACCTGATGGCATGGCTACTGAGACCTTAGAATTCCAGGACATCAACCTCTCTCAACAGGTTAAAGATATCTTTCCGGCCTCGAGAAAACCTTCCACAAGGCATGCTTACACTTTTAAATGGAGAAGATTCTCAATTTGGTGTTCAAAAAAGGATCTTAATCCTTTTTCCGTTCCAGTAGAGGGTTACTAGAGTATCACCTACACCTTTCATTCTCTGGACTTAACTAATTCAGTTAGAATTCACCTCAGTGCCATCGCGACTTTTCACATGCCCTTTGATGGACATCTTATCTCCTCTCATCCCCTTGTAGCGCATTTTATGAGAGGTCTACTCTTAACTAAGCCTCCCATTATGTCACCTCCGGTGGCATGGGGTCTTAATCTTGTCCTTGGACAGCTCATGGAACTGCCCTTCAAACCCCTAGCCACTACATCCCTGAAGTTTCTTTCTTGGAAAGTCATCTTTCTAATTGCCCTCACTTCTGCCAGATGCATCAGTGAGCTCCAAGCTTTAGTGGCTGACCCACCTTATACACGGTTTCACCATGATGAGGTAGTCCTTAGGACTCATCCCCACTTTATGCCAAAGGTGGTTTTGCCTTTTCATTTGAACCAATCAGTTTACCTGCCTGTTTTCTTCCCTAGGCCTCATGCCTCTAGTGCAGAAAGGAATCTACATACTCTGGATTGCAAGCGTGCTTTGGCCTTTAATCTTCAGAGAACTAGGCAGCACAGAAAGGCTTTACAGCTTTTTGTTGCGTTTGATTCCAGTCACCTGGGTCTACCAGTTTCGAAGAGAACATTCTCCAAGTGGATTGCAGACTGTATATCATTGCTCTCTCTGGGGACATCTCCCTGGCATCTCCAAGCTAGGGAGTCCCATATGTGAAGACTACATTCCTGCTTGTTCCTGGAGATAGCGTAGTTACTCACCTGTAACATGTGATCTCCGGAACATCAGGAATTGAGTCTTCACAACCCACCCTCCTCCCCTAGGAGTTGTATCTCTCTCTCTCTTTCTCTCTCTCCTTCTCTCCTTTCATCTCAGTTACAAATACATCTGAGGAGGGAGAGTTGGAAAGTTGGAAAGGCGGGAAGGCAGCAGCGCAGGTGCAGTGGGATGCTCTCAAAATCTTTCCTATAGGACCCTGGGGAGCGTTCCCACGCAGGCTCCATCAGTGCTGATGTCACCCATATGTGAAGACTCAATTCCTGCTGTTCCCGGAGATCACCTGTTACAGGTGAGTAACTACACTTTATCTCCTATCATATACTATGTTACCATGTCAGTTCTATGGACATCTCCAATGCAAGGACATCCAGTTGGAAACAGGGTGTGGTATAGGTGTTGCTGGAGTGTTCACAAGAACTTAGATGTCCTCACACAATCTCAGAAACATCCTGGAAAAGTTGAGAATGAACAGTGACAGGGAATGAGGGTCATAATAACATAATGACATAAGATATGCCATACTGGGTCAGACCAAGGTCCATCAAGCCCAGTATCCTATTTCCAACAGTGTCCAATCTAGGTCACAAATACCTAGAAGTTTCCCCAAAAGTTTCAGGTTCCACAATGCTTGTATTGGGGCAAGCAGTGGATTTCCCGGGTCCCCTTTAATACAGGTTTATGGACCTTTCCTCCAGGAATTTGTACACACCTTTTTTAAACACAGCTACACTAACAGCTTTTACTAAATCCTCCAGTAACAAATTCCAGAGTTTGATTACGCGTTGAGTAAAAAAATATTTTCTCTTATCTTAAATGGGTTATATTGAAGCTTAATTGCGTGCCCCCTAGTCTTTCTATTTTTTGATGGAGTAAACAACTGATCTATGTTTACCCATTCCACTCCATTCATTAATTTACAGACCTCTCTCATATCTCCCCTCAGCTGTCTCTTTTCCAAGTTGAAGAGCCCTAACCTTTTAAGCCTTTCTTCATACAGGTATCTGTCCATCCCCTTTACCATTTTGATGGTTCTTCTCTGTACCTTTTCTAATTCTGCTATATCCTTTTTAAGATATGGTGACCAGAATTGCACACAATATTCAAGGTGTGGTCGCATCATGGAACAATACAGAGGCAGTATAATATACTTGTTTTTTCCTCCATTCCCTTCCTTATGATTCCTAGCATTGTATTTGCTTTCTTGGTTACCACTGCACACTGGGCAGAGGGTTTCAATGTGTTATCCACGATGATGTCTAACTCCTTTTCCTGGGTGGTGGTTCCTAATGTGGAACCTTGCATAGTGTAACTGTAGTTTGGGTTGTTCTTTCCTAGGTATATAACTTTGCACTTTTCCACATTAAATTTAATCTGCCGTTTGGATGTCTAGTCTTCCAATTTATCAAGGTCCTTTTGCAATTTTTCACAATCCTCTTATTTTTTAACAACTTTGAATAATTTTGTGTCATCTGCAAATTTGATCATCTTACTCGTTATTCCCATTTCTAGGTCATTTATGAATATGTTAAAAAGCAGCGGGCCCAGCACAGATCCCGGGAGTATTCCATTGAGAAAATTTGCAGTTTAGCACTACTCTCTGCTGTCTATCTTTTAATCAGTTACTGATCCACAATAGTACAGTGCCTCCTATCCAATGACTTTTTAATTTCACCAAGGGGCATGTTTACTAAACTCCGAAATTGTGCAGGTCCCCGTTAGTGTGCGTGTGCCATATAAGGAGTGGGCGGGTCAGGCAGAAAAACGAAAAAAACGATCGTACGTGTGCGCGTCGCGCTAATGTGCGGGGCCCACATTAGCGCATGGGAAGGCTAAGTGGGGCACTGCTGGGCACATATAGGAACAGAGCCATAGCACAATGGTGAAGACACTAACCAATGGTGCAGGGGCCATGGGTTCAATCCCCCAGTGTGCACAGCAAAAAAAGGTTGGCTGAGGCATGAATAGTAATGGTTAACAAGTGTTTTAGGAGGCATACTAATTTTGGGCGGCTTTAGGCGTTGCGCTGTTATGTTTGGGCAGCAGTAATTAATTTTGGGCGGCATTAGGCGTTGCGCTGATAAATTTGGGCGGCATTAGGCGTTGCGCTGCTAATTTTGGGCGGCATTAGGCGATGCGCTGTAAATGTTGTGCGGCATTAGGCGGCGCGCTGTTCACCTTGTGTGGTTTGGGCGGCAGTAGGCGGTGCGCTGTTAGTTGTGGACGGCATAAGGCGGTGCGCAAATGTCCATGCACAGGAACAGGCCCATAGCACAATGGTGAAGACACTAACCAATGGTGCAGGGGCCATGGGTTCAATCCCCCATTGTGCACAACAAAAAAGGTCAGCTGAGGCACCACCTTTAATGGGTAAAAGTGGTTTAGGAGGCAAATTAATTTTGGACGGTATAAGGCGGCGCACTGTTCATTTTGGGCTGCAGAAGGCGGCGCACTGTTAATTGTGGGCAGCAGGAGGCAGCGCGCTGATGGGCATAAGGCAGCGTGCTGATGTGTGAGGAGGCAGTTTAATAGTGGGCGGCAGAAGTGGCGCGCTGATGTGCAAGAGTAGGAACAGAGCCATAGCACAATGGTTAAGACAGTGACCAATGGTGCAGGGATCAGTGGTTCAATCCCTCACAATGCCCAGTGAAAAAGGCTGGCTGAGGCAGTATGTATTATGGTGTGGAGGGCTGTAGGAGGCTTTTTAATTTTATTTTGTTATCACTACTAGCAAACGCACTCTCACAGCGTGTTAACATAAGGCGGCCCATAAGGCACATGTTACAGTGCACTGTCCGCCAAGGCACCCTAGAATGTCCACTATAGGGCACCATGTATGTTGCGACACAGGATAATGTATAGTGCACCCTATATGGATGGCAACCATAAGGTGGCCTATGGGCGCCCTATAAAGCACCCTCAGAGGCACCTTATGGGTACAGTACGCCAAGGTTGTTTTTGCTGGCATAAACATATGTACATCAAAAACAGATCATGCTCTGGACAACCCTATCACAGAACCCCACTGTGGGTTTGAACCCATGACCTCTGGCTGAACAGGCACTGGCATAACCATTGGGCTACAGCTCTATAGCTGTAAGCAAGCCCCTGGCTGGCTGCAGAGAGCCTGCACGTCACCTCACAGACAGTCTGCTGTTGTAAACAGGATAGGGTTAGGCCACCCGTACCCATGATGCACTGCACATGCAAATCAGCTGTCCACAGATGCACTCAAGATGGGGAATGCACCCCAAAAGCTCCCCGGCCTGGTAGGGGGAAGTGTCCGTGTGCACCCACACAGCACCTCGGCCTGGTAGGGGGTCCTGAGCGGGTGGACTACCGGCAAAGAATAGCTACACACCGTCACATTGTGCGGGTACTGTGCTCACCCTGAGGGTTGATGTGGCGCCCAGGACCAGGTCCACAACACCCTCCATAGCTAAAGGAGGCCATGCCAGAGCTCCAAAGCAGTAATAACCTGTGAGATAGGTAGGTAGGTGCTGCAGAAACATCTTGGATATCTCTGACTGTCTCAGTCAGGGGAGCCCCCCCCATGGACCCCCAGGTGGGCCATGCACCCCAGCTGAGGGTGGCAAACAGGGTCCACCATCAACAGATCCCCCTCCTCTCCCACCCCCACCCCCACACCCACATCAATGGCAGCAGAGTGGACCATCAACCCCAGTCCTGCTGGGGAACAAACACCCTACAGCGCAGTCAAAGCAGCTCCACACACATCCATAACACAATATCAGACAGACATTAGGCCTGGATATTCAAAGACACACCCCACCACTATCTGATATTCTCCTGCAACAAGCCATCAGCCACTGCACCCTGCAAGGCACTCCATCAAGACACATACCAGCTGTGAACAGTCTGCTGGTTAGCCCTGATGGAAATGCATGCACCCAAAACTGGGATGGCAGCACACACAAGCAGATAAGTCAGTGATTAGGCCCCCACAGGGAACCCATATATATCACATGAAAGAAACACTGTACAGCACTATGGGGGTGCCTAGCCATGCTGTCGTCACTGCACACTTAGAGTGAGAGTGATCCCTCAGCAGCACATACAGAGGTCACCCTGTCTGTGTAGGTGGTGGCCGGGCACTACAACGTCCCAGCCAGTGCCCTATGCCCTGTGCTGATGCATCCTGGCCAGCCCACCCTGTCTGAGCTATACCCATGGTACCTTGCTACTCATTATGCACATTGGCAGGCCAATACTGGCAACAGTGCTGGCAGTGTGGGCTGTGGAAGGGGTTTGCAGCCAACACACACTGTATAGAGTGCCAGTGGTTCTCAACCCTGTCCTCGGGACCCCACTAGCCAGTCGGGTTTTCAGGCTATCCACAATGAATATGAATGAGATATATATGCATTAGAAATAGCCTGCCAAACTGACTGGCTTGTGGCCCTCCAATGCTGGATTTGGGGACCCCGGCCTTACACCTCTGTCATTTAAGATTGTGAGTGGGCAAGGTACAGATGTCCTAGACATCAAAAAGATTAGATGGAATATGTCACATACCTCCTCGCCTCTCACCACCACCAAAATATTGTCTATTAGACAACTTTTTGGTGGTGGTGAGAAACTAGGAGGGATGTGACACATTCTATCTACCCTTTTGATGTCGAGGATATCTGTACCTTGCCCACTCACAATCATACTTGACAGAGGTGTACGGCAGGGGTCCCCAAATCCAGCACTGGAGGGCCACAAACCAGTCAGTTTGGCAGGCTATTTCTAATGCATATATATCTCATTCATATTCATTGTGGATAGCCTGAAAACCCGACTGGCTAGTGGGGTCCCGAGGACAGGGTTGAGAACCCCTGGACAGACACACACTCCCACACCTATGCCAGCATTGTGCTACTATTGAGGAGGTTATTAGCCTTGCCCACCACACCGGTTCTGGGCACGGTACCGCTCCGTACACCTTTCCAAAAATCATTTCTTTTTTCTGGAGCTTTCCTGGGTGTGTTTTTTAGTTTTGCCCATTACTATAACAGTTCCCCAGCTGAATTACTATTTTTACTATTTTTGGTGTGGTCATTTTCTATTTTTAATTGCACTTTTGGGCTGTGCACATGTATCACACTGCTCACGTTTTTCAGGTTTCCCAGGTTTTGCTGTACATTGCTGACGGAAATGGTTTCTCTTACCTTTTTGCTTTGAAATTCGGCCCCGATAATGTGCAGGGTGCCTCTCCCCTCCCCTTCCCCGCCCATTCACCCCGTCTCTGCGCCCCTCGGGAGCCTTCCTCCGCCCTCCGTTAGCCTTTCCACGCCTCTATCGGACATTTGCGGGCCCGTACTTGTGCGGGGCCCGTTAGTGTGCCGCGCACCTGTGCGGTGGTGACACGCACGTGTGCGGGGCGCTTGAGAGCACTTAAGTACCGCTTTTAGTGCGCTATTGTGCGGATGCGCAAATGTGCGGTTTTTAGTAAACATGCCCCCAAGAGTCTTTCATGAGGGACCTTGTCAAAGGCTTTCTAAAATCGAGATAGTCTATATCAACCGGCTCACCTTTATCTACCTGTTTATTCACACCTTCAAAAAAATATAACAGATTAGTAAAACAAGATCTTCCTTGGCTAAATCCATGTTGACTTTCTCTCATTAAACCATGACTATCTACATTTTCAGTAATTTTATTCTTTATAATGGTTTCTACCATTTTGTCCGGTACAATATCATATTCTAGTACTTTCAGCACCCTTCCATTTAGTATACCATC
The DNA here is from genome assembly GCA_033557465.1 of Ichthyophis bannanicus. Classification (NCBI taxonomy): domain Eukaryota; kingdom Metazoa; phylum Chordata; class Amphibia; order Gymnophiona; family Ichthyophiidae; genus Ichthyophis; species Ichthyophis bannanicus. The sequence goes on from CM066035.1 coordinate 730,236,243, forward strand.
TGATCGAGATGATTTTCTACTCTTTCAGTTTATCAAATAGTTGTAATACATCTTCCTGGTTTATCAAAATTTGTTTCAATTCTGATACATCACCTTTAAATACCAGGCATGGGTAACTTCCCTACATCTTCTTCAGTAAAGACAGAAGCAAAGAATTCATTCATTCTCTCTGCTATAGGCTTGTTCTCCCATAGAGTCCCTTTTACCCCTCTCTCATTTAATGGTCCAACTGACTCTCTCACGTGATTTTTGCAACGAATGTACAGTACTTGAAAAAGTTTATTGTGCATTTTTGCTTCCACGGCAAGGTTTTTTTTGCAAATTCTCTCTTCACCTGCCTTATCAATGCCTTGCATCTATCTTGCCAGTATTTATCTTGTTTCCCATTTTCATCATTTGGCTCCTTTTTCCATTTTCTGAAAGATGATTTTTGACTACAATAACCTCTCTGTCCTCACCTTTAAACCATGCTGGCAGTTTTTTGGCCTTTCTTCTACCTTTCTTAAAGTGTGGAATATATGTGTTCTGGACTTCCAAGATAGTATTTTTAAACAACGTCCATACTTGATTTAAATGTTTAACCTTTGCATCTGCTCCTTTTTACATGTTGCTATGCCACTGGACATCCCTTTCTGATAGCTTTCCTGAGATGGATTTCTCCATCCCATGCTTTCCTAAGCAGGACATTTATGCGGCTGCTGGCGCAGACGTCCATGTCGGGGATGTCTATGTTACTAAAATCAGATGGAGACACAGAAGTCCCTGGTGTTCTCAGCATGCTATATCCTGAATGTCCCTGATTGACTTGAGCATCTTTTCTAAAATTCCCCTACACATGTACATCTCTATCCTATTGCTGTTCACAGTGCCATATCTCTGCTTTCTGTTCAGGTATTAGTAAAACATGGTATATGCCTGGAAATGCCTGATGCTGCTGCTATTGAATCAGATCAAACCCATAGACTTGGATTCACCTATCTAGATATGATCCACATACTTCCAGACAATCTCAGGAAGAATAAATCTCTGGGAGTCAATCACTTCTAGCAAAGCCTGACAGAGGAGGCTGCCACAGCCTGAAAGAAGATATGTTTTACCCTAAACCTTTTAATGCTGAATATCTGAATGAAGCCTTTCCATAGTGCTGCCACCAGTTCCTTTGCTGAATGCCTGTCCAAGGAGCAGGTTTGCAACTGGTCCAGACTTCTCTCCTCTTTGGATCAGGGGTAGAGCTTCTCCTTCGCTATTTTACATCTGTCATTGTTGGGTATGTTTGTTGAGAAATGTTTTTATCAGCAGTTGTTTAATTTTGTGGATCTGCATGACTGCCTGGATTCCAGGCAGTCTGGATTTCAGGTTGGCCATGGAACTGAAATGATCTTACTCTCCTCATTGAGTGAGGTGCATTTAGCTCTTGATAAGGGTAGGGATGTATTGTTTGTGTATTTAGACTTATTGGCAGCATTTGCTACTGTTGACCATGTCTTCCTTCTCCAGAGGCTGCCCCAGGTTGGGTTGAAAGAGTTGATGTTAAAGTAGTTTGTTTCTTATTTAGGATCTCGTAGACCGTTTGTGGCATGACAAGCGGTGCATTCGGATGTGCAATCACTTAATTGCGGGTTACTGCAGGAGTCAGTGCTGTCCCCTCTACTTTTTAATTTGTTTCTTTGTCTGTTTACATTTATTTTTCAGAAATTTGATGTGCTTTTTATTATTTGTTTGCTGATGATATTCAGTTGGCAGCCTAGTTACGGGTCTCTTGGTTGAATTAAATGTTCAAAAGTCTAAATATCTTTTGGCTAAGTTGTTTGATTAGGTCCTTATTTTTTGTGCCAGATATTGGGGGAAACCAGTTGATTTGCTAGCAGAAAGTACAGAATTTGGGTGCATGATTATTGATGAAGAATTGTCCTTCTGTGATCAGATCTCTTTGTTGGTTTTGGCTTCCTTTTGTAGTTTATGGCTGCTCCATCATTTATGGCCGTTGTTGGAGCCACATGATCTTGCTACCTTAGTTCATGCATTTTTTACGACATGGTTGGTTTATTGTAATGCTGTTTACGTTGGGCTTCCGAAGTATCAACTTCATCAATTGTAGTTGGTACAGAATATAGCTGCCAGTTTGTTGATATCTAAAGGTGTGAATACACTGGGCAATCCAAACATGTAATGCAACATGCAACAAAACTATTTCTACTTGGAATGCAGAGAGTTCACAACGCACGCATTCTTGGAGACAAGCTGCGCACAGTGTGATCCACTTTGTTTCTCGAGCATGCAGCTGTTGACATGAGCACGTCTTCTCAAAAAGAAATCGGGAGTTTAGTCTTATCTAGTGGTGCTATAATAATTTTAGCACATCGTCTTATTAAAAAAAAAGCAAAAGCCTCGACATTGGTGGCACACTAATTTGTTTTAAAAAAGATCTGGTTCAGAGTTACTTCAAGATTTAAAGTTTCAACATGTGAATGGACAATATAAAATCTTCACCCGTATGTCACCTACAGATTTTGAAAACTTATTAAATATGGTAGGACACAGGATTGCAAAAAAGGAAACAAGTTTTTGAACACCCATTTCAATTCAAGACAGGTTAGCTGTAACTCTATGGGGCATGTTTACTAAACACCGTTGCTGTGTGGGTTCCCGTTAGTGTGCTGGTGCCATATAAGGAGTGGGCGGGCCAGGCAGAAAAAAGGAAAAAAACGGACCGTACGTGTGTGCGTCGCGCTAATGTGCGGGTCCCACATTAGCGCGTGGGAAGGCTAAGCGGGGCGCTGCTGCTTAACCAAACAACAGAGCCGTAGTACAACGGTGAAGACATTGACCCATGGTGCAGGGGCCAGGGGTTCAAACCCCCATTGCACCCAACAAAAAAGACCAGCTGAGGCATCAACTGTTATGGGCAAAAGTGGTGTAGGAGGCATATTGATTATGGGCGGCAGAAGGCGGCGCACTTATTTTTTTAAACGGCATGAGGCGGCGCACTGTTTATTGTGGGCGGCAGATGGCGGCGCGCTGTTAAGGTTGGGCGGCAGAGGGCGGCGCGCTGATAAAATTGGGCAACAGAAGGTGGCGAGCCGGTGGGCAGAAGGCGGCGCGCTGATGTGTGAGGGGGCAGCCCAATAGTGGGAGGGATAAGTGGCGCGCTGATGTGCAAATAACAGGAATGGAGCCATAGCACAATGGTTAAGACACTGACCACACGTGCAGGCATTATGGGTTCAATTCCCCACAGTGCCCATTGAAGACAGCTGGCTGAGGCAGTATTTTAAGGGGCATGCCCATGTTGGGTGCTGTTAATGTTACACGCCAGAAGGCGGCGTGCTGTTAATTGTAATTTTGTGCGCAACAAGACGGCGCGCCGATGGCTACAAGGCTGCGCGCTGCTGCCTAAACACCTGAACAGAACCACAGCACAATGGTCAAGACACTGAGCAATGGTGCAGGGGCCATGGGTTCAATCCCTCACAATGCCCAGGGAAAAGGCTAGCTGAGGCAGTATGTTTTATGTTGGGGAGAGCTGTAGGAGGCTGTTTAATTTTATTTTGTGATAACTACTAGCAAACGCACACTCACAGCATATTAATATAGGGCCGCCCATAAGGCACATGTTACAGTGCACCGTCCGCCAAGGCACCCTAGAATGTCCCCTATAGGGCAGCATGTATGTTGCGACACAGGATAATGTATGGTGCACCCTATATGGATGGCAACCATACAGTGCCCTATAGGGCGCCCCATAAAGCACCCTCAGAGGCACCTTATGGGTACAGTACACTGAGGGTGTCATTGCTGCATCAACATATGTACAGTAAATTTAAAAAATGCTTTGAACACCTGTCTCACAGAACCCCACTGTGGGTTTGAACCCATGACCTCTGGCTGTACAGGCAGTGACATAACCATTGGGCTACAGCTCCATAGCTGTAAGAAAGCCCCTGGCTGGCTGCAGATAGCCTGCACGTCACCTCACAGACAGTCTGCCAGTGTAAACAGGATAGGGTTAGGCCACACATACCCATGATGCACTGCACATGCAAATTAGCTGTCCACAGATGGACACAAGATGGGGAATGCACACCCACAGCACCTCGGCCCTGTTGGGGGGCGTGACCGGGTGCACCCACACAGTAACTCGGCCTGGTAGGGGGCACTGACCGGGTGTTTTACTGGCACAAAGTAGCTACACACCGTTACATCGTGCGGGTTCTGGGCTCACCCTGAGTGTGCAATGAGGCGCCCAGGACCAGGTCCACAACACCTTCCATGGCTGATGGAGGCCAAGTGGGAGTTCCAAAGCAGTGTTAATGTGTAAGATAGCTAGTTTCTGCACAAACACCATGGATATCCCAGTCAGGCACAGCTGCCCACCTGCCCTGCCCCGCCCCCCCCCCCCCCCCCCCGGGGCAAACATGGCCCCCCCCCCAAGAGATCCACACTCTACCTCCCTGCTGAGGAACACACCCACACCCCCCCCCCCCCCCCCCCCATACACAGCCACAACACAATAGCAGACAAACATATGACCAGGTTATGGTAGGTTACACCCCACCACCAGGTATTCCCCTGAAGCAAGCCAACTGCACCCTGCAAGCCATTCCAGCAAGACACATACCAGCTACAAACAGTCTGCTGGTTGGTCCATAGTGCATGTTCCTAGTGGAGACACATGCACCCAGAACTGGGCTGCCAGCATACACAGCAAGCAGATAACTCAGTGACTGGGCCCCAAATAGATACCCATACCCATCACATGAGAGAAAGACTGTATAGCACTATGGGGGGTACCTAGCCATGCTGTGGTCACTACACAGTCAGGGTGAGCGTGATCTCCCAGAGGGACATGCCTTGGCCACCCTGTCTGTGTAGGTGGTGGCCGGACACTACAGTGTCCCTGCCAGTGCCCTATGCCCGGTGCAGATGCATCCTGGCCAGGCCACCCTGTCCTGGCTATACCCATGGTACCTTGCACCTCATTATGCACATTGGCCAATACTGGCAACAGTGCTGGCAGAGTGGGCTGTGGAAGGGGCTTGCAGCCAACACCCACTGTATAGACAGACACCCACTTCCACACCTATGCCATCATGGTGCTACTATTGAGGAGGTAATCAGCCTTGCCCACCAAAACCGGTCCTGAGCACAGCAAGGCATGGATATGGTAGGCAGTACAGCTGGTGGCCACTCCCCAGGGTGGTAAACACCGTCAGAGGCCAGGCCTGGAGCACGCACCGCAAACACTTAACAGATTGTTCGGATGGGGTCAACTAGCAGTATGTGCGGAACTAGCAAACGTCTCAGAGCTGTGCATCGTATACCTCAGGTGTAGGGTGACATTGGTAGGTTATGCAATTGCTAGTTTTGGGAGATGCATGCAGGGTCCAATGGTCTGCCTCTCCAGGAGACATTGGCCAATGAGGCCTGTGGGTGTGGGTGTGGGTGTGTCTGCCCTTGATGGCTGCTGCTTTACGGCACAGATTCCCAACTCCAGTCCAGGTTTGCATCACACTGTTCTGGTTTTCCTGCTGTCCCTCATGGATATGCATGAGCTACATCTACATACCATGGGTGTGGTGCATAGATATACAGCACAGGCATTTGTATGAGTGCCATCATGGAACCTGACTGGTGTGTGCCCCACCAGGACGGCATTTGTGTGATTCTGCTCTGGGTACTGGCCCTGTTCCTGGTGTCTGTGCTCAGTGGGGTAAAGATAGACGTATTGCCATTGCATATGTCCTCGCCAGGAAAGGTGTGCCCTTACTATCACTGTTTAATTGGGGGAAAAAGATTGGGCTTTGAACCTGTGACCTTCTGCTCTTGTATACAGTGTCTGTGTGCACTGCACCACTGTGTAGCCACAGATTTGGTGGCTTCCATGGAATGTCCATGACTGTGGATCCGGCAGGGCCTGTCTGTTGCAGTCTGTTGCAGTGGACGGAGGCCGCTGTCCTCTGTCGCTAGCAGCCACTGCCCCCTGCACCACATGTACTCGTCCGCCATCATGCTGACATGAGCTTCTCCCATAAAAAGCAGATGACCTGATTGGAATGTGGCAGTACGGGACTGCATTTGGGGTACTTGGCTGTGGGTAATGCCCATTGTTGTGGTGTGTGTGCGTTGTTGGGTAAAATGTGGGTGTTTTCCCCATGCCTATGTCCCCTGCAATACAGGGGTGTCTGTGCTATCTGTGTTTAGTGGTGGGTAAAATATAGGGACTGGGCTGGCAAATGCCCCAGCTGGGTTTTGAACCTCTGACCCTCTGGTCTTAGAGGTACTGACTCTGTCTGCTGCACCACACTATGGCCACAGAGACAGTGCACCCCCTGGAGGTAGTAAGCCTGGCAGGATGGAGTCACAAACCCTGCTCTACGCAATTCTACTGTGGGCATATGCACCCTGTCTGGTGACAAACGTGCACATAAACCCCGGAAATGACCACGGGAAATGGGGGACAAAATATCACCACCCTGGGCAACAGTGATATTAGTGAGCAACCATAGCAAACACTCCCAGGAAAGCTCCAAAACGTGGAAATGTTTTTTGGAAGAGTCTCCTCTCAGTAGACCCTTCCAAAATTCATTTCTTTTTTCTGGAGCTTTGCTGGGTGTGTTTTCTGTATTTGCCCATCACTATAACTGTTCCCCAGCTGAATTACTATTTTTAATAGTTCTGTTGTGGTCATTTTCTATTTTTATTTTCACTTTTGTGCTGTGCACATGTATCACACTGCTCACGTTTTGCTGGTTTCCCCGGTTTTCCTGTACATTGCTGACGGAAATGGTTTCTCTTCCCTTTAAATGCTTTCTACCGCGAGTGTTTCACTCGCAGTAGTTTTTACATGCAAATTCTGGCCCGATACTGTGCGGGGAGCCTCTCCCCTCCCACTCTCCACCCATTGACCCCGTCCCTCCGCCCCTCCGGAGCCTTCCTCCGCCCTCCTTTCGCCGTTCCACGCCTCTATCGGACATTTGCGGGCCCGCACTTGTACGGGGCCCGTTAGTGAGCCGCGTACCTGTGCGGGGGTGACACGCACGTGTGCGGGGTGTTTAAACGCGTTTCTGCGCGTTTCAGTGCCGCGTTGCCATGCGCTATTTTGCGGTGCGCTATTTTGCGGATTTTAGTAAACATGCCCCTATGGTTCTTAGCCATGGGTGATTCATACACAAGTCTACAGTAACTATTCAGAATATCCAAACAGTTTATTGGAAGAATAATTTCAGAGGTTTGTGCAGCACTTATTCAGGAATTAAAAGGAAACTTTAAGATAAGTAAACAAATATTTCCTTAATTTTTTTATCTCCATTTAGCTGAATCATAACTACTTCACTTCATTATAAAATCAAACCTCTTATATAATCAGACAAATTATAGGAAAATTCAGATGCTTGAAGAAATGGTGTGTACTGTATGTTGAATAATATGGAGACGGAGTGTAAGTGGAATGGTGTGGAGACTGAGTGGAAGTGAACTGTTGTGGAGGAAAAAGATTTAGGAGTCATCGTGGATAACATGTTAAAACCCTCCGTCCAGTGTGCAGTGGCGGCCAAGAAAGCAAATAGAATGCTAGGTATCATAAGGAAAGGGATGGAGAATAAAACAAAGGATATTATAATGCCTCTGTATCGCTCCATGGTACGACCGCACCTTGAATATTATGTGCAATTCTGGTCACCGTATCTTAAAAAGGACATAGCGTTATTAGAAAAAGTACAGAGAAGAGCCACCAAATTGGTGAAGGGGATGGAAGGCTACTCCTATGAAGAGAGGCTAAAAAGGTTAGGGCTCTTTAACCTGGAAAAGAGACGGCTGAGGGGAGATATGATAGAGGTCTATAAATTAATGAATGGAGTGGAACGGATAAACGTGGATCAATTGTTTACGCTATCAGAATATAGAAAGACTAGGGGACATGTAATGAAGCTACAGGGTAAACTATTTAAGACAAATAAGAGAAAATATTTTTTCACTCAACGTGTAATCAAACTCTGGAATCTGCTACCGGAGGATGTAGTAAGGGCTGTTAGTATAGCTGGGTTTAAAAAAGGTTTGGACAAGTTCCTGGAGGAAAGGTCCATAAACCACTATTAAAAAGGGACCCAGGATATCAATGCTTGACCCAGTACAAGCATTGTGGAACCTGTGTCTTTTGGGGATATTGCTAGGTACGTATGACCTAGATTGGCCACTGTTGGAAACAGGATACTGGGCTTGATGGACCTCGGTCTGACCCAGTATGGCATGTCTTATGTTCTTATGTTCTTATGGAGGGAGTTCCGAGGGTGGTATACATGACAATACATGAGCAGACTGATGTGAAGATTGTTGCAGTGGCTTCATTTAAGGACATGGGCTCGGGTAAGATGGCACTTGCATTGTATGACCGAGTTGTTGTTGACTGAATCAATAGTTTTACTTCTGGAAATCATAAAAACGCTGTCTGCTTTTACTACAATATCAAATATAGCATGCTGAATACTTTTCCTATTTTCTGGTGAATACAAATTCATTTTGGTAGCTACAGAGGCAAAGAATGATTTTATCTTGTCATCGACAAGGGAAGAGGTTTCTAACTTATTTGTAGCAGTTTCAAAATCCCCAGAGCGTCTTTTATCAATGCACTATCTGTTTTTTGGTTCCAGGAATTTGGAACTTGGTTGAATCAGGCCAATCTGTGCTGTCTTCATTGTCTTGTTCCTCATTTTCTACTTCACTTTGTTCTTCATTAGTTTCTTTACCTTGTTCCTGAAAATGAATAATCAAATTAATAAATAAATGAATGCTAAAAATGATTTATTTTTGGCTTTCCAGCTTCCTACTACTCCCATGGCCTCAGTGGGAATAAGCAAGATATTCAAAGACATCTGGCCCCTTCCTCACTGTGTTGTGGCTATGGATGGGAAACATGGTTTGCAGTTTGTCGTGCTGTGAGGGCTTGTGTACATCAGTGATGCTGAGAGCTAAACTATCGGTAGTTTAACTACTGGCAAGGTCTCCCAAGATGGACAGGTCTCAGCTGAGGTGCCAGACCAAGACAAACCACCCATCTGGGCAGCAGCAGAATGGGATAGTGTTGACAACGGAGGATCACATTTCTTTGACAACGGCAACAACACCAAACTTAAACTGCACAGAGGAAAGGCCTGGCAATCTACTTCTGTATCTTGCCATGAAAACCTAACGGATAGTTACAACAAAACAAATTGTGCTATAGTGCTGGAAGATGAGACTCCCAGGTCGGAAAGTACTCAACTAGCTACTGGGGAAGAGCTGAAGACTTTTCAGAGTAACGCCAGCATTTATGATGTGGTTGGATCAAAGCCCTCGGGACATCTGACTGCTGATGTAGCTGCACATGAAATGAGAGTCAGAAGCTGTAAAGATGTCTTACACATTGGAACATGGAATGTACGAAGCATGAACCAAGGGAAGTTGAAGGTAGTCAAGAATGAAATGGACTGGCATCAGGCACTTTGCATCAGATGATCACATGGTCTACTATGCTGGAAATGAAAGACAAAGAAGAAATGGTGTTGCATTTATAATTAAGAAGAAACTTGCAAGAACTGTAATGAAATACAATACAGTCAGCGAACGCTTAATCTCTATTCGTCTACGAGGAATGCCTATCAACACAACTATAATTCAAGTATATGCCCCAACAACAGCTGCAGAAGAGAATGAAATTGAAGAGTTCTATGAACAAGTACAAGCTGAAATTGACAGAACATGCAAACAGGATATCCTGATAGTCATGGGTGACTGGAATGCAAAAGTTGGCAACAAAGAAGAAGGCAAAGTAGTTGGAAAATATGGACTTGGCAACAGAAATGAAGTTGGAGAAAGACTGATAGAATTCTGCAAGACCAATGATCTATTCATCTCAAGCACCTTCTTCCAGCAACAGAAGCAGCGACTGTACACATGGACTTCACCCAAATTGACTACATCTGTGCAGGTCAATGATGGAAAAACTCTGTAACATCAACAATGACACAACCTGGAGTTGACAGTGGTACAGATAATCAACTACTAGTATGCAAACTCAAGCTAAAGTTGAAAAAGAGCAAACCACTCATGAATGCAGCAAAATATGACCTTGAGAATATACCACTGGAATTTAAAGACTGCCTGCAAAATCAATTTGCTGCTTTAGATACAAATGACAGATCTCGAGAAGAGTTATGGAATGACATCAAGAAGGTTGTGTTGGAAGAAAGCGAGAAGTCTCTACAAAAGGTGAAATAGCAAAAACGGCCAAAATGGATGACGGAAGAAACTCTGAAAATTGCCCAGAAACGCAGAGAAGCTAAAACCAGAGGAGAAAGAAAGACAATAACAGAACTCAACAGAGATGTCCAACGTGCAGCAAGACAGGACAAGGAAAAGTACTACAGTGATGCATGCAAGGAAATAGAAGCAGAAACTATTAGAGGAAGAACAAGATCGGCTTTCCTAAAGCTACGAGAGTTAAAGAAAAAGTTCCAGCCTCGAATTGGAATGTTACAGGATGCTCAAGGTTCTATGTTGAATGATGCTGAGAAGATCAAGAAAAGGTGGAAGGAATATACAGAGTTTTTATAAGATAAAGATCAAGTGAACCAACAGCCGTTTCAATCTGTACCTTATGATCTGGAACCATTGGTGATGAAAGAAGAAGTTGAAGCAGCATTGAAAGCCTTATCAAAGAACAAAGCACCAGGCATTGATAGCATTCCCATAGAAGTATTACAGCAATCTGATGCAGCTGTTACCGTACTTACAAGGCTCTGCCAAGAAATATGGAAGGCAACATCATGGCCAACTGACTGGAAAAGATCTGTGTTTATACCAATACTAAAGAAAGGTGATCAAACTGACTGTGGAAATTATCGCACAATCGCTCTGATCCCACATGTCAGCAAGATTCTACTGAAGATTATTCAAAAGAGACTACAACCATACCTGGAACAAGAACTACCTGAAGTGCAAGCAGGGTTCAGGAAAGGGCGAGGAACGAGAGACATCACTGCGGATGTGAGATGGATCCTTGAAAAGACTAAAGATGTCCCTTATCATCTCTCCTGTTTGCATTGACAATTGAACTGTTGGCAGAAGTGATTAGAAAGAATGGGGATGTTAAAGGAGTAGTTGTAGGAGAGAAGGAAGAGAAAATAGTGCTTTTTGCAGATGATGTTATATTTTCATTGACACAACCTCTAACTACTATGCCAGTCTTGATGAGACTTATAAAAGAATTTAGTGGAGTAGCGGGATATAAAATTAATTCTAATAAAACCGAAGTTTTGGGGTATAATTAGAAAGGAGACCTAGAGGAAAGATTGAAGACACATTTTAATTTTAAATCGGTAAGACAGCAATTTTGATACTTGGGGATACAATTGGGAAAACCGCTAAATCAGATTAAGGAGTATGTTTACTAAAGTGCGTTAGTGCAATTCGCGTTAGGAGCCGCGTTAGAAACACAAACACCAAATAAGGACATGGGCGGTACATCATTACCAACAACGCGCGTTCCCAAAACTAACGAGCGTTACAGGGCGCCGTGGCGCGTTACCATGCGTTAAGCATAAGAAGGCGCATAGACAGAAATCATGTAAACAGAAGTGTAGCATAATGGAACCTGCACTGACTGCTGAGACAGGCATCATGGGATCGATTCCCCAGTGTGCCAAATGCAGAAGGCTGGCTTAGGCACCACCCTGTACATTATGTAGTGAATGAATAGGCATTTTACTTTTTTTTTTACAGTAGTGTTGCCAGCAAACACACCCTCACAGTGGCGTAACCAAAGGTGCCGCAGAAGGCACCCCATAACGCACCGCATAGGCCACATGATAAAGTGCACTGTCCGCTGAAGCACACCACAATGTCACCGATAGAACACCCTAAAAGGCAACCTACAGTGCACCAGAGAAGGTGCCGCATGGGGCGCCTCATGAGGCACTGTAAGGTTACAGTACGCTGAGGGGTTGTCGCTGGAAGCACCAATGTACATTAAAACTATACAATGCTACAGACAGCCCTATAATAGAAGGCCACTGTGGGCTTGAACCCATGACCACTGGGAACTCATGACCACTGGCCCCACAGGCATTGAAGGAACCACTGGGCTGCAGCCTCATAGCTGTGAACAACCCCCTGGCTGGCTACTGAAGGGCGTCAGGCCACCTCCCAAACCACCTGCAGTGTTGGCCAGTAGCTGGGTCAACGCAACCATACCCATGGTGCACTACACATGCTGATCAGCAGCCCAGAGATGAACACAAGAAGGGGTATGTACCCACACAGCCCCCTGGCACGGTAGGGCGAAATGACTGTATGCAGCACTGTCACAGAGTAGCAACAGACAGTAGCCCAACAGGGTGCCCCATAAGGAGCTAGAAAAGGTGTCCCATAAGGCAGCTTGAGCTGTAGCACAATGGTTAATACATTGTCAGATGTTGCAAGGGTTGTGAGTTCCACTCCCCCTGTGGGTCTAAGCACAAAAGCTGCCTGCAACATCACCCCCAACAAACTACAGTCCCTGATTTGTATAACCAGGCACCACTCCAGTAAAACATGAGATACCCCACTATTTTTGTCGGGCACAACCAATCAGAGAGGTGGGAGAAAATGCCCACCTCCCCTTATTGGGAGGGCCCCTTTATTCTAGAGAGTCCCAGCCCCTCAATGATAAAATAGTGTGAATCCACACCCAGGACCAGGTGAGAAAAATATACAAAGTCAAATATACCCACAAATCATATCCTGAGGGCAATAAAACGTCAAACCGTGCTGGAACCAAGGCAGTTAAGAACGCAACGGTGGGCCAGTCCCCCCAGTGACAGTCAAAATAGCCCAACAATGAGTTGGAAGAAAGGCCAGTGTCCAAATTGCAGAGGCCAATCTCCCAGTGGCAACAACATCCAGGGACAGTCTCACAGAGGTGCTGTGTCCAAGCACATATGGATGACGGGATCCCCAGATGCAGTGTAGTAGATGTGTCATCTATGTTGTCTGTGTCCTGTGTGAAAAGATGTAGATTCCAGGTAAGGGAATGGCACACCCACCCCCGGCTCCTGTAGGCCACAAAGGAGACAGTAAGATAGAAAGAGTTCCCCCAAGAATGCATAGATAGCACTACATGACATGGCCACAACACTGAGCACAGTGCACATGGACCACTGCAGGAGATGCCTCTGAAGACCAGGACACCATCCCAAAATGGTCATGTAAATGCACATGGCACACAGGCATCTCAGGGGTCCACAGCATGTCCAGCAGTGGTGGCGCACAGAGATAACAATGGCAGACATGTTGATAGCAACAGGCCAAATACAGCATCAGCATGTGGTGTATGTCCCAGAGGATGGAAGCTGAGGCCTACCTGGAAGGTAGAGCTGTGGCCTGACTGGGAATGTCCGTGTCAGGCAGGAGCACAAAGAGCCCCAATAGAGGCTGCAGACATCAATGGACTACGGACATCACCACATCTGCATGGGTAACTGTGAGTGGAGCATGTCCAAGATGCGTTGTGTTGTGTGGAAACAAAATGTAGACGTACAGCGGTCCACCAGCAAACCTGAGACACGTCTGAAAAGAATATATGACACATGCTCACAATGTACAGTAGCCCAGAAGCAGAAGGTAAAAGAGAGATGAGGGAACATCAATGGACAGGTGGCCATACACATCCCTGAACCAGACATAGGCAGGGTGGCACAGAATGATCGGCCATGTAGACAAGTCAAACAGACACAGAGACATACATTGTGAGACAAGATATGCATGCCAGCAGGTGCAGATGGCAGGACCCCCGACAATCAGCGACATGTGGAGACACCCATCACAGTACATGCATGAGTGCCATGAATTTTGCAAATGCCACAATGGCAGTGAGTGTTCCGCATGCGCCCAAACAAGACAATGCCCTGTGCCTGTGTACACACACAGCCTGTCATTATGTGCAGCAGATACACCATTACGACCCCAAGATGTGCACAGGCAATGGCCACATGTGTGACAAACGGAAGCTAAGGGTGATGGAGTAGTGGGCCAAAGACATGTGCAGCACCATAGGAGCAGTGGAGAGGGAACAACATATATGTGTCAAACGGTGCCGACAGCACTGCCAACCTCACTGTATGCCAACTCACCCGAGTCATCTGCATGTTGCAGTGATGTACACACACTCCCCACACGCAGCACAGCATCGGGCAGTATGGCCAGCCACTCCTTGGGGGCCTGGAACACAGAAGTTCATCCTGGGGAGTCACAAAAACATCAGAGATATCAATACATGTCATGGTAGTGCTGCAGAATCCATACACCAGCTCACACATGGTGACCCAGAGACACGTCCCCAGCACAAGCAGAACTTACAGGAGAAGAGCTCCTTGATCAGATGTTGCCTGGCCGCCATCCCCGCACGTGTGTCACCATGGCCAGGGGCAGGAGGGCACACAGGATCCACCCCGAGATCCTCATTAATATCGACTGGAACATTGTGCCTGATTGCAATTTTGTGGAGGATGCAACAGGCTAGAATGATCTTTGCCACAGTCATGGGTCCATACTGTAAGGCCCCGCCAGTCCTATCCAGACACCTGAAGCGACTTTTGAGAATGCCAAAGGTGCGCTCAATGACTGAGCGGCTGGAGGCATGGGCCTCATTGTACCGCATCTCTGCACCTGGCTGAGGGAGATGCACAGGGGTAAGCAGCCAGGCGCGACACCCATATCCTGCATCACTTGCCGAAAAAAAAGGTGCAAAGTTACATGTCTGAAGATGCACCAATGGAACCACTGACGTAGCAACGTACAACTAGACAGCCGAGAGGCTGTGCACACAGATATGACACCAAATCAGTGCACACAGTGGCAGTGCACCAGAGGCTGATGTTGCCACAGGCAAAGCACCATGGAATGCCAATAGGGGCAGTGCACATCCATGTTACCGTGCCCCAGGACATGTCCCAAACCTGTGCCCAGAGAGCAGTGGTGGCAGCTGTGAGCTCATATGTCCAACAGTGGAAAAGCAAACCTGGGGGTGCAGGGATGCACAGGTGTGCAAGTAGGTGACCGGCATGATCCAGCGCGCACAGAGCAGAGGCCAATGGAACACATCCCGGGGGGGGGGGGGCGCCAGGTGGGGTTGGGAGTGGAGACCGGAGAAAGTGCCAAGACATGCAGCAGACATGTGTCATAGCAGAAGCGCCCACAACACATGTCACGTGTAGCCCCAAGCATGGCCAGAGAGAGGAGGCCACACATACAGAATGACCACCACGTGGATGTGTCTGTGTCCCCATCCACCCCCTAACCAATATAGCACACACACAAACATGCGACATATGGGGTGGGCGAGTGATGGACCCCACAGGCAGACATATGTATAACTGCCAGTGCAGTATGCCTGTGGCCAGGTATGGAAGCCATGGGCAAGCCGCAGGTGTTGCCCACAGGCATGGAGGGGACACATCATATGCAGCATGAGTGCCCCTGGACACCGTAACCATGAAAATGAATGGCGCGTGCAGGGAACAGGCCACACCACATGCCCGCTGTGACACACAGGTGAGAAGAACCACACACACATGGCAGACAGAGAGATGTGTGGCAGCGCACAGATGTCTGTGGTCCCATCCGCAGTGACAGGGCGTGATGTAGTGTGATGGCCCCAATAGGCTGCACCCGGAAGTAACACCGCAAGGTCAGGCATGCAGTGGACAATGGTGACAATGGTGTCCCACCAACCACCAACAGTAGGTGCATGTTATACACATTGAATACCCACCCAGCAGGACGTAGTCCTCATATTGCCCGGCCTCAAACTGGCCGAACAGTGCCAAGTTCTGCAGGATATAGGAGTCATGGGCAGACCGTGGGAACCACGGGACCACATTCAGGATACACATACTTGCATCACAAACAACCTGCACATTGAGGGAATGGAAGTGTTTGCGGTTGCGGTACACAACCTCCCTGTCGCGTGGCGGGATGAGGGCAACATGTGTGCAATCTATTGCACCCATCATGTGTGGGATCCCTGCAATCCCATGGAATGCCTGTGCCAGGGTCGCCCAATGTTGCCTACCATTGGGAATTGCAATGTAATTCACAACCCGGCTGACCATGGCCCGCAGTACCTGGTGGAGACAGCGAGAGAAGGTTGGCTTACTCATCCCACCTACTGCTGCCACCGAGGATTGGAAACAGCCAGAGGCAAAGAAATGTAGGGCAGCCAGGAGCTTGGCCATACCCGGTATAGCATGTGACCGGGCAGTCAGGGGCTCTAGGTCAGGTCTGAGTTCCTGATAGAGCTCCCTAATGGCCCCTGTGTCCAGCCGGTAGAGGGAGATTACCTGGCCCTCTCTCAGGTCCTGGAGCATGGCCCTGGGCCTGTAGAGGCGTTGCAGGCAGGGTTGTGCCTCAGCACGCCTATGGCGCCATTGGTCAGCCACACCCACCTGTGGAGCCCCCACAGCTGCAGGCCTGAGTTGCAGTGGCATGGCACCCCTGCCCAGGGCTGCAGCCCCAGGAACAGCATCCCCCTCCTCCGGAAAATGCAGCCCAGCCAGCTCGAGCAATGCAACCACTGCACCACTTGCATGTGCAGTCTGAGCCATGATAGACACAGGATGGAGGATAGCTGGGTTGGAAATAGGAATTGGGGAGGGGATGGACATCACATGAACGATACACACCTGGTGAGACAGTAAATTGCAGAATACAGCAAACAGAAAACATACCTGTGTGCAAGGGCACCGCACGTGGGAGCGCACGTTCCCTAAAGCACCCGAGGACAGTCAACTACGTGAGTCCCTGAGATGAAGCAGGGTGTAAAGAAACTGCGTATCACACTCGAAACCACACCCAGACGCCAAAATAGGACAGACGTACAACACACATGTCCACGAGCGTAGAACGCAGGAGGCGTTGCAACGCGTGTAACGAAGCGTGCAACGTGTATATGATGTAGTGTGCACTTCACAGTTTGCCACAGCTTCCAACGTGACTGGTAATGCGCGGATAAACAATATAATATATCGAAACTTGGAGCATATGGGCCAGCAGTACAGACCACAATAGTGTTAGGGGGATAACTGAGATGCCGTCTGCTGCCAATATGAGCGCAGTTAGATGACATCACCCCCTGCGGGTAGCTGCGTGCGCGTGTGCAATGCACGTCGCAACGCGCGTCGCATTGCGCGTAGACAACGCCCCACGACCCACACCCAAGCTATACCTATATGTATGATAAGCTCAGTATGGCAAACCCCCCAGCACAACCACACGCGTCGGTATGGAGTGCAGCAATGGGGGTGACCAGGACGGTGCAGTGGACCACACAGCACACCCACCAGTGCAAAACACATCTGTTGATGATGAGGTGCCAGGGCCATCTGGTGCAACTCAGAACACCAGTGCACAGTCAAGTGGTGCAGTGAGACAAAGGCAGGACAGGGTCCCAGTACCCGCAGAGGTCCAGAGGAGGGCGGTGCGCTTCAGCCAGGAGGAAAATGATCTCCTCCTGGCAAGCATCCTTGACAGGTACGACCTACTTTTCGGACGCCAAAGCTCAACCATCACGATAGCCACACGCACCAGGGCATGGGCCGAGGTCCAGGCAGCAGTGGCAGCAGCAGAGGGCCCACATCGCGATATCGAGAGCCTGAGGAAAAGATACTGCGACATCAAGAGAGGCATTAGAAACAAGCTTGCCAGGGAGCGACATGGGGCCCAAGGCACTGGAGGGGGCCCAGCACAACTAGCAAACCTCTCTGCCTTGGAGTTTTGCCTTGATGAGAGACTCGGATCTATGTATCTCCATGGCCTTCCCCCTGCTTTGGACACAGCCCATCCACAAGCAGGTAGGTGTGAGTGTGGTCCAACAGTGGGAGATAGCACAGGCACATGGGTTGGGGCACACCAAAGGGGGGGGCAGTACGTGGCTGGTCGGTAATCGGGGGGCAACTGAGGCACAGAGGCAGCATCCATTCACGAGCCATGGTGGGGGGACATGTCAATGGTGGGCAGTGGGCAGCACAGGTAAGTGAATGGGTGCCTGTGCAGGGGAGGCAGGCCCACAGTGGCAGCAGAGGGTGACTACATGTAGCATGGCTCATGGTGCAGGACTGGCAGGGGCAGCAGGGCCACACGGGTAGGGAGGCAGGCAACCGGGAGGCACACTGCACCTGCATCGACCATGCTGAGTGGTGTCACGGATGAGGGTGGTGATGGGCATGCATGGGGTGTGTGGCAGCATCCGGGGGTGAGGGGGCCCGGGGAAGCAGGGCACAGGGGCTACTGGCATGGGGAGTGCACAAACGTTGTGGGTTGGCAAAGGGGCCCTGGACCAGACCCATGCGGCTCACCAACACACATATGCCTGTGGGAGGATGTGATGGGGTGGACAGGCAGTCACGCCCCATCTGACCTATACAACATTGTGACACACAGGTGACATCTGCGCCATTGAGGCACAAGAGGAGGTGCAAGAGGAGACAGCCCCAGGCCCGTGCAGCATGGTGGACCCTGTGGTGGAGGTGGCCCAGGTGGGAGCGGGGGGGCTAGCTGCACCCCTGGGGGACGAGAACATGCAGGGCCCACAGCCTGAAAACAGCATTACACCACCCACCACTGCAGGCACGGGGGATGTGCCTGCGGATGCGGCAGCGCAAGCCAGAAATGAGGCACTGGCTGCAGTGGAAAATGTGATTGGGGAAATGCAGGCGCACTCTGCGGCAGCCCAGAGAGATGCAGAGGGTGAGTGTCCTAATGTGCTATGGTGGCTGTGCTTCTGTACAGGTGCTGGATGACCCCCTGTCTCACATTGCACTATGGGCTCTCCCCACAGGTATACGGCATGTACTGCGGTCGGTGGTCCGGGCAAAGCGGCGCCAGCTATGGTTGTCACATCGTCTCCAGCGGACCATGTCTGGGGTCCTTGCGGGGGTGGACCGCATGGCCACAGCGGCAGAGAGGATGGCTGACAGCCTGGAGTGGCTGGTGTCAGGCGGAGGTGCACTCCCCGGGCAGCTGCATCCAGCACCACCACCACCATCGGCAGCAGCACCAACGGCAGCAAGGGTGCGACCAGCACCAAGGGTTGGGCGGGGTCGCGCAATGCGTGGCAGGGGGAGGGGCAAATAAAGGGCTACACAGGCGGCCATTGATGGAGACATGTGTTATGGGTCTCATTTGAGGGTCCGACACTCACACAAACCCCCCCTCCCGGTCCGTGACCAGGGGACGACACTGTGGCACTGACGCAACCAGCCCTTGCCCCCCCCCCCCTCCACAGCCATGTCCACCATGGGTAGGCAGCCGATCACTTAACTTGCAACGCTGGAGCACCACTCCCATGCCTGGGTGGTGCGCTTTGTGCCCTGGGAGTGCACACACCCCGTGGACCAATACCCTGTGGCGCCCTGACCCACCTTTTGTCTCTGTGCCAAGTTAGGTGCACTGTATGTGCCGCATGGGGAGCCACATGGGCCGCTTCCATCATGCTCGACCCAAACAGTCTGTGCACTGGACATGTCACATACTCAGGGTCACAAGGCACCCCTATCCCCCCACCATGACATCTCCCGTGACACATGTCCACTGTGTGCCCCTGAACACACCCTTACAGCTTCCCACACCATAGGGTGCCCCCCCATTATGGCCAACCCACCACCCTGTGCACCTGTGGCCCCACCATACACCTACCCCCCCTGCCCCCATCAGGCACCTCCCGATACCATAGTAGGCTCTGTAGGCTATATCCATGAACTCACCTGTCACCTGTCGCACCATCCGCACTGCGCTCCACCCCATCCATGGTGTGATGGCGCAGCTGGGTTAAACACTAGTGAAAGGTGCAGAAATCACTCTTTTTCCCCTGCAGCTAAGAGCAGTGCAGGCAGAGAAAGGGTTAAACCTTCAACTAATGGAAAAAACCCTGTGCTCAGAAAACAGGAGAGTGAGCCACACCTCAGCTCCATGACAACCAGGGGAGCTGACGTAAGAGGAAGGTGGCGGAGTCAAAGCCCATAGGACAGCCCCAAACATTTAGCCACGAGGAAACAGTTAGAGGGCAGGATCAGCAAGTTCAAGATCAGCAAGAACTGGAAGGTCAGGAACAGGAAGAACGTCGGCAGCAAGGAGCTGTAAGAGTTCTGGAAGAGACCTTGAAAGGAGTTCTGAGGGGACCTGTGAGAGGAACCAAGATGAGAATTTAAGCAGGAGCAAAGTTCCAAGTGAAAGGCTGCACAGACACTCTGATTGCAGGCAAGGTGTGAGTAGCCCTAGTTCAGAGAGAAGCACAGCTGCATATGAGCAAGTGGCTGATTGGAAGCTCTGAAGACAGGAGTCAGAGTCAGACCCTGTTGAGCAGGAGAACAGCCAGGAGCAGAGGAAGCAGTCTGGGGACAAGAGGTTGCCTGTAAACGTGCCAGAAAGGGTACGGAAGGCCAGGAAAAAGGTGAGCCCTTTTGAATCTGTTAAATCAGTACTCAAAGAGACTGGTGTTCTAAGTTCCTCCCCCACAGCTCAGACTAAAGAAGAGTCCCGTTTGAAACAGTTAAAGGTTTTATTAGATCAGTGGAAGCCTGTTCAAGAGAAGCCTGTATTTAAGGAAAGCATATCAGAGGGAGAGCCCATGCAGTTTGAAAAGCTGGTGTTGCTAGTGAGGATTCTGATATGGAAACTGATTGTGCATTTTGCCAGAAAGGGTAAAATCTATGAACTGTGATACTAATTGTAAGTGCTGGAAGAAGCCTGACATTGTGCCAGGAAGATTTTACATGGGAAGAGGCAGAGAGCTGCTGGAGTGTAAAAGCCAGGCCAATTAGGCAAAACCTGGAAGAAAAGAGCACTACTGCTTTTGGTGTTTTAAGGAAGTATGTTATTGTTGAAGGAGAAAGCAGTAAATGTTTTATATCAGGAAGAAGCTGGAAGACAGTGCTGTCAAAGGAACATGCCTGTATGTTTAGAAGCTGAATAATCCTGTTTCAGTTAAAGAGACTTTACTTTGGAGAAGTATCCTTTATTTCTGTTATTGGGATAGTAGCTGAACCATTGTGCAACAATAACAATAAAACTTATTGTTAACCCTATTCCTTGCTGACTCGTCTGTGCCACAACTACAAGGGAACAGAGACCGCAGCACTTAAAGGGATACAAATAAATATGTGGTCGCGCCCCTCCCACTAGGCAGCCACCTATATAAAGGGTGGTCGCGACAGCTGGCGTAGTTGGCAGGATAAAACTACTACCTCACAGATACAAAGGTCTTGTATACTACTATATCCAAAAGAAGTTCTCTGGAAAAAGAACCAAGCAGCGCAAGTACCTCTGAAGAGCTTACCAAGTTCTGCAGGAATTCGTGGAGTGGAGTATCGGCAGAAGCAGACCGGATCCGGTGTTCCAGTGATACTGATATCCTGTGAAGCGAGACTCACCACTTGTAGCAGGTAACCCGTAGATAGGAAGGGGTTATCTGGGATTCTGCTACAAGGAAGTGGGGGTGTGCAGAACCGGAGTGGAAGCAGAGAGAGGGGGCGTTGGTGTGTGAGCCACACTTGGGTTGTTTGCTTTCTGTTTTGTTACAGCTGAACCAAGATGGAGGCAGCAGACCTGATGAATTGGATGACGGACAGATTCCGGCAGCAGCTGGAGATGTCAGCCCAAGCCCAGGAGAGAATGGCAGAGATGCTAAGGGCTCAGCAAAAGCCGCTGTTGGACATGCTAGGCGCCTGTATCGGCGAGCAGAGACAGACGACGGATGCCCTTAAGACTGTCTCAGGTTCTCTAGGAACAGCATCTGGACTGGGAACCCTAGGGAAGGGGGTATTATCTCTTGGACAGTTATCAAAGGATGATGATGTAGATGATTATCTTGAAGTTTTTGAACGTATTGCTCTCATGAGTGGTTGACCGAAAGACCAATGGGCCATAAGATTAGCAACATCCCTCACGGGAGAGGCTCTCGCAGCCTACCGAGCTATGCCCAATGATCTTGCATCCAACTACGAGGAAGCGAAAAAGGCCATAAGAGACCGGATGGGCTTAACACCAGTGGTCTATCGCCGCCTTTTGCGGGCTTGCAAATTGAAGCCAGGCGAAACACCACAGGCCTTATGCCACCGGATAAGAGCTCTTGTATATAAATGGTTAACTCCAGAGGGCAAGAGTGTGGATGAAATTCTGGATAATATTGTTCTGGAGCAATTTGTTGATGCTGTACCAGGCGAATTACAGTCTTTCTTAATTCTGCAGGACTGCAGAAACACTAAGGATGCCATTTCCTTGGCCGAGCGTTTCCTAGAGGCTGGAGCAGTAGGCCAGAGGAAGATGGGTGTTTCTGGTCCAGGAGTCCTGGGAATTACTGAAAGGAAAGAAAAGGTAATTCTGGGGGAATGTGTGAAAAAGAGACCCCTAGGCAAAGCTGGTTGGGAACAGCGTAAATGTTTTTCTTGTGGAGAAAAAGGCCACATAAAAAGGGAGTGCAGAGAAAAAGTAGTACTAGTGACCACCCAATCCAAGGAGGTTGGGGAGGGATTTCTACTAGCAGTCGAGGTGGACAATATCCCAGTCGACGCCCTTTTAGATTCAGGGGCCGACCAATCAATGATCTCTGAAAGGTTATGGAGGGATATTGAAGCTCAAGGTAAAGGTTCTGTAAATGAAGCTGAAGGGAAAATCAAGATAAGGTGTGTGCACGACGCTGCCTCAGTGTATCCCTTGCACACAGTCACAGTATCGGGCCTAGGCTTAAAAAAGAAAATTCCTGTGGCAGTAATACCCAGACTACCACATTCCTTAGTTTTGGGAAAGGATTGGCCACAGTTCAGGAAAGGCCTAGTGGAAGGGTTAACATCTACCATACCTGATGCTGAAGCCTTAAGCTCGGAAAAGACAGAAAAGGATCCCTTAGGAGGGGAAGTAATGGAGAAACAGGTGACATCCTCTCAGAGAGGAAAATCTAGGTTGAAGATGATGCCTGCCCCTTTATTTGAAACCCGACAGGGAAAGACAGGTAGGGAAACAGTCCCGAGTCCTGGCCCTGCCCCTAAGACAAAATTTGTATTGAAGTGTTGTCGTCTCACTCCAAATGCCCAGATTCCCAGGCGAGCCTCCGAGCAAGCGGCAGGCTATGATCTTTATAGTGCCAAGGATACTGTTATCCCGCGGCAGGGAAGAGCGTTGGTAGAGACAGGTATACAGATGGAGATACCGCCCGGATGCTACGGACGGATCGCTCCACGATCCGGTATAGCAGTAAAAGACTGGGTTGATGTAGGTGCCGGGGTGGTAGATCCTGATTTTAGAGGAGCCATAAAGGTTTTGTTATTGAACTTTTCTAAAAAGGATTTTAGGGTTACCACTGGAGACAGGATAGCACAGCTCATTCTGGAAAGGGTTGGGTTTCCACCAGTAGAAGAAGTTGCAGAGCTGAACACTACGACAAGGGGGTCGGGTGGATTTGGATCCACAGGCCAAGACATAATGCCAGGTTTAACAGCCACTAGGGAAGAAGGAAAGGTGAACGTAGACCTTGATTCTCAGGTGGGTGAGTGCGAGACCAAGACATTGCCCAGGGAAAGGGGGAAGCTCTCTTGGCATCAGCAGCAAGCCCTGCTGAAAATAATAGAGAAGTTTCAGGATATCTTAACCCATGTGCCCGGGGACACTAGGTTTGTGGCCCAAGATAAAGCGAACCCTCAAGGAGGAATTCTCCGGCAAAAGTCAAATGGATTACCAGTATCTAAATGGAAGGGGGTAGTCCGACAGGTGCGGGAGCAGTGGGTGAAGCCCAACAGGAAGGAAGGTGAGAGACCCCTGTTTTGAGGAGATTGGAGGGAGCGTTGGCCACGAAAATCCCGGATAGTAGAAGGGGGTAAGATAGCTGGTCAAGCACACCAGGAAAGGTATTATAGTCGGGATACCAGACCTCACCACTGGGAGGTCGGTGAAATGGTCAGGGTAATGGTGCCCGGGAGAAACTCAAAATTTTAAGGAATGTGGGAAGGACCCTACAAGATTGTCAAGCAGGTAGGCCCAGTCACCTACAGGGTGAAATCTTGGAAAGGGAAGCGGAAAATTGTTCATAGGGAGATGCTACGGCCTTGGCACGAGCATGTAACTTTAACTCGTGGGGCTGCAGAAAGGGACATCACGGATAGCTACCAGGCCCAAGAAAGGATTCCGTGCTGTGCTGGAAAGGGCCAGCCAGCCCAGAATATCTTAAGGGGGGGGGGGGGGTTATGTGATGGCGCAGCTGGGTTAAACACTAGTGAAAGGTGCAGAAATCACTCTTTTCCCCCTGCAGCTAAGAGCAGTGCAGGCAGAGAAAGGGTTAAACCTTCAACTAATGGAAAAAACCCTGTGCTCAGAAAACAGGAGAGTGAGCCACACCTCAGCTCCATGACAACCAGGGGAGCTGACGTAAGAGGAAGGGGGCGGAGTCAAACCCCATAGGACAGCCCCAAACATTTAGCCACGAGGAAACAGTTAGAGGGCAGGATCAGCAAGTTCAAGATCAGCAAGAACAGGAAGGTCAGGAACAGGAAGAACGTCGGCAGCAAGGAGCTGTAAGAGTTCTGGAAGAGACCTTGAAAGGAGTTCTGAGGGGACCTGTGAGAGGAGCCAAGATGAGAATTTAAGCAGGAGCAAAGTTCCAAGTGAAAGGCTGCACAGACACTCTGACTGCAGGCAAGGTGTGAGCAGCCCTAGTTCAGAGAGAAGCACAGCTGCATATGAGCAAGTGGCTGATTGGAAGCTCTGAAGACAGGAGTCAGAGTCAGACCCTGTTGAGCAGGAGAACAGCCGGGAGCAGAGGAAGCAGTCTGTGGACAAGAGGTTGCCTGTAAACTTGCCAGAAAGGGTACGGAAGGCCAGGAAAAAAGTGAGCCCTTTTGAATCTGTTAAGGCAGTACTCAAAGAAACTGGTGTTCTAAGTTCCTCTCCCACAGCTCAGACTAAAGAAGAGTCCTGTTTGAAACAGTTAAAGGCTTTATTAGATCAGTGGAAGCCTGTTCAAGAGAAGCCTGTATTTAAGGAAAGCATATCAGACTCAGAGGGAGAGCCCATGCAGTTTGAAGAAGCTAGTGTTGCTAGTGAGGATTCTGATATGGAAACTGATTGTGCATTTTGCCAGAAAGGGTAAAATCTATGAACTGTGATACTAATTGTAAGTGCTGGAAGAAGCCTGACATTGTGCCAGGAGGAGTTTACACGGGAAGAGGCAGAGAGCTGCTGGAGTGTAAAAGCCAGGCTAATTAGGCAAAACCTGGAAGAAAAGAGCACTACTGCTTTTGGTGTTTTAAGGAAGCATTTTTATTGCTGAAGGAGAAAGCAGTAAATGTTTTATATCAGGAAGAAGCTGGAAGACAGTGCTGTCAAAGGAACATGCCTGTATGTTTAGGAGCTGAATAATCCTGTTTCAGTTAAAGAGACTTTACTTTGGAGAAGTATCCTTTATTTCTGTTATTGGGATAGTAGCTGAACCATTGTGCAACAATAACAATAAAACTTATTGTTAACCCTATTCCTTGCTGACTCGTCTGTGCCACAACTACAAGGGAACAGAGACCGCAGCACTTAAAGGGATACAAATAAATATGTGGTCGCGCCGTTCCCACTAGGCAGCCGCCTATATAAGGGGTGGTCACGACAACGGCCACGGCACACTGTGGCACTCCACAGACCATCATCCCTCCAATACCCCCCTCCCCACCCTCTGCTTTGCCCACACCCGGACCCCCACCCCAATGTGGGTGCCACCACAGATGTGCCAATGCACTACACAGACAGTATGGTCTAGCACCCCCTAGGGGCAGCCATTACACCCGTCACTCCATGGACCGAGGTGGGCCCGCGCTCCTCAGCAAACCATTGCGGGACCCCAGTCTCATCCCCCTTTCTCACCCTGCATGCTGGTATACGTGATTGCCATCTAGCCAACCATTGCCGGAGCCTACACGACCTCAGCTGCCATCACCGCTCCCTCCTCCCCCTACTCAGGCACCAGCTTCACCACTTCCTGAGGTGCACCCTCTGTGTCCTTACCCTAACCACACCCCTGTGCAGTCCCTTCGGCCGTCCTACCTTTCCCACCGCAACTTAACACTATGGGGTTAAATCAGATACGCTACACAGGCCTTCCACCGTCCCCCACCGTATGCACCATTGTCCCCCTGTGTTGCGCACCCTGCACCATCATGGACATCTGCTGTCGTAAGTCCCTCCTGCAGGCCACTCTCCCCCCTGCTCGTTTCCCCAACCTCATGGCAACGTAGCTGTGATATGTCTGTGGAGGTGCTGTCACCGCAGCCCTTACCTGGTCCACGTCCTCCCTCACCTCTCTGAGTGCACACTGACACACCCATCACTCGCACAGCACTGTCACATAGCAATGAGGAACATCTGACCACCAGGGTTAAATTCTGAATGTAGAACATTTATTACAGGTGCCCTCTTTGAACTGGGCCTCACATGTCACATAGCGACATAGTAACATAGTAAATAACGGCAGATAAAGACCAGCATGGTCCAACTAGTATACCCAGCAACACTGCGTTGGGCACACCCATCCCTGTCAACGTGGTGTTGGGCAGGCAATGGCATGGTCCGTCACAGGGCGGGTGTGCCATGTGTGTCCCCACACTACACACCCCGGGGATCCCTGTCAAATGGTGGCTGTCCGGGTACGGCACCGGCAATGCGCTTGTCGAGCTCACGCAGCCGGTCAGCCACCATGGACAGGGTTGCCAGCACCTGCCCCTGGATGAGGGCGAACTGCCTCTGGGCGTGTGCCTGGGCACGCACAGCCGCAGCCAGGCGCAGCCCGCACATACAGTCACACAGACACACATCTCCCCGTGTCTGTGTGGCTGCATGCACGGTGCACCTGTCTGCAGCTATGTGTGGCAGACACACGTCCAGAAGGCGGCTTCACCAACATCAGGGGCAGGTGGCTGGTGCCCCCATTGCCCTGTGGCGGAGCGTGCCATTGGGGACCTGCCCCCCCCCCATCCCCGCACCCAAGACATTCCCTCCACCCCCCCTGCCCCCACCACCCTCTCCACATCCCCTTCCCCCTCCTCCCCCTCCCTTTCCCTGCCACCCACATCCTCCCCCTCCCTTCCCCTGTCCCCCACCTCCTCCCCCTCCCTTCCCCTGTCCCCCAATTCCTCCCCCTCCCTTCCCCATCCCCCAACTCCACCCCCTCAATTTCCCTGTCCTCCACCTCCTCCCCATCCCCTTCCATATGCCCCTCATCCTCCACGTCCCCCTCCTCTCCCTCGGTGAGGGCTGGGGATCCCCCCTCGTGGCCTCCATCGCCATCTTCATCCACACGGTGCTCCTGGCCTTCGCCGCCCTCCAGGCCCACATCAGCGATGGCCTCCTCCCGGCCCGCAGCACCATCTGGCTCCTCCGGCCTCACTGGCTCCACGGCAGCACGTGAATTAGCTGTGGGAGAGGGGAACACATATCATCTCCATGGTCACACATCAGATACCGCAGTCACAGTGGTCCTATGGTTCTGCCACTCAGTGCCCCACAGGGCCATGTCACATTACTCACCATTCCTTTGAGCCATCCTTTCGCGCTGTACTCTTGCCACAAAGTGCGGGTAACGTGCCCTCAGCTCCCTGGCCTTCTTACGCAGGTCCTCCATCTGTATGGTTGACAGCGAACATTGACATTAGCTACCACAAGGACACTTTTGGGTCCTCTGCCACAACACCTATCTATCTCTTCATACAACAGGTGCCTGCCCCTATTGAGTGACACATTCATGCCCCATGCTTTCCCAAGGGACAGCCCCATGTGTGCCCCACGCACACGCCTGTCCAGCCAGGGCCCCATGTGCCCTGTGTGTGCACCCCAGCAGACATGACACAGCACATCTCTGTGTGCCACCTCCACACATCTGCCAGTGCCCATCAGCCACTGCTGGGGTGGGTGGTTGTCACCTGCAGTGCTCCCTGCGGAATCCTTTGGCTATGGTGTGTCTTTTGGAATCCGACACAGGGCCTGTTTCCATAGCACCAGGATGGGGGATGGGGCCCTCTCTTGGGGCCTGCACCATCCTGGGGCTATGGTTTGTCTTTTGGGATCCCAAACAGGGCCAGGTAACGGTGGACATGGATGGGGGATGGAGCCCTCTCTTGGGGCCTGCACCATCCTGGGGCTATGGTTTGTCAGGGGTCCTGGTGGGGGTTCAGAAACTGGCTGCATCTGCGCAAAGCATGGCTACCAGCCTGGAGATAATTGCGGCACACATGGGGCCGACGCCACCACCACCACCACCACCAGCGGAAGCGGCAGCAGCAGTAGCAGCGGTGGCAGCCGACCCACCATCAACACAGGGTGGGAGTGTCCGTGCAAGGCGTGGCAGGGGCAGGGGGAAATAAACTGCCACACAAGCGGCTGTAGCTCATGTCATGTCTCTTGTGTTGCTTGTGGGGGCTATATTATGCACAGCCCACCCGTGACCGTCCCAGGGGCCAGCCCGATGCAAACTATTCTGCCAGACGGTGTACGCACCGACCCTGCTGTGGCCAGCATGGGATGCCCCACCTGCTGTTGGGTGCACACCCGCAGGCACACACTACCCAGCAGCTGCAGCAGCCATCTGTTTTCCTCATACGTTCCCCGTGTGCCGGGGTGGGGGGGGGTTAAAACAGGTGATGGGCTATAGAGGGGGAAAGGGCATGACATGGAGTGGGCTGTGGGTGATGGGGTGGTGGGTGGGACTGCTAATGGGCTGTGGGCTGATTGGGGGGGGGGGGAGGACTGGCAATGGGCTATTCTGAGCTGACCGGAAATGTGCTGATGGGTTTAGGACTGGATCTGGCCGGTTTGGGGTAGCTCGGATTGAAAATGTGTGGTGGTGGTATTTGGCATACAGTGGACCCATGGAGGTGCTGGACCGGTACATGGGCTCATGGGGGGGGGGGGGGGGATGGACTGGTATCCTGCTGAGTGGAGGTGAGCTAGGATATGGCATGGGCCAAAGTTGTTTCCAGGAAATGACTAGATATGGCCTCATAGGGTCCTGGGAGGAACACATGAGCTGCTGAGGGCACTCGGACAGAGATGGGATGGCTATGCCCTTTTCACTGTGGTGTTGTTGTTAAGTGCCGTCGAGTCGGAGTCGACTCATGGCGACCCTCTGGATAGCTATCCTAAATTGTGTTCGGTCTTCAGTCAGGCGGCTTATTGTTGACAGACTGGTACCCGTAGCTGCTGTTATTGTATCGATCCATCTCATTTCTGGCCTTCCTCTTTTGCATTGACCTTCTATCTTGCCAAGCATGATGTCTTGCTCTAATGATCTCTCTCTCCGCATGATGTGTCCAAAGTATGAAAGTCGAAGTCTTGTCATCTGAGCTTCTAAAGAAAGCTTAGGTTTGATCTCCTCTAGTACAGACTGGTTTGTTCTTCGGGCAGTCCATGGTATACACAGTATTCGCCGCCAGCACCATAATTCAAAGGCATCAATTTTCTTCCTGTCTATCTTTTTCACTGTCCAGCTTTCACATCCATATGATGTTATTGAAAATACCATGGCTTGAACAAGTCGAATCTTTGTATGGAGAGAGACATCTCTGCTCTTGAGAATCTTATCTAGGTCTTTCATAGCCATTCTGCCAAGAGCAATGCGTCGTCTGATTTCTTGACTGCTTGTTGCTTCTTTATTGATAGTTGATCCAAGTAGGTTAAAGTTATTCACGATTTCAATTTCTTCTCCTTCGACGATGAACCTGTTGATTATGCCAGTTGTCATGATCTTTGTCTTCTTTACATTAAGGTGCAGGCCCATTTTGAGACTATGTTCTTTGATTGTGAGAAGCAAATGTTTCAGATCATCTTCACTTTCCGCCAGTAATGTGGTATCATCAGCATAGCGAGGGTTGTTGATGAGTCTTCCACCAATCTTCACACCTCTGTTGTCTTCATACAATCCTGCTTCTCTGATGATTTGTTCTGCATATAAATTAAACAGGTAGGGGGAAAGTATGCAGCCTTGTCTTACACCTTTGCTTATTTTAAACCATTCTGTTTCTCCTTGTTCTGTTTGAACTGTTGCTTCTTGATCAATGTACAGATTGTGCAAGAGAACAATCAGGTGTTCTGGTATACCCATGCTTCTTAATGTGGCCCAGAGTTTCTCATGGTTTACACAGTCAAAAGCTTTGCTATAGTCGATAAAGCACAAATAGGTATCCTTTTGGTATTCTTTAGTCTTTTCTGAACCCTGCTTGCACTTCAGGTAGTTCTTGTTCCAGGTATGATTGTAGTCTCTTTTGAATAATCTTCAGTAGAATCTTGCTGGCATGTGGGATCAGAGCGATTGTGCGATAATTTCCACAGTCAGTTGGATCACCTTTCTTTAGTATTGGTATAAACACAGATCTTTTCCAGTCAGTTGGCCATGGTGTTGTCTTCCATATTTCTTGGCAGAGCCTTGTATGTACGGTAACAGCTGCATCAGATTGCTGTAATACTTCTATGGGAATGCAATCAATGCCTGGTGCTTTGTTCTTTGATAAGACTTTCAATGCTGCTTCAACTTCTTCTTTCATCACCAATGGTTCCAGATCATAAGGTACAGGTTGAAACGGCTGTTGGTCCACTTGATCTTTATCATATAAAAACTCTGTATATTCCTTCCATCTTTTCTTGATCTTCTCAGCATCATTCAACATAGAACCTTGAGCATCTTGTAACATTCCAATTCGAGGCTGGAACCTTTTCTTTAACTCTCGTAGCTTTAGGAAAGCTGATCTTGTTCTTCCTCTAATAGTTTCTGCTTCTATTTCCTTGCATGCGTCATTGTAGTACTTTTCCTTGTCCTGTCTTGCTGCACGTTGGAAATCTCTGTTGAGTTCTGTGATTGTCTTTCTTTGTCCTCTGGCTTTAGCTTCTCTGCGTTTCTGGGCAATTTTCAGAGTTTCTTCCGTCATCCATTTTGGCCGTTTTTGCTTTTTTACCTTTTGTAGAGACTTCTCGCTTTCTTCCAACACAACCTTCTTGATGTCATTCCATAACTCCCATATCCCCCCAAAACACCTCCATAACCATGGTATTATACACACGAACCCCATTACTCAAAACTAAATAACTCACCCCCCCTGTCTGAAACCCCATACACATCCCCGATTTACGTCATAAAAGGAAATAAATTCCAAAATAGACACAACACACAACCACTGTAAATATCCAATATAAATAATTTAATGGTTGTTTGTATTACTAATACATCTTGAAGTTGAAGTTTTGTTCAATGTAAATAGTTAAACTTAACCGTTCATTGTAAATAGTTGAATCTGATTGTTCAATGCAAATGCATACATCTGTGTACAATTGTTAAAATGTTCCTTGTAAACCGCCCTTGATCGCTGGAAGGGGCGGTATAGAAAAATATAGATAAATAAAATAAATAAATAAAATAAATAACTCTTCTGGAACTCTATCATTTGTATCTAAAGCAGCAAATCGATTTTGCAGGCAGTCTTTAAATTCCAGTGGTATATTCTCAAGGTCATATTTTGCTGCATTCATGAGTGGTTTGCTCTTTTTCAGCTTTAGCTTGAGTTTGCATACTAGTAGTTGATGATCTGTACCACAGTCAGCTCCAGGTTTTGTCTGTTGAAGTTATAGAGCTTTTCCATCGTTGACTTCCACAGATGTAGTCAATTTGATTTTTATACAATCCATTGGGCGAAGTCCATGTGTACAGTCGCCGCTTGTGTTGCTGGAAGAAGGTGTTCGAGATGAATAGATCGTTGGTCTTGCAGAAGTCTATCACTTTCTCCAGCTTCATTTCTGTTGCCAAGTCCATATTTTCCAACTACTTTGTCTTCTTCTTTGTTGCCAACCTTTGTGTTCCAATCACCCATAAACCAATATAGGACTTCTTTAGAGTGAATTACTAGATAATCTATTTATAACACACTTCACCCATATAATTTTAAACCATCCAATAGATAATTCCCATTCATTAATTTGTGGCTTCTATATGGTCTCAGATAAACGGCAAGTTTTTTTTATACTTTTGCAAGCAACTTGCTGTGACACTTGTTATTGGGTCAATGACTTACACCCAAACTAGTGCACGTTTAACATCAATGACCTTAGCCACTTTTTTCATTTAATAACATAATATTGCTTAATAATCTTTTTTTGTTTTTTTCTTTAGCGGGTTGACTCTTATCATACCCTTATATTTCCATAAAAACTGCGTTTGCCATTCTACTTAACTTATGTAGAATCGCATCGGCCCATGTCCCATTCTTTTCTTTGCAACCACAAATGATTATTACTAAACCCCCGACGCCTCTATCTCATGCGCACTGTGGCGTTTCTCCAGTAGGGTTTATCAAGGGGGACGATGTCATTGCTCCTGCGGGACGTAATCTTCTGATAATATCCTTTTAATTTTCTATAAAGATACAAAGCAACATTATCCGGTTAACTTTATCAAAGTCAATCTCATATGTTTCACAACCTCCTTATATCTATAACATGTTTTTTACTGACCCGTTCGCTTCTCCGATCTGCTCTCTCTTTCAACAAAACCGATCTCAAATTTTTCAATGAAGACGCTGGTGCATGCGTGTTAAGCGTTGTTTAAATACCTATTGTAATGTTGTCTGATTGGGGCTTTCTCAGACACACGCTACCCAATCAATGCTGATGTTTAAGCCTTCAGGTTGTATTGTGTGAAGGTGGTGAATCCACCATTGTTCTCGGTATGATAATCTCTGTTCAGATGATTTTCCTTGGGACCCGCACAGTACTAACTCTATGCTCCAACATTTTAAGGTTTCAAACTTGTGACCCATAGTCAGACAATGTTGCACTATTGGGGCTTCAAGCCGTTTGCAACGCAATCTACTTTGATGTTCTAGCATGCGTGTCTTCAGTGTACGAGTTGTTTTCCCAATGTATAGTAATGAGCAGGGACAGCGAATTGCATATACCACAGATTTTGATTGGCAATTAGTTTTATGTTTCAGATAATACACTTTATTCCTATGGGTAAATTGCGAAATTTCCAACGTGATACTACAAATGGTGCAGTGGCCACATTTTAAATGCTTCCCCTCAGCTTTTTCTTCGGAAGTCCAATTTAATGGTCTAAGCACTGCTGGTGATAAATATTCCTTAAGACTCCGATTCCACTTCCATACACATCTTATTGACAATTCTTTTAATGCTGGTATTGTCTCTAATACCCGTCCATGTTTTTTTATTATCTTTTGAAGTTTAGTACTAAGTGGTGAAAATGTCGTAACGAGATTGATATTCTGAGTATCCATTTGTGTAGAATTCTTTTCTTTGTAAGTAAGTAATAGCGCTCTATTATTATAGAGAGCCCTATTATAAGCTTTATGCACTATTTTCTGTGGGTATCCTCTACTTTGAAAACTCTTCTTCAAATATTTAGCCGAATGTTTAAACTCTATTGTTGTGGAGCAGTTTCTCCGGTAACGGAGAAATTGCGATACTGGTAAACTGTTCTTTAAACCCGTTGGGTGAACACTACCGTAATGCAAAAGTGAATTTTTTTGTGAAGATTTTCTAAAAACTGTAGTTTGCCATCCCGTTACATCACGAATAATTTTGACATCAAGATATGTGATATGTTGTTCATGGCTTTCGAAGGTAAACTTTAAGTTGTTGTCACATGCGTTTAACCAGCTTACAAAATCCAACAGTTCTGTTGTTGATCCTTGCCACAACATAAAAACATCGTCGATGTATCGATGCCAAGATTTTATATTAATTGCAAAAGGAGATTGTGGCAGGAATTGTTTCTCAAAACTACCTACATAAAAATTAGCTATTGAGG
Source organism: Ichthyophis bannanicus (assembly GCA_033557465.1). NCBI lineage: Eukaryota > Metazoa > Chordata > Amphibia > Gymnophiona > Ichthyophiidae > Ichthyophis > Ichthyophis bannanicus. The sequence continues at coordinate 730,270,084 of CM066035.1, forward strand.
GGGCACAAGTGGCCCCCATAGCTACTCCTGTTTTTTGAAGATAAATTTGTTGTTCAAAAATGAAAAAATTATTAAATAGAGTAATCGAAGCTAATTGCTGTAAAAACTGCATATGTTCTATAGAAAGATCTCCTCGTTCCTCAAGTACCTGTTGAATTATTGTATAGGCAGCTTCTTGAGGTATACTAGTATAGAGTGATTGGATATCCAGCGTTACTAAAAGAATATTCGACTGTGTTGCCCAAGGTGTTAAATGTTGTAATACATTTAAGAATTGAGTCGTGTCCCTTAAAAAAGATGGGATAGTTTTTAACATTGATCTAAGAAAAGAATCTAGGTACATCGATAGTGGTTCTAGCAAGGAACCCCTTGTTGACACTATTGGTCTACCTGGAGGTCGTTGTAAATTTTTGTGTACCTTAGGTACCGTATAAAACTTAGCTATCTGAGGCGAAACCGTCATCAAAAATTTAGATTCTTTTTTAGAAAGAATTCCCTTTTTCAGGGCTTTCTTCACTAAATCATTGATTTGCCTTTGTAATGACAGTGTAGGATCTTCTTGTAGCAGTTCATAAGTATTACGATTTTGTAATTGAGACAAAGCTTCTTCTATGTAATAGTCTCGATCTAAAATTATGAGGGCTCCTCCCTTATCAGCCCGTTTAATCACTATATCTGTTCGAGATTGTAATAGATATAAAGTATTCATCTGCTCTTTTGAAAAGCTACTTTTAATTTTGGGACTGTCTTTTGCAACTCTCCCAACTACTTCTAATACTAGCTCTTTAAATACTTGAATACCTGCAGGTAAAGGAGTCGGTGGTGTCCATCTAGATTTTAAAGGTAATTGTACCCGGTTTAAACTTAATTGAGTGGACTGAGCTTCTGTTTGCAATTGTCCTACCTCTTGTGCGACTGAAGATTGGGATGAAGAAAAATAGGTCTTCAGATGTAATTTTCTAATCAAATCCATAAACTCTATTTGAAATTGAAAAAAATCGAACGTAATCTTCGGGACAAAAGAAAGTCCTTTATTCAATATATCGATTTCTTCATCAGAAAAAGATCTCTGAGAGATATTTATCACCAAAGATTCATTCATTTCTTCTTTCCCCGATCTTGTCGTCTGTTGTTCTGTTCGTCTACTTTTTTCTTTCGTGTTTCTTTCTATAGAACATATGCAGTTTTTACAGCAATTAGCTTCGATTACTCTATTTAATAATTTTTTCATTTTTGAACAACAAATTTATCTTCAAAAAACAGGAGTAGCTATGGGGGCCACTTGTGCCCCCTCAATAGCTAATTTTTATGTAGGTAGTTTTGAGAAACAATTCCTGCCACAATCTCCTTTTGCAATTAATATAAAATCTTGGCATCGATACATCGACGATGTTTTTAAGTTGTGGCAAGGATCAACAACAGAACTGTTGGATTTTGTAAGCTGGTTAAACGCATGTGACAACAACTTAAAGTTTACCTTCGAAAGCCATGAACAACATATCACATATCTTGATGTCAAAATTATTCGTGATGTAACGGGATGGCAAACTACAGTTTTTAGAAAATCTACACAAAAAAATTCACTTTTGCATTACGGTAGTGTTCACCCAATGGGTTTAAAGAACAGTTTACCAGTATCGCAATTTCTCCGATACCGGAGAAACTGCTCCACAACAATAGAGTTTAAACATTCGGCTAAATATTTGAAGAAGAGTTTTCAAAGTAGAGGATACCCACAGAAAATAGTGCATAAAGCTTATAATAGGGCTCTCTATAATAATAGAGAGCTATTACTTACTTACAAAGAAAAGAATTCTACACAAATGGATACTCAGAATATCAATCTCGTTACGACATTTTCACCACTTAGTACTAAACTTCAAAAGATAATAAAAAAACATGGACGGGTATTAGAGACAATACCAGCATTAAAAGAATTGTCAATAAGATGTGTATGGAAGCGGAATAGGAGTCTTAAGGAATATTTATCACCAGCAGTGCTTAGACCATTAAATTGGACTTCCGAAGAAAAAGCTGAGGGGAAGCATTTAAAATGTGGCCACTGCACCATTTGTAGTATCACGTTGGAAATTTCGCAATTTACCCATAGGAATAAAGTGTATTATCTGAAACATAAAACTAATTGCCAATCAAAATCTGTGGTATATGCAATTCGCTGTCCCTGCTCATTACTATACATTGGGAAAACAACTCGTACACTGAAGACACGCATGCTAGAACATCAAAGTAGATTGCGTTGCAAACGGCTTGAAGCCCCAATAGTGCAACATTGTCTGACTATGGGTCACAAGTTTGAAACCTTAAAATGTTGGAGCATAGAGTTAGTACTGTGCGGGTCCCAAGGAAAATCATCTGAACAGAGATTATCATACCGAGAACAATGGTGGATTCACCACCTTCACACAATACAACCTGAAGGCTTAAACATCAGCATTGATTGGGTAGCGTGTGTCTGAGAAAGCCCCAATCAGACAACATTACAATAGGTATTTAAACAACGCTTAACACGCATGCACCAGCGTCTTCATTGAAAAATTTGAGATCGGTTTTGTTGAAAGAGAGAGCAGATCGGAGAAGCGAACGGGTCAGTAAAAACATGTTATAGATATAAGGAGGTTGTGAAACATATGAGATTGACTTTGATAAAGTTAACCGGATAATGTTGCTTTGTATCTTTATAGAAAATTAAAAGGATATATTATCAGAAGATTATGTCCCGCAGGAGCAATGACATCGTCCCCCTTGATAAACCCTACTGGAGAAACGCCACAGTGCGCATGAGATAGAGGCGTCGGGGGTTTAGTAATAATCATTTGTGGTTGCAAAGAAAAGAATGGGACATGGGCCGATGCGATTCTACATAAGTTAAGTAGAATGGCAAACGCAGTTTTTATGGAAATATAAGGGTATGATAAGAGTCAACCCGCTAAAGAAAAAAACAAAAAAAGATTATTAAGCAATATTATGTTATTAAATGAAAAAAGTGGCTAAGGTCATTGATGTTAAACGTGCACTAGTTTGGGTGTAAGTCATTGACCCAATAACAAGTGTCACAGCAAGTTGCTTGCAAAAGTATAAAAAAAACTTGCCGTTTATCTGAGACCATATAGAAGCCACAAATTAATGAATGGGAATTATCTATTGGATGGTTTAAAATTATATGGGTGAAGTGTGTTATAAATAGATTCCAATCACCCATGACTATCAGGATATCCTGTTTGCATGTTCTGTCAATTTCAGCTTGTACTTGTTCATAGAACTCTTCAATTTCATTCTCTTCTGCAGCTGTTGTTGGGGCATATATTTGAATTATAGTTGTGTTGATAGGCATTCCTCGTAGACGAATAGAGATTAAGCGTTCGCTGACTGCACTGTATTTCATTACAGTTCTTGCAAGTTTCTTTTTTATTATAAATGCAACACCATTTCTTCTTTGTCTTTCATTTCCAGCATAGTAGACCATGTGATCATCTGATGCAAAGTGCCCGATGCCAGTCCATTTCAGTTCACTGACACCCAACGCATCAAGTTGTACACGTTCCATATCATTCTTGACCACCTCCAACTTCCCTTGGTTCATGCTTCGTACGTTCCATGTTCCAATGTGTAAGACATATTTACAGCTTCTGACTCTCATTTCATGCGCAGCTACATCAGCAGTCAGACGTCCCGAGGGCTTTGATCCAACCACATCATAAATGCTGGCTTTACTCTGAAAAGTCTTCAGCTCTTCCCCAGTAGCTAGTTGAGTGCCTTCCAACCTGGAGGTCTCATCTTCCAGCACTACAGCACAATTTGTTTTGTTGTAACTATCCATTGGGTTTTCATGGCAAGATACAGAAGTAGATTGCCGGGCCTTTCTTCCGCGCAGTTTAAGTTTGGTGTTGTTGCCGTTGTCACAGAAATGTGATCCTCCGCCGTCAACACTATCCCATTCTGCTGCTGCCCAGATGGGTTGTTTGTCTTGGTCTGGCATCTCAGCTGAGACCTGTCCATCTTGGGAGACCCTGCCAGTAGTTAAACTACCGATAGTTTAGCTCTCAGCATCACTGATGCACACAAGCCCTCACAGCACGACAAGCTGCAAACCAAGTGAGGGTATGCCATCTTTTATGTGAACAGGATAGGACTGCTCATATGCAGGTTTCAGACAACTCCAAAGATATCAAAGCACAGCAGCTACACTTACCCGAACTGCTACCATAGCTTTGAAATACGTACTGCATACCCACAGTCATTGACAGGCACTACTGAGTGTACAAGCTGCCCTCTGATGGCCATAGACCATAGCACAGGCACATTTTGGTTGACAGTCTAACTGCCAGTCTATTCTGTTACATATCCTACTTATGGTGTCTCTGCTCGGTGGGGTAAATATAGGCGTATTAACCATGCGTATGTTCTCAGCAAGAAAGGTTTGTCATTACAATCACGGTTTATTTGTGGGTAAAATATAATACAGACATCACTATGTAGCGTGCCGACAAAGGAGGGGCAATTGTCGTCCTTAATACATCACAATATGATGCTGAAGTTTTGTCTCAATTGAATAATGCTAAAAATTATATGCGTCTCTCAGGTGATCCAACAGAGAGTTTACAATCTGTGCTTAAAGAGATTTCTACACAAGCAGTTACTGCAGGGTTTCTTACCATCAAAGAGAAGTCTTTTTTAAATCCTGTTTATCCTAAGATTCCAGCGTTTTATATTCTTCCCAAAGTACATAAAAACTTACAGAATCCTCCTGGCCGTCCAATATTGTCCAGTAATGATTCCCTCCTTGAGAGGGTAGGTCAGTATCTCGATATGTTTTTGAAAGATGAGGTTCCCCTTATTCCCTCGTATATAAAAGATACTAAGCATTTCTTGACTCTCTTGGATAGTTTTGGACCTGTGGAAGAAGTTACATGGATGGCTACATTAGACGTTACAGCGCTATACACCTCTATTCCCCAAGACGAAGCTTTGCAAGTTTTGACGCAAGTTTGGGATGATCGCCCAAGACCACATACTGTCCCGACAGATTTCCTGTATCGTCTAGCGGAAATAGCATTAAAAAAGAATTATTTTGTTTACAAACACAAATTTTTCCAGCAAATTTCTGGAACTGCAATGGGCGCAACTTTTGCCCCTTCATTGGCTAATCTCTATATGCATGTATTTGAAGATCGTTGGGTCTATCCATCTCAATACAATTCATATATCATATATTGGTATAGATACATTGACGATATTTTTCTCCTATGGAACGGCACGGCTGAACTTTTAGATTATTTTTTTCAGTATCTAAATGGCTGCAATGTTAACATTCAGTTTGAAATGACTCGACATCGATTTGAGATTCACTTCTTAGATGTACAGATTATCAGGAATGCCGGAGGTTTCGAGACAACTATATATGTTAAGCCTACTGATAAAAATACCATACTACACTACTCTAGTTTTCATCCTGGTCATTTAAAGAATAATCTTCCGTATTCTCAACTTTTGCGCTGCCGTAGGATATGTTCATCCTTGCAAGAATTTGAGAAGACAGCAAGATGTATGATAGCTCAATTTCAAGAACGTGGCTACCCCTCTTCTCTCTTAAAGCAAGCATATAAGCGGGCAAAATATAATCATAGAGAATGGTTATTACATCCTAGGTCCTATAACTCATGTCAGTCAACACAGTCTACAACCCTTACATGTGTTTTACCTTTTTCCAGCGTTTCTAGCCGGATGGTGGCTTCTATTCAAAAGAATTGGAAAATTTTTGCAGCACATCCGGTTTTGTCTCAATATCAAGTTCGTATGGCATATCAAAGAGGTCGTAATTTACGAGACCAGCTTTGTTCAGCAGTACCCCGTCAAACAGTCAGTTGTTCCTCTATACATCGACAGTGTGGATGATGCAAATATTGTACCTTAATGGAAAATCAATTGCATTCTCATTTTCAATATAAATATCAGTTGAAACAACCTACTGATTGTAATTCCTCATATGTTATCTATGCACTGTGGTGCCCTTGCCTAATATTGTATATTGGAAAGACCACTCGCTCATTACGCACTAGGTTGGCAGAGCATAAATATAGCATTGGGAAAGCTCGTTTGGAAACTCCACTTATTCAACATTGTAATGTCATGAATCATGTTTTTCAAGAATTTCGCTGTACCGTTATTGAACAATTACTCCCCGACATACGAAGAGGGGATAGGGGACGTATTCTTCTTCAGAAAGAATAACATTGGATCTACAAGATGCATACTCTTACCCCACGAGGTTTAAATGATAAAATTGAGTGGGCTCTTTTTTTCTAAATATTCAGCCAGTAGTCCTGTGAGCTCCGATCTGTTTTTCGGTATATCTGTTTTTTCAGTATATTGCTTTTCGATATATTTTTTGAAATGTGGTACTTTCTTGTTGCTTAGGTTTTTTAAAGCATGGAATTCCTTGTGTTTTTCTGAATTTAATGTCGGTTAGTTGTTTTTTGTTTTTTGCTATGTGAGATTGAGAGTAATAAAAACTGACGGAGTCGTTGACGTCACGAATTCTGTACCAATCACCGTTTTCGGATATCTATTTAAAGAGATTGACGTCAGACGCTATCCGGTAACCTGTGAAGCGAAATGGCATCTCAAGTTTGAATGCTTATTACTCTGTCCCGGATAAAACGCTGGATCCCTGATGAAGCCCTGAAGGGTGAAACAAAAGCTTTTGTAGGATTTTCAGCATAGTTTGATCTTTAATGCAATCCGGTGTTTTGCTCTAAACCCTTGGAAACCTGATAATATGATGCGGGGGGTTTTGAAGCGGCATTTGAAGCAGCGATAGCGCCAAAGATAAGTAACGGATTACTATTGTGTTCAGTTGTGTGACCGATTGTGCACTATCAAAAGTATCTCTATTTCTTTCAGATACTTGAATATCCAGTTCTGGTGCAAGTCGCTGAATTTTGGGAAACATATATTTTTATGGATAGTATGAATATTATGAAAATTATACTATATAAAAATTAAAAAACTAAAAAATTATTTTTGGATAATTTAATAAACTTTATTAAGGTCTTATTGAAGATTGAATCAATTTGATATGAAATTTTAATTGATGTATCGAATCCTAAAAAAGTACTTTTTTAGAAATAACGTATTATGTTGGATTAAATTAAAAAGGGAAGGCCGATGATGTATGAAAAACCTTGAAGCTCTATCCTATGGTGACACCGTTCGCCAAATGAATGGTGTGAGCGTTTACTGAGGCCTGTATACAATTACCCTAATGATAATCTTTTGAACTATACTGTTTATATCTTGATTAGATTTTGCTAAGTAAGGGTGGTGAAAGGAAGTGGTTTTGGTTCACTGGGCAATGAGCCATATGGAACTTTAATGGAAGATTCCTGGCACAGTAATCAAAAAATGTTTCCATATGCCTCTGAGGAATGTACCTAGAAAATCTCCTGCTTTTCTTTGTAAAAATAAGAGATGAGCTAGCCGATTATTGTGTAAAAGAAGGGGTTATATTATGGCAACCTGACTATGCTTAATTATTATTATGACTTACCATATGTTTGTTTATGTTTTATTTGTCTTGATACACTGCACCTTCACAAACACAGCAGGGGGGTGTACAACTTTAAAAAAGAGGGAGGAGACAGAAAGGAATGCCATTAAATAAGACTGAAAAGATAACACAAGCACACTGGGAGAGGACAAGAAGGAGTGCGAAGCCTAAAGGGAGGGGGATTAGGGACTGGAGGGTGGCAAATCGCTATTTGGAAAAGGTGGGTCTGAAACAAGGTTTTGAACTTGGCGTAAGAGGGCTCAATACAGAGGTCAGTGGAAAGTGGAAAGGCAGGTCCGAGAAAGTAGAAGGCAGAGTTGTGGATGGATTCTAGCTGGATGTTTGAGGCAGAGAGAAGGTAAAGGCTATTAGTATGAATGTTACGGAGGACACGATGAGGAGAGTGGAGGTGAAGAACATCAGAGAAGTAGCAGGGGATACTGGTGTGCAGTGCTCAATGGACCAGGATAAGAAGCTTATACTGGACATGGTACTTGAGGGGAAGCCAATAAAAGCAGATTAGAAGTGGAATTACGTGGTCAAAGCTGGAAGCATGTGCAAAGATACAGACAGCTGTGTTTTGTATAAGTTGTAGGTAGTGGAGCTGATACTGTGGAAGGCCCAGGAGAACGATATTGCAGTAGTCGAGTCTAGACATAACAAGGGTGAGTAGAAGAGTAGTCAGAGAAGAGAGAGAGAGAAAGGGATGAATGGCACAAATCTGGCGAAGAGAAATAAATGAGCAACGGACAAAAGATGCAAATTAAAGGACAGAGAGGAATCCAAGGTCACACTCAGAATCAAATCAACTAGAGGAACAATAGAATCGGGGAGAATTGAAACCAGTGAAGGGGATTGGGGACTACCAGAGGGGAACCAAAAAGCTGCTGTCTTTCTGGAGTTAAGATGAAGTTATCAGACATCCAAATGAAAATGTGGGAAAGACAGGTATTTAGTAGCAGAAGGTCAGGGGCAGACAGATCGGTGTAGTGGAATAGAATGATGTCATAGGCATAATAATATACTGAGACACCGTGCTGCTGCACCAGGAGAGTGAGAGGAACCAGAAAGATATTGAAATGAAGGAGAGCCAGAATTGAACCCTGAGGGCATCGCAAGGAAGTGGAAGGGATGAGGAAGATTAGGAACAGGAAAGAACAAAGAAAGATCTGTGAGAGAGAAAGGAATGGAACCAGTGAAGAACCATGTCATGTATACCAAATTCGTGTAGGTGGGAAAGAAGGGTGGAGTGATCAACAAGGTCGAAAACAGATGAGAGATCCAAAGAAATCATGAAAAAAATATTAACATGATCATGGAATTTGTGAATTTCACTCAGAAAGGAAAAAAGAATAGTTTCTGTGCTGTGACCAGTGTAAAACTCAGATTGATGGGGGTGAAGAGCATACGTACAGTCAAGATGAGCAGAGAGCTGGGAGAAAACCAATTTTTCAAGTATCTTGGAGAGAAAAGGGAGGGTGGAGACTGGGCGATAGTGAGCAAGTGAGGAAGGGTCATGAGACGGCGTCTTCAAAATTGGCCGAATTATGGCGTGCTTCCAAAGAGAGAGAAAGGTGCTGGATGACAAACTATTATTAAGAATAAACAGAATTGGGGGCAATAGGACCAGTGAGGGTTTGGTGAGCCAGGAGGAGAGGATGGGGTAGAGGAAACGTGGTCTTATAGGAAGACGAAATGACTTTAAGGAGTTTAGGTGGCATGATCATGCAGAAGGTGGACTAGATATGAGAGAAGGAGGAGAGGGGAGAGAAGGGGAAATCACAGGAGCTGGGTGATGGAGAAAGAGGGTTGGGAGAAGTGGCGACAGGGGAGGAGGGCAGTTTGTGAAAGTAGCGCAGAGGGACAAGGCTTTGTTCTTGAAGTGGTGAGCGATAAGATCTGGACCAGAGGAAACAAAGGGGAGGACTGCAAGACGCAAGAATGGAGTAGAGTTGGTGAGTAGAGTTGGAAGACAAGAAAATGAGATCAATGTAACAAGCACAAATCAAATTAAAGAATGGAGTGACTTTCAGAAAATTGGTGACAAACAAATCATAGACATCATCTCAAATCTCAACACAACTACCTCCCCTCTAGATCCATGCCCAGCAGCATGGCTCAAGGCAATAAAGCAAGACGTTGCACAGTATATAGTCCACATTGTGAATCAATCACTTCTACAAGGAATTATGCCAACTCAACTTAAGAAATCACTCATAAGGCCTATCTTAAAAAACAAAACACTCGACAAAAGCCTCATACCGACCAATATCCAGCATATCCTTCCTAGCCAAAATCGTTGAAAAGGCAGTACAGCAACAGCTCCAAGACCACGTCGACGACTCAAGAGCCTTAGATGACCATCAATACGGTTTTCGTCAGCATCATGGAGTGGAAACGCTACTCATAACACTCCTTAACAACCTTCTCACTGGACTAGAAAACAAAAAGAAGATGTTTGTACTCATTTTTATAGACATAGCAGCCGCTTTTGATACAGTTCACCACAAAACACTCATCGATAGGCTTGAAACCATTGGAATATGTGGAACCCCCCTGAAATGGTTCACATCCTACATAACAAGCAGAATGCAGCAGGTGCTCTTTAACAACGAAACAGCTGAACCATTCCCGCAAAGCCAAGGAATACCCCAAGGCTCGGCGCTTTCCACCCTACTAGACCAGTTTGTGCAATCTTTCAGAAATACAAGATCAGCTACCACTTGTATGCAGATGATGTAATGCTTTATACCCAACTGGACGAAAACAAGCCAAATTACAATCAACTAGAAGAATGTTTATGTGAACTGCAAGCCTGGCTAAAGCAAAACAACATGTCCATAAACCATACAAAAACTGAGGTAATGTACATCTCCAGTAAAACAGACTTCAACCCTCCGCCAACAGTCACCCTGAATAACATCATCTACAGCACAAAGAATGAAATAAAATATCTCGGAGTCACGTTTGACAACAAACTAAAGATGGATAAACACCTCCAGAATACCAATAGAGCCATATTCCATAAACTAAGAATCCTCCAGCCACTCCGTAACATCATTGAACAACACGACTTCAGAACAGTGGCACAAGCACTCATCACGCCCCATTACTGTAACGCCATATTGCAGGGGCTACTAAAGAAAACCCTGAATATACTACAAATGGCACAAAATGTTACAGCCAGGATCATCATAAAAAAGAGCTTCACAGAACACATCACACCAGTCCTAATTGAGCTTCACTGGCTCCCAATTACCGCCCGCATAAAATACAAACTCCCTAGTAACCACATTCAAACTTATACACAACATAGCGCCGTCATTCCTAACCAATCTCATCAGCGCTCAAACTCACAATAGAAGCAGAAGAACCGCCAACTTAAACACTCTCAGTGTCCCAAAGAGTATAAGAACGGCCAAGATACACACCAGCAACAGAGCATTCTCTTACATTGCACCCTTGCTATGGAATCAACTGCCACATGGCATGCGTGCAATCAACAACCTAACAGACTTTAGGAAAAAAACCCACCTATTTATAACTCACTATAATCTAACAGAGTAAATAATAACCGGAATACAAAGGGTCAACCGTATCCATGACACTAGAGTGACTTTACAATATGACTTTAAGGGATTTGAACACCATGTAATGCATCTAGGTTAATGCATATCCCCCCAGTTTAGTTGTAATTAGTGTAACAGATTGTATATATAAAACTGCAAGTTGTAAATATTGTAACAATATGTATATATGTAATTGCACCTGTAAATATTGTATCAGATTTTTGTGCAGTGAGAACCCAGTGTGAATCTTGGCATGCAATCATTCTGTATTAACTGTTGACTACCCCTCCTGATATGTATAGTCAACCGCTGCTGATCGCTGGAAGCAGCGGTATACAAATGTTCTCTAAATAAATAAATAAATAAAATAAGTTCTTTTGGCAGCATGAATCATGAAGCGGTAGTGATGGTGGAACTGTTTTAAGAGCTTAAGTGAATAAGAGGAGGGGTGATTCCGCCAGGCACGCTCTGCATAGTGGAGATGCATGCGATGGAGCTGAAGGCCATAATAGTACCATGGATGAATGTGTTTAACCAGCCGGTGATGGGGGGGCGAGGAGGGACGATATCATCAAGTGCTGTGGTCAGTTTTGTATGTCAAAGCTGGACTTGGGTATCAACTGGGAGGGAGGGGAAGTCAGGGATAAGGACGGCATCAGAAGACGGGATGAGCTCAAGAATACGCAAGGTAATGTTGCGGGAGAGAGAAGTATGGGAGACCTCAGGAGAATGGCTGGCAGTAAAAGAAAGGGTAGGCAAGTGGGCCAGAAAAGCAAAGAAGAGCATTGATGGTCAGACTAGGGAATGGCAGAGGCTGAGAGAGTTCTTTCTGGGCTTGCCCCTATCTCCCAAGAAATGGAGCGCTTCATATGCAAACCATCAGCTACAGTACACTTCTGATGCACCTTTAAAGAGTTAAATTGTGATTAAAGCCTAAAATGTGATCCAAACTTTTCTGTATCAAAAGTTCTTGAATAAATTCATTTTATTTAACTTTTCCTGTCCCCTTGGACTTATTCTCTTTTGTGCTCTCTCTTCTGTAGGATGAGAGTAAACTTAGCATTTTGTTCCAACATCTTTCTTCTGTTTACCCAAGTACGATGGCTATTTCCCTCCATGTGTCTTCCTTCAGATTCAATTTATAGTAATTTATGTCCTTTGGATCCCACAATACAGTATGGTATTTATAAATCTCTGTCAGGTGCAAGGCACTTTCTTCCATCCAGTTGTCCATGTTCGCAAGCACATACTAGTTGAGAGGAATGCCAGAACTTGTCTTGATCATCTCTTGGAAAAGCATGAGCTAAATGCTAATAATAAATATTTTTAAAAGTCCCAACTGACACTGTGCGTGCCTTTATATTCGCGGCAAAAAACAACGGTGTTTGGATCCAACCGAGCATGAAGTGATGCACTCAGGATGCGCACATGCCATTCGCAAACACATCCCAACTACACAAAATGTTGCAGGCTAGGTTGTATTGTCTGTTGCTTTGCACCTAGTGAATATGCACCGTAAGAAGGTATAGGATCATGTTACTACAGTTTTGGACACCACTCACTGGCTCCCTTTGGAGATTCATATTCTTTTTAAAATGTTTTATTTATCAGGCTCTATATTGTGATAGTCCAACCTGTTTGAAATCTTATTTATTCCTGTATGTTTCAGTCAGAGTTTGCACTCTTCCAACAGACACTTCTTGTGGTGCCTGTGAGTGTTAGGCTGACATGCACGTCTTTGCATTCTTTTGCTATTCAGGGTCCCTGCTTGTGGAATAAACTTTCTCTTTTGATTTGCAAAATAAACTCCTATTTGACTTTTCATAAGAGAGTAAAAGCTTGGTTATTTAGTGCTGGGGAGAGGAGAAGAGAATAATTTTTTCTTCTTGTTGTATAGTATTTAAAAGTTTTGGTAACTTGCCTTGTAATGTAGGATAAGGCATGTGTATCAAGTTTGTGAAAATAAAACTAAATATTTATTTGTTGGATGTGCGGGGACAGACAGTGCAGTCAGGGACCAGCTGACAACTCCCGTGTTGAACTGTACGTGTTCTCCTTCAGTCGGGGACATATTACTCTCTGCCTCTATACTCTCATTACTTTGGCTTTTCTTGGGCCACTCTTCATCATCCTCTTGCTTTGCATCTTTGTGGGTGCCTCAGACTTAGCATTGTACAACTTTTATGCTCCTTAAATGCAATGCCAGTTTGTTATCACCCTTCCAGCTGTGTGGCTCTGCAAGCAATGTGCTTTGGCTTTTCCTGGGACACTCTTCATCCTCCTCCTGTTTTGCAGCTTTGTGGGTACCTTGTCATTGCATGACTTTTCACCCTCCCTAAATGCCATGCTAATTTGTTGCTACTCTTACTACCACTACTATTACTACTTATCATTTGTATAACACTACAAGGAATACACAGCACTGTATATATACATTTAAGAGACAGTCCCTGCTCTGGACAGCTTACCATCTAATCAAGACAGACAATATTACAACTAAGGACTAGGGAAAGATAAAGATACATATAGGTGGTGAGCAGGAGAACAAGGGGATCAGGATCCAAAAGGAGTCTTGAAGAGGTGGGTCTTTAGCTGTGTGGCTAGCTGTGTGGCTCTGTGATCAGTGTGCATTGAGTCTTCCTGGGCCACTCTTCATCCTCCCCCTGCTTTGCATCTTTGTGGGCCTGTGTTCTGCTATCTGCTTTGATGTGCAGGTCCTAACAACCCAAGTCTGGGGGACACAGAACCCAGTACAAAGGGGGGGGGGGGAGACACTATCAACCTGCCGCTGTCAATGAGCCTTAAGCTCTCTCTTCAAAGTTCTTTTCAAATGTCCATTATTGGACTTGTTCTAGCAGGGGAATGCAACTATGGTTAACCCTTCACCAAAGAATGGTATTTCTGTCAGAAGGGTTGCTCATAGAGCGTTGACAGAGGAAGGGAGCACCTACCTAGCCAATCTGATAGTCAAATTAATTCTAGCTATCATGGGATGGCAATTTGCCCTCACATCCATCATCCACCATTACAGTACTTATCGACTAAAAAACTGTACTTGTTGAGTCATCACCTAAGAAAACTTTAGATAGTTCTGAATGACTGGAATGCAGTCCATGAATGTTTCCTCCACCCCAAAGGGGGGGGGGGGGTGGCAGGTGGGTCTTCCTTTGTATTTAATGTTCCAATGCTGAGACCAAAGTTCTCAGTGCCAGGATTCTAACTTGCAGTTACACTGCTTAGTTGAACTCACCCCACTCTACTGGCTTGGACTCATGCTGACTTTTCTGTTCTTGTGTTGGCTCTCCTCTACTGTTTTGGGCTTTCTTGCCAATCTGGGTGCTGTTTTGATCCTCCTGGCATCATTTAGAGCCTTCCAGCTGATATGGTTGCTGTGCTTTATTGATCCTCCTGGCATAATTTAGTGACTTCCAGCTGAAAAGGTTGCTGTGCTGGCCCTCCTGACATAATTTAGGACTTTCCAGATAATCTGGATGCTGTGCTGCTTTGGTCCTCCTGGCCAATTTGAGGTCTTTCTGCCAGTCTAGATGCTGTGCTGGTTTCCTTGCCATTTTACCCTTCTCAAAGTGCCTTAGTGTGCTTGTGCCAGTTGTGGTGCTGCTTTGTCGTCTTCCCTATCTGAGGTGTTCACTGTGTTCTTTCTAACGCTTTGGCCTTCTGATAGTGGTTTCTAGTACTCATCCTGCAACTAGCAGTACTTTTCACCCCTCATCTGGTGCCCTGGGGGGGTCTGTGAAATTCTCGATGGCTTGTAGTGCTCTTACAGATGCCATCAAGTTTGAAGCAGGTTGGATTGAAAATAAATGGCAAAACTAACTGTTTCATAGCAAAAACGTTCCCACATAGACTTTAATGGGGATGAAGAGGACATATAAACAAATGGATTAATTCCTGAACATTAACTGAATAGGTATATTCGGACAAACAAAAATTACCCAAAAAATATTTGACATACACGTGTCTGGTGGCTGGATGTCTTTACAAAATACTAGTGCAAATACAGCATCAATCATAGCTGTATTTGCATTAGTATTTGCATTTACATTTGCTTGGAAATAGGCATAAATGTCTACACATAGAGTACATGAGTACTATACACATGTAGATTAGAATATTTTATAATCAATGAGTGTACTTCATGACTCACTTGTACTCTGCCCAGACCACTCCCCCAGCAATACCTACAGTAAAAGTATGCGCATTCATACCACATGCATACTTTTTTGTTTGAGGTAATTTTATGTCATTGTATGTGCATATTTTGCCACATATATCTGAGAAAAGGCATGAGCTAAAATCAAATATTTGCAAAAATGACTTTATAAAATTACTCCATAAAGGGTAATTTCATAACATAGCATCTGTGTTAATAGAGCATGAAGACATCAGTTTTTAACCTGTTTTATAAAGACACAAAGGGCCCGATATTCATTTGCTTGGATCTTGGAAGGGCTATGCGCCAACAGGAACATAGCCCTCCCTGCTGACCTCCAAACTGGATATTCAATGGCATGGCCAGACCTGGAAACCGCCGAAGCTGTGTAGCAGCTACATTGGCTGCTGCACGGTTAGCAATCATCACCACAAAGATAGGCGAGGGTTTTCCTCATCTATCTTTAAGGTGCTGATCGCTAACCGGGCAGTAGTCAATATTGCTACTGCACGGTTAGTGCCATTCCTCACTTTGCCCCACCTCGGAATGCCTTCAATATGCCCTGATGTTAACCGGATCGCATCGGGGCATGTAGGGGACTTAGATGGGGATATTCAATGGTACTATGTAAGTGCTGTTGAATATCTCTAAGGCATTTAAACAGTTTACTGGGCTTTAAATCATGTAAATGCCTTTTGAATATCGGGCCCATATAGACCAATTCCGTAGGTGCACATCCGGGCCGTATGGATGTCCAGAAATCCGGATGGCCTGGAGATGCACCCAATTCTGCTTCCACGGGGGCTAGACATCCCCACAGCAGCAGAATAATGGCGTAGGGCCTGGACATCCAGGCTGTGCCCCTATTCCAGCACCCAGGATATCCAGGCACTTCCCCAGTTAACTCAGCCTAGCTTCTGCATGGAGCAGGTGCCGTAGTGTCCCATTGCCATGGCACCATGGCTCCATAAGGAGCTATGATCCCCGGCAGTCACATCAATGTTCATTTCCCCCCCACCCGACCCCTTGTTGCAAACCATGGAGTCTACTTCTGCCGCCATCCAAGGGGAAATATTCTACCTCTGAGGTAGAATAAGTCCCCTGTCCATATGGCCGACCTTGGTAATACAGGACTGACAATGGAATCGGCCCTGTATGTCAAGGATAGGGGTCACACCTCCGGCCCGCCTTCGCTCCTCCCTCAGCCCATCCCCTCCCGCCCCTGTACAGAGCTCCCCGCACATCTCTGTTGTACGTGCGGAGAGTTCTATAGGTTAAATCGGCACCCTGGCGTTTAGCAGGAATATACATCCAACCCGGATGTATATCCCCGCTAAACACGGGTCAGAATCTACCCCATAAGCACCTACACTTGTGATCAACATTATTGGCAGCCTTGCAGTTCAATCCCTTAATTTCCAATATCTCTTAAAAACAAATGGCCAGTGAAATGGTTTTGGACTATATATGCACAATTATTTGACACATAAAAGAAATAAATGAAACAAGACCAATTAAAAAAAGGAAATAGGATAAAGTATAAAAATTGGGACATTGCCAGGACATGATTATTGGCACCCTTATAAGCAATACAAATCAGTTTGAACAGAAAAAACATATTCTCATTGCGGTAAAATTAGACACAACTGTGATCATTTCTCAATACTCACATCAATCAACCCATGAATGATGGCTCTAATGTTTAAAATGGCCATATTCACTCCCTGTTCCATTTTCACAATGGTGAAGACAAGACAACAGCCTGAGACAGTCAGAAAAGCTATTTTCACCAAACATCAAACTTCAAAGGGCTACAAAGCCATCTCCAAAGACCTTGGGATTCCTGTGTCTACAGTTTGCAATGTTATTAAGAAGTTTTCTGCTTATGCAACTGTCTAGAACTCCCAGGACATGGTGGGAAGAGGAAAATTAATCCAAGAAGGCTTCAAAGGTTAGTGCGAACTATTGGAAAAACACTATGTACAGCATCTAAAAGGCTGACCTAGAGCAATCTGGGATGGTGGTTTCAACCCACACCATAAGCTGGGCACTAAACAAAGAAGGACTTCATGGGCAAAGGCCAATGAGGACCCCACTGCTTAAAGACAGACATAAAAAGCCATACCTGATCTTTGCCCAAACTCATCTTGAAAAAACACAATCCTTCTGGAAAAATGTTCTGTGGACAAATTAAATCATACTTGAGCTCTTTGGCAATGCAGACCAGCAATACATTTACAGGCGCAGAAATGAACCTTATAAGGAAAAAAATACCCTTCCTACAGTTAAATATGGTGGAGGTTCCATAATGTTGTAGGGTTGTTTTGCTGCTTCGGGAATTGGAGGTCTGGGACGTATTAAAGGAATCATGAAATCAGAGGACTACCAAAGTAGTTTGGAGTGAAATGTGCTACCTAGTGCCAGGAAGCTAGGTCTGGGTCAAAGGTCATGGGTTCTCCAGCAGGACAATGACCCAAAACATTTATCCAAAAGTACAAATGAATGGTTAAAAAGGAACAAATGGACTGTTTTAACTGGCAAGCAATGAGTCCTGATCTCAATCCAATCAAGAACCTTTGGAAAGAGCTGAAAACTGCCATTGGTAAAAGGAATCCTGGAAACATTCATGAGCTGGAACAAATCACAGTTGAAGAGTGGGAGAAACTACCAGCAGACAGATGTACAAAACTTATAGAGGACTACAAGAAATATTTGGAGGCTGTCATCACTGCCAAGGGTTTTGCAACCAAATATTAGTGAGGAGTGCCATTAATTCTATTCAGATCATATTTTGTTTTTTTCCTCAAAAATGATTATGTCTACATTGCACAAACATCTTTTTTTGTTGTATACCTTTGAACATACTAATAAAATATTATGATGACATACAGTTGGAATATTTCCAATTATTTCTCAAGATATTGTAAACAACATACCTAAATTGCAAGGGTGCCAATAATGTTGACCTGTATGTATCTATAAATTATTTATTTATTTGAGTTTATATACCACTTTGTCATCATAATTAAAGCTTTTAAATTTAACTTAAGAACAACTTAGAACATTTTACAGTAAACATAAGTGATACAAACATTGCAACTGTTATAAACATAAATAAATTCAATAATCTAGAAACTTATTAAATGAGAAATGCATGATAATATTGAACATACGGAGGTGTGACAAAAAAGAAACGAGACTGTCCCATAAATGTTTTATTACAAAATCTACAGAGAAGTTACGTATTGTCCCCCTGTTGTTAAGTGCCGTCAAGTCGGTGTCGACTCATGGCGACCTTCTAGATAGTTGTCCTAAATTGTGTTCAGTCTTCAGTCAGGCGGCTTATTGTTGACAGACCGGTACCTGTAGCTGCTGTTATTGTATTGATCCATCTCATTGCTGGCCTTCCTCTTTTGCGTTTACCTTCTATCATGCCAACCATGATGTCTTTCTCTAATGATCTCTCTCTTCGCATGATGTGTCCAAAGAATGAAAGTCGAAGTCTTGACATCTGAGCTTCTAAAGAAAGCTTAGGTTTGATCTCCGCTAGTACTGACTGGTTTGTTCTTTGGGCAGTGCATGGTATACACAGTATTCGCCGCCAGCACCATAATTCAAAGGCATCAATTTTCTTCCTGACTATCTTTTTCACTGTCCAGCTTTCACATCCATATGATGTTATTGAAAATACCATGGCTTGAACAAGTCAAATCTTTGTATGGAGTGAGACATCTCTGCTCTTGAGAATCTTGTCTAGGTCTTTCATAGCCATTCTGCCAAGAGCAATGCGTCATCGGATTTCTTGACTGCTTGTTGCTTCTTTATTGATAGTTGATCCAAGTAGGTTAAAGTTGTTCACAATTTTAATTTATTCTCCTTCGATGATGAACCTGTTGATTTTGCCAGTTGTCATGATCTTTGTCTTCTTTACATTAAGATGCAGGCCCATTTTGAGACTATCTTCTTTGATCATGAGAAGTAAATGTTTCAGATCATTTTCACTTTCAGCCAGTAATATGGTATCATCAGCATAGCGAAGATTGTTGATGAGTCCTCCACCAATCTTCACACCTCTGTTGCCTTCATACAATCCTGCTTCTCTGATGACACAGGTACACTACCAAAAAACTGCCTCCAGTTTTGCAACTGATTCCTATAGATTTTGGGGTGCTGAATCCAGGAAAAATAGCCAAAATGTTCCATCACGTCACGTTTTCTTGCAAAATTAGATTTCTTACCCATATAAGGAATGTTCACATAATTTCTTTTTAGCCGACTGCAGTTTATTTTCTTGGCCCAAAATAGAGGTTGTAATGGTTAACTGTATTCATTTTATACATTAACAGGACAATTGGGAGACGGGGGGCTAAATCCAGTACTCGTGCTGGCGCATGTTCTTTCCTGTTCGACTCGCCTCGTTCGCTCGCTCAAACACGGTGGTTGCGACATGAACGTTCCTGTCAAATTTCAGTTTCTTGCAAGTTCATTATTACCTTTTGTTTGCTCAGTCGTAATCCAGCTTTATTCCGAAGTGGTTCACTACAGTTGTAGTTTGCAGTGCTGTGTATTTGTGATGGCTCACAGAGCCAGAGGTTGCATCAACTCTCTGGACAGTTTTTGTTTTATTTGTGGGGAATATACCGTGAAAAAGCGGCAGAGGAACATTTCTGCATTTATTAAAAAAGTATATTTCGGGGGGCGGAGCCTGATGTCCAGCGGGTAGGACGCTTTGCGTTGAAGCTCCCGAGAGGCCTACTCAGAATCCTGACTTAATACCTATATAAATTTACTATTTCGCTCCGAGCTGACCGGGGCACCTCGGGGGGGATGGCGGCCCATAAACCAGCGCGCTTGGACTTCGGGTCTCCTTCTTCTTCTCACGGAAAACGCTCCAAAACAGAGGTGTCCTCCCCACAGAAGATGGTTCCATTTCGTGAAAACCCCGCAATGCACCTGGAGATTTTGGAGGAAATACGCGGCGTGAAGGAATTGGTGCAGTCCAATGGAGAAGCGCTTCGAGCCATGCGAGAAGACTTTGGAGTGCTCCAGGACCGACTTGAAGGTCTTTCATTACGGCAGGACAATATGGCGGGGGTCCTCGACTCGCACGAGGTGCGCTTGGGCAAACTGGACAAGGCTGAGCGCCAGATACAGAATCTTCAAAAGGAGTTGGAAGATAGCAATAATCGCGCCCGTCGCAACAATGTGAGGCTCCTCGGAATGCCGGAGGGGGTGGAAGCAGGAGATATAAGAGAATTCTTGCTCAAAATTCTTCCCTCCTTGCTGAAGATCACTTTTCACAGAGAACTGGAAATCGATCGAGCACACCGTGTTCCTGCCCGCATGGCGCTCAACCGCACGACCCCCCGGCCTATTATCTTTAGCTTGCTACGATATCAACAAGTGGAACAAATTTTACATGCTGCCCGAGCGAATCATCATTTGGAATTTGAAGGTCGTAAGGTCTCCTTCTTTCCTGATTTGGCAAAGCCTACCGTTGACCGTCGGAAGAAACTCCTTGCTCTTCGCCCTCGACTTCAACAGCTACAGGCTCGCTTTGGCCTGTTGTATCCAGCGAAGCTCCGAGTGACTCTCCACAACCAGACCAGGACGTTCGAGGATCCTGATCTACTATCAACATTTTTGGACTCCAAAGAAGCAGAGCAGATGCGCTAATCCCAAATCTTGGACTCTTATCTGCTGGCTCTGTCCGCCATTTTGAAGGGCCCGATGCGGCGGTCATAGCCCAGCACAGAAATAGCCTGGACTTTCTTTCTTTCTCTGTATGACTTTTGTCTTTGGTCTCCTATCCCTTCATGATGTGTGCCTCGGTCGGATTCGGAGCACGCACAGTCCTACAGGTTATATGTTTTTTCAATTTCGGCCTTCTCTGGGGCTTCTCCCCGCAGACACATGGTCGCCAGTAATTTTGGGGGTTTTGCTTCTCCTCTACCGTACTGCGGTTTTCTTTGTTAATGTGGGGCGCTTCATTGTATTATATTAGCTTATTTTTCCTATGTCATGTGTACAGCCAGATACAGTCAGTTTGAGGGACACAGTGAAATTATGTGTGCTATCATGCTCAGAATTTTAACTTTTCTGAATGGCCTTATGTAAAATCTTATTATTCATTGTCAAAGGCATTACTGGTCCACTCAAAGGAAAGAAAATCCTTAGCTATCTTAGCCACGAGCATGTTGATTTGGTGTTTCTTCAGGAAACGCATTACACTCTGCTGAAACACTGAAACTCAATGCTAGGCCTCACATGGTAGCTGCCTATTCTCCCACCGTTTCCAAATGGTACGGGATAGCCATTCTGGTTAAGAAGTCTTTGCACGCTACTGTACCTGATATTAGCGCTGACATGGAGGGTAGATGGGCCCGTGTACACCTTAAGTTTGGAGATAGTGAATTCACGTGTATTTGCACTATGCCCCGACTGTGGACAACCCTGCTTACTATGCAAGTTTTGCGTAGTTGGCCTCGGCCTCCGCCAATGCTCCATTAATACTTGGTGGCGATTTTACTCAAGTGTTCCCTCAATCTTTTCTTCTCAAACAAGGTGCTCGTTGTTTGGAAGCTCCAGTACCGAGCAGACCTGTGTGGCTAGATATAGTAGCGGGCCTTTGCTCACCGATTCCTCTTACCTTACTCCCTGGTATGACTCTCCCATTAGACTCCCACTATCCACCAATGCTTTTCGACACTTTAGGTGCCTTTAATACTCTTATGCAACCTTTCGACTCCCGACTCTGGTCAGTGCAACTTCAGTATTGCATTCGGAGCACTAGGGTACTCCCGCCATCGGCACTCTCTGCATAAGGTTGATTGGAGACTTCCGATCTCTCGGTAGTTCACCGGGTGTAGCATCCAATTTTACTAAACCTTATGTAATGCTATCACTAGAGATACCTCTATAGCGCAGAAAGCCTGGGAGAGAGAATTGCATGTGACTTTAACCTCGGAGCAATGGAGCCTTATCTGGAGCAGAGGGACACGGGTTCCCGACCCGCCTCACTCACTCAGACCCTCTTCTTTCTAGCCCACCGGTGTTTTTACACTTTTCACAGATTAGACAAATGGAACACTACTCAGGGTAATGGTTGCTGGACACGTCCTGTGGCCATTGGTTTATTACTTCATGTTATGCATGAATATCCCGCACTACAGTATAACTGGCGTCGGGTCTGGGGTCGTATTTAGTCTATATTGCACTCTCAGGAGTCCCTTTCTTGGAGGATAGTGGGACTTCGCCCAGTTGCGGGGATCCCCTCTCTCCCAAAAAATGGCTTATCTCCTTTTGAACTTTATGCTTGGCATTGCTATTTCCCTAATTAAGTAATACTGGGAAATTAGTTCCCATCTGAGCCTCAATGAATGGTGGAATCATGCCTGTCTCTACAGTAAATATGAACAAATATCTCGTCTGTTCGCTTCCTCCGTTCAGACTCCTTCTCATTGGTCTCAATGGAAGATGCTCAATGAATATGTACATTTTGCTAAATGCTCTCATCTGACTGTCTAACTTTGTATATATCTCTGTCTCATGATCATGCTGTATTGTGGATACTTTTTTGATCGTTTGATGTATAATCACTGTTAATTGGAAGCGCTCACATGCTGATACAAACGGGTAGAAAAGAAGCACCGGGGTGGGGGGTAATGGGTTTACTTTTCCTTATTGTATACTTGTTTTGTCTCTTTCGGTGTGTTGTTTCTTTTGTTTGTTGCAAAATGAAAATAAAAGTTTAAAAAAAAAAAAAAAGTATATTTCGCCTATTTCGGTTTGAAGTTAGGCGATCAAGACAAACCGTGGGCTCCTCACAAAGTGTGCAAGACATGTGAGGAAGATCTACGCTTATGGATGAAAGGTAAAAAACAAGCATTACGTTTCGGAATACCTATGATGTGGCGTGAACAAAGAGACCACAGCAGTGACTGCTATTTTTGCTCTTGCATTGTGAAGGGATACAACTTAAAAAATAAGAACGTAATAAGTTACACCAACCTTCCCTCAGCAATTAGGCCTATGCCTCATAGCAACGAAGTACCTGTGCCTGAACCACCAAAATCTTTGGATCATATTTGTGTGGACGGTTCTGATCATGATGAGACTCATCAGATGGCTTTTCCCGATGAGTCCAGTACTTCCGAGTTTGAAACTGAACCAGATCCGAAACCTGAACTTTTCTCTCAAGCTGAATTGAATGATTTAGTCCGGGATTTAGGACTCCCAAAAGATGCTGCCCAACTGCTAGGTTCTCGGCTTAAACAGAAAAATCTATTGTCACCAGGAACAAATTTTTATTGGTACCGCAACCACGAGACACAATTTTTGAAGTATTTCAGCAAAGAGGAAGATTTGGTATTTTGCAACGATATATACGGAGTGATGGAAAAGTTTAAACTCAAGTATGATCCTGCTGAATGGCGGCTGTTCATTGATTCGTCAAAAGACAGCATAAAAGGTGTTCTTCTTCATAATGGCAACACATTCGCTTCAGTTCCTATTGCTCACTCTGTTATTCTCCAAGAAAAATACGAGAATTTGGCCCTGATTCTTCAGAAGATTCGTTATGATGAGCATAAGTGGATGATTTGTGGAGACTTTAAAATTCTATCCATGCTATTAGGGCAGCAATCCGGTTTCACCAAATATCCCTGCTTCCTTTGCTTGTTGGATAGCCGGGCCCGCGACCTACACTGGGGGAAAAAAGACTGGCCAATTCGGGAGTATTTGAGACCCGGTGAGAAAAATGTTCTTCATGAGAGCTTGGTACCTCGTGATAAAATTCTATTACCACCTCTCCACATTAAGTTGGGTCTCATTAAGCAATTCATCAAGTCCCTTCCAAAAGATGGTGAGTGCTTTTGGTACCTTTGCTCAAAGTTCCCCCGACTTTCTGAAGCAAAGCTAAAGGAAGGAGTGTTTGTTGGCCCTGATATAAGGAAACTCATTTCAGATGGAGCATTCGCTGAAACGATGTCTGAGAAGGAAAAAGAAGCCTGGGATTCCTTCAAGGATGTTGTTCTCAAATTCTTGGGGAACAGGCGGGATGAGAACTATAAGGATATTGTTGCCAGGATGCTCAATGCCTTCAAAGAACAAGGCTGTAACATGAGCCTGAAAGTCCATTTCTTGTACTCCCATGTGAACTACTTTCCCGAAAACTTGGGGGCGTACAGTGAAGAACAAGGTGAAAGGTTTCACCAGGACATCAAGGACGCACAGAGAGAAGGTACCAAGGAAGATGGAACACCACTATGATGGCTGATTTCTGCTGGTTGCTGCTGCAGGAAACCCCAGATGAAAAATACGCCAAGCAGCGCACCAAGAGAAGCATTCGGGGGAAGAAGAAACGGGCCCACCGGGAGATTGATTGACCCAAGAATGACTTTAAAATCTAAACTGTGTTGATAAATATCGTGTTTTTACTAAACTTTGAAATAAAAATTTGCTAGTTATTACCACAGTGTCGGATCTCATTTATTAAAATTTTATTTTCACACCATCGGGTGTTTGTCTTCATGTATTGCAATGGTGCGGTTTGCGTTTTCTATTCTTACATACATACCTGTACAACATTTTTTGCACATTTCTTTGCTTTGCTTTGTGTCTAACCTCGCTCTTATATGCTCAATGTTTGTGCACATGTATGTGGCTGTTTTAAGTGCAGACAATTTTGCTACCATCACAGTGTGTTTTGTTGACATTACTCTTTTCTTATGTGCTGCCTTGTTACAATTTTCTTTATTCTTATTTGAATAACTACTAAACAATTAGTATAAAGAATTCATCCAAGAAACTTTTATCTCGATCGCACTCAATCTGAAACGTTCACCTCAAACTGCTAACCCAATGTAGCAAAAAATCTGTACGTGATGGAGCAAATTGGTTACCAGTTTTGGATTCAGCGCACCAAAAAACGTAAAAATCAATCGAAACATTAGAGGCAGTTTAAAAAAAAATTTTTTTAGTGTACCTGTGTGATTTGTTCTGCATATAAATTAAATAGGCAGGGGGAAAGTATGCAGCCTTGTCTTACCTTTGCTTATTTTAAACCATTCTGTTTCTCCTTGTTCCGTTCGAACTGTTGCTTTTTGATCAATGTATAGATTGTGCAAGAGAACGAGCAGGTGTTCTTGTATATCCATGCTTCTTAATGTGGCCCAGAGTTTCTCATAGTTTACACAGTCAAAAGCCTTGCTATAGTTGATAAAGCACAAATAGATATCCTTTTGGTATTCTTTAGTCTTTCCAAGGATCCATCTCATATCTGCGATGATGTCTCTCGTTCCTCGCCCTTTCCTGAACCCTGCTTGCACTTCAGGTAGTTCTTGTTCCAGGTATGGTTGTAGTCTCTGTTGAATAATCTTCAGTAGAATCTTGCTGGCATGTGGAATCAGAGCGATTGTGCGATAATTTCCACAGTCAGTTGGATTACCTTTCTTTAGCATTGGTATAAACAAAGATCTTTTCCAGTCAGTTGGCCATGATGTTGTCCTCCAAATTTCTTGGCAGAGCCTTGTAAGTATGGTAACAGCTGCATAAGATTGCTGTAATAGTTCTATGGGAATGCCATCAATGCCGGGTGCTTTGTTCCTTGATAAGGCTTTCAATGCTGCTTCAACTTCTTCTTTCATCACCAATGGTTCCGGATCATAAGATAAGGTTGAAATGGCTGTTGGTCCACTTCATCTTTATCATATAAAAACTCTGTATATTCTTTCCAACTTTTCTTGATCTTCTAAGCATCATTCAACATAGAACCCTGAGCATCTTGTAACATTCCAATTCGAGGCTGGAATTTTTTCTTTAACTCTCGTAGCTTTAGGAAAGCCGATCTTGTTCTTCCCCTAATAGTTTCTGCTTCTATTTCCTTGTATGTGTCATTGTAGTACTTTTCCTTGTCCTGTCTTGCTGCACGTTGGAAATCTCTTTTGAGCTCTGTGATTGTCTTTCTTTCTCCTCTGGCTTTAGCTTCTTTGCGTTTCTGGGCAATTTTCAGAGTTTTTCTGTCATCCATTTTGACCAGTTTTGCTTTTTCACCTTTTGTAGAGACTTCTCGCTTTCTTCCAACACAACCTTCTTGATGTCATTCCATAACTCTTCTGGAACTCTGTCATTTGTATCAAAGCAGCAAATAAATTTTGCAGGCAGTCTTTAAATTCCAATGGTATATTCTCAAGGTTATATTTTTCTGCATTCATGAGTGGTTTGCTCTTTTTCAACTTTAGAATGAGTTTGCATACTAGTAGTTGATGATCTGTACCACAGTCAGCTCCAGGTTTTGTCTTTGTTGATGTTATAGAGCTTCTCTATCATTGACTTCCATAGATGTAGTCAATTTGATTTTTATAGAATCCATTGGGTGAAGTCCATGTATATAGCCGCCGCTTGTGTTGCTATAAGAAGGTGTTTGAGATGAATAGATCGTTGATCTTTCAGAATTCTATCCATCTTTCTCAAGCTTCATTTATGTTGCCAAGTCCATATTTTCCAAGCACTTAGCCTTCTTCTTTGTTGCCAACATTTGTGTTCCAGTCACCCATGACTGTCAAGATATCCCCCCCCCCCCAGAGTTAATGCACTTCTGTATTCGCTTCTGCCACGTATGAAAGCACTCGGTAAAGTCCTCCTCCTTGAGGTCCCTCAGCTCACTCGTCACAGTGGCATTGATCTCTTCTACAGAAGTGAAATGAGTTCCTTTGAGCACAGTTTGCAGCCTGGGGAAGAGCTAGAAGTCATACGGTGCAAGATATGGGGAATAAGGAGGGTGGTCGAGAGCTGTGATCTGTTTGTTGGTCAAGAACTGACTCACACTGAACGCGGTATGTGTGGGCACGTTGTCATGGTGGAGAAGCCATGACTTGTCTGTTCACAGAGCCCACCTTCTGCAGTCATGGAGGCAATTGAGGACCTGCTGGTAGAAGTGCTGGTTGACTGTCTGACCCTCAGGCACAAACTCATGATGGACCACTCCCTTCTGGTCGAAGAATGCAATCAGCATGACCTTGATCCTTGATTTGGACATGGGCGCCTTCTTGGGTCTGGGTGACAGTCAAGTCTTCCACTGCAGGCTCCGACTCTTGCTTTCAGGGTCATACTGGAAGATCCAAGTTTCATCTCCTGTGATGACTTGGCCAACAAACTCTGGATCTTCTCTAGCAGGGTCTCAACAAACATTAATCCGGTGCTCCTTCTGGTCATCCGATAAAAGTTTGGGCACCATCTTGGTGCACACCTTCCGCATCCCCAGCTCCTGCACCAAGATGGTCCGCACTGACTCCCTGTTCAGGCTGAGCTCCTCAGCTATCATCCGCACCATCAATCTGCAATCACTACGTACCAGCTGGTTCACTCTGTCAATGTTCTCAGTCGTCTTTGTTGTGGAAGGCTGTCCTGATGAGGTCATCCTCCACCTCCTTGCGGCCAGTCTTGAAGCATTTGTGCCACTCGAAGACTCACATCCTTGACATTGCATCTTCTCCATAAGCCTTTTGGAGAAGTTGGAGACACTCAGTTGGGCCTTTCTCTAACTTAACCAGAAATTTCAAGTTGATTCTTTGTTCCATATTTCTGCCACCTTCAGTTGTGTGACAAAGCGATGGAGCAGTGTGCTACAAAAAAAAACTGAAAAAGAAAAACAGTGAGAGAGATGAAAAATATTATAGCAGAATAGTGGCAAGATGTTGCACAACACAGAGACATAAGTGGTTAGCCAATTGGCATTGAGTCATGGGCATAGCTGTCACAGTCTCGTTTCTCTTTTATTTATTTATTTATTTACAGTCTCTTATATACAGCACTATTCAGCATCAGCGCGGTTCACATGGAACAAAATGCTCAGTACATTTAACACGTATGAGTTTACAGGTAACAGGGTATAAATAACTTGGATAACCGGGGTAACTATTTACAAAACATACTACATGGAATCATATACAGAAGATACATAGGGAAACCAGCCCACTATGGGAATGAATATCACACTTGGTGAGTTGTTGATATACCCTAGATTTATCTGGGACTGGTATCAGTGGGTGTTATTGGGCTCTAGGTGACGCCATTGGGTTCTATAAGGTATTTGTTGAAGAGGTGGCATTTGAGGGCTTTCCTAAACTGTGTCAGGCTCCTAATAGCCCGAATATCAGGGGGTAGTGCATTCCAGCATATTGGGGCACTGAGACTGAATGCTCTGTTGGCTGTCGATTTAGTGCAAGTAGTAAGTTCCCTCGGGATTTTGAGGGAGTTTATAGCCATGGATCTCCTTGCTCTATTTGGAGATGTGCTATGGATAAGTGAGGATAAGGATGCCGATGTGAGATTATTGACAGCTTTAAAAGTAATTACCAAGGTCTTGAACACTATTCTAGCTTGAATAGGAAGCCAATGCAACTGTATCAGCAGGGGCGTAATGTGGTCGTACCTGGAGGCTCCATGGGATGACTCTTGCTGCCGCGTTCATGGCTAGCTGAAGCGGGTTTAATGTAGATTGGGGAAGACCTTGTAATATGACGTTGGCATAGTCGAAATGGGGTATAACCAACGCCTGGAAGATTGTCCGGAAATCAGTTGGATCAAGCATGGAACGTAGGTGTCTAAGTGAGCGTATCTTGAAGTAAACTGATCTGACTATGTTTCCTATGTGGGCTTTCATGTCTTTTGTCACACCTCGTATATCATGACTAAATTCAATAATCTGGAAACCTATTTACAAGTGCAGCCCATGTTGTGCATGATGTTTGATTGATTTATATATTCTCAGTGGTACAATTGTTGTATGAGTCTGTGGAAGAGGGGAATAATGAATTGCATTTTCCTTATATGAGGGAACTTCTATTTTAATTTTGAAAATATTTTGCAAACAGTATGTCTTGATTCTTTTCTGGAAGGTGAGTAGGTTGTTTATATTTCTTAAGTTCTGAGGTAGGGAATGCCAATGAATTGGATCATAGAAAGTAAAAACCCGTGTTGCTTGTTGACTGGTTGGTTTTTGTCCTCTCCTCTATCTTGAGTCGGGTAGCACAGTTATTAACGAACTTAGATGGGATGGAGCCATATTGTGTAGTATCTTGAATGTAGTTATTAAGGATTTTTATTTGATTCTGAATTGGATAGGCAGCAAGTGCAGTTGGAAGAGAGTAGGAGTGATATGTTCAGTTTTAGCTACCTTGTTAATTGTACAAGTGTGTTTTGTGCTTTTTGTAGTTGATGCATTGTTTGTTTCGGTAGGCCTTGTAATATGCTATTTGCAATAATCAAAGTGAGGACTGATCAATGCTTGTAGTACTGTTTGGAAGTCCTGGGCTGAGAGTAGTGGCCATAGGTTTTGGGTCATCCTGATTTTGTTGTAGATTTTCCGAGTTGTTGAGTTAACGTGTTTGTTAGGTGCAGGTTTTGATCCAGGATCACTCCTAGATATCTAACTTCATTCTTAACTTCAAGGTATGCATCTTGGACTTGTATTTTGTCTGGTGGTGTGAAACCTCTAGTGACAAAAAGGACTTCTGTCTTGTTGAAGTTTGCACTGAGGTTGTGAAAGTTTAGCCATCGTGAAGCTTCATTGAAACATTCTGTGATTTGTACAAAGTTAAGTTTCATTGTGTTGAAAGGGATGAATAACATAGTATCATCTGCATAGATTCAGTAGTGTACTTTGTGTGCCTGGAATATCTTCTAGATCGGCTGGGGGAAGATGTAAACAATAATGCAGATAGGGCTGACTCTTGTAATAATCCTCAAAGCTGGCTGTAGGTACCAGGTGTTAGTTGGCCCATTTTTATCTGCTGTGTCTGATTGGATAGGTAAGATTTGAACCATTGCAGTATACAGTATTACCATTAATGTCCATCTGTTGGAGCCTTATTAATAGTATGTCATGGTTGATGGAATCAAATGCTGGGGATAGGTTTAAGAATATTAGTATGTAGGCTTGCTTGGATCTTTCTATTCCTCAAATAAGCTTGTCAATGAGGGTTATTAGCAGCATCTCCACTCCATGGTACGGCCGTAAGCCATGTTGATGTATATCCAGCAGTGCGTGCATGTCTAGGTGATGCTGGAGTTGTCTTTGGATGTTTTTTTTTCGATAATCTTAGCTATGAATGGCAGATTCAATATGGGTCTGTATGAATTGGGACAACTTGAATCCAGTGAAATGTTATTTAGTATTGGACAGATGGTTGCTTTCTTCAGTTCTTTGGAATGTAACCTAGTGATAAGGAGAGGTTTGCAATCTTGAGAATTTTGGGTGCCATTTTGGATCTAGTTATTTTGACCCAGCTTATCAGGCATGGGTCTTGGTAGAATGTTGTAGTATTTATGGCGGTAATAGTCTGCAGTAGCTGGTCAGTATTGATTTGGGAGAAGGACTGCCATGAAGTAATACTCTCATTGTGAACAGGTGTTTCCATCACTAGTGTTGAGTTTGGCTTCACCAATTTACTCTTATAATGGTCTGGTATCACATGCAGGTCTAAGTTGGATTTGTGGTCTATTGTGCTGGGGATCTAACTAGTGACTTTACAATATCAAAAGGTTCCCTTGGTCGATTAAGGGATTTCATAAGATTCTTTGAGTAATGCTCTCTTATGGTCATTTTTGCTTGTACGATAAACTTGGAAGGTGTTTATGTATAGGATCCTATCATCTTGTGATTTACTGACTCTCCATTTTCTTTCAGGTTTTCTTAGTGTCTTTTCAGTGACCTTAAGTCATGAGTGTACCATATCTGTGAGCCTCTTCTTTATCTTTATCTTTATTTAAAACCTAATATACCACCAGAACCGAGGTATATGGCGGTTTGCAATAAAAACAAAGGGAATACTGTTGAAGAAGGAAATGGAAAAGGAACGCCATTTGTTGATAGGAAAGGGACAGCGTTAGAGGAAAGGGACAGTAAGCAGCAATAACAACAAGAAGAATAAGTACTCATTGGGTATCAACGAGGGGGGGGAGAGGAAGAGGGAGAGGGGTGAGGAAGGTCAAAAGCTGTGCAGAAAAGATAGGTTTTGAGTTTCGCTTTGAAGGCGGGAAAAGAAAGTTCCAGAGGGAGGGTGGATGGCAGGGAATTCCAGATACGAGGACTGAGAAAGAAGAAGGCGGAAGAGCGCGTTGACTCAAGGCGAGCCTGGGATGGAGAGGGAAGAAATTAATGGTTGGCATGAATGGATCTGAGGATTCTTGAGGGGCAGTGAAAATGGACCAGATCGGAGAGGTAAAGTGGAATGCCGGTGTGGAGTGATCTATGTACAAAAATGAGGATCTTATACTGAATACGGAAAGGGATAGGTAGCCAGTGTAGCCGGATAAGAAGGGGGTGATATGAGCAGACTGAGAGGTGTGGGTCAAGAGACGGGCAGCCGTGTTGTGAACCAATTGAAGTTTACAAAGTGGAGTGAGGGGAAGACCAGCTAGAGAGGCATTACAATAATCCAAACGTGAAGTGACAAGAGAAAGGAGCAAGGTGGTTAGAGAAGAGGAAGAAAGGAAAGGACGGACTGCACGGAGTTGCCGAAGGTTGTGAAATGAACGATGAACAACAGAGGAAACGTGCTCTCTAAAGGTCAGAGCAGAATCCAGAGTAACACCGAGATAACGCAGTGAGGTGACAAGACGGATGGGAGCAGCTGAGAAAAGCGGAGCAAGAGAAGGGATAGGAGCACCAGCAGTGAACTAGATGGCCGCAGTTTTCGATAGATTAACATGCAGATTATTGTCAGAGAGCCAAGAGGAAACAGAGAAAAGACAGACGTTGAGGAGTCCAATATCTTTTCCTCTTTTTTGTTGTTGATTGGGAGCTGATGCTGCTTTACTTATCACAGTGTTCCAGTTGCTCAATATCTTATCTATGTCATCTGCATAACCATTTGCATTCAAGTGTGGTATAGTCTCATGTAAGACTATGTCTTTATTGAATCTTTTAAACCTGCGCTCTGCATTTTTGGTCTTTAAGACTCCATGATTGAGTATCTGGTGTGCAATGGAGAAATAAATTAAATGATGATCTGACCATGGTATCGGTTGTATTTGGACAGGAGCTTGCGGAGAACTTGCATATATGTCATTAGGTAGGAATATGAGGTCCAGTTTGTTTCCCTTATTATGTGGGGGAGCATTAATGTGCACTGTGTTCAGAACTGCAAAAGCATGACTATGGTGCATAGATGTTAGATTAAAGTTACCTAGCAAAATAAGATGTTTGTTAATTGGTTTGTCTAAACAGGTTGATTCCAGAATTGTGGAAATACTGTTTGGATCTGAGGCTGGGGATCTATAAAGTAGGTTGAATACAAGGTATTTGTTTTCAGTCATCAACATATCTAGCCCGTCTATGCTAACTGCTGATGAATAGGATGCATTTAATTCTTCCTTACTTATGATAAATATACCACCTCCTCTTTTCACATGTCTTGGGCAATGGGAGATGTCATAGTTTGGAAGTTTCATTTGGTTGAGAAGTACGGTATCAGTTTCTAGTAGCCAGGTTTCCATGATAAACATAATGTCTGGTTTGTTATTTTGAATGTGGTCTACTATGATTGGAATCTTGCTTTTTATTGACCTTGTATTCATCAAACAACATCTTAATTTTGTTGTATTAATTCTATCATCTACTGTAGTTCATTGTGCAGAGGTTGTTGGCACATAGCACTATGTATTAGCTTGTTACTGTTATGGTGATAATGCCAGTTGGCTTTGCCCTGTATTGTGGTCATTCTGATTCTTTCCTGGTGATGTATGATTGGTATCTGTCGAGCATGCTGGGTGAGTGAGCTTGTATGTGAGACCAGCAGTAATAGACTGATCATACAGAGCATGGTTATATATGCATTAGATTCCATATTTTTTTTTTGTTTACCTACTTTGCTGTTGTCAATGCTCAGGGAGGCTCTATGGCTGTGTGCCACTCTCCGATCCTTTCCCCGGAGGATCCTCTTAATATCAGACCGCTGATGGTTTCCCTTAGTTAAAGTGTTGATTGCTCAATGTTTGACTCCTTTTCCCTTGCAGTCTAGTTCTTAGAACCCTAACTGCTGATGAATAGGATGCAGTCTAGTTCTTAGAACCCTCCAGAAGTCCCTTTGGTATGGTCTCAAGGTGATAGGTCGCACTGACAGTGAGCACTTTGCTGGTTAGTTGCTTTAATGATCGTTGACAGTAGATGTGAGTTCAGATATTGAAGTTTTCAGGTGTTTGAATTTGTTCTGTGGATTTTGTCTGTCGGTCTTTCTTGCCCTCCAGTTGGTCAGCAGTGGAGATGGGGTTCGATGCTGGTGGAATTCCTGATGCACGTTGATGCCTTGCTGGTCAGTCACTCTGGTCCATGGATAGCCATCAGAATGTTGCTTTCTGCTTCCCCATTGTTGGAGAGTGTTCTGGCATTATGTCCTGCTGTTCCGATTAGGTCCCTGCCGAAGGGCCACTACAAAGGGCCCTCTGGCGAGGCCCTCAGGTGCGGGCACGCCCTGAGTGCTTTAAATTTAAAGGTCTGGTGTTGTGGATCGCAATGGGGAGGAGCTCCCTCTCAGTCCCACTGGCTGCTGGTCAACACAAATCTTGCAGAAATAGCACCTAGATTGTGAGTGCTGACATTTATGCCTGCTCAGGAGCAGGCCTAAATGCTAGTACCTAAAATGTATGCATAAATTTTGACAACACTCCAACTACATACAAACTGTGTGTATGGAGTGGAGGAGTGGCCTAGTGGTTAGGGCAAGGTACTTCAGGCCAGAAGGTCAGGGGTTCAAATCCCACTAGAGGACAGCAACCTTGGGCCAGAAGGACTGGGGTTTCTAGTCCCACAGGTGCTCTTTGTGGTCTTGGGCAAGCCACTTAACCCTCCATAGCCCATGTTCCCTGTAAAATAGTTATCTCCAAGTTATAATGCCCTGTTCAATGTAATTTCAGTTTGTTCAATGTAAACCACACTGATGAAGAATAACACAGTATATAAGAGAATGTAAATAAATAAATAAACTCCTCCACCAAACATTGCCTATTCTACATGTTTGCTCCTAGTTGAACTATCATGCTTTTAAATGTGACCTAACTTGATGAAGATTTTAGGTGCATATATCAGTATTTTATGAGATTCATTTTTATAAATTACCCAGGGGCAGATTGCCCTATCAGGTATTCAGGCATGTGCTGGTGGTCCGGTCAGACTGATCATGTGCTCTGGAGACTGTATAGTGGCAGTTCATTCTTTTTCTTTTTCTTTTTTTTGCACCTGCTGCCCAGAAAAAAAAATTACTGGTCCCAATATTCAAAGGCAGGTGGGAGGGCTCCAAGCACATGGCTCCATCTGAGATATCACCAGAAGTATGGCTGCATTTCCATGCTGTGTATGAGAACCCTCATTACAGGAAAACAACTTGCTCTATACATGTTAGACTGCAAGAGAGCCTTGTCCTTCTCTATGGAGCAGAGCAAAAACCCTTGGAAAGTCCACCTAGTGTTTTGTTTCTTTTTACTCCAACAGAGCAGAGGCTGCCATAAGCAAGCATGCTCTTTCAATTTGGCTCAATAAAGCAAAAGAATACCCAAACTCCCAACTGCAATCACCAAAAAGTTATTTTGTCGGGCATAAACCGCAAGGCGAGGAGGACACACCTCAACACCTCACACAGTACATACCCCTTTTTTAATTTTTTATATATATATCTCATGTCTTTGTTGTATTATTTCTTAAAAACCAGAAAAAAGGCTTCACACTTATCTGCTCAAGCACGACGTGCACGTTTCGAAGCAACCTGCTTCTGTTTCAAGTGTCCCCAAAGCAAAAATAGTGTGTCCATCGCTCACAAATCCAAGAAACGCCAAAATTTTTGGCGGGTGACGTCAGAAGGCCAATCAGACAGGCCAATTATATAACCGCCTACTAAAGGATAGCCAATCATAAACAGCAGGGAAACCCCACCACAGGGGAACCCCTACATCGATTGGTCCAAATGTCACAATGTCAGCCAATCAATGTCCTTGTTTAATCCTGCAGGAGTCATGGAGTTTAATAGGAAAATCCATCGCTGCTCAAGATTTCTTAAACGAGCCAGTTGATCTCCTCCCCTCGGATCACACGGTACAAAATCAATGACAGTCCATTTTAAGTGATCAAACTTATGATGAAAATCTAGACAATGTTGTACCATCGGGGCTGTCAGTACAGAATGTCGCAATCGGGACGCATGTTCACCCAATCGTATCCGCACAACGCGACTAGTGCTACCAACATAATATTGGGTACAAGGGCAGATAAAAATGTATACAACAAAATCAGATGCACACGTAGTGTGCCATCGACGATGAAAAACCTTTACCGTGATCGAGTCAGTCCAAGTCGTACCTGTTATAGCTAAAGAACAATAGCTGCAATTCCCGCATATCTCATGAGCGCCCAATCTACCATCAGGCGCAAGCGGCTGATCGGTGCATGTAGCAGATCTTACCAACCAATCTCGAAGGTTACGACCTCTCGAGTATGCAATTTGCAGCGGCTTATTTAAACTTGAACAAAGAGAGAGTACTGACCAATGCTTCCTCAATATCGAAGCCACCTTACCAGAATAACTCATATAGGGCAATACTCCAGTCACCCGGGAAGGGGTCCCGCCCCCAGAAGGGGAAGGCAAATCATTGTCGAGATACCACTCTCGATGTGAATACAAAGCCCTCCTATATGCCCTTGAAATGATCGCCTTAGGGTAGCCTTTTACTGACAGCCGTTGCCACAAATCCATGGCATGATGTTTATACTGGGCCGTAGTAGAACATAGATGACGAATTCTCAAAAACTGTCCAAAAGGAAGTCCACGACGTAGAGGTTCTGGACGAAAGCTGCCAAAATTCAACAGACCGTTTCTTTGTACCGGCTTCCTATACAGCGTGGTTAACAGTGTTGATCCCTCACGGTAAACAAGCATATCTAAAAACTCAAGTTTATCTAAAGCGATGTGAGCAGTATATTTTATATGCGGTTTATGCCCGACAAAAGAACTTTTTGTTGATTGCAGTTGGGAGTTTGGGTATTCTTTTGCTTTATTGATGTTTATTGGAATACCTGGTTGTGGGGCTTTTTTGTTTTGAGTTATTTCAATTTGGCTAGCAGATTGTATCTCCTTCACTTATGCCCAGGCAGGCCTTATTCTTAAAGGCCATGTCACAGCTCATAATGTCCAGCCCATGGCTGTGTCAGTGGCTCACTTTTGGTCAGCCTCCATGGAGGAGATTTGCAAAGTTGTGACCTGAACCTTATTCCACATATTCACATCTCACTTCTGTTTGGAAAGGGACTCCCGATGCAACAGCAGTTTTGGTCAGTCTGTCCTCTGAATCTCTTTGAGGGTTAGAATCCAACTCCACTCCCTCCTAGATCCTTTTTTCTTTCTGTTCAGATTGCCTCAATAAAAGAAAAGAAAAGAAAAATACTCACAAAAGCCATGTTGGCATTAAAGATATTTGTTTATGATAGCCAGTTGCGGCAAGTTTTTTTAAATTGTTCTGTTGAGGTAACCTGCAACTAGGGATTCCCAAACACGAGGACTTATTGAATCTTGCTTGTCCATGAACAAAACAATATTACTAACCTGAAGCAGTTGTCCTCTGTAGACAGCAGAATAAGTCTTCTCTGTGGAACAAGGGCATTCAATTCTCAACTCGAATTTCGCCAATATAACTCACAATGGCTGTTTCAGGAGACGTATACAGCAGGAATCCAAAGTAATGGCATCACAAGATTATTTCCAAACTTCAGGGATTTTAAAGGAACCTGCAGAAAAACGTGCTCAACGTGATGAGATTACCACTGGGAAGGAAACATTTAAAGATATCACAACATAGTAAACCATTCAGTGTCCTCATTCAAACCAGATGGTTGCAAATAGTTCAATTTAAAAGTCCAATGCTGTTCAAGACAGGCCAAAGACATAAATTTGTCTCCTGACATTGAAGGAAGAATCTGGTCAATAATGAACTAATGCATGTCTTCCCATGTATGCGTCTATTTGATGCAGTGCTAGACAAAGGGTGCCAATAAGGATTTTATTGCCAAACGAGACTTGTGTCCAATGAGACGCATCTTGATCCTACGGCATGTCCTTCTCAAATAGATTTTATTACAATGGCATACTATAACATAGATAGCCCAAGTGGTATGGCAATTGGTCACATGTCATAACCTATGTTGTCTCCCTGATATAACATGAGTCCATCTGGAAAAAGAGTATGAGTTGCCACACAACAGTGACAAGAGGGAAGAGAAGTCTGGAACAAAATCCATCCAAATCCATCCAAAATCCATCCAAAATACAAGCAAGCCAACCAAAAATTGCTAGAAGACAATGAGCACAAATGCTCAAAATCTAGCCAACAAAGTTCCTGACCTGGAAGCCCTGATGGTGGAAATGGACTTGGACATTGTGGCCATTATAGAAACATGGTTTAATGAGTCTCGTGGATGGGATATAGCCATAATAACTATAATTTATTTAGAAACGATAGAGAAGGCAGAAAAGGAGGAGGAGTAGCCCTATATGTCAAAAGCAATATTAAAGCCACTGAAATGCAGGGAACGTGGGGGAAAGAAGAGCTATGGATTGTTGTGGAAAGAAGAGATAGCACTATAAGAACATAAGAACATATGATATGCCATCCTGGGTCAGACCGAGGTCCATCAAGCCCAGTATCCAGTTTCCAACAGTGGCCAATCTAGGTCATACGTACCTAGCAATATCCCCAAAAGACACAGGTTCCACAATGCTTGTACTGGGTCAAGCATTGATTATCCTGGGTCCCTTTTTAATAGTGGTTTATGGACCTTTCCTCCAGGAACTTGTCCAAACCTTTTTTAAACCCAGCTACACTAACAGCCCTTACTACATCCTCCGGTAACAAATTCCAGAGTTTGATTACACGTTGAGTGAAAAAATATTTTCTCTTATTTGCCTTAAATAGTTTACCCTGTAGCTTCATTGCATGTTCCCTAGTCTTTCTATATTCTGATAGCGTAAACAATTGATCCACGTTTACCCGCTCCACTCCATTCATTAATTTATAGACCTCTATCATATCTCCCCTCAGCCGTCTCTTTTCCAGGTTGAAGAGCCCCAACCTTTCTAGCCTCTCTTCATAGGAGTAGCCTTCCATCCCCTTCACCATTTTGGTGGCTCTTCTCTGTACTTTTTCTAATAATGCTATGTCCTTTTTAAGATACGGTGACCAGAACTGCACACAATATTCAAGGTGTGGTCGTACCATGGAACGATACAGAGGCATTATAATATCTTTTGTTTTATTTTCCATCCCTTTCTTTATGATACCTAGCATTCTATTTGCTTTCTTGGCTGCCGCTGCACACTGGGCAGAGGGTTTTAACATGTTATCCACGATGACTCCTAAATCTTTTTCCTGGGTGGTGGTTCCCAATGTGGAACCTTGCATTGTGTAACTATAGTGTGGGTTGTTCTTTCCTAGGTGCATAACTTTGCACTTGTCCACATTGAATTTCATCTGCCATTTGGATGCCCAGTCTTCCAATTTATCCAGATCCTCCTGCAGTTTTCCACAATCCTCTTGGGTTTTAACAACTTTAAACAGTTTTGTATCATCTGCAAATTTGATAACCTCACTCGTTATTCCCTTTTCCAGGTCATTTATGTATATGTCAAAAAGTAGCGGACCCAGTACAGATCCCTGGGGTACTCCACTATTCACCTTTTTCCATTGGGAATATTGGCCATTTAGCCCTACCCTCTGCTTTCTATCTTTTAACCAGTTCCCGATCCACAATAGTACACTGCCTCCTATCCCATGACTTTTTAGTTTCGCCAAAAGTCTCTGATGAGGGACCTTATCAAAAGCTTTCTGAAAGTCCAGATACACTATATCAACCGACTCACCTTTGTCTACCTGTTTATGCACACCTTCAAAAAAACATATCAGATTAGTAAGACAAGATCTTCCTTGTCTAAAGCCATGTTGGCTGTCTCCCATTAGGCCATGATTATCTACATTATGTGTAATTTTGTTCTTTATGATGGTTTCTACCATTTTCCCCGGTACTGACGTCAGACTCACCGGTCTGTAATTTCCCGGGTCATCCCTGGAACCCTTTTTAAAGATTGGTGTTACGTTGGCGACCCTCCAATCTTCAGGTATTACAGATGATTTTAGTGAAAGTTCACAGATTACCAATAGCAGGTCCGCAATCTCATATTTCATTTCTTTCAACACTCTTGGATGTATACCATCTGTTACAGGTGATTTGCTATCACCCACACTGGTGTAGTCTACAGGTCTCCAACTCAAAGTGAAGAAATGGACAGAGACTTGATCATTGATATGCAAAGGTAGCTATGAAGAGAGAAGTGATCATATTGGCTGACTTTAATCTACCAGATGTGGATTGAGTATTCCTTCTGCAAATCTGGAAAGATGTAAAAAAATTGCAGATGCCTTCCAAAAAGTATCATTTAGACAACTGATGATAGAACCGACCAGGAAATGTTGATGCTGGATTTAGTACTCACCATTGGAGATAGTACTGACCAATGGAGATAGCATGTCGAATGTCCGAGCAGGAGCCCACTTGAGCAGCAGTGATCATCACATCATATGGTTTGAGGTAAAAGCCAAGGCGGAGTCCAATCACAACAAATTCAAAGTCCTAGACTTCAAAAACACTATCTTCAGTAAAATGGAAAAGTACCTGAAGGAGAAGTTGGCAGGGCAGGAGGAGGTAAGGGAAGTGTAATTGCCATGGGCTAAACTTAAAGAGGCAATAAAAAGGAGCAATGGATATATATGTAAGAAAAATGAATAAAAACAAGAGGAAAAGGAAACCTTTATGTTTCACCAAAAAATGGCTGCACAAATAAAGGCAAAAAACCCTCAGCTTTCACAAAAATCAGAATATCACAAAAAGAGGAAAACAGAAAAGAACACAGGATAAAGCTAAAAGAGACAAAGAGAGAAATAAGGATAGAAAAAGCAAAGGCAGAAAAAAATGGCTAAAGATATGAAGCGTGGAGACAAAACTTTTTTCAGGTATACTCAGGAGAAGAGGAAGATCAGAGGTGGAATTGCCAGACTCAAAAGTGCTGAGGACAGATTTGTGGAAAGTGACATTGAAAAAGCAAAAACGCTAAACAAATACTTCTGTTCTGTATTCACAAA
Organism: Ichthyophis bannanicus; assembly: GCA_033557465.1. NCBI lineage: Eukaryota > Metazoa > Chordata > Amphibia > Gymnophiona > Ichthyophiidae > Ichthyophis > Ichthyophis bannanicus. The sequence continues at coordinate 730,310,567 of CM066035.1, forward strand.
AAGAAAATCCTGGAGAAGGACCACATAAAATTGACAAATATACAAATGGGAAGGGAGCAGAAATCACATCATTCACAGAAGACAATGTTTTTGAACAGCTTGCAAAACTGAATGTGGACAAGTCCATGGAACTGGATGGGATGCATTCCAGGATACTGAATGAGCTCAGAGAAGTTCCGGCAGGGCCGTTAAAAGATGTTTTTAATAGATCCTTGGAGAGGTTCTATAGGACTGGAGAAGGGCTGATGTGGTACCTCTTCTCAAAAGTCGTAATAGGGAAGAGGTGACAAACTATAGGCCGGTAAGCCTTACCTCTATGGTGGGAAAAGTAATGGAGGCACTCTTGAAAGAAAGCATAGTGAACTTTCTGGAAACCAATGGATTGCATGATCCAAGGCAACATGTTTTTACCAGGGGAAGATCATGTCAAACGAATCTGATTGAGTATTTGACTGGGTGACCACAGAACTTGATAAAGGGCATGCAATGGATGTAATCTACCTAGATTTTAGCAAAACCTTTGATACTGTTCCTTATAGGAAGCTTATCAATAAACTGAGCAGCCTGGGGATATGTCCCAAGGTGGTGAACTGGATCAGAAATTGATTGACTGACAGACAACAGAAGGTGGTGGTAAATTGAACTCACTCAGAAGAAAAGAAAGTGTGTAGTGGCGTGTCTTAGGGATTGGTCCTGGGACCGATGCTATTTCATGTATTTGTGAGCAATATTGCAGAAGGACTGAATGGAAAGTTCTGCTTTTTTTGCAGATAACATGAACATTTGCAAGAGTGGACACTTCTGAGGGAGTGAATAACATGAGGAAAGATCTAAAAACACTGGAAGAATGTTCTAATGCTTGGCAGTTAAGATTTAATGCAAAGAAGTGCAGAGTCATGCACTTGGGATGTAGAAATCCAAAAGAATCACATGCAATAGGGGGAGAGAGGTTGGTGTGCATGGAACAGGAGAGGGACCTTTGGAGTGCTGGTGTGTGAGGATCTTAAGGTGACAAAGCAATGCGACAAAGCAGAAGCCAAAGCCAGAAAGATGGTGGGCTTCATACAGAGAGGATTAACCAGCAGAAAGTAGGAGGTATTAATGCCCCTGTACAAGTCATTGGTGAGGCCTCTCTTGGAGTATTGTATTCAGTTTTGGAGACCGTATCTCACAAAGGATATAAAAAGTCTTGAAATGGTTCAGAGGAAGGCGACTAAAATGATTTGGCACCTGCACCAGAAGACTTATGAAAAGAGACTTGAAGACCTAAATATGTATACGTATCCTAGAGGAGAGGAGGGGCAGGGGAGATATGATACAGACCTTTAAATACTTACAGAGTATTAATGAACAAACCAACCTTTTTCAAAGATGGAGAAGCTGTAAAACTAGAGGGCATACAATGAAGCTGCAAGGTGATAAACCTAAAAGAAACATCAGAAAATACTTTTTCACTGAAAGAGTGGTGGATGCTTGGAATGTCCTCCTGATGGAGATGGTGGAGGCAAATACAGTGATGGAATCCAAAATGCTATGTGACAGACACAGTGAATCCCTTTATAGCAAAAAGATAAAATCAAAACAAACTTAAATATATTTTTAAAAGAAAAGGGCTGACCTACACTGAACAGCAGGTACAACCATTCTAACCATCTTATTGGGCAGATTAAATGGACTATACTGGTCTTTATCTGCCATCATATACTATGTTACTGTTACTATGGAAGGCAACCAAAATGATTTGGAGCCTGTGCTAGAAGCCGGATAAGAGACTTGAAGATCTAAATACATATACTCTAGAGCAGCGATGGCGAACCTATGGCACGCGTGCCAGCTGTGGCACGCGAAGGCCTTGCAGCTGGCACGCGGGAAGGTTCGCCATCAAGATATGCGGCATTAAAAAAAAAAAAAAAAGCTGCCGGGGCCGGGGCCGCCGCGGCAGAATCGAGTGTGCCGCGGGGCCCCCCCCCGCCCAGCAGAGCCTGCCCTCCGTCCCCGGTATCACCTCTCTCAGCTGCCTCCAGTCACACGCGCCGGCTTTCAGAGCGCGAGGGGAGTTTCTCCCTCGCTGCTCTGTTAAGTCCGCGGGGGCTGATGGGAAGTTCCCATCAGCCCCCGCGGGCTTAACAGAGCAGCGAGGGAGAAACTCTTCCCTCACGCTCTGAAAGTCGGCGCGTGTGACTGGAGGCAGCTGAGAGAGGTGATACCGGGGACGGAGGGCAGGCTCTGTTGGGCGGGGGGGGCCCCGCGGCACACTCGATTCTGCCGCGGCGGCCCCGGCCCCGGCAGCGACAGCTTTCTTTGTAAAAAAATTTCGGGGGGGGGGGGGGGTTAGGTCGGGGTATGGGCGGGGGGGGGTTAGGAGTTGTAATGGCTGTGGGCTGTTGGGGGGTTAGGACTGGTGATGGGCTGGGGGGGGCTAGGACAGGAAATGGGCTGATGGGGGGGTTAGGAGTGGTGATGGGCTGGGGGGGTTAGGAGTGGTAATGGCTGTGGGCTGTTGGGGGGTTAGGACTGGTGATGGGCTGGGGGGGTTAGGAGTGGTAATGGCTGTGGGCTGTTGGGGCTAGGACTGGTACTGGGCTATGGGGGGCTAGGACAGGAAATGGGCTGATGGGGGGGTTAGGAGTGGTGATGGGCTGGGGGAGGTTAGGAGTGGTGATGGGCTATGGTGGGGCTATGGGCTATGGGGGAGCTAAGTCTATATGGGCTGATGGGATTAGGACTGGAAGTGGGTTGATGGGGGCTTAGGACTGGTAATGGGCTATGGGGGGCTAGGACAGGAAATGGGCTGATGGGGAAGGGTTAGGACTTGAGGTGGGCTGTTGGGTGGGGTTAGGACTGGTAATGGGCTATGGGGGGCTAGGACAGGAAATGGGCTGATGGGGAGGGGTTAGGACTTGAGGTGGGCTGTTGGGTGGGGTTAGGACTGGAAATGGGCTGATGGGGGGTTAACACTGGAGGTGGTCTGATGGGGTTAGGACTGGTAATGGGCTATGGGGGGGTTTAGGACTGATAATGGGCTATGGGGGGGCTGGGACAAGAAATGGGCTGATGGGGAGGGGTTAGGACTTGAGGTGGGCTGATGGGGTTAGGACTGGTAATGGGCTGTGGGCTGATGGGGGGGGTTAGGACTGGCAATGGGCTATGGGGGGGTTAAGACTGGTAATGGGCTGTTGGCTGATGGGGGCTGTCTGGTAATGGGCTATGGGGGGTTAGGACTGATAATGGACTATGGGGGGGGCTAGGACAGGAAATGGGCTGATGGGGAGGGGTTAGGACTTGAGGTGGGCTGATGGGGTTAGGACTGGTCATGGACTGTGGGCTGATGGGGGGGTTAGGACTGGCAATGGGCTATGGGGGGCTGACTGGAAATGGGTTGATGGGGGTTAGGACTGGAAGTGGGCTGATGGGGGGTTAGGACTGGAAGTGGGCTGATGGGGGTTAGGACTGGTAATGGGTTATAGGGGGGGCTTAAACTGAAAATGGGGTGATGGGGGGTTAGGACTGGAAGTGGGTTGATGAGGGGGGGCTAGGACTGGTATTGGGTTGGGGGGTTGCTAGGACTGGAAATGGGTTGGGGGGCTGCTAGGACTGGAAATGGGCTGATGCAGGGACTAGAAGGGAATGGATGCTGGGTGAGGCTGGAACTAGAAGGGAGCTGGTGTTGGGGGAGGATTAGAATGGGATGGGGCTGGGAGAGTAAAATGGAGAGGGGAAAAATATTTTGTGTGGGAGGGATAAAAAATCTACAATTGGCCGGGTATTGGGAGAATAAGTGGGGATTGAGGATGGAGGGGTAAATTTTGAGTAGATGAAATAGGAATGAGGAAAGAGCAAAAGGAGAAAGATTAGTATGTTAAAGCAGATGTAGAGAGAGAATGGAAAAAAAAAACAAGACAGAAGAAAGGACAAATGGACAGCAGATGGAGAGTTAGCAGAAGACACGAAGAAACCAGAAGAAAGTGGCTGGAACAATTGCAACTGAAAAAAAATGCACAAAAGGTAGAAAAATATCTCTTTATTTTGAATTTATTAACTGGAATATGTCAGCTCTGGGAAATGTGCATCATTAATTTTTGCGCTTTGTTTAGTACAAGAGGAAATTAATTTATAGTTTTATTTCTACAGTGTTGTTGTATATTCCAAGTTTGGCTTTTGGGGTTCCCAGTTTAATTATTGTCTTCCTGTTTCTAAATTGTGATTCCTTGTTTGGTGATGGTCTGTTCTGCATGTGTAACTGAGCTGAGGTATTCTGTTTATATAATTCCTATTTGACATTGCCACTTGTTCTTTCCCCAGTAGGTCATGTATTGTTGTTCTCTGAAATGTATTGGTTTAATATTTGCAGTGTTGCCTTTTGATAGTTAGGGTATGGTGCTTTGTGAGTCCTGGTAGTGCTGTTAGGATACGGCGGGTTTGCTATGGGTTCTAAATGGGCAGCGTTTGTAGTAGTTCCTAATGTGCCTGGCGGTTGGTACTGGATTATAGTAATGTAGAAACCTTTTAGTCTTTCTTTATCCATATACTCATTAAGAGGCATGTTTACTAAAAGTTAGTGTATGGTAACATTATGCAAATATTTATGCAAATGAGGCACCTTATGCAAATGAGGCTTTAATTGACGTGCTGGCACTTTGAGGAAATTCTTTGGTTTTGTGCGGCAGTTTGGGCACTCGGGCTCAAAAAGGTTAGCCATCACTGCTCTAGAGGAGAGGATAGACAGGTGTGATACTGTATGATACAGACCTTAAATGATATTAATGAATAAACTAACCTTTTACAACGATGAGAAAGTTGCAGAGCTAGATGGCATAAAATGAAGCTGAAGGGAGGTAAACTTAAAAGCAACATAAGAAAATACTCTTTCACTGAAAGGGTGATGGATGCTTGGATTGCCTTCCTGATGGGGGTGGTAGGGGCAAAAACAATGGCAGAATTCATAATGGCATCGGACAGACATAGTGGCCCTCTTTATAGCAAGAGCGACATCAAAGCAAACTTAAATATCTTTTATACTTCTACAAATAGAGAGGTTAGCCTGCATGTAGCTGCGGGTACTACCACTCTAACTCAGCTGTGCAGCTAATGTTCCGCCAACCTCAATATGCTCATATAACTCCTCTTCTCACATCGCTTCACTTGCTCCCTATCCATTTCTGTATCCAGTTCAAACTTCTCCTAATAACCTATAAGTGCACTTATTCTGATGCTCCTCACTACCTTTCCTCTCTTATCTCTAAGGGAGGAGTGGCCTAGTGGTTGGGGCAAGTTACCTCAGGCTAGAAGGTCAGGCGTTCAAATCCCACTAGAGGGCAACAACCTTGGGCTGGAAGGACTTGGGTTTCTAGTCCCACAGGTGCTCCTTGTGGTCTTAACCCTCCATTGCCCATGTTCCCTGTAAGTATTAGTGTATGTCTCATATCTCCTCATGTTGAACATATCCCCCAATTGTGTTGTGACCACTTTGATTGAAGGATAAGGTGGTATACAAAACTGTCTAAATAAATCTCTCCCTATACCCCTCCTCAGGAACTCTGCTCTTCTGGAAGATCCCTTTTATCTGTGACCTTCTCTTTTACTGCCAACTCCAGACTTCGATCCTTCCTCCTTACTGCTCCTTATGCCTGGAACAAACTACCTGAGTTTGTGCATCAGACTGAATCTCTGGCCCTTTTCAAATCCAGACTGAAAACACCTCTTTGAGACCATTTTTGGATGCAGATCCACTTAGCTTTCTATGTGTTAGCCAATCATTCCCCTAAATATATCCTTGTCCTCAGCTGTTATGTTGTCTGTCTTGACTAGATTGTAAGGTCTGATGAGCAGGAACCATCTTTTATAGGTGCTTGTACAGTGTTATGTATGTCTTGTAGTGCTATGCAAATGATAGCAGGTAGAAAGGCAACAGCAAAAGCTAGAAGGATGCTTGGGTGCATATGGAGAGGAATGGCTAGCAGAATAAAGGAGGTGATAGTGTCACTGTACAAGTCTTTGGAATATAGTGTGCAAGTCTTGAGACCGCACCTTCAAAAGGATATAAACAGGATGGAGTCAGTACACAGGGTGGCTACTAAGATGGTTATGGATCTTCATTATAAAGCATATGAGGACAGACATAAGGATCTTAATATGTATACCTTAGAGGAAAGCCAGGATAGAGGTGATATGATTGAGACGTTTAAATACCTCCATGGCATAAATGCACAGGGGGAGAGCCTATTTCGATTGAAAGCAAGTTCTGCTACGAGGGGACATGGGATGAGGGTGAAAGGGGATAGATTCAGGAGTGATATGTGGAAACGGAAGCAGTGGTGGATCCATGGAATAGTCTCCCAGTGGAGGTGGTAGAGATGAGGACAGTATCTGAATTCAAAAAAAGCATGTGACAAACACAGAGAATCTCTAAAGGAAAAAAGGGGGCTGTTGTCTTTTTCTGTCATCATTTTTCTCTGTTTCTATAAATATAGTGGTAATAGTAGTAACTACTTTACTGTGTAGACTAAATGGATCATACTGGTCTTTATCTGCCATCATATACTATGTTACTATTTTACTTACCTTGTAATCATCCTTCATCAATGAGCCTAGTTTAAAGTCATTTTCAGTAGGTTAGCCAGTCTGTGGCAGAAGACACTTTGCTTCTTCTTTGCTTGGTGGATACCATTTCTGCTCAGCAGCCCTTGGAAAATCATCCCATGGTCCAGGGAGCCAAAATGTTATAGAGATACTTTTCACACAGCCATGGATGCAAGCTTCTCTGACTCAACCTCTACCTCAACAGGGAGGATCGAGGAGAATATCATCTGTGCACCCTTCTACTTCACTTTCCTGGATCCATGAAGTCACTTTTGATATGTTCATAGGGATGCCTAGCATCATCATGTTTATAAAGGTTCTATACCACCCTTCACAAAGCATTCATGTCTACATGGGCGAGCAGCACAGGTTAATGGTTAGTAGGCTTGATGAATCTTGGAAAACTTTCTATAATATGTCAGATTTTGGCACTAGGCAGATAGCACACTTCCCAGGACATCATGTGTGGTTGGCAGATTGATGATTCCCTTCTGAGGGGTACAGAGGCATCTATCACCACTATCCTTCACTTCCTAGTGGTCACTGATCCAGCAACTTTAGGTTACAAGTTCTGGTTTCTCCTGTTCCTGGGATGTTCTTGCCTCCTCCATTTCCAGGGCTACAAACTGGTCCTTCAGTTTGAGGGAAGATGAAGTTGAGATGCCATTTCTGCAGGCTGTGTGTCCAACTGTTCTCTTTCTGTATAGTATCTCTTCCCTTCTGCTGGAGATCTTTGATGCCTTAGAAAGCATTTCATTGATGAAATTCTCATTGTTATGGATGTTTCTCAGGCTCACCAATTCCTTTTTCAGTTTTTCCACTTGCTTTATGAGGTATTCAACCTGTAGGCATCTTGTACACAGACACAATCCCACACCTTGGATCAGGCAATACATCCAGATGGAAACCAAACCTATAACAGGAGCAATAGCTTTGGTGATATGGTGTTTCCCATGTCATATATCAGTTTTAGGAGCTTTGGTACCTGTTGAAAGAAATTAAAAGAAGATATTCTTCCGCAAATGGACAACCAAGGGGAAACAGCGGAAGTATGACCACGGCCTACCAGATGGTAATAAATATTCTTTATTAGGGACCCAACTTAACAAGTTTCGGCCTCAGCCTTCGTCAGGGGTCTAAAAAACAAAGTAACATAACAAACATAAAAACAAAACGAAAAATTAAAAAATTAAAAATTTGTTTTAAAAAACAAGGATTGTAAGTATGATACTGCATGAAACAAACTGTGCAGTATATTACCAGGAAACCACACAGGTGAGCACGTCTGTGTGGAACAGTAGTCACTCTTCCCAATCTGTAAAGCATTAAAATGACAAACATGAATAAATCAAAAACTAGAAACCATGGAACATCCCAATCCAATGATAAAGATATTTGAAAATCGAGAACACACCAATTAGATAAAAACAAACATAATTAAAAACAACATGACTAAAAAGATAAAAACCAATTAACAAAACATTAGAAATACAGAAATCAATCACAATGTAATAAATACATGTTGCATACATCCTAATGAACAAAGATGAAATACTATATATAAATAATAAGGGAGTGTTATGAGTAAACCTAAGATCTGATAGAGGCAAATAAATACCTGATACATAGAGACAGCACTAAGCAACTAATTAGGTGTTGCAAGCTAAAAATGAATAAAATATTACATAAACAAAATCAAAAAATTGCACCAAAAGTAAATATATGGGTAACAAAAAAATAAATATATATGGGTAACATTAAAAAACATTTTATAGCATAGAAATAAATAGCACAGTGTTATACCCAGACATACATATATAAAAAAAAATTTAATAGCATAGAGATAAATAGCACAGTGTTATACCCAAACATACATATAAAAAACGACTGCTTAAATTACACAAATTGCTAATAAAAATGGAACAATAAAACATGAGCAAAGCAAACAAATGAGGATAAAACAATAGTAAATAATTAATATGTAGTACCTAAGTTATAAAAAGCAAAATTAATACCTGTGACCGTGGAAAGGAATGGATACCACTGGAACATTCAGGAGGAATAATTTATAAAGGACCACAAGATTTGTGAAAACTAGACAGTGTAGGTTGAAAGACGTTAGAACACATTGCACCTTAAACCTTTGGGGAACCGAAGAGTGAAAGGGGAGGGCTATAACCAATACTGTTGGATTAAGACCAAAAAAAGGGGGGGATCAACCATCAAAAAACAAGAATTGTGTATGTCTACAAGAGGGAGGTTACCATCCATCACATCGATTATTACAAGCGCTGATGATGCGCTTGACAAGGACACGGCAGGAAATTACAAAGCCATGTTAAAAAAATGTACAGTGCTATAATGAAAAACGAATCAAGATGGTATGCACAAATTGGAGCAACAAGGAGGCTGATTATTGCACATACATCGATGTACAAAACGAATGCATAAATGATGAAGGGACAACTGTGTAGTGCTATCGACAAAAGGAATAGAAACGCACATATATGGGAGATCGGCAACGGCCCATGGAATGATGTATTAATTTTGCTTTTTATAACTTAGGTACTACATATTAATTATTTACTATTGTTTTATCCTCATTTGTTTGCTTTGCTCATGTTTTATTGTTCCAATTTTATTAGCAATTTGTGTAATTTAAGCAGTCGTTTTTTATATGTATTTTTGGGTATAACACTGTGCTATTTATCTCTATGCTATAAATTTTTTTTTATATATGTATGTCTGGGTATAACACTGTGCTATTTATTTCTATGCTATAAAATGTTTTTTAATGCTACCCATATATATTTATTTTTTTGTTACCCATATATTTACTTTTGGTGCAATTTTTCGATTTCGTGGTCATACTTCCGCTGTTTCCCCTTGAAAGAAATTAAAAAACAAAACAAAAACAAAACAAAAAAAAAAAACCAAATTCTCTACCTTTTCCTAAGCTGGCTTGTAAGCCATAAAGAGCAGCAAGTCTGTTTTATGTGAAATGTAACACCTCTGTTCTGATTCCTGTGGGGCAATTTCTCCAGATGGATTAGTTTTGCACATATCATAACAGTCATGAACCTCACTTCTAAGCCAGGGTTTATTGGGTATGATCTCAGTCTCTCAAATTTACTGCTAATGCTTGGTGTAGTATTTGTAGAATGACAAAGATCCTCCTTCTGGAGTTCGTAAGATGTAACATGTATAGGTAATTTATCAAGGTGTGCCTGGAAGTTCTTCTTAATCAAGCCTGTGGCACCCAACACAATGGGAAATAACTTGGTACTTATCTGCAACATTTTCTTGGTCTGTGACTGCATTTCTTGGTACTTGAAGATCCTCTCCCTCTCAATGCGATTCACAGAATAGTCCCATGGAACTGACGCCTTTATAATCAATGCCATTCCGTTTTCGCTCAGGACAGTTTCTTCAAATGGGTTAATTTTGCAGATACCTTGACAGTCATGAACCTCACTTCTAAGCCAGGGTTTGTGGAGTATGATCTCAGTCTCTCCAATTTACTGCTAATGCTTGGCGTAGTACTTACATCGCGCCAAAGAGAGCTTTCTTCTGGAGTTCGTAAGATGTAACAGGTATGGGTAATTTGCCAAGATGTGCTTGGAAATTCTTTTTTATCAAGTCAGTGTCTCTCGGTACAATGGGAAATATTTCTGTATCTTTCTGCTACATTTTCTTGGTCTCTAACCTGCATTTCTTGGTACTTCAGGATCTTCTGCCTCTTCATGCGATTCACAGAATAATCACTTGGAACCGACACCTCTATTATCAATTATCTGGTGTTTTTATCCTTTATTTATTTGCTTGCATTTTGATCCCCATTCTGACAATGTCAATCAAGAAGGTGTACAAAAAAGCCCTTCAAATAAAGCCATCTTCAGTGCTTTGTGAAAGGCTATCAGAGTTCCCATGGAGTGCACTTCCGGAGGTATGGCATTCCAGCCCTTTTCTACCACCACCTGGAACACATGAGCCCTTCCCCAAACCTTCCTAACTATATCCAGACCCAGGATCTTCAGTAACTTCCCCGGGAGGACTGAAATTCCCTCCCCAGGGCATACCAGTCCAACAAGCCATTTAGGTATGCCTGGCAACCATCCGTTCAGCAAGCGATAGGTAATTATGAGCGTCTTGAAGATGCAATGTTCTCATATTGGAAGCCAGTGCAGCTGGCATAGCAAAGGACCTGCAAAATCTCTCCTTGAGGCCCTCAAGTGGCCGCATTTGGGATAACCTGTAGCCGATGGACTGATCTCTTGGGAAGCCCCATATAAAGCACATTGGAATAGTCAAGCGAACCATGCACCAATGCCTGCATCACCAAGCACAGGACTGACATCTCCAGAAAGGGACGTACCTGTCAAATTAACTTCAGTTTAAGCTATGCCATCTGAACCACCTGGGCCACCTGCTTATCCTCGATTCCCTCCTGCTCCAAAAGGATGCCCAATGAGCACAGCTTCTTGTGCCATGGCAGCTCACAAGAGTCAATTTGCAGTAAAATCTGTAAATCTGCACATTCCACTTACCCGAAGTGGAGGCACACAATTTTGACAACATTAAGGTCAAGACTGCTAGCCATCAGACACTTCGAGACCTGCCCCAGACAAGCATTAGCCCTGGTAAGCACCATCCCATGGTCACCCTCTGGGGGGGGGGGGGGGGGCCACGAGTTGAAGATCATCTGCATATGTAAAAAAATACAGATCAAAGGAGCGAACTAAGACTCCCAGGTGCTGCAATATAAACATTGAACAGCAGCGGCAAAAGTGGAGATCCCAGTCCCAGACATACTGTTGGGAGACTCCTGATGCCTCCTTAACTTGGAACTGACCCGTACACATAAAGGAATCTATCCACCGGAGGACCTGGCCCCCAATCCACACATGCTAACAGCACTGCAGCAAAATAGGTTTTTCAATTAATCAAAGGCTGCCGAGAGATCAAGTGATATCAGCAGCACCGAGATCCCTGCATCCAGCCAGCCATATATACGATTGAACATGGCAAATAGCAGTGTCTCCACCCCACAAGCGGGCCAGAATCCTCTGTGCCCCTCATCCAGGAACACCAGGACCGCAGGAGCCACAAACAGAGCTCTCTGACATTAACCCAGTGATCCAACAAGGCTTGCTGCCTAGACTATTTTTAATTATTTTAGCTGCCATTGCTCCCCCAAATGTTCGGGACGGCAGCTGCAGCAAAACCAGTGTGTTTCCCCACTGCCTGCTCAAATAAACTTTAAATAAACAACCTGTGGCTACAGAATCGCTGTGATTCTCAGCCAGCCACCTGTACCTGCAGCCCCAAAGCTGCCCTAACCCTGCAGCTGCCAGGTACAATATTTTTCACTGAAAGGACAGCTGGGAAACCGGCTGGTACTTTGGTAGGTTTTTCTCTCTTTTGCTTCAACAGGTACCTAAACTCCACCAACTGAACAATGACTGGGAAAAATCATATCGACAAAGCTGTTGCCCCCGTTGCAGCTTCTGCCTCTGTCCAGACAGAGGTCCCAATGCAGGTCAAAGGACTGGTTCCATGTGCAGGATGCCTGCATGCTGAAGCTCTCAGGAAACAATTGGAGGAGCTCAAAGAGGTGGTGAGGCTGAGGAGCATTCAAGACAGTGAGAAGTACATTGAGATGTTTCTTGAAACATCTAAGCTCTCCAGCAGAGGAGAGGATGGGAGCCTACAGAATGACAAAAATGGGACATAAGTCACCAGGGCCTGCAGTATCATGAATCCAACTCCTTCAGCCCTTGAAATGAAGGATCATTATGCAGCCCTAGAAGTGGAGGAGGTAAAAGTATCCCAGTAAAGGGAAGAACCAGAGCTTGAGTACCCCAAAGTTGCAGAATCTGTAACCCCAAGGAAGCGAAGGGTAGTGGTGGTTTGTGACTCTCTTCTCAGGGGTACTGAGGCATCCATCTGCTGACCAGACTTGATGTCCAGAGAGGTATGCTGTCTGCCAGGTGCCAAAATCCAAGATGTTATGGAGAGTTTGCCGAGACTCATCAAGCCCACTGACTATTACCCGATGTTGCTCATCCATGTCGGCACAAATGATATCGCCAGGTATCTCTCTGAGCATATCTAAAGTGACTTCATGGCTCTGGGACAGAGGGTGAAGCAGATTGGTGATCAGGTGGTGTTCTCTTCAATACTCCCTGTTGAGGGTAAAGGCCAAGGCAGAGAAGCTCGCATCCTGGAGATAAATGCATGGCTGTGTGGAAAGTGTCATGGAGAGCGTTTTGGTTTCCTGGACCTTAGGATGCTGTTCCAAGGGTTGCAGAGCAGAGATGGCGTCCATCTGTCCAAGAATGTTGACATGTCTTCAGTAGCAGACTGGCTAACCTACTGAAGAGGGCTTTAAACTAGATTTATTAGGGATGCGTGAAGAAAGCCCCAGGTAAGTGAAACATTAAATACCTTTATGGAAATGGGTAAGAGGGGCAACATAGGGAAAGCAGTGTGTATAAATGCCCAGAGCATGGGAAATAAGAACCCAGATGTTGAGTGTTTAATAAGAGAGTCTGATTTGGATTTAATGGTGGTTACAGACATGGGTCATGGACAACCAGGCTATACTTTATTCAGAAAGGACAGGGTAGGAAGAAGGGGAGGAGGAGTGGCACTATATTTAAAAAATAATATTAAAGCTATGGGCATACAGAGCTTAAAAGGGAGAGAGGAGGCACTGTGGGTTAAATTAGAAAGAGGGAAAGAGAAATCTATTTGCATTTGGCATGATATATAGATCTTCCTCACAGGGAGAAGAGGTGGACAGAGATTTAACAGAAGACATACTCAGCACTTCCAGGAAAGGGGAAGTGCTACTGATAGAGGATTCCAATATGCCAAATGCTGATTGATACATCCCTTCTGCAGTATCATCTAGAAGTAAGGAGATCCTGAAATTTCTATGGAGAGAATTATTCAGGCAACTGGTAAGAGAACCCACATGTGAAGGGGCCATACTGGACTTAGTGCTTACCAATAGTCAAAGTGTTTCTGATATTATAGTGGGAGATCATCTTGCATCCAGTGATCACCAGATGATGTTATTCAGTATTAGGACCAGGGCTGATAAAATCCATTCAAAAGCAAGGGTCTTAGACTTTAGGAAAACTAACTTTGCCAAGATGAGACAATAACTCAAGAAGTCGTTAGCCGGATGGGAACAGCTGGGGAATGTAGAAAAACAGTGAGTAAAACTGAAAAGTGATAGTTTAAGGGCAACCAACCTTTTTGTTAAAATGGTAAATAAAGATAAAAGGAAAAGGAGACCGCTATGGTTTTCGAAAGTAGCTGAAAAAGTGAAGAATAAGAGGGAGGCCTTCATGAAATACAAGAGATCACAGAGAGAGTAAGACAGGCATCTATATTTGGAAAAACTTAGAAAAGCTAGCAAAATAGTCAGGAAAGCAAAGATTCAAAAGAAGGAGGAAATAGTCAATGCAATAAAATGGGGGGATAAGACATATTTCAGATATGTTAGTGAGAAGAGGAAGGGCAAAAGTGGTATTGTCACTCAAGGGTGAAGAGGAGGAATATGTAGAAGCTGATGAGGATAAAGCGGAATTGCTTAACAAATATTTCTGTTCTGTGTTCACAGATGAAAAATCGGGAGCAGGACCTCAGAAAACACCCACTAAGGAACAGAAGTGAGGGGCATTTTGAACAATTTTCAGAAGACTGTGTTTGAGAGGAACTAGCTAAACTTAAAGTAGACAAAGCGATGGGACTAGATGGGATGCACCCAAGAATATTGAGGGAACTTGGGGACGTTCTAGCAGCTCCACTAACCGACTATTTCAATGCCTCTTTGGAGTCAGGAGTGGTGTGAGAGGACTGGAGAGAGGCACATGTGGTCCCTTTACACAAAAGCGGAAGTAAGGATGTGGTTGAAAACTACAGGCTGGTTAGTCTAAACTCTGTGGTGAATAAATTATTAGAAACGCTGCTGAAAATAGTGAGAGTTCAATGGATTACCGGATCAGAGGTAGCATGGATTCTCCAAAGGCAGGTCTTGTTGACAAATCCTATTTCTTTGACTTGGTGACCAGGGAGTTGGACCAAGGGAGAGCCCTAGCTGAGCTGTATTTAGATTTCAGTAAAGCCTTTGACTCCATTCCGCACAGGTGTCTTATAAACAAACTGAGCACACTAGGGATGGACCCTAAAGTTACTGCATGGGTAGAAATTAGTTGAGTGGGAGGTGACAAAGGGTACAGATAAATAGAGCTTACTCAGAGAAGAAGGAGGTTGAAAGTGGTGTGCCCTGGGGATCTGTCCTTGATCCGTTTCTTTTTAACATCTTTGTTAGTGATATTGTGGAAGGGCTGTCGGGTAAGGTTTGCTTCTTTGTGGATGATACCAAAATCTGCAATAGAATAGACACCCAGGAAAGTGTAGGTAACATGAGGAGGGATCTAGCTAAGCTTGAAGAATGGTCTAAAATTTGGCAGCTGAGATGTAATGTTAAAAAATGCACGGTCATGCATTTGGGCTATAGCAATCCAAGAGAGCGATATGGTATAGGGGATGAAGTATGTCTGTCCAAAAAAGAAGAGCGGGATCTAGGTGTGATTGTGTCTGATGATCAACTAAACAGTTAGAAAAGGCAACAGCAAAAGCTAGAAGGATGCTTAGGTGCCTAGGGAGAGGAATGGCCAGCAGAAGAAAGGAGGTGATAGTACCTCTATATAAGTCTTTGGCGTGACCTCATTTGGAGAATTTTGTGCAATTCTGGAGACCACACCTTCAAAAGGATATAAACAGGTTGAAGTCAGTGCAGAGGGTGGCTACTAAAATGGTTAGTAGTCTTCATTATAAAGCATATGATGACAGACTTAAGGAGCTTAATATGCATACTTTAGAGGAAAGGCGGAATAGAGGTGATATGATTGAAACATTTAAATACCTCCATGACATAAATGCACAGGAGGAGAGCCTCTTTTGATTGAAAGCAAGCTCTGCTACGAGGGGACATAGGATAAGGATGAAAGGGGATAGACTCAGGAGTAATATGCATAAATATTTCTTTAGTGGTAGATGTATGGAGTAGTCTCCCAATGGAGGCGGTAGAGATGAGGACAGTATCTGAATTCAAAAACGCATGGGACAAACGCAGAGGATCTCTAAAGGATTTTAGGGGACTGTTGTAGTGGTTGATATGGAAGGGCAGAGTAGATAGGTCATGTGGTCTTTTTCTGCCATCATGTTTCTATGTTTAAATATCAGGGCATCCCACAGGGTTCCTCCCTCTCCGCCCTGATATTCAACCTTTACATGCAGCCAATCTGTAACCTCATCCGATCTTTCAGGTTAACTGCCTGATATATGCCGACGATGTACTACTCTACATGCTTTTCTTAGCCGACCATTCAGACTTTTCCCCACTGACAGACTGCTTTGACGCAGTGGCCAACTGGCTCCAGACCCAAAACCTCTGAATATAGCACAAGAAAACAGAAGTTCTGTTTGTCACAAAGAACCAAGAATTCATCCCTCCAGCCTGCCTAAAAGTCAAGAAAGCGGAGCTACAAACGAAGTCCACAATCCGATACCTTGGGGTCACCTTAGACCAACGCTTAGACATGAAAGCGCACATTAGCAACATGGTAAAAGCAGTCTATCATAAGATCCGGACTCTCAGACACTTACGCTCCTTGCTAGAACCAGACGACTTCCTGCCAATCTATCAAGCGCTGATCATCCCACATTTCGATTACGCCAATGCGAACCTACAAGGGCTTCCACGAAACACGCTGTGTCTACTCCAGCCAGCAATGAATACTGCAGCTAGAGTGCTACATGGCACCTCCAGGCGTGACCATGTGACGCCCATCTTGAAACAGCTCCATTGGCTCCCTATCCACAGCAGACTCACCTTCAAGACCCTACTGCTGACCTTCAAGGCCATCAACAGGCTCTCCTCCGCCTCACTCACACTTCATGGGGAGGAAGGGGCTTTTAGTGTTATGTTAAATTTGTTTTGGGGTTTTTAACTGTGTGCCACCTTGAATGCCTTAGGGCATATGGCAGGATACAAGTATTTTAACATACAGTTCATGCAGCCCCCGACACTCTCCTTGGTGCATGCACACACACACACACAGCCTGTACCCACCTAGCCCCTGATACCACCTCACAACTCCAGTAAGACACACATATGATATAAACACCCCATATATAATGTTTTATGAATGTAAACCGCACTGATGTGAATAGCGCGGTATAGAAGAAAAGCTAAATAAATATAAATAAATAAATATGCCTTATTCTGGAAATGGAGGAAACACGCCATCATGTTACACTGCTAGTTTGCACTTTTCAACTTGTTACTTTTCAAATTAGTGATGGTAAATGGTAAAGTAAGGGGGTAATGAAACAGGGGAAGGGGGACAGAAGTTGCAGTGGGGAAAAGGAAGCAAGTTCAAAAACATTCCGGGGGTACTGATCGGGCGGAAAATCACCACCGACAGCATCCAAGCTTTGGATGCACTGTGTAAAGGACCATGGCAGACCTCCATAGGTATTCATCACGGGGATCATGATGAATTGGATGTAGCCCTTTTGTTGACTTGGCTTGTCTATCAAGTGGTGACGTCTTAACATTGTACTCATTAGCTAGTTCTGTTTACTGGGGAAAACACTGAGAAATGCAATTAACTTTGAGTCTGCTGAATCCTTTTGAGTATAACTTCTGTATTAGTTGATGATGGGAGGCTGTATCATTTGAGAATCTGTGCAGCATATAAGTGCATTAGCATTTAAAGGCAAGTTGCACAGAGAGGACACACTTCAGAAATCTACTTTTGTCAAAGGAAACTACTTCTATCATAGGGGATGGGGAGATACTGGACTGCCAGGGAGTGGGGAGATGAGAGGGTTAGAGACAACAGAGATGCTGAGTTATGAGGAAATAACAAAGAGATGCTGTGCTCTGAGGGGTGGACAGAGAGGGAAATGCTTAACTCTAAATGATGATGGATGGAGAGGGCATTGCTGGACTCTGAGAGGTAAACAGAGGGTGAGGGGTGGACAGAGAGAGAGAGAAAGAGGGAGATGCTGGGGATGAAGATGGAGCATGGAGTGGAACATTTCTTTCTCTTTCAAAATATTGGCAACCCTAGCTTCCACTCTGGGTGACCCTGGGCCCATGAGAGCTTCTGTCACAGGCAGGTACACTTTGCCCTTTGTAACTCTATCCTTCCAGTAGCCCAACCTTATACCATACAGGTGACATTTCTATTGTCAGAAGGTATATCTTGCTGTGAGTTCTATCTGTCTATCTGCATACTATTTATTTATTTATTTATTTGTCTTTATTGGTGTGCTCCCTCATCTCTCTGTCCCCTTTATTTTTGCACTTCAGCTTTCTCAGCTATATAACTTATACCCCACCCCATGGCTCGCTGTCTCTTATTGCTGTCATCTGCTCATTACCTACCTCATACCCAGGTGCTGCCAATCTCTTTGACTCTCCCACCTTCTATATCCTCTTGCCTTTGTTCTCCTCTCTATTCCTCCTCTATGGCTCCTCATCACATTGTCTTTCTCTTCTTTATACTCCCTGTCTCCCCTCCCACCAGCACCTTAACTCCTCCCCTCCTTTTCTCCCATTTACCATCCTCACTTCCCCCTCCATTCTGTCTTCTACCCTATCATTGGCTCTTGAGCTGCACCGCTTTCTCCCTCTAATTCATCCATCTCCCCTCTCTCTAAGACAGCCCCATCCTCATTTCCACCATACTGTCTCCTCTCTGCCCCGTACTCTGCTACTCCTTCTCCTTCTCTCATCTGGAGATATCAACCCCAACCCTGGCCCCCCTAGACTTCTGACACACTCTGAGAAGAGATCTTCACGCAACATGTCTAATCTTATTCATATCCCTCTCCTTTCCCCTTCCACTCTCCCTTTCTCATGTGCCTTGTGGAACGCACACTCTGTCTCTAATAAACTTGCTTTTACTCATGATCTTTTTATCTCTAATGTTCTTCATCTTCTTGCTCTAATTGAGACTTGGCTCCTCCCGGATGATACTGCATCTATTGCTGCTCTCTGTCATGGGGGCTATCAGTTCTTCCACTCGCCTCATCCCACTGCCAATTCCAACCCCTCCTGCTGCCTCAGTCTCACTCCTTTCCCTCTTTTGAAGTTCACTCCATCCGCCTTTTCACTCCACTTCCTCTCTGGGTAGCTGTTATTTATCGACCCCCTGACAAGTCTTCTTCGACCTTTCTCTCTGACTTTGACTCGTGGCTTTCCTTCTTTCTGGCTTCCTCTTGCCCCACTCTTATTCTCAGGGATTTTAACATTCATGCTGATAACTCCTTTGATCCCTATGCTTTAAAGCTCCTCTCCCTTACCTCCTCATTTGACCTCCAGCTTTGCTCCACTGCTCCCACTCACCAGCATGGCCATTGCCTTGACCTAGTATTTTTTTCTAGTTACTTACCCTCAAACTTCTGTAGTTCAGTTCTTCCCTTATCTGACCATCACCTTTTAAGCTTCAATCTTCATCACCCCCTGCCTCAACCTCATCCTATCTCCTTGAACCTATTTAGAAATCTTCATGCTATTGATCCTTTGGTTCTCTCTTCCACTGTTTCTTCATCTCTTTCTTCCACTATGTCATCTAAGTCTGTTGACGAAGCAGTAGCTTCCTATAACACTGCACTCTCCTCTGCTCTGGATGCTCTCGCTCTGCCCATGCCATGTCCTGTGAGGCGTTCTGCACCCCAGCCCTGGCTTTCATCCATTACCCGCTATCTATGTTCCTGTGCTCGCTCTGCTTAGCGTGCTTGGCTCAAATCCTGCTCCTTTGCTGACTCTCTACACTTCAAATTCATTCTTGTCTCTTTCCAGTCAGTCATAGCTCTTGCCAAACAAGACTATTATGTCCATCTGACTAACTCTCTTACTTCTGACCCTTGTCGTCTCTTTACTACTCTCAGCTCTCTCCTCAAAGTGCCTCCGCCTCTGATCCCTCCCTCCCTTTCTGCCCAAACCCTGGATGACTATTTCCATGAGAAAATCCACAAGATCATCCTCCAAATCCCCACAAAGTCAGCTACTTCCCCTCCTCCCCCTCTTCACTCCCAACTTTCCTCCCCTACCTCTGCTACCCTCTCTTCCTTTCCTGTGATCTCTGAAGAAGAAACTACCCACCTTCTTTCTTCCTCCAAACTCACCATCTGCTCCTCTGATCCTATCCCCAACCGCTTCCTAAGCCCCATCTCCTCCACCTTTGTCCCTTCCATCTCTCGTATGCTCAACCTTTCACTTTCCACTGCAACTGTCCCTGCAGCCTTCAAACATGCATTGGTCACACCTCTCCTCAAGAAACCCTCACTTGATCCTACCTGTCCTTCTAATTATCGACCCATCTCCCTCCTTCCTTTTGTTTCTAAACTACTTGAATATGCTGTTCACCACCGCTGCCTCGACTTCCTCTCCTCTCATGCCCTCCTGGATCCTTTACAGTCTGGCTTTCGTCCTTTACACTCTACTGAAATGGCTCTTGCCAAAGTCTCTAGTGACTTGTTCCTGGCAAAATCCAAGGGCCTTTACTCTGTCCTCATCCTTCTTGACCTCTCTGCTGCTTTTGACACTGTTGACCACAATCTTCTCCTTGATACCTTTTCCTTGCTTGGGTTTAAGGGCTCTGTACTATCCTGGTTCTCCTCCTATCTCTCCCATCACTCTTTCAGTGCGTGTTCTGGTGGCTCCTCCTCCTCTGCTATCTCACTCCCAGTTGCTGTACCCCAAGGATCTGTCTTGGGTCCGTTCCTTTTCTCTCTCTATACCCAATCCCTTGGTGCATTTATCTCTTTCCATGGTTTTCAGTACCATCTTTATGCTGATGACTCCCAGATCTACCTCTCTACACATGAAATCTCTCCGGCTATCCAGACCTGGATCTCTGCCTGCCTTTCTGACATTGCGGCCTGGATGTCTCACCGCCGCTTGAAATTGAACATGGCCAAGACTGAACTTCTTATCTTTCCCCCTAAAACCTCCCCTCCTCTTCCTCCTTTCTCAGTCTCTGTGGATAACTCTGTACTCCTTCCTGTTTCCTCTGCTCGCAATCTTGAGGTTGTCTTTGACTCTTCTTCTCCACACACATTCGTCTGATAGCTAAGACCTGCCATTTCTTTCTCTAAAACATCAGCAAAATCCATCCTTTCCTTTCTGAACACACAACTAAGACACTTATCCACTCCTTAATCACCTCCCGTCTTGACTACTATAACCTACTTCTTTCTGGTCTCCCTTTGAATCATCTCTCTCCCCTTCAATCTGTTCAGCACTCTCCTGTGTGGCTAATCTTCCGCCAGCCTCGTCATGCCCACATTACTTCTTTTCTCAAGTCACTTCACTGGCTCCCTATCTGTTTCCTCATCCAGTTCAAACTTCTCCTACTGACCTATAAATGCATTCACTCTGCAGCTCCTCACTACCTTTCTTTTCTTATCTCTCCTTATAACCCCCCTCGGGAAATCCACTCTTCTGGCAAACTCCTTCTATCTGTGCCCTTCTCTTCTATTGCTAACTCCAGACCGCTCCTTTCACCTTGCTGCATCTTACGCCTGGAACAAACTACCTGTGTCTGTACGCCAGGCACCTTCTCTGTCACTCTTCAAATCCAGGCTGAAAACTCACCTCTTCACTGCTGCTTTTGGTTCTTGACTCACCTGATCTCCTTTTTCTTTCCTTTCCCCCTTGTTTTATCCCAGCCTACACCTTCTGTGTTGCCTGTCTTGACTAGATTGTAAGCTCTATGAGCAGGGACTGTCTCTTATATGTCTGTACAGCGCTGCGTATGACTTGTAGCGCTATACAAATGCTTAGTAGTGGTAGTATATCTGAGGAGGACAGGGTGGTTGTTTCCCCAGGGAAAGGCTAGGATCTCTGTGATCCACATTTTTCACTGATGGGCTCTGTTTATGCTCTTTCAAGATGCTATGGTAGCTCTGCATGTTACAGACAAAGCCTGCCTTTGGGTGAGGTTAACGAGCAGGTCCCCCTTATTTCTGATGGGTTTCCGGTGTTCTGCTGCATTCATGCCTCTTCCCGACCCTATGCTGTAGTGCATATGGTTTTAGGGAGGAAACCCCTGAACTGCCTCAGCCTCAGGGTTAGCAGACTCAGCCTTTCAGACTGCCTGGGGTGGGAGTTCTGTTCACAGCTGTGACTAAGCACACAACCATTCTGGTGGAGGGAGGTGATACATGCAAGGAGTCTCAGTTTTGCAGAATTGAGGTCCTTCTTAAGTATGCCTTTGCAGTTGCTGCCTCAGGCTATCGGACAGTGTTGAGTGCATGCCTGGAGATTAGCCCTTTGATGATGGATCCATCCACTGCCATAGGGCCGGTGCTACCTGGTAAGCAGAGTAAGCACGGCAGGCAGCACTGATGTCTGTGAGGTGCTGTTGCTAGTTGCCCTTACCCCCCAAGGAGAAAGACAAGGGCAGCCAGAGATGGAGCCTGCCCATGGGCAGAAGGCTGTGCAAAGAAATAATCACAGCCTTACACAGCCTCTGCCCACAGGACACATTGCTCCTAGGGCAGGCTCAGCTCTCTCTCGGCAGCAATTGCAGCCTTAAACTGTCCATTGGACATGCTGTTCCCATGGGCCGGCTCAGCTTTCTCTTGGCAGCAATTGTGGCCAGCTCAGCTATCTCTCCTAACTGCCTCTGCCTTTAGGACATGCTGCTCCCATGGGTAGGTCTTGCTCAGCCTCTGCCTTGTGGACAAGGGAGAGGAGAGTGGATACGGGGGGGGGGGAGGCATTGAGTGATGGAGGAGATATACAAAACCTGGAGGGACCCAGGGAGACAGCAGAGAGATGCAAGATGCAGGGGGAGGGGGTGAATAGAGAGGCAGAAGGGTCAAGTTAGAGGTGGGGGCTAGGAAAATACTGGGCATGAGAAGATGGCATAGGAAGAATGGGCATAGGGATAAGCAAGAAGGGGAGATGGAGTGGTGATGCTACATACGGGTTACAGGGAGACTATAGGAAGATGCTGGGCATGTGGGACAGAGGGAGACAGAGGGGAGATGCTATACATGTGGGTAATAAGGGGAGAGATAATGCAGGACATGGGAGTAATAGCAGGAGCGAGGGGAGCAGACTGGCATGGGGTAAATAGGTCAAGAAAGAGATGCAGAGATGCTTGACATGAGAGCAATAGTCAGAGGATGGTATGGTAAGGAGACAGCGGGAGAATAGAAGGGAGAGGACAGACATAGAAGGATAGGGGGAAGAGGGAAGAGGGAGCAGAGATACTGGATAGAAGGAAAGAGAGAGTGAGAGAGACACTCGATGACGGGTGAGAGATGTTAGACATGGAGGGGAGAGAGAGAATGAGTGAGACTGGTGAATAATGACAAAGGAAAAAGAAGTGAGAAATGGGAGGATTGGGGTGAGGGTTGAAAAGTAGTAGATATATGAAGTAAAACAAAGGGGGATTGTGGGCTGGATAGTAAGAAGGAGTAGTGAAATCTGAGTGGACAGAGAGAGAAAAATAAATGGAAGAAAACTGAAGGGAAAAGATCAATATCTAAGATGGTAAGAAGTGAAGAAAACAAGAGGAGACAAGAAATGGCAGATGGACTAGAGAACATAGAAATAGAGCCAAGAGAAGACAGAGAAAAGCAGAAAACTATACTGGGACCAGCATGATCAGAGAATAAAATGGCTAGATAGCAAAAGTAGAAACATAATTTTATTTTCAATTTAGTGATTGGATTTTGCTCTATCTTTATATTTTATATAGTACAGGGAAATACATGCCTTTCTACTTCTCTGGTGTTACACTGCATGCAAAGTCTGACTACTTGGGTTTCAGTTTAATTTTTGTCTACATAGTTTTATTTTTAGGTTGTGGTCATTTATTCTGGACTTGGTGAGGGTCTGTGTTCTGAATGTGTGACCGAGGCCACGTGTTCTGTTAACATGGAGTCTGTACATAGAGATTAGAGAACACCCTTACGTTCCAGTGGATCAAACCTTCTAGATCTCTTCTCTGGGCAGCAGAGAGCTGGTCTTCAATCAGGATGAGCTAGATCCGACAGGGCTGAAAATTCCAACCCAAAATCATCTCTGTGTACCATCATAGCTGTCACTGGAATCCACTTTTTCAATATGTTAATATGGTGCATTTTGTCTTTCTTCTGTTTTTCTGACTGGACAATCATGTAGTTAACAGGCCCTACTTTTCCTTTGACCTCATAGGGTCCATGCTATTTACAGAGTAACTTGCTCTCCGATGAGGGCAGCAAGCCTAAAACTCTATCTCTCGGTTGGAAGGTGCGGTGCATGGCTGCCCGATTGATGCCCCTGGCCTGCTTAACTTGGGCTTTTTCCAGACTGAGTTTGGCACCTCTCCAGCTTTCCTCAGTCGGTCTTGCATTTGTATAACGTATTCCACCAAATTACACCCATCACGGAATTCTAATTCCCAGGTTTCCCTTATCATGTCTAATATGCTTCTTGGCCGTCTTCTGACGAGCAAATCAAAAGGCAAAAGCCCTGTAGAACTCTGAGGTATATCGCAGATGGCCAGGGGCGGCCCAAGGGGGGTGCGGGGCCATGTGCGGAGACTCAGTGCGGGGCCTCATTTGCATAAGGTGCCTCATTTGCATAAATATTTGCATAATGTTACCATACACTAACTTTTAGTAAACATGCCTCTTAATGAGTGTATGGATAAAGAAAGACTAAAAGATTTCGACATTACTATGATCCAGTGCCAACCGCCAGGCACATTAGGAACTACTACAAACACTGCCCATTTAGAACCCATAGCAAACCCGCCGTATCATAACAGCACTACCAGGACTCACAAAGCACCATACCCTACCTATCAAAAGGCAACACTGCAAATATTAAACCAATACATTTCAGAGAATAACAATACATGACCTACTGGGGAAAGAGAACAAGTGGCAATGTCAAATAGGAATTACATAAACAGAATACCTCAGCTCAGTTACACATGCAGAACATAGACCATCACCAAACAAGGAATCACAATTTAGAAACAGGAAGACAATAATTAAACTGGGAACCCCAAAAGACAAACTTGGAATGTACAACACTGTAGAAATAAAACTATAAATTAATTTCCTCTTGTACTAAACAAAGGGTAGACGTTAATGAAGGACCTGAACAGGGGACTGTTACTTCTGGAGAGAGATCTGCAATTGTGAGTATATACTTCTGGGAATTTTCTGAAGGGAATTCTTTCTATTAAAGCTATTTAATCTGTGAGCCCACTATTTTTTGTTAAATCAGTCAGGGCCTAGTAGCAGCAGTTTAAGTTTAAATTTAAAACACAGAAGAGAACTTTCTGGTTACATTTCATACCCAGCAGAGAGCTTGTAGTTTTAATTTAATAGTCACTCAGGGCCTAGTATCAGCAAAGTACTTTTAGTTTAAACTTAAAACACAGAAGAGAGCTTTCTGGTTAAATTTGGAACCCAGCAGAAAGCTGTAGTTTAAATTTAATAGTCACTCAGGGCCTAGCATCAACAAAGTACTTTTAGTTTAAATTTAAAACACAGAAGAGAGATTTCTGGTTTAATTTAGAACCCAGCAGAGAGCTTGTGGTTTAAATTTCATAATAAGTTAGAGCCTAGCAGCAGCAAAGAGCTATAATTTAAATCAAATAAGAATATAGATTAGCACAAAAGGCAAAACAGGATCAGTACTCTTTGAGCAGCAAATAAAGTTTTCTAGAGACCTTTACAAAGAGGCCTTCTAGCTAGGGGGCAAGAGACCTGTGAAACATTTTCAATAGGTGTTAACACCAGGTGGCAGTTCAAAAGGTCATTTTGAAAGACTCCTTCTATCCAAGCAAGGACTGTTAATAATCCAGGAAGTTGGTCCCAGCTTACCTCAGCAGCACAGGCATAAATAGCTCAACCAGAGCTCTGTGATCCTCAGTCTTGAAGGACTAGGACTGTTACTTCTGGAGAGAGATCTGCAATTGTGAGTATATACTTCTGGGAATTTTCTGAAGGGAATTCTTTCTATTAAAGCTATTTAATCTGTGAACCCACTATTTCTTGTTAAATCAGTCAGGGCCTAGTAGCAGCAGTTTAAGTTTAAATTTAAAACACAGAAGAGAACTTTCTGGTTACATTTCATACCAAGAATAGAGCTTGCAGTTTTAATTTAATAGTCACTCAGGGCCTAGTATCAGCAAAGTACTTTTAGTTTAAATTTAAAACACAGAAGAGAGCTCTCTGGTTTAATTTAGAACCCAGCTGAGAGCTTGTAGTTTAAATTTCATAATAAGTTAGAGCCTAGCAGCAGCAAAGAGCTATAATTTAAATCAAATAAGAATATAGCTTACCTCAGCAGCACAGGACAGGATACTGTGTAGCAGCCCACTTTTAATAAGTGTTATTTCCCTCCCTCCCTCCCCACACCCACCCACCCCTGGGATATTTGTAGCTTTATAGGTACTTACACATCTTAAAAGATAGGAGGTGCTCTCAGGTGAAGCTCGTTATCCAAATCAGTCATACACTAAGGACCTGAGATTAATTAAGCTTCAGGTGAACAAGGTATATTAAACGTATTAGGTACAGTTTTATTGGTATAAATATCCATAGCAACCCTTAGTAAGTAAAGAACTTAAAGATCTAAACAAAAACTTAAAACTAAAATGCAGACAGCAGTCCAGCTGCGAGATGGGTGCTTTGCAGTCTTTTGCATTGAGTGTCACATGTATGATTTTCTCCCAGTTGGTGAGAGGTCTTACGTGTGCACTAGGTTCAAGGAGCTCTTTGCTCTCAGGGAACGAGTCTGTTCTCTAGAGGCTAGAGTAGCAGACTTTGAAAACATAAGAAAGACAGAGAGGTACACAGACGAGACCTACAGCCCATTTCCAGTCCTATTCTAGCCCATCACCCATTTGCAGTCCAAGCTCCCCCCCATCAGCCCATTTCCAGTCCTATTCCAGCTCTTCATCAGCCCATTTCCAGTGCTAGACCTCCCATCACAGGCCATTTCCAGTCCTAGCCACCCCCCTCCCCCATCACAGCCTCTTTCCAGTCCTAGCCCCCCACCATCACAGCCTATTTCCAGTCCTAGGCCCCCCCCCACCATCACAGCCCATTTGCAGTCCTAGTCCCCCCCTCCACCATCACAGTCCATTTGCAGTTCTAGCCCCCCATCACAGCCCATTTCCAGTCCAAGTTCCCCCCCAACCATCACAGCCCATTTTCAGTCCTAGCCCCCCTAATCACAGCCTATTTCCAGTCCAAGTTCCCCCTCCCCCACCATAACCCAATTCCAGTCCAGGTCCCCCCCCCCCATAGCCCAATTCCATTGCAGTCCGCCCCCCATAGCCCATTTCCAGTCCAGGTCCCCTCCCATAGTCCAATTCCAGTCCAGATCCCCTCATAGCCCATTTCCAGTCCAGGTTTCCCCCCCATAGCCCATTTCCAGTCCAGGTACACCCCCCATAGCCCAATTCCAGTCCAGATCCACCCCCCATAGCCTATTTCCAGTCCAGATTCCACCCCCTCCCCAAATAGCCCAAATCCAGTCTAGGTTCCCCCCCTATAGCCCATTTCCAGTCCCGGTACAGCCCCCCCCCCATAGCCCAATTCCAGTCCAGTCCCCCCCCCCCCCAATAGCCTATTTCCAGTCCAGGTCCCCCCCCCAGCCCATTTCCAGTCCAGGTACACCCCATCACAGCCCATCCAGTCCTTGGCCCCCCCTCCCTCCCATCAAAGCCCATTTGTAGTCCTAGATGCCCCCCCCCGACCAGCCCCACGGCTGTCTTGAGGTGCTTCAGAGGGAGCCGGGGAAGCCCGCACAAGGCCCCGGCTCCTTCTGTACAACCGCCAGCGTGAAGATCTTTTTCCTTCACGCTAGCGGTTGTTTCTGTGAAGCCGTGAATGCTGGGAAAGGTTAAAGGGCATTCCCGCGGGCTTAACAGAGCCGCGAAAGGGAAACTAGTCTCCCTTCATGCTCTGAAAGCCGGTGCGACTGCGGAGAGGGAAACTAGTCTCCCTTCGCGCTCTGAAAGCCGGTGCAACTGCGCAGAGGGAGCTGATGCAGGGAGGGGCGGCTTTGCTGGGCAGGGGGGGGGCCCCACGGGACACTCGATTCTGCTGCCATGGCAGCAGACAGCTTCTTTTTTTTTTAATTTTCCCTGGGCTGGGGGGGGGGGCTTAGGACTGGAAGTGGGCTGATGGGGGGGTTAGGACTGGAAGTGGGCTGATGGGGGGATATCACTGGAAATGGGCTATGGGGGGCTAAGACTGGAAATGGGCTGATGGGGTTAGGACTGGAAGTGGGCTGAGGGGGGGTAGGACTGGTAATGGGCTATGGGGGGCGTAAACTGAAAATTGGGTGATGGGGGTTAGGACTGGAAATGGGCTGATGGGATTAGGACTGGGAGTGGGCTGATGGGGGGGTTAGCACTGGTAATGGTCTATGGGGGGGCTTAAACTGAAAATTGGGTGATGGGGGTTAGGACTGGAAATGGGCTGGTGGGATTAGGACTGGGAGTGGGCTGATGGGGAGGTTAGGACTGGTAATGGGCTATGGGGGGCTAGGACTGGTAATGGGTTGGGAGGGTTCCTAGGACTGGAAATGGGCTGAGTGGAAGGGGGGTTGAATTGCAAATAGCTGATGGGGATGGGGGCTTGGAATGGAAATGGGCTGAGGGGAAGGGGGCTTGAACTGCAAATAGCTGATGGGGAGGGGGGCTTGGAATGGAAATGGGCTAAGTGGAAGGGGGGCTTGAACTGCAAATAGCTGATGGGGATGGGGGCTTGGAATGGAAATGGGCTGAGGGGAAGGGGGCTTGAACTGCAAATAGCTGATGGGGAGGGGGGCTTGGAATGGAAATGGGCTGAGTGGAAGGGGGGCTTGAACTGCAAATAGCTGATGGGGAGGGGGCTAAGAATGGAAATGGGCTGTGAGGGGAGGGAGCTAGGACAGGAAATGGGCTGATGGAGGGGCTAGGATAGGACTGAGAATTGGGTGTTGGGGGAGCTAAGATTGGAAATGGTCTGTGGTGGGGGCTTGGATTGAAAAGGACTCATGGAGGGGCTAGAACTGGATGTAGGCTCATGTGGGGCTTGGATTGGAAATGGGCTGAGTGGAGGGGAGCTAGGATTTCACATGGGCTGATGGTAGGGCTAGGAAAGGAATAGAAATGGGCTGATGGGAGGCTGGTATTGGAAATGAGCTGATGAAGGGACTCGGATAGGACTGGAAATGGATGGGGGAGCTAGAACTGGAAATGGGCTGATGGGGGGCTAGGACTGGAAATGGGCTGATGCGGGGACTAGAAGGGAGCAGATACTGGGTGGGGCTTGAACTAGGAGGTGCTGTGGCAAAGTGCAATCAATGAATAAGTCCAGGAGTCAATTGACAGGGTCCAAGCCAGTTTATTGTGCACAGGCCCAGTCAGTCAAAGCTTCAAAAGGAACGGAGCAAAGGTTTATACAGAGACATAACCATTTATACCTCTTTTTCAGTTTGATACATGAAAGTTTTCTATTGGTTCCAACTTGATACATGCAAACTTCTCATTGGCTATACATTCCCTTCATTTGTCCAATTAGAAATCCCTCCGGAGCCTAGCAACTGGCCCGCTCCTTTAGGATTGCTTGAACAATGGTATAGTCTTAACTTGGTAACTTTTCTACTGCAAGGTTAACCTTGGCTCCAGGAATGCATCTTTTGAAACATTTCTGTTCTTTCACACACAAGAGAATAATAGAAGACTTATGGATTCGTAAAAACTTCTTATTAGGCAGTTTAAAACAGTTTTCTCATTTTTCACAGATTTTTGGTTCTTTTCTAGCTATAATGGGAGTTAGGATCCAGGCCTAACTTACAGGCCTTTCATAGTAGCAGGCCATGCTAGGCCATAGCCTACCACATTCACCCTTTGATTATTCTCACCCGCAAGTGAGGAAGGGTGAGAATTAAATCACTCATTGGTTAATTCACTCATTATACTGGTGTAATAGTGTGGCAGGTGCAGGCCTGTGATCCACGGTGTCTGACATAAGCAGGCAGGCCTAGCTAGCTTGACCTGTAAATGAGGCCTGTGGAGAGGCATATAGGATTGCACATCCCCCAATATGCTGCTATTGTAGGATAGAACTCTGTAAGAGAACTAAACTAACTTAGGTAAGCAAAACTGAGAGATGGAAAAATACAGAAAAACATGTTTAAAAGTTACTGATAAGAAAAAGTACATCTGCAAGGAATATAATTGGGAGTGCTGACAGATGAGTTGCAGAGCCCTGTTCCCCTGCATGCACAAATTGGTTCTATGGCCTTGAGAGTGTGAAAGTAACAAGTTGATGAACTGACCATTGTAATTGGGACTAGAAGGGGGTATGCAGGTGCCATGCCCACTGAAGGGACATAATTGGATAAACTTATCAGTACCGGGACCAATGGAAGGGGTACGGGAGGTACGGGAGGTTACCGGGACCAATGAAATGTTTTCCTATACCTAGAATGGAGCAGAAGTCTATAAACGTTGTTGTAATGCTTGAAAACTTTGCTCAGCCATTTTGAAATTGACTGGTTCGAGACTTGTGCACAAATAAATGATTTGGACCTTCTGAACAGACTCCTGGTATCATTGGTTTGTCTGCGCTTTGCTGCTACATATTCTTGGTGCGTTGGCCGGGAAGTTGTGGAATCAAAGTGTATATAGGGCAATATACCACGACTTTCCGCCTCTATAGGCTTGGTCCTGCCGGGATCGCGCCCTTCCGACGAGGGCTGCTCCCTGGCGCCACCGGTCCCTTGTATCGGAGGGAGCTGGTCGGACCTCGGCGGGTGCCGGGCCCGGTTGGAGCCAACGCCTCGAACCCGAGTGAGGGGAGTCCGAGGTCCAACTCATGCGCCTGCTTGGGAAGTTTGAGGACCGGATCCGGTGAGTATAGTTTTGATTTGGTGTCTAGACAGAAATAGAAAGAGCAGTACTGCCATTGGAACTTGGCATTTGGAATTTGTAATCTCGAGATATTGGGAATTGGTAAGAGAGCTTGATCACCTCTCAAGGAAGGGCCGAGTAACCCCGCATGGGAATTCGTCGGGTGAAACCCCCATCCTTATTGTAATTGGGAAAAAGACTAGTCAGAATAGATAGAAACGAATGCATTCTGGGATACGTTGCTAGCATGATTGTGTGAACGAAGTGTGAATGAGAGGTCTGGCAGCACGGACCAAGTGAAGGCGGACCCCTGAGTAGCGCATTTCCTGACTGGGCGACCGCGTTCAGGTCACGAAAAGAGGGAAGCGATTGTCGTCTTGTCTTGTTATTTGTATTCCTTATACGTTTCCAGGACCGTGAGGACCCCTTACCCACGGTCCGCCCTCCTTTTCCCTTCTGTCTGTTGTTGCGCGCACACATCGAAATGGGAGGGGCGGGGTCTACTAGAAACACTCCATTAGAATGTATGATCGCACATTTCAAAGAGGGATATTCAGGAGATTATGGTATTAAAATGACAGCAGCCCATTTGCAGATTTTGTGTACTAGGGAGTGGCCCGATCTAGACCCCATCTGGCCCCGAGAGGGAACGTTCAATGTAGAGATTATTCAGTCAATACACCGTAGAGTGCGGATAGCGCACCCCGATCAGTACCCCTATATAGATTCCTGGTTAAGTATTTGTGAAGATCCGCCCCCCTGGGCGCAGCGCTGTTATGAGGAACAGTGCAGAATAATGTTAGCTAAGACAGATTCTAGTCAGAAAACACAACAGCCTAAAACGAAAGAGCAGGATAAGAAGTCCAGAAAGAAGCGCATCCTGGTAGATCCTGATTCCCCAGAAATGATTCCCAGGCAGCCCCAAACCCCAGGTCCGATAAGAGTAGCCCGGCGTCCTGCCCCAGAGCCCCAGAGACAGCCGGAGCGGGACCCAACTCCCGACCCACCTCCTGGAGAGGAGGAAGAGGATGTATTAGCTGAAAGAGAGGAAGAGGACGTTATAAAAAGCGAGTCAGAAGCGGAGGTAGAAGAAGGAGAAAAAGAGAATGCCCCAGACGAGGAGGACAGTGTACAAGTGATTGCTAGCACTAGCAAATCAGCAAAAGATATACCCAAAGTGAAACCTGTTGCGAAAAAGAAAGTGACCCCTTCGAAGACAATTACACAAATAACCCTTAGATCCCAAAAGACACCTACTGCCAGAATGCTGCCTTTACGGCAAGTCCCGGGAGTGCCCGTAAAGAATGATAATGATGAGGTGGTAGCGGGACCCCTAACTTATGTGTATATCCCTTTCTCTACAACTGATTTATTAAATTGGAGGTCGCATTACGCCTCCTATACTAGTAAGCCCCAGGAGCTGACAGAATTAGTAACTACTATTATGGAAACTCACCAACCCACTTGGCCAGATTGTCGCCAGCTCCTGACTACCCTATTCACGACAGAAGAGCGAGCACGAATTAGAAAAGCAGCTATTGAGTGGATGGCAGATAACCCTGTAGCTCCGGGACAAGGGCAGAACAGAATAGACCATCGGGAAGCAGCTCAGAGAGAATTCCCGAATGAAGACCCCCATTGGGATCCAAATACAGAAGAAGGAACCACAGCCCTAGCCCGTTTTCGCCAAGGCTTTTTACAAGGCCTGAAAAGGGGGGGCCAGAAAGCTATGAACCTCTCCAAAGTTGCAGGAGTTATCCAAGGTATAGATGAGAGCCCAGCAGATTTTCATGAAAGATTAACTGAAGCATACAAAATGTATACTCCCTATGATCCCGAGGCACCAGGAAGTTTATGTATGGTGAATTCTGCTTTTGTAAACCAGTCTCAACCAGACATTAGGTGTAAATTACAGAAATTAGAAGGGTTTGCGGGCATGAATGCAACACAGTTACTGGAAGTCGCTCATAAAGTGTATGTGAATCGTGATACTGAAAGACAGAGAGAATGTGATAGAAAGATGAAGAAGAAAGCTGATTTTTTGGCTGCGGCCATAGTTGAACAGAAAAGGGGAGGTGTCCCTAGTCGACGGAGCAGAGGAAGAGGGCGGGGTCAAGGCGGAGGCCGGACCCAGAAGTTAGGCGTGAACCAATGCGCCTACTGCAGAGAAGAAGGACATTGGAGAGATACATGCCCGCAACTCGCAGACGCCCAGCAAGATGACGACAATGATCATCAGTGGCGAGAAGAAAGACGAGGCTATCCCCGAAACCGAGGAGGAGCCAATCGAGAACAATTCCAGCGAGAAAGAGGAGGAGGAGCCATTCAAGCATTGGCCACACCGGCCCATGATGAGAATGACATGGATTAGGACAGACCGGGCTCCCAGTTTGCTTTAGGTCTCCAGGAGCCTATGGTCGGAATACAAATAGGAGACCAAATTATGGACTTTATGGTTGATACTGGAGCACAACATTCAGTAGTAGACAAAAAGATAGCCCCATTTTCTACAAAAGCAGTCACCATTATAGGAGCAACTGGTGCCAAAGCTACAAAATCTTTTCTTCAAAATCGAATATGCAGTCTAGGAGGACAGCAAATAACTCATCAATTCCTTTACATGCCTGAATGTCCAGTGCCACTACTGGGACGAGATATGTTAGCCAAGCTTCAAGCACAAATATCTTTCTCTGAACAAGGAGAAATGCAAATGACAGTAAATCCCCAAGTCAAACCAGCAGGAATGATGCTGCTGACAGTTCCCCGAGAAGAAGAATGGAGGTATTACATTGATGATTCGATCCAAGATACTTATTTTGAACAAACTTTAAAGAACATTCATGCACCACCTGGAGTATGCGCAGAAGGCAGTCCCCCAGGCCTAGCCAAGCATATAGCTCCAGTGATTGTAACTCTCAAACCTAGTGCTACACCAGTGCACGTCAAACAGTACCCTCTCCCAAGAGCCGCAATTGAAGGCATTCATCGCCACCTACAGAGATTGCTCGAGTATGGCCTACTAAAAGTATGTCAATCCCCATGGAACACTCCACTTTTGCCAGTGAAGAAACCTGGGACAGATGATTACCGCCCAGTGCAAGATCTAAGAAGAGTAAATGATGCAGTTGAAACTATACATCCAGTTGTGCCCAATCCTTACACTCTTCTAGGACTGATACCTGCTGAAGCTACCCATTTCACCGTACTGGATTTAAAAGATGCATTCTTTTGCATAAGATTAGCCCCTGTAAGTCAAATATTGTTTGCATTTGAATGGCAGGACCCCGTCTCTGGAAGAGGGGGCCAACTCACCTGGACAAGATTACCCCAAGGATTCAAGAATTCGCCTACCATCTTTAGTGCTGCACTAAATCAAGACCTTTCAAGTTATCCAGTGGCCCCGGGGAAGAGAGTGCTTCTCCAATACGTGGATGATCTGCTGATAGCTGCCGTATCAGAAAGTGAATGTATACTAGCCACCAAAGACCTCTTGCAGTTACTAAATGAAGCTGGATACAAAGTTTCCAGAGCCAAAGCACAGCTATGCCAAAAAGAAGTGAAATACTTGGGTTTTCGTATAACCCAAGGAAGCCGAAGATTAGGCAGAGAAAGAAAAGAAGCAGTATGTAGAATCCCAACTCCAACAACCAGAAAGCAAGTCAGAGCCTTTCTGGGAGCGGCAGGATATTGCCGAATCTGGATACCTAACTTCGCCCAAATTGCCAAGCCACTGTATGAAGCCACAAAAGGAGAAGAGAAGTCGCCACTAGAGTGGGGACTTGAGCAGGATACAGCCTTCAAGACGTTAAAAGAAGAATTGATGTCATCACCAGCACTTGGACTACCAGATGTCCACAAGCCTTTTCACTTGTTTGTACATGAAGCACAGGGAAATGCTTTAGGCATGCTGACTCAGAAATTGGGAAATTGGGAGCGACCTGTAGCATACCTATCGAAACAATTGGACCCGGTGGCCAAAGGATGGCCACCATGCCTGAGAGCCGTTGCAGCTACAGCACTACTAGTGAGCGAAGCAGACTAGCTCACTCTAGGACAGAACATACGAAAGCAAATTATTGGCTCACCAATTCCCGAATGTTGAAGTACCAGAGCATGTTATGTGAAAACCCACAGATACAATTAGAAGTGAGCCATGCCTTGAACCCAGCCACCTTGATACCCATCAGTGAAGAACTCCCAGAACATGACTGTATCGAAGTCATGGAAACTGTGTTCTCCAGTCGACCCGACTTGACAGATGTGCCCATAGACAATCCTGACCAAATCTATTATGTTGATGGAAGCAGTCTCATTCTCGATGGATGACGCTGTGCCGGATATGCAGTCGTCACTCAACACGAAGTAGTTGAATCATCAGCTCTAGCTTCAGGCACATCAGCTCAGAAAGCCGAATTAATAGCACTTACCAGAGCAATGCTGTTAGGAGAAAAACTTGTGCTAAATGTATATACAGATTCCAAATATGCCTTCACCACTCTGCATGCCCATGGAGCTCTCTATAAAGAAAGAGGACTCATCACATCTGGAGGAAAATCAGTCAAGTATGGTCCCGAGATATTGATGTTACTTGATGCCGTTTGGGCCCCAACACGTGTAGCTGTCATGCATTGTAGAGGACATCAAGCAGGAAAAGGAGAAGTTGCTCGAGGAAATAGATTCGCAGATGCCTCAGCACGACAAGCAGCAATGACAGGACAGATTGCCCCACAAGCTATACCAATGCAAGCAGCATTGTTTCCAGTACCTCTGAATTTATGGACACCACGATATACCACCAAAGAATTGGATTACTACTGTAACAAAGAAGATGGAGTACTAAAAGATGGATGGATTGAGCTGCCACCAGAAGAGGGCAGTCAACCCCCTGGACGAATAGTAATTTCTGAACTGTTAGGACCAACGTTTGTCAAAGCTTTCCATGAAGCCACCCATTATGGTAAAAGTGCTATGGAAAAAGCACTCAGACCACATTTTTACATCCCTCTATTGACAACCATATCAGCTTCAGTAGCACGACAATGTCAAACTTGTGCCAAGAATAATGCCAAACAAGGCCTTATAACGGCCCCCCGAGTTCAGTCAGGAGGTGTGACCCCCATGCACAACCTCCAAGTTGATTTTACCGAAATGCCAAGAGCCAATGGATACCATTACCTATTAGTGTTAGTCTGTACTTTCTCTGGGTGGGTGGAAGCCTTCCCAACCAGAACTGAGAAAGCCCGAGAAGTTACCAAAGTCTTAATGAGAGAGATTGTCCCTAGATTCGGAATTCCAGCAGTAATAGGGTCAGACAATGGACCCTCATTTGTCTCCCAAGTTACTCAACAGTTAGCAAAAGCTTTGCAGATACAATGGAAACTCCACACTGCATACAGACCCCAGAGTTCAGGGAAAGTTGAGCGAATGAATCGTACCTTGAAAGCCCAAATGTCTAAGCTTTGTCAGGAGACACACTTGAAGTGGCCCCAAGTGCTCCCAATAGCTTTACTCAGAATACGCTCAGCTCCTGTAAAATCAACAGGATTTTCCCCTTTTGAAGTTCTGTATGGTAAACCCCCACCAATAGTGCAGGGAATTAAAGGAAGTCTAGCCCAAATTGGTTCAGAAATAACCAGGCAAGAACTCCTAGCTCTTAGTTTTGTTCTGCAGACTCTCCATACGTGGATCCAAGATCAGTTGCCTATCAACTTGACGGAACCCTTGCACCCCTATCAGCCTGGTACCTCGGTGTGGATCAAAGATTGGAAGAAGACACCGTTGGAACCCCATTGGAAGGGACCGTACACCGTCATCCTGTCTACCCCAACTGCAGTAAAGGTAGCCGAGATCGACGCCTGGATTCACCACAGCAGAGTCAAGCCCGCCGCTGATCCTGAACCTGAGCAGTGGACAGCAGAGCAGCATCTTGAGGCACCCTTGTGAGTTACTCTGAGACGGCAACCAGCAGCTTAGACACTTCATCACAAGTGCTTTGCAGTAGCCAAGTCTTTCGAAGAGGATTGCTGTTTTCCATGCAGCAACAGTTTTGTTTCAACGAACCTAATCTGCGTGCGATTTTGCACACTACTTTGATACTATATTGAACCATACTTCAAAACCAACTGAATTGCTAAGTTGGTTGAGGTGTGATGGACAACTTGAGGATCTTCAATCAACACTCAGCACCCGTTAAATTGCTTCATTAGCAAACGGGACGAAGAATAAAAGACCGTCGTGATCAAGATCAGCAAGCTGAGGATTCAGAAGAACTCCAATCAACATCAACATGCATCTTTACTTTTGCTTTGCTTTGGTTGCCTTCTTTGGAGGTTTTGAACTGACTTATGCTTTACCTCCATGCACTGCTTGCATTACTTCTACTCGAACTGGACTGAAAGTAACTCAGACTTTGATTTATCATTCGTACTATACTTGCAAGGGAACAGTGACTAGGTGTATCTATAACACCACTGAACTAAATGTTTGCACTCATGGCAAAATTAAAGCATGCTATAATCCGCATCAGAATCCATCCTATTACACGTTGGAAATACGATGGAAGGATGCAGATGGACCTATACTAGCTGCTACGCCACCACTTAAGGACATTACTAAACCTGCTGTTTTGAATTTTGATGCATGTAATGCCATTAATAGAGATAGTTATTCCACCTGTGGTACATGGGAGAAAGCGTATCGAAATGACCATAAGTACATGTGTCCAGAAGGTGCCACAAATTGGTGGAAGTGTACAGGTAAAACGGGATCAGGCTATAGTACTGCACCAGCGGCAGACTACTATTGCCCGTATTGGGGATGTGTTTTTTATGCTACCTGGAATACTGGTGTAACTGATGAGAAAATAGATAAACGAATGGCTACTTTAACCAAGCCAACCACAAATGATAAGTGTCAGAAAGATGCTTGTAACCCCTTACACTTACGTATACACAATCCCCATGCATGGAAACAAGGATACAAGTTTGGTTTACGTATTGCTGGAGGGGCAATAGATCCAGGAACCATTGTGTATATCAGATTGAATACCCAAGCCCACAAGTCATCCAAATATCATATTCATAATACCTTTTATGAAGCCATGCATGTAAATAAGTTTGAGATCCCTCATCCCTCACAGAATCTATTTTTAGAATTAGCTGGAGCAGTAGTATCTAGTCTTAAGATCTCAGATTGCTATTTCTGTGGCGGAACCCAAATGGGAGACCAGTGGCCATGGGAAGCCCAAGAATTGAATTATTCTATGATTTACAATCAGACTGAATTACACAAGACTACCAGTGAATGGGTGTTAGCGCACTCAATCGTTGGACGTCTTTGCTATGCCAGAACTGGACCCCAGTTCACCCAGAAGGTAGGACAGCTGGTCTGTCTTAGCCAGAAGTACTATAATACCACGACCAAAAAGACAGCATGGTGGTCAGGACTTAAACACCCTGAACCTCCTAACCCATTAGCCAGATTTCCTGAACTTGCTGGTTTATGGACTAATGTTGCCAAAATCCAAGCCTGGCAAGCCCCACCTGGCCTGTATTGGATCTGTGGAAACCGAGCATATGCACAACTCCCACCACACTGGGGAGGAGCATGTGTCTTAGGAACCATCAGACCTTCTTTCTTTCTTTTGAACACTGAACATGGAGAACAATTAGGATACCCAGTATACACTACCCACCGACACAAAAGAGCACTAAGACAGAAAAGAGAAGCTTTACAGATAGGCAAGTGGGAGAAGTGGCAAGGTGATGATTGGCCACCAGAAAGAATCATTGAGTATTATGGGCCTGCCACTTGGAATGATGATGGTATGTGGGGTTATCGGACCCCAGTCTATATGATTAATCGTATTATTCGCTTACAAGCAGTAGTTGAAATAATAACTAACGAAACTAGTCATGCACTAACACTTTTAGCTAGACAAAGTACTCAGATGCGCACTGCTATATATCAGAACCGCTTAGCACTTGATTATCTGCAAGCAGCTGAAGGAGGAGTATGTGGTAAACTGAATTTAACTAATTGCTGTTTGAAAATAGATGATAAGGGTCAAGTAGTTGAAGAAATTGCTAAAGATATGCAAAGACATGCTTATGTGCCGGTGCAAACTTGGCACTCATTGAAATTTCCTAACTGGTTTGCTAACCTCTTTTCATGGGTGGGAGGATTTAAAACTTTTATTGTATTAGTACTGATTCTTGTTGTTGTTGTTTTCTTATTACCATGTTTAATCCCATGTTGTATGCGTTCTATTCATAACACTATTGATAGCACAGTAGAGCGGAAGACCGCCACTAAAATAATGGCTTTGTATAGACCCAGTCCTAGTCGAAATCCTTCAATCATGATGTGATTCTTCAAAAAGTGATTTAATTCTCACACCTTATTAAATAATAGGGTGAGATTAATCAAAGGGGGGAATGTGGCAGGTGCAGGCCTGTGATCCACGGTGTCTGACATAAGCAGGCAGGCCTAGCTAGCTTGACCTGTAAATGAGGCCTGTGGAGAGGCATATAGGATTGCACATCCCCCAATATGCTGCTATTGTAGGATAGAACTCTGTAAGAGAACTAAACTAACTTAGGTAAGCAAAACTGAGAGATGGAAAAATACAGAAAAACATGTTTAAAAGTTACTGATAAGAAAAAGTACATCTGCAAGGAATATAATTGGGAGTGCTGACAGATGAGTTGCAGAGCCCTGCTCCCCTGCATGCACAAATTGGTTCTATGGCCTTGAGAGTGTGAAAGTAACAAGTTGATGAACTGACCATTGTAATTGGGACTAGAAGGGGGGTATGCAGGTGCCATGCCCACTGAAGGGACATAATTGGATAAACTTATCAGTACCGGGACCAATGGAAGGGGTACAGGAGGTACGGGAGGTTACCGGGACCAATGAAATGTTTTCCTATACCTAGAATGGAGCAGAAGTCTATAAAAGTTGTTGTAATGCTTGAAAACTTTGCTCAGCCATTTTGAAATTGACTGGTTCGAGACTTGTGCACAAATAAATGATTTGGACCTTCTGAACAGACTCCTGGTATCATTGGTTTGTCTGCGCTTTGCTGCTACAATAGCATCATCATCGTGGGGTATAGGGTAATATTGCCACATAGCTAATACCTTCGCAGCTGCCTTCCGCTCTATAGTGTTATCAATTGATGATGTTATCATGCGCAAGCAAAGGGGTAGGAGACAAGGGAGCAATAAGCACATGGCTAATATGAATAGTAAAATGAACATAAGAGATTTCAGACCACCAATCCAGGAAAACAATGAACCAAACCACCCATCCAGCTTTAAACTGTGTCAGGTTTGGACAGGCACAAATGTCTGCTCTCTCATCTGAGTGGCTAAATCTTCAACTACATGCCCATTATTATCAATCTGTAAGCAACAATTACTTAGATTCAGTTTCTCACATACCCCATCTTCAGCTGCTAACAAATAATCTAAAGCTAAACGATTTTGATAAATGGCTGTGCGCATTTGCGTACTTTGCTTTGCTAGAAGGGCTAGTGCTTTACTAGTTTCATTGGTTATTATTTCAACAACAGCTTGCAAACATATTATTCGATTAATCATATAAACAGGAGTACGATATCCCCAAGTCCCATCCTGCTCCCAAGTAGCAGGTCCGTAGTATGAAATAATTCTTTCTGGGGGCCATTCTTCAGATGACGCATCCCATTTGTCCCATTGGCCTATCTTCAAGGCCTCCTTCAGCTGTCGACTTCTGTATACAGGATATCCCAGTTGTTCTCCCTGTG
Organism: Ichthyophis bannanicus; assembly: GCA_033557465.1. Taxonomy (NCBI): domain Eukaryota; kingdom Metazoa; phylum Chordata; class Amphibia; order Gymnophiona; family Ichthyophiidae; genus Ichthyophis; species Ichthyophis bannanicus. Next base: position 730,350,890 of record CM066035.1, read on the forward strand.
ATGTAGGTAGAAGGAAGAAGGAAGGTCGTATGGTTCCCAATACACATGCGCCTCCCCAATGGTGAGGAAGTCTAGCATATGCTCGGGTTCCGCAAATCCAGTACAGTCCAGGTGGTGCTTGCCAGGAATTATATGCTGCTAAGTTAGTCCAGATACTGGCAAGTTTGGGGAACTGAACTAGAGGATTGGAAGGTTCAGTAGCATTGACTCCTGACCACCAAGACGTCTTCTTAGTGGTACTGTTGTAGAACGTCTGATTGAGACAGACCAGCTGCCCCACTTCCATATTAAACATTGGTCCATAGCGAGAGAAACATAAGTTACCCACAATGGAGTGGGCCAGTACCCATTCACTTGTAGTATTGTGCAGATTTGTCTGATTGTATGGAGTAGAATAGTTCAGTTCTTGTGCCTCCCACGGCCATTGGTCTCCCATTGTTGTTCCTCCACAGAACAAACCATCTGAAACATGGAGACTAGATGCGACTGCTCCTGCTAATTCAAGAAATAAGTTCTGGGAGGCAGGAGGAATCTCAAACTCTGATTTCATGGCTTCGTAGAAGGAGTGATGTATACGATAAGGTGAGGATACATGGGTATTGGTGTTTAATTGCAGATATATAATAGTCCCGGGATCTATACCTCCTCCTGCAATACGCAACCCAAACTTGTATCCTTGCTTCCAGTGGCTGGGGTTGGCTATGAAAAGTTGCAGAGGATTGCAGGCACCTTTCTGGCATTTCTTGGGTTCTGACAATCTGATCTTTGTTAGGCTGCCTTTGCGATGATCTCCATCTCGTCCCGTTGGTGCATTTTTCCAGGTAGCAAAAAATACACATTCCCATTTTGGGCAAAAGTAATCATATCTAGATGCAGTGGTGTAAATGGTGGTTGCAGTATTCTTTCCTGTACACCGTCCCCATCCGTAGGCTCCTTCTGGACACATGTATTTATCATCATGGTAGTATGCTCGCTCCCATGACCCACATCTGTGGTAACCGCTTCTGTTGATTGCATCACAAGCAACAAAGTTCAAGATAATAGGTTTTGTGGGGTTGGTGAGGGGTTTCGTTGCATTCAGGATGGCTCCATCTTCATCATTCCAACGTATCTCAAAGGTGTAATATGAGGGGTTTTGTCGAGGGTTACAACAAGTCTTACTTTTCCCCTTTGTGCAAATGTTCAGTTAGGTGCCATTATAAACACACCGGCTGACTGTACCAGTGCAAGTGTAGTAGGAATGATAGAGCAAAGTCTGAGTAATCTTTTGTCCTGTTCGGGTGGTGGTTATGCAGGCTGCACAAGGGGGTAGAGCAAAAGTCTTTTCCAGGATTCCCAGGATCACCACTCCTACAAGGCAGAAGTGGAAGAACATTGTGATTACAGTTTCTGGAGATTAACTGAAAGTTGAGTGACGTAGGTGGATTCTGAAGATTCTCTATAATGCTGGCTGTCTCCTCAAGGTGAGTCGCAATGGAGTCTCGGGATCATTCACTGACGTCCATTGGCCAGGAACAGGAGCTGCTGCCGGCTTCACTCAACTGTGGTGGATCCAGGGTTCAAATTCTGCAACTTTCACTGCGGTGGGGGTTGACAGGATGACGATGTAGGGTCCCTTCCAATGCGGCGCCACCGGGGTCTTTCTCCACTCTTTCACCCACACGGACGTTCCTGGCTTGAAGGGATGCAGAGGCTCGGTCAGGTTGATGGGTAGCCGGTCTTGCACCCACGTTTGGAGTTTCTGCAAAACAGAACCTAAAGCTAATAGTTCTTGTCTAGTTATTTCAGATCCTATCTGTCTCATGTCTCCCTTTATTCCCTGCACTATGGGTGGAGGTCGCCCATACAAAATCTCAAAAGGGGAGACTCCTAAGGATCTGGTGGGAGCTGAACGTATCCTGAGAAGGGCTATGGGTAGAACTTGGAGCCACTTCAGGTGTGTTTCTTGGCAAAGCTTGGATAACTGAGTTTTCAGGGTTCTATTCATACGCTCTACTTTCCCTGAGCTCTGGGGTCTGTAAGCTGTGTGTAACTTCCATTTTATTTGCAAGGCCTGAGCTAACTGTTGGGTTACTTGGGATAAATGATGGACCATTGTCTGACCCTATAGTTGATGGTATTCCAAATCGGGGAATAATCTCATGGAGCAATACCCTAGTGACTTCTAGGGCTTTCTCAGTTCGGGTGGGATAGGCTTCTACTCACCCTGAAAATGTGCAGACTAACACTAACATATAGTGATATCCATTTGCACGGGGCATTTTGGCAAAGTCTATCTGTATATCACTCATGGGGGTCACTCCTACTGACTGAACTCTTGGGGGTGGAACAGGACCTTGCTTGGCATTATTTTTGGCACATATCAGGCATTGCTGTGCTACCGAGGTGGTCAGGGATCCTAGTAATGAAATATGGAAATGAGGTCTCAGAGCTTTCTCCATAACTGTTTTTCCATAATGTGTGGCTTGGTGGAAAGCTTGAACAAAGACTGGTCCTAATGCTTCAGGGATGACTGTAGGTTCTGGAGGTGGGTTACCTTCTGGAGGTGGCAACACTATCCAACCTTGTTCTGTCAGGACTCCTCCTTCCTTTTCACATTAATAGTCTAATTCTTTTGTAGTGTAGCGGGGTGCCCAAGAACTAAGGGGCACAGGGAATAGGGCTGCTTGCATTACAGTGTCTTGGGTCCTAACTTGTCCTGTGGTGGCTGCCTTTCGGGCTGTGGCATCTGCAAATCTATTCCCTCGGGTAACTTCTCCTGCTTCTGTCTGGTGACCTCGGCAGTGCATGACTGCCACTTGCTTGGGGGCCCATACAGCATCTAATAACATCAATATCTCGGGCCCATACCTAATGTCCTTACCCCCTGAGGTGATCAACCCTCGCTCTTTATACAAGGCTCCATGTGCGTGCAAAGTAGTGAAAGCATATTTGGAATCTGTGTACACATTGATGCGGAGTCCTTCTAACGTTAAGGCTCTGGTGAGGGCTATCAATTCAGCTTTCTGTGCAGAGGTTCCTGGGGTCAGAGCTGAGGACTCAACTACCAGCTCAAGGGTCACCACTGCATATCCAGCACAACGATGTCCATTGATGACCATGCTGCTTCCATCTACAAAGAAAGTTCGTTCTGGGTCCTCTAGAGAGACATCAGTCAAATCAGGGCGACTTGAAAATACAGTGTCCATGGTTTCTTAGCAATTATGATCAGGTGGCCCAGGACCAATTGGAAACAATGTAGCAGGGTTCAGAGCTTGACTGACTTTCAACTGTATTCAAGGGTTTTCACACAACATGCTTTGATACTTCAACATTCGTGCATTGGTTAGCCAGAAGTTTCCTTTGTGTTCCATGAGAGTCAGAACAGAGTGTGGCACAGTGACTTGAAGAGTTTGTCCTAGGGTGAGTTTGTCTGCTTCGCCCACTAGGAGGGCTATTGCTGCGACAGCTCTCAGACAAGGGGGCCATCCTTTTGCAACTACATCCAATTGTTTTGACAGATAGGCTACTGGTCGTTGCCCTGGATCCAAGAGATTGGGTCAATACTACCAATGCGTTTCCTTGTGACTCATGGACAAAAAGATGGAAAGGCTTTTGAACATCTGGAAGACCTAAAGCTGGGGATGACATCAGGGCCTTTTTCAAAGTCCGGAAGGCTACATCCTGTTCGGGTCCCCAGTCTAGTGGGGATTTTTCTATTCCTTTGGTGACTTGGTATAATGGTTTTGCAATCAGGGCAAAGTTGGGGATCCATATACGACAATATCCCGCAGCCCCCAGGAAGGCTCTCACTTGCCTCCTAGTGGTCAGAATGGGGATATTACATACAGCTTCTTTGCGCTCTGGTCCTAAACGTCGGATCCCACTGGACAACTGGAATCCTAGATACTTCAGTTTGGCATAGTTGTGCTTTGGCTCTTGAGACTTTGTATCCAGCATCTTTGAGAAGGTATAAAAGTTCACTTGTAGCTTGCAGGCATTCACTTTCTGAGTTGGTGGCTATGAGCAAATCATCTACATACTGAAGAAGAACCCTTTTTCCTGGGTCCACTGGGTAACTTGAGAGATCTTGATTCAGGGCAGCACTGAAGAGAGTAGGTGAATTCTTGAACCCTTGGGGTAATCTGGTCCAGGTGAGCTGACCCCGTCTTCCTGTTGTGGGGTCTTGCCATTCAAAAGCGAATAAAAGTTGACTGGTGGGTGCTAGGCGCACACAGAAAAAGGCATCTTTCAGGTCCAGGACGGTGAAGTGAGTAGCCTCAGCGGGGATCAGTCCCAAGAGAGTATATGGGTTTGGTACTACTGGGTGTAAAGTTTCAACTGCATCATTTACTCGCCTTAGATCTTGCAGTGGGTGGTAGTCCCCTGTCCCAGGCTTCTTTACTGGGAGTAGGAGGGTGTTCCAAGGTGACTGGCATTCCTTGAGAAGTCCATACTTCAGCAGTTTCATCAAATGGCAGTGAATTCCTTCTATGGCTGGTCGAGGGAGAGGATACTGCTTCACATGCACTGGTTCCACTCCTGGCTTGAGGGTGACGATGACAGGGGCTATGTTCTTCGCTAGGCCAGGTGGATTATTTTCTGCCTATACTTCAGGTGGGGCTATGAGGTTGGTAGGTATACAGGGACTAGTTGACTTTATTGGAGGTGCACTATAGAACCGCCACTCTTCTTCTCGGGGAACAGTAAGCACCATCAATCCAGCAGGCTTTGGGTTCACAGTCATTTTCATTTCTCCCCCTTCAGCAAAGGATATCTGGGCCTGGAGCTTGGCAAGCATGTCTCGGCCCAGTAGTGGAATAAGGCATATACAAGAACTGGTGCGTTATCTTCTGTCCCCCTAGTTCACACATGCGGTTCTGCAAGAATGGTTTTGTGGCTTTATTTCCAGTGGCTCCTACAATGGTGACAGATCGTGACGACAGAGGAGCTACTGGCTTGGCTACTACTGAATGCTCTGCTCCTGTATCTACCATGAATTCCATGTATTGGTCCCCTATCTTTAAACTGACCATAGGATCCTGGGGACCCAGGGTAAACTTGGAGCCCGGCCTGGCCTAGTCTTCATCTATGTCATCCAGGTCATAGCCAGTTGCTACTGCCACTCCCTCAATGGCTTACATAAGAACATAAGAACATAAGATATGCCATACTGGGTCAGACCAAGGTCCATCAAGCCCAGTATTCTGTTTCCAACAGTGGCCAATCTAGGTCATATGTACCTAGCAGTTTCCCCAAGGGACACAGGTTCCACAATGCTTGTATTGGTTCAAGCATTGATATCCTGGGTCCCTTCTTAATAATGGCTTATGGACCTTTCCTCCAGGAACTTGTCCAAACCTTTTTTAAACCCAGCTACACTAACAGCCTTTACTACATCCTCCGGTAACAAATTCCAGAGTTTGATTACACATTGAGTGAAAAAATGGCCAATTTTCCCAATGGAGAAAGGTGAATAGTGGTGTACCCCAGGGATCTGTGCTGGGTCCGCTGTTTTTTGACATATTCATAAATGACCTGGAAAGTGGAATAACGAGTGAGGTTATCAAATTTGCAGATGACACAAAACTATTTAAAGTTGTTAAAACCCAAGAGGATTGTGGAAAATTGCAAGAGGATCTTGATAAATTGGAAGACTGGGCATCAAAATGGCAGATGAAATTTAATGTGGACAAGTGCAAGGTTATGCACCTAGGGAAGAACAACCCAAACTATGGTTACACGATGCAAGGTTCCACATTAGGAACCACCACCCAGGAAAAAGATTTAGGCGTCATTGTGGATACCATGTTAAAACCCTCGGCCCAGTGTGCAGCGGCGGCCAAGAGAGCAAATAGAATGCTAGGTATGATAAGGAAAGGAATGGAAAATAAAACAAAGGATATTATAATGCCTCTATATCGTTCCATGGTGAGACCGCACCTTGAATATTGTGTGCAATTCTGGTCGCCGTATCTTAAAAAGGATATAGAGTTATTAGAAAAGGTTCAGAGAAGAGCCACCAAAATGGTAAAGGGGATGGAAGGATACTCCTATGAAGAAAGGCTAAAAAGGTTAGGGCTCTTTAACCTGGAAAAGAGACGGCTGAGGGGAGATATGATAGAAGTCTATAAATTAATGAGCGGAGTGGAACGGGTAAACGTAGATCGATTGTTTACCTTATCAGAATATAGAAAGACTAGGGGACATGCAATGAAGCTACAGGGTAAAATATTCAAGACTAATAAGAGAAAATATTTAGCCCTACCCTCTGCTTTCTATCTTTTAACCAGTTCCTGATCCACAATAGTACACTGCCTCCTATCCCATGACTCTTTAGTTTTGCCAAAAGTCTCTCATGAGGGACCTTGTCAAAGGCTTTCTGAAAGTCCAGATACACAATATCAACCGACTCACCTTTGTCCACCTGATTATTCACTCCTTCAAAAAAACATAACAGATTAGTAAGACAAGATCTTCCTTGTCTAAAGCCATGTTGGCTGTCTCTCATTAGTTCATGACTATCTACATGCTGAGTAATTTTATTCTTTATGATGGTTTCTATCATTTTTCCCGGTATTGACGTCAGGCTCACCGGTCTGTAGTTTCCCGGATCACCCCTGGAACCCTTTTTTTTTTTTTTTAGACTTTTATTTTCATTTTGCAACAAACAAAAGAAACAACACACCAAAGGAGACAAAACAATTATACAATAAAGAAAAGTAAACCCAATTACCCCCCACCCCCACGCTTCTTCTCTAACTGATTATGTCAGTATGTGAGCGCTTCCAAACAACAGTGATTATACATCAAAACAATCAACAGAGTATCTGCGATACAGAATAATCATGGGACAAAGATATATACAAATTTAGACAGTCAGATGAGAGCATTGAGCAGAATGTACATAGTCATTGAGCATCTTCCATTTAGACCGATGATGAGGAGTCTGAATGGGGGAAGCAAACATACGAGGTACTTGTTCATATTTACTGTAAAGACAGACATGATTCCACCATTCATTGGGGCTCAGCTGGGAGCTATTTTTCCAGTATTTCGTAATTAGGGAAATAGCAATGCCAAGCATAAAGTCCAAAAGGAAGTAAGCCTTTTTTGGAAGAGAGGGGATCCCCGCAGCTGAGCGAAGTCCCACTATCCTCCAAGTAAGGGGCTCTTGAAAGTGCAAAATAGACTGGATACGACCCCAGACCCGACTCCAGTAATACTGTAGTGCGGGACATTCATACATAACATGAGGTAGTGAACCAATGGCCGCATGACATGTCCAACAACTATTGCCCTGAGTAGTGTTCCATTTGGCTAATCTGTCAGGAGTGTAAAAACACCGGTGGGCCAGAAAGAAGAGTGTCTGAGTGAGTGAGGCGGATCGGGAGACCCGTGTCACTCTACTCCAGACAAGGCTCCATTGCTCCGGGGTCAAAGTCACATGCAATTCTCTCTCCCATGCTTTCTGCGCTATAGGGGTATCCCTAGTTATAGCATTACATAAGGTTTTGTAAAAATTGGATGCTACACCCGGTGAACTACCGATAGATCGGATAGTCTCCAACCAACCTTGTGTAGGGGAGGCCGATGGCGGGAGCACCTTAGCACTCCGAAGGCAATGCTGAAGTTGCACCAACTGAAAGTAGTGTTTCGCTGGGAGACCAAATTCAATTTGCAATTCACTAAAAGTTTTCCAGCGACCTTCATGGAACAACTGACTAGGAATCCAAATGCCCCTAGTGTACCAGGGGCTCCACGCCATCGGTTTATTTTGTATTTGAAATCGAGTGTTGTACCAAAGTGGGAGCTTGTCTATCGGACAGAGTCGGGAGTCTAAAGATTGCATGAGATTATTAAAGGCACCTAAGGTGTCTAAAAGCATTGGTGGAAAGTGGGAGTCTGATGGGAGAGTCATACCAGGGAGAAAAGTAAGAGGAATCGGTTTGCAAAGGTCCTCTTCTATGTCTAGCCACACAGGTCTACTCGGTACTGGATCTTCCAGCCAACGAGCGCCTTGTTTGAGAAGAAAAGATTGATGATACTTCAGGAAATCAGGGAATCTGACACCCCCATTTTCCTTATCTGCTTGCAGCTTATGTTTCGCTATCCTAGGTGTCTTGTTTTGCCACAGGTATCTAGTCAGAAGGCCCTCTATATCTTTATATATACGTCGAGGGAAGAGACAGGGCAACATTTCTAAGATATAATTCACTTTCGGAACAATCATCATTTTTATGGTTTCTAATCGACCCCACCAGGTAAGTGTTAAAGGAGTCCAGCGGTGAGTAAGCGCCCGGACTTTAGAGGTTAAGTCTTTGGCATTGAAGGAGATAGTGTCTTCCAAAGGAGAACAATAGTGAACCCCAAGGTATTTGACCATGCGAGGTTGCCATAAAAAGGGGAAGGGTTGCATATCTGCCTGATGAAGCAAAGGATTTAATGGGAAGGCTACCGACTTGGTCCAATTTATCTTATAACCGGACAGTTGTGAGTATTTACCAATTTGCTCTAGGACAGCCGGTACTGAATCTATAGAGACAAAAAGCATAAGATCATCAGCGTATGCTGAAATTTTGATTTCCCTATGGGTGAAGGGGACTCCATGAATCACCTCCGATTGCCGGATTAGTAAAGCCAAGGGCTCGAGTGCAAGATCGAAGAGAAATGGAGACAGTGGGCATCCCTGGCGAGTGCCGCGTTGAAGGGGAAAAGGCTGAGACTTTAAAGCATTGGCACATATACTGGCTGTAGGCTGTGCGTACATGGTGCGAAGACAACGGAGAAAACCTTCCCCGAATCCGTACCAGCGGAGGACTGCAAACAGGAAGGGCCACTCTAATCGATCAAAGGCCTTCTCAGCATCAAGTGAGAGGCCAACAAATGGGCGATCAAGATTAACTGCGGTAGTCAGTACATGGCATAGAGTCCGAGCATTGTCAGCAGTTGATCTACCAGGAATGAAACCGCATTGATCTGGGTGTATTAAGGTAGGCATCCTATCCGAGAGCCGGGTAGAGAGAATGGTGGCAAAGATTTTATAGTCCGCGTTTAGGAGGGAAATTGGACGATAATTAGCTGTTAGTTGTGGGTCTCTCCCCTCTTTCTCAAAAACTACTACATTTGCCATTGAAAAGGACCCAGAAGGAGAACCCTCCTCGGCCAGAGCAGAAAAATAAGTTTTCAAAACTGGAGCTAAGTCAGCGTGAAAGGTTTTGTAGAATTCAGCAGGGAGACCGTCTGGGCCTGCGGCTCGACCTGAGGCACATTTCTTGATAGCAGAATGAATTTCTGAGACAGTAAATGGTGTGTCCAAGGCCACTCTATCTTCGTCAGATAGGGTCGGTCTTTGTACCCCTGAAAGTAAGCGTTCAAATACATCTGGCTCAAAATCACATTCAGATTGATAAAGCCGAGTATAAAAATCACGAAAGAGTTCTAAGATTTCGGTATCTTTAGTGACCAAGCCCCCCCAGACGGATTACGAAGGGCGGTAACACACTTGGCTTCTTTTCGACCTTTTAGGGCATTTGCTAATAATTTGCCAGCACGATTATTTTCCCGATAATATAGCCCTTGTTGTGATTCAATATTTTTAACAGCAGCAGTATACAAAAGCTGATTGTATTGAAAACGCAAGCGTTGTAAACGGAGTAAAATACATGGGTCAGTACAGGACGTGAGGAGACGCTCCCCAGCTTGTATCTGCTGTTCTAGAATCAGTAAATGCTGCTTTCTTTGTTTCCCCTGCCGAATTTGATAGCTAGTTATAGTGGCACGGATAGATGCTTTAAAACCCTCCCACCAAGCCCAGCCCGCTGTGTCATGGGGTGAGTTAAAATGAAAATAATCTTGGATAGCGGCCTTTATATCAACCTGAAAGTCTTTTTGACCCAGTAGGGATCTATCAAAAAACCAAGCTCGGGGAGAATCGTCCCGCGCAGTGACACGTAATGATAAAGATATGGCAGCATGATCTGAAATATGGAGAGGATGAGTCCTAGTCGTATCTACTTGAGAAATCAGTGCTTTGGAAATGAGAAAGAAATCTATTCTAGATTGGGAGTGATGGGGGGCAGAAAAGAACGTGAACTCTAAGTCGGAGGGGTGAAGCAGCCTCCATATATCTACCAGCGCAAGATCTTGCATCAGAGCTGTAAGGGTAGCAAGACTCTTGGGTGGACTACTCGTTCTAGGCGGCTGTCTATCTATCAGAGGGTCTAACACTTGATTAAAGTCACCACCAAGTATTAATGGAGTATTGGCAGAGGCCTGTGCCAACTGCGCAATACTTGCATAGTAAGCAGGGCTGTCCACATTCGGGGCATAAATGCAAATACATGTAAATTCACTATCTCCAACCTTAAGATGTACTCGGGCCCATCTACCCTCCTTGTCAGCGCTAGTATCAATTACAGTAGCTTGCAAAGATTTCTTAACCAGAATGGCTACCCCGCACCGTTTGGAAACGGCGGGAGAATAGGCAGCCACCATATAAGGCTTAACATTGAGTTTCAGTGTTTCAGCAGAGTTTAAGTGCGTTTCCTGAAGAAACGCTAAATCAGCATGCTCATGGCTAAGATAGCTAAGGATTTTCTTTCTTTTGATTGGACTATTAATGCCCTTTACATTGAGTGATAAGATTTTACATAAAGCCATTCAGACAAGTTAAAAATTCTGAGCATGATAGCGCACCTAATTTCACAATGTCCCTCATATTGACTGTAGCTGGCTGTACATATGGCATAAAAGAAAATAAGCTTAGATAATACAATGAAGCGCCCCACATTAAAAAAAGAAAACCGCAGCGCGGTAGAGAAGAAGCAAAACCCCAAAAATTACTGGCGACCATGTGTCTGCGGGGAGAAGCCCCAGAGAAGGCCAAAATTGTAAAAACACATAACCTGTAGGACTGTGCGTGCTCCGAATCCGACCGAGGCACACATCATGGAGGGATAGGAGACCACAAAACGAAAGTCATAGAAAGAAAGAAAGAAAAGTCCAGGTAGTCCCTGTGCTTGACTATGACCGCCGCGTCGGGCCCTTCAAAATGGCGGACAGAGCCGGCAAGTAAAAGTCCACGTCGTTGGATTAGCGCATCTGCTCTGCTTCTTTGGAGTCTAAAAATGTTGATAGTAGATCAGGATCTTCGAATGTCCTGGTTTGGTTGTGGAGAGTCACTCGGAGCTTCGCGGGATACAACAGGCCAAAGCGAGCCTGTAGCTGTTGAAGTCGAGGGCGAAAAGCAAGGAGTTTCTTCCGTCGGTCAACGGTAGGCTTTGCCAAATCAGGGAAGAAGGAGACTTTGTGACCTTCAAATTCCAAATGATGGTTCGCCCGGGCAGCATTTAAAATTTGTTCCACTTGTTGATATCGTAGCAAGCGAAAGATAATAGGCCGGGGGGTCGTTCGGTTGAGCGCCATGTGGGTAGGAACACGGTGTGCACGATCGATTTCCAATTCTTTGTGAAAGGTGATCTTCAGCAAGGAAGGAAGAATTTTGAGCAGGAATTCTCTCATATCTCCCGCTTCCACCCCCTCCGGTATTCCAATGAGCCTCACATTGTTGCGACGGGCTCGATTATTGCTATCTTCTAACTCTTTTTGAAGATTCTGTATCTGGCGCTCAGCCTTGTCCAGTGCGCCCAAGCGCACCGCGTGCGAGTCGAGGACCCCCGCCATATTGTCCTGCCGTGATGAGAGACTTTCAAGTCGGTCCTGGAGCACTCCAAAGTCTTCTCGCAGGGCTCGAAGCGCTTCTCCATTGGACTGCACCAATTCCTTCACGCCGCGTAGTTCCTCCAAAATCTCCAGGTGCACTTCGGGGTTTTCACGAAATGGAACCATCTTCTGTGGGGAGGACACCTCGGTTTTGGAACGTTTTCCGTGAGAAGAAGAAGGAGACCCGAAGTCCAAGCGCGCTGGTTTATGGGCCGCCATCCCCCCCGAGGTACCCCGGTCAGCCCGGAGCGAAATAGTAAGTTTGTATAGGTATTAAGTCAGGATTCTAAGTAGGCCTCTCGGGAGCTTCAGCGCGAAGCGTCTTACCCGCTGGACATCAGGCTCCGCCCCCCCCCTGGAACCCTTTTTAAAAATTGGTGTTACATTGGCGATCCTCCAATCTTCAGGTATTAGAGATGATTTTAATGATAGTTCACAGATTACTAATAGCAGGTCTGCAATCTCATATTTCAGTTCTTTCAATACCCCTGGATGCATACCATCCGGCCCAGGTGATTTGCTACTCTTCAGCTTATCTAATAGTTGTAATACATCTTCTCGATGTATCGATATTTCCTTCAATTCTTCTGCACCTTTAAATACCACTTCAGTCATGGGTAACATCCCTACATCTTCCTCAGTAAAGACTGAAGCAAAGAATTCGTTCAGTCTCTCTGCTATTGCCTTGTCACCTCTTAGTGCTCCTTTAACCCCTTTATCATCTAATGGACCAACTGACTCTCTCACAGGTTTTTTGCTACGAATGTACTTGAAAAGGTCTTTACTTCGCGTTTTTGCTTCTGCAGCAAGCTTCTTCTCAAATTCTCCCTTTGCCTGCCTTATCAATGTCTTGCATTTGACTTGCCAGTGCTTGTGCTGTTTCCAGGTTTTGTCGTTTAGCTCTTTTTTCCATTTCCTGAAAGATGCTTTTTTGGCAACAACAGCCTCTCTGACCTCAACTTTAAACCATGCTGGCAGTTTTTTGGACTTCTTTCCACTTTTCTTAAAGCGTGGAATACAGCTGGTCTGGGCTTCCAAGATAGTATTTTTCAACAACAGCCAAGCCTGATGTACGTCTTTAACCTTTGCAACTGCTCCTTTTAGTTTTTTCTTGACTATTTTCCTCATTTTATCATAGTCTCCCTTTCGAAAGTTAAAAGGTAGTACTGTGGATTTCCTTACTATCCCTCCTCCACTAATTAAATCAAAGGCAATCATGCTATGATCACTATTGCCAAGTGGCCCCAACAACCTTATCTCTTGCACTAGATCTGGTGTTCCACTAAGGATTAAGTCTAATATGGCTTCCCCTCTGGTCGGTTCATGAACCAGCTGCTCCAAGAAGCAGTCATTTATTTCATCTAGGAACTTTATCTCCCTAGCATGTCCTGACGTGACACTGACCCAGTCGATACCGGGGTAGTTGAAATCACCCATTATTATTACTGTGCTGTAACGTTTGTTAGCTTCCTTGATTTCTTTGAGCATTTCATCATCCATTTGGTCATTCTGGCCAGGCGCTCGATAGTACACCCCCACTGCCATTGCCTTCCCCCTTTTACATGGAATTTCAATCCATATAGATTCTACAGCAGATTTTGTTTCCTGCAAAACTTTAATCCTTTCTGACTCAATGCCCTCTCTAACATAGAGAGCAACCCCTCCACCAATTTGATCAGCTCTATCATTACGATATAGTTTGTACCCAGGTATCACAGTGTCCCACTGGTTGTCGTCCTTCCACCATGTCTCTGATATTCCAATCATATCTAACCTTTCATTTAGTGCTATATATTCTAACTCTCCCATCTTATTTTTTAGACTTCTAGCATTTGCATACAAGCATTTTAGAGAATGTATTTTATCCATATTAATTTGTCTGTTAGACATGAGTAATTTGGGATCTTTAAGCTCTGTCTGCTCCATACTTGAGGGCATTTGGGCTATTTTACTCTTTTGTGGAACCTCTCTGCTTTTGGTAGTATCCTTCAAAGATACATTCTTCCGAACCATCTGTTCTTGGGCGACTGTCGGCTTTCCCCTAATATCTAGTTTAAAAGCTGCTCTATCTCCTTTTTAAAGGTTAATGCCAGCAGCCTGGTTCCATCCCGGTTAAGGTGAAGCCCATCCCTTCGGAAGAGCCCCTCCTTTCCCCAGAATGTTCCCCAGTTTCTAACAAATCCAAACCCCTCATCTCTGCACCATTGTCTCATCCACGCATTGAGACTCCGGAGCTCTGTCTGCCTTTTGGGTCCTGCGCGTGGAACAGGAAGCATTTCGGAGAATGCTACCCTGGAAGTTCTGGATTTCAACTTCCTACCTAAAAGCCTAAATTTAGCCTCCAGAACCTCCCTACCACATTTTCCTATGTCATTGGTACCAACAAGTACCAAGACAGCAGACTCCTCCCCAGTACTATCTAAGACCTTATCTAGGTGGCGCGTGAGGTCCGCTACCTTCGCACCAGGCAGGCATGTTATCAGGCGATCCTCACGTCCACCAGCCACCCAGCTATCTACATGCCTAATGATCGAATCACCAACTATAACGGCTGTCCTAACCCTTCCCTCATGGGCACATGGCCCTGGAGAAACTTCCTCGGTGCGAGCGGGTTTTACATCACCTGGAGGACAGGTCCTAGTTACAGGATCACTTCCTGCCACACCAGGGTGATGCTCTCCTGTCACGTGACCTCTCTCCTCCATGGCAACAGGGATGCTGCCAGACTGGAGGTGGGACTTCAGGACTATATCCCTGTAGGTCTCGTCTATGTACCTCTCTGTCTGTCTTATGCTTTCCAAGTCTGCTACTTTAGCCTCTAGAGAACGGACTCGTTCCCTGAGAGCAAAGAGCTCCTTGCACCTAGTGCACACGTAAGACCTCTCACCAACTGGGAGAAAATCATACATGTGACACTCAATGCAAAAGACTGGAAAGCCCCCATCCCGCTGCTGGACTGCTGTCTGCATCTTAGTTTTAAGTTTGTGTTTAGATCTAAGTTCTTTACTTACTAAGGGTTGCTATGGATATTTATACTAATAAAACTGAACCTAATACGTGTAATATACCTTGTTCACCTGAAGCTTAACTAATCTCAGGTCCTTAGTGTATGACTGATTTGGGTAATGAGCTTCACCTGAGAGCACCTCCTGTCTTCTAAGATGTGTAAGTACCTATAAAGCTACGATTATCCCAGGGGTGGGTGGGTGTGGGGAGGGTGGGAGGGAATTAACACTTATAAAAAAAAGGGCTGCTACACAGTACCCTGTCTTGTGCTGCTGAGGTAAGCTATATTCTGATTTGATTTAAATTATAGCTCTTAGCTGCTGCTAGGCTCTAACTTCTTATGAAATTTAAAGTACAAGCTCTCTGCTGGGTTCTAAATTTAACCAGAAAGCTCTTTTCTGTGTTGTAAATTTAAGCTAAAAGAACTTTGCTGATGCTAGGCCCTGAGTGACTATTAAATGTAAACTACAAGCTCTCTGCTGGGTTCCAAATGTAACCAGAAAGCTCTCTTCTGTGTTTTAAATTTAAACTAAAAGTACTTTGCTGTTACTAGGCCCTGAGTGACTATTAAATTTAAAGTACAAGCTCTCTGCTGGGTATGAAATGTAACCAGAGAGTTCTCCTCTGTGTTTTAAATGTAAACTTAAACTGCTGCTACTAGGCCCTGACTGATTTAACAAAAATAGTGGATCACAGATTAATTAGCTTTAATACAAAGAATTCCTTTTAGAAAATTACCAGAAGTAAATACTCACAGTTGCAGATCTCCCTCCAGAAGCAACAGTCCCCCTTACCAGTCTTTCAAGACAGAGGATCACAGAGCTCTGATTGAGCTATTTATGCCTGTGTTGCTGAAGTAAGCTGTGACCAACTTCCTGGGTAATTAACAGTCCTTGCTTGGATAGGAGGAGTCTTTCAAAATGGCCTTTTGATCTACCACCTGGTGTTAACACCTATTGAAAAGGTTTCACAGGTTTCTTGCCCCCTAGGTAGAAGGCCTCTTTGTAAAGGTCTCTAGAAAATTTTATTTGTTGCTCAAAAAGTACAGACCCTGCTTTGCTTTTTGTGCTAAGCTAAATTCTGATTTGATTTAAATTATAGCTCTTAGCTGCTGCTAGGCTCTAACTTCTTATGAAATTTAAAGTACAAGCTCTCTGCTGGGTTCTAAATGTAACCAGAAAGCTCTTTTCTGTGTTGTAAATTTAAGCTAAAAGAACTTTGCTGATGCTAGGCCCTGAGTGACTATTAAATGTAAACTACAAGCTCTCTGCTGGGTTCCAAATGTAACCAGAAAGCTCTCGTCTGTGTTTTAAATTTAAACTAAAAGTACTTTGCTGTTACTAGGCCCTGAGTGACTATTAAATTTAAAGTACAAGCTCTCTGCTGAGTATGAAATGTAACCAGAGAGTTCTCCTCTGTGTTTTAAATGTAAACTTAAACTGCTGCTACTAGGCCCTGACTGATTTAACAAAAATAGTGGATCACAGATTAATTAGCTTTAATACAAAGAATTCCTTTTAGAAAATTACCAGAAGTAAATACTCACAGTTGCAGATCTCCCTCCAGAAGCAACAGTCCCCCGAAGCAACAGTCCCCTTTACCAGTCTTCTTCCCTTTCCTGCTGGAACTGTGTTCGATTCATTCCTCCTCTCCTTCGAAATCTTGCTCCTGGCCTCCAGGGACTCCCTTCTCCCCTGGCAGGGGCGGAGTCCAGATGCGGGCACTCATTTCTCCAATGTCCTTCTTCCTTGCAGTAGGCGCACTGATTTGCACCTAATGGAGGCCTTTCGCTTCCACGGCCTCTTCCACGTCCTCTGGTCCTTTGATTAGGAAAACCTCCTCCACGTCTTTCGGTTATAGCAGCAGCAAGAAGATCTGCCTTCTTCTTCATCTTTCGTTCACTTTCTCTGTCTCGTTCATTTTCACGATTCACAAATACTTTCTGTGTGACTTCCATTAACTGAGCTATATTCATGCCCGCAAATCCATCCAATTTCTGTAATTTTCGCTTTATATCTCTCTGGGACTGACTAACAAAGGCTGCATTTACCATGCGTAAATTTTCCTGAGCGGCGGGATCATATGGGGTATACAATCTATAAGCTTCAGACAACTGCTCATAAAAGGCCGCTGGGCTCTCATCTGGACCCTGGAGAACTTCCGATACGTTCCCGATATTCACGGCCCTCTGGCCTCCCTTCTTCAGGCCCTGCAATAAGGCCTGGCTAAATCTGGTTAGGGCCGCTGCCCCCCTTTCCTCATTTGGGTCCCACCCGGGATCTTCATTGGGATATTCTGCAGCAGCTGCTTGCGGGGGATTTATTCCTCCCCTTGCTACAGGGTTCTCTTCTAACCATCGGAGGCTGCTTGCCCGATTCGGCCTCGCTCCTCAGTAGTGAAGAGGGTGGACAGGAGCTGGTGACAATCAACCCAGGTAGGCTGATGGGTTTGCATAATACTAGACATTAATTCTGTTAATTCCTGAGGCTTGGCTGTATATTTATTTTATTTATTTATTTAACTGTATTTATATCCCGCTTTTCACCGGGTCAAAGCGGCGTTACATATAAAAGGGTGAGGAAAGTAAGTATAAGGGTGGGGCCATCACCAGGGAGGCAACATTGATGATTTTGACATGAGACAGACTTTGGATATGGACAGGTTAGTGCAGCTTTGGATCAAAGGGTCATGGTGGGTGAGATCAGAGGTTAGTGCACTTTTTGGTGGGAGTCGTATTGAAGTATTCCTGGAATAAGGTGGTTTTTAGCTATTTTCTGAAAGACAGTAGATCGGCATTGTTTCTGAGATGGCTCGGTAGAGAGTTCCATAGGGATGGAGCATAAAGTTCAAAGGCTCGATTGCATGTCCGTTGAGAGCATTTAGTTCTTTTGTGAGGGACGGTGAGGGAATTGCTGGAGGCTTGTCTGGTAGTTTTGCCGTGGGCTGGACGAGACAGCAGGGTGCAGAGCTGGGTGTTCTGAGTTTGGTGGATGGCTTTGTGGGTGAGTAGGATGGATTTGTATTTAGTTCTTGCTTCGAGGGAAAGTATGCGTAGGTCTTTTAGAATTGGGGTGATGTGGTCGGTTTTCTTTGCTCTCTGAATGATTCTTGCTGTGGTGTTCAATGCTGTTCGGAGGGGGTTGGTCTGTGTGGCCAGAAGGCCATGGTAGAGTACGTTGCAGTAATCCAGATGTGGGAGTGTCATAGCTTGCATTACCGTCCGGAAGTCTTGATGTTCGAGAAGGCGTCTGAGAAGTTGCACTAATTTCGCTTTGTGGAATATAATTCTGGAGGTTTTAGTAATTTGTTGCTTTAAGGTGAGGGCTTGGTCAATGATAATGCCCAGATATCTTATTTGTGGTTGTATTTGAATGCTTGTGGTTCCTACATTGAGGTGTGTAGGTGGTGTGAAGTCTGGGTCTCTTGTCACTATGAGGGCTTCAGTTTTCTTCATGTTGATGGATAGGTTATTTTCTTTTAACCAGTCGAACACCTCAGAGAAGCATGCTGATAGATGTGCGTTTGTTGGGTTTGTGGTCGTAATAGGGGCGTAGAGCATGATATCATCAGCATATATGTGGAAGCTGATGTTGTGAGAGCATATGACTGAGCAGAGTGGTTGGAGGTAAATGTTGAAGAGCATGGCTGACAGTGTGGATCCTTGAGGTACTCCTTGGTATTGCTGGAAGGGGGGCGAGGTCGAGGTGCTTGTACGGATTAGTTGTTGTCTATTAGTTAGGTAGGATTGGAACCATTTAAGTACGGTATCTTTGATCCCAATTGTCTGTAGTCTGCGTATGAGGATGTTGTGGGAGATGGTGTCGAAAGCTGCAGATATATCAAGGAAGATCATGGCATATCCAGAGTGTTTTTCTTGTGTTCCTATGATGAGGGTGTTCATCAATGTGGTCATGAGGGTCTCAACTCCATGTAGTGGGCGGAAGCCATGTTGTTGTGGGTCCAGTATGTTGTTGATGTCCAGGTGTTCTTGAAGCTGCTGCTGGACGATCTTCTCGATTATTTTGGCGGTGAAAGGTAGGCTCGCTATCGGTCTGTAGGATGCTGGGTCTAGGGGTTCCAGATTATGCTTTTTTAAGGATGGTCGGATGATTGTAGTTTTGAGAGTGTCTGGCATGTGACCTTGGGAGAAGGATTCATTGACGATATAGGTTAATGGCTCGCTCAGTTCATCTTTGGATTTCTTTATCCAGTCAGTGGGGCAGGGGTCCAGCGGAGAGGTGGTGGTGTTTAGGTGGGAGATGGTGGATGATATTTCTTCTGTAGTGGTTTCTTTGAAGGTGGTCCAGTCACTGTGTAAGTTGGGGTGGTGGTTTGTTGTGGTTGTCTCTACGTGCGGCTGTGAGTTTTGAGGTCATTGTAATTGTTTGTATTGACGGGCCAGTAGCTCTGGTGGAATCTTCGGTAATTGGTCAGAGTTATTGGGTGCTTTTGTCAGTTTTTAGACAATCTGGAAGAGTTCACAAGGTTTGTTTATGGAAGAGTTTAAGATTTTCGTGTGGTAGGTTTTTTTGCTTTGTCGGTCTCGTAGTGGTACGCGTTGAGTTCATATAGGTATTTCGTTTTGTCACTGTCGTCTTTGGTTTTTCTCCATTTTCTTTCCGTTCTTCTGAGCTTTGTTTTTAGCTTTCAGAGACTGGGAGTAAACCATCTGGCCTTTGTGGAAGGAGGTCTGGTGATGGCTTTGTTTGTCGATGCTTCAGACGCTGTGGAGATCGTGGTGTTCCAGTTGTGTATTAGGTCATCGATGTTACTGGAGTTTGTTTGTAGTTTAGGTAGAGCTTGTGCTAAGAAGTCCACTTTGTTGAATGTTTTAAATCTTCTTGTGTGGTGTCCATCTTCCTTGTTGGTCATCTGTTGGTAGGTGTGGGATATGGTGATGAGGTGGTGGTCCGACCAGGGTACCGGCGAGATCTGCAGGTTCTTATCTGAGGAGGCAGTTATGGAGTTTAGGAATATGAGGTCTAGTGTGTTGCCTTTTTCATGTGTGGGTTCTTGTATGATCTGTACCAGATTCATTGCTGTCATGGCGGTGCGGAAGGTTGCTGCTTGTTCTTCTTGACGTGATGGGAGGTTGAAGTCTCCTAGGATGATTTGTTCCTTTGCCAAACTGGTGCTCTCTGATATGAATTGTAGTATCCTTGGTAGGTCAGTATTTGTGGTAGGTGCACGGTAAATTAGGCATATTGAGAGGTGTTTATTGGTGAGGGTGAGGAGATCTGCTTCATTGGTGGTTTCTGAAGAAAGGATCCTGAGGTGGAGGTCGGTTTTTGCTATGATGGCGACACCTCCTCCTTTGGAGTGTGCGCGGGAGCAGTGGTGGTACCAATGACATAGCAAAATGTGGTAGGGAGGTTCTGGAAGCTAAATTTAGGCTTTTAGGTAGGAAGTTGAAATCCAGAACTTCCAGGGTAGCATTCTCCGAAATGCTTCCCGTTCCAAGCGCAGGACCCAAAAGGAAGACAGAGCTCCGGAGTCTCAATGCGTGGATGAGACAATGGTGCAGAGATGAGGGGTTTGGATTTGTTAGGAACTGGGGAACATTCTGGGGAAAGGAGGGGCTCTTCCGAAGGGATGGGCTTCACCTTAACCGGGATGGAACCAGGCTGCTGGCATTAACCTTTAAAAAGGAGATAGAGCAGTTTTTAAACTAGATAATAGGGGAAAGCCGACAGTTGCCCAAGAGCGCATGGTTCGGAAGAATGTATCCTTGAAGGATACTACAAAAAGCAGAGAGGTTCCAAAAAAGAGTAAAGTAGCCCAAATGCCCTCAAGTATGGAGCAGACAGAGCTTAAAGATCCCAAATTACCCATGTCTACCAATAGCCAAATTAATATGAATAAAATACAGTCTCTAAAATGCTTGTATGCAAATGCTAGAAGTCTAAAAAACAAGATGGGAGAGTTAGAATATATAGCACTAAACGAGAGGTTAGATATGATTGGAATATCAGAGACATGGTGGAAGGAGGACAACCAGTGGGACACTGTGATACCTGGGTACAAACTATATCGTAATGATAGAGCTGAACAAATTGGTGGAGGGGTTGCGCTCTATGTTAGAGAGGGCATTGAGTCAGAAAGGATTAAAGTTTTGCAAGAAACAAAATTTGCTGTAGAATCTCTATGGATTGAAATTCCATGTAAAAAGGGGAAGTCAATGGCAGTGGGGGTGTACTATCGTCCGCCTGGCCAGAATGAACAAATGGATGATGAAATGCTCAAAGAAATCAAGGAAGTTAGCAAAAGTTACAGTGCAGTAATAATAATGGGTGATTTCAATTACCCCGGCATCGACTGGGTCAGTGTCACAGCAGGACATGCTAGGGAGATAAAGTTCCTAGATGAAATAAATGACTGCTTCTTGGAGCAGCTGGTTCATGAACCGACCAGAGGGGAAGCCATATTAGACCTAGTCCTTAGTGGAACACCAGATCTAGTGCAAGAGATAAGGGTGTTGGGGCCACTTGGCAATAGTGATCATATCATGATTGCCTTTGATTTAATTAGTGGAGGAGGGATAGTAGGGAAATCCACAGTACTACCCTTTAACTTTCGAAAGGGAGACTATGATAAAATGAGGAAAACAGTTAAGAAAAAACTAAAAGGAGCAGTTGCAAAGGTTAAAGACGTACATCAAGCTTGGATGTTGTTGAAAAATACTATCTTGGAAGCCCAGACCAGCTGTATTCCACGCTTTAAGAAAAGTGGAAGGAAGTCCAAAAAACTGCCAGCATGGTTTAAAGGTGAGGTCAGAGAGGCTGTTGTTGCCAAAAAAGCATCTTTCAGGAAATGGAAAAAAGAGCCAAATGACGAAACCTGGAAACAGCACAAGCACTGGCAAGTCAAATGCAAGGCATTGATAAGGCAGGCAAAGAGAGAATTTGAGAAGAAGCTTGCTGCGGAAGCAAAAACACGAATAAAGACCTTTTCAAGTACATTCGTAGCAAAAAAACCTGTGAGAGAGTCAGTTGGTCCATTAGATGATAAAGGGGTTAAAGGAGCACTAAGAGGCGACAAGGCGATAGCAGAGAGACTGAATGAATTCTTTGCTTTGGTCTTTACTGAGTGACAATAAAATATTCCTTGGTTCAGTGCAATTAAAGATAAAGAAAACAAAACTAAACCCACAACAAAGTCCCCCAAATAATTTTTTTGTTGGAATGGGCTGGAGGCGACAGGGATGGAGCCCCAGTCACACCAGGCAACCCGTTCCTTTTTAATATACATATTGAAAGCGAACAACGCTGTACTTAACTTATAATGACAATCCGATATAGTTTCCTACTGGCAAGTAGTCGATCTTTCATTCCCAATCAAAGCGTTAAAACAATCGGTTCAACCACGACGTACGTTTCGGGCTACAAAGCCCTGTCTCAAGTGGTCACGCTCTTCAAAATAACCGCCATAGAAAACTTTTCAAGCCGCAACCCTCATAGGTTGATATAAAGGGGAAAAGAAGATTCTCGTTGGCCAATCTAGTCTGTCAATCATCCGGGAACTCCAATCAGCTAAATGGGAAACCCCACTGTCATTGGGGAACCCCCTGGCGTCATGGTGCCATTAAAACAAGCTAAACCACTCAATTTCTTTATTTAAACCAGAAGGTTGAACCGCTTGTAATTGAAAAATCAATTGTTGTTCCCGGCGCTGTAAAGCCAGAAGCCGATTGCCACCTCTGGGATTTGGAGGGATAAAATCCAATATTGTCCAAGTGAAATCAGAGTGGAACTGATGACAGAAAAGCTCACAATGTTCAACCAGGGGAGCAGAGAGGACTTTTTGCCGTATTCGAGATGCATGTTCACTAAGGCGGACTTTCATTTTTCGGGATGTCCTGCCTATATAGATCAAAGAGCAAGTGCACTGTAAAACATAGACAACATAAGTTGAATCGCAGGACGTGGGCCAACGTTGCTGAATAACTATATCCATAGTAGGATGTCTCCACTCCGTCCCAACTATTGCCATATCACAAAATGCACAAGAAGAACATGTAACATGTCCTCTTTTTTCAGGATCATAAGATATAGGACGATCCGGGAGAGTGGCAGAGTGAACCAAACGATCTTGTAGATTGGATCCCCTAGAAAATGCTATCCTAAGGGGTTTCTGAAAACATTTATATAATTCCAACACTCCCCAGTGTTTACGAAGTATTTTTACTATAGATGAGCTTAGAGTGGTAAAAGGTAAAGTCCCAACAATACAATCCAAAGATTGTGATCGAGATCGTTGATAATTCTCATCAAAAAGCCATTCCCGGTGTGTATGTAATGCCCTCTTGTAGGCTGTCTTAATAATTTGTTCCGGATAGCCCCGCTGGAGCAGCCTAAAAGTCAAATCCGAAGCGCAGTATTTAAAATCTGATAATGAAGAGCAAATCCTCCTCAATCGAAGGAATTGGCCATAAGGTAAGTTGTTCCGCATAGGACTTGGATGGCAACTATGGTACATGAGGAGACTATTACGCTGGACACTCTTACGATAGAGGGTCGTACAAAACGTGCCCTGATCTTTAAATATCACCATGTCCAAAAACTCAATGCTTTTTAAATCGAATTTAGCTGTGAATTTCAAGTTGGATTTTAAGGCATTAAGCCATAATAAAAATTCTTGAAGACGCGGAAGAGTATCAAACCATAGAAAAAATATGTCGTCCAGAAATCGTCTCCAAAACCGTATCGATTTAAAAAAACCAGATGAATAAAGTGAAACCTCCTCGAAATTGGCCATATAAAGCGTAGCAATAGAAGGGGCTACCGAAGCCCCCATTGCAATCCCATAGCACTGATGATAAAATTGCCCTTCAGAAGGAAAATAATTCTTCGTCAATACCAATCGGAGCAGATCACATAAAAAAGACTTGGGCAACCGATGAGGAGCATATTGAAATAAGGAAGGCAACAAATCAAGAACTTCATTTTGGTCAATATTTGTGTATAAAGCCTCCACATCTAAAGTTACAAAATAGAAATCCCAGGATGGTATAGGTTCACTATTCAATTGCTTCAAAAAATCCGAAGAGTCCTTTATAAATGATGGTACTAATGCCGCTTCTTTCTGTAAAAAAGTGTCGCAAAATTGCGATAAAGGCTCCAACAATGATCCCCTACAAGATACGATAGGTCTTCCAGGTGGAGCAACAAGGGATTTATGAACTTTTGGGACCATGTACATAATAGGTCGAAGTGGTGTGTCAAGCTTCAAAAAACCATACTCCCGTTTTGTTAGCCAGCCTAAAGCCAAGGCTTCATCCAAGATAACTTTTATCTCCTGTTGAAGTTCTACTGTGGGATCCACAACAAGCAACCTATATGTATGCCGGTCAAGTAAATGGTTACGAAGAACTTCCAAATAAGCCACTGATGATTGCACCACCACTGCACCACCCTTATCGGCTCGTCGAACAACTATGTTGGGGTCATGTTGTAATTGAGATAAAGCCTGCCATTCGGACCTATTTAAATTGGAGCGACTATGACGTTTCTTACTCTCCAATCTATTCAAATCACGAAAAACTAAATTCTGGTAAGTTGACAAAGCAGGATCCAAAGGGCCAGGAGGAATCCATTTAGATGCAGATGTTTTAATTGAACCATCAGAATTAGAGGGTCGATCCGCAAAAAAATGTATGATTTGTAATTTTCGAAAAAACTTATGTAGACTAAGCCGGAGATGAAATGGGTCATGGCGTGTCGTTGGTACAAATGTTAACCCCAAGTTTAACAGATGAGATTGCTCATCCGAAAGCGTAGTAGAGGATAAATTCAAAACTATTGAGCTTTCGCCTTCTGTCGAGTTAACGGGGGGTCCCAATCGGGTGCAGATTGCCCCCTTCTCGAAGGAGGACGTCCGCGATTCTGACCCCGCCAAAAATTTTGGGTTGATGCCCCACCAGACGTCGTGGAGGTCTCTGAACCACTGCTCAAATCATCAGACTCCTCAGAGGTGTCAAAAGTAACCCTCTTCTTGCGATTATCGCCCTTGGGTTTGTACATCCAATAATAAATCTTATTGTCGTCATAGTCTGTTTTATCACGCATAAATTTACTCATCTTATAGTTTTTTAGGTATTCAAAAAAACTTTTTAATTGGCGATCACATTCTTCCATCTTAGCCAGAAATATTGACTCCTCCATAGCAGATTTCAAAGTGTGTTTTGTTTCATCTATTTGTTTTTGCAACAACTCTTCCTCCTTAATTGTGCGTTCCAGTATTAATGCTATAAGGTCGAAGCTGCACTTATTTGAAATCTGATTCCATTTAGTCACAAAATCAGAGTCAGAAGTAAACATCTTCGGTGCTCGTGTCATGCGAAGGCCCCGAGGGATGATCCGGGTCTTTAAATACTGGGACATGAAAGCACCATGCAATTGAGCATGAGTCAAACGTTTATTTAAAGCTTTCAAATCAACAATAGTTTGATTTTGTACAATCGTCGCCTGTCCTTCTGAAAAGTCGAAAATTGAAGGGCGCTTGCATAAAGCCATCAATTGCTCCTCCGAAAATGCAAAAGTGTCAGTGGCCATAATAACAAAAGGATGCTAATGTCTCAGTGACAATAAAATATTCCTTGGTTCAGTGCAATTAAAGATAAAGAAAACAAAACTAAACCCACAACAAAGTCCCCCAAATAATTTTTTTGTTGGAATGGGCTGGAGGCGACAGGGATGGAGCCCCAGTCACACCAGGCAACCCGTTCCTTTTTAATATATATATTGAAAGCGAACAACGCTGTACTTAACTTATAATGACAATCCGATATAGTTTCCTACTGGCAAGTAGTCGATCTTTCATTCCCAATCAAAGCGTTAAAACAATCGGTTCAACCACAACGTACGTTTTGGGCTACAAAGCCCTGTCTCAAGTGGTCACGCTCTTCAAAATAACCGCCATAGAAATCTTTTCAAGCCGCAACCCTCATAGGTTGATATAAAGGGGAAAAGAAGATTCTCATTTGCCAATCTAGTCTGTCAATCATCCGGGAGCTCCAATCAGCCAAATGGGAAACCCCACTGTCATCGGGGAACCCCCTGGCATCATGGTGCCATTAAAACAAGCTAAACCACTCAATTTCTTTATTTAAACCAGAAGGTTGAACCGCTTGTAATTGAAAAATCAATTGTTGTTCCCGGCGCTGTAAAGCCAGAAGCCGATTGCCACCTCTGGGATTTGGAGGGATAAAATCCAATATTGTCCAAGTGAAATCAGAGTGGAACTGATGACAGAAAAGCTCACAATGTTCAACCAGGGGAGCAGAGAGGACTTTTTGCCGTATTCGAGATGCATGTTCACTAAGGCGGACTTTCATTTTTCGGGATGTCCTGCCTATATAGATCAAAGAGCAAGTGCACTGTAAAACATAGACAACATAAGTTGAATCGCAGGACGTGGGCCAACGTTGCTGAATAACTATATCCATAGTAGGATGTCTCCACTCCGTCCCAACTATTGCCATATCACAAAATGCACAAGAAGAACATGTAACATGTCCTCTTTTTTCAGGATCATAAGATATAGGACGATCCGGGAGAGTGGCAGAGTGAACCAAACGATCTTGTAGATTGGATCCCCTAGAAAATGCTATCCTAAGGGGTTTCTGAAAGCATTTATATAATTGGTCTTTACTGAGGAAGATGTAGGGATGTTACCCATGACTGAAATGGTATTTAAAGGTGCGGAAGAATTGAAGGAAATATTGATACATCGGGAAGATGTCTTACAACTATTAGATAAACTGAAGAGTAGCAAATCACCTGGGCCGGATGGTATACATCCAAGGGTGTTGAAAGAACTGAAATATGAGATTGCAGACCTGCTATTAGTAATCTGTGAACTATCATTAAAATCATCTCTAATACCTGAAGATTGGAGGATCGCCAATGTAACACCAATTTTTAAAAAGGGTTCCAGGGGTGATCCGGGAAACTACAGACCAGTGAGCCTGACGTCAGTACCGGGAAAAATGGTAGAAACCATCATAAAGAATAAAATTACTCAGCATGTAGATAGTCACGACCTAATGTGAGACAGCCAACATGGCTTTAGACAAGGAAGATCTTGTCTTACTAATCTGTTATGTTTTTTTGAAGGAGTGAATAAACAGGTGGACAAAGGTGAGTCGGTTGATATTGTGTATCTGGACTTTCAGAAAGCCTTTGACAAGGTCCCTCATCAGAGACTTTTGGCAAAACTAAAGAGTCATGGGATAGGAGGCAGTGTACTATTGTGGATCAGGAACTGGTTAAAAGATAGAAAGCAGAGGGTAGGGCTAAATGGCCAATTTTCCCAATGGAGAAAGGTGAATAGTGGTGTACCCTAGGGATCTGTGCTGGGTCCGCTGCTTTTTGACATATTCATAAATGACCTGGAAAGTGGAATAACGAGTGAGGTTATCAAATTTGCAGATGACACAAAACTATTTAAAGTTGTTAAAACCCAAGAGGATTGTGAAAAATTGCAAGAGGATCTTGTTAAATTGGAAGACTGGGCATCAAAATGGCAGATGAAATTTAATGTGGACAAGTGCAAGGTTATGCACCTAGGGAAGAACAACCCAAACTATGGTTACACGATGCAAGGTTCCACATTAGGAACCACCACCCAGGAAAAAGATTTAGGCGTCATTGTGGATACCATGCTAAAACCCTCGGCCCAGTGTGCAGCGGCAGCCAAGAGAGCAAATAGAATGCTAGGTATGATAAGGAAAGGAATGGAAAATAAACAAAAGATATTATAATGCCTCTATATCGTTCCATGGTGAGACCGCACCTTGAATATTGTGTGTAATTCTGGTCGCCGTATCTTAAAAAGGATATAGCGATTTTAGAAAAGGTTCAGAGAAGAGCCACCAAAATGGTAAAGGGGATGGAAGGATACTCCTATGAGGAAAGGCTAAAAAGGTTAGGGCTCTTTAACCTAGAAAAGAGACGGCTGAGGGGAGATATGATAGAAGTCTATAAATTAATGAACGGAGTGGAACGGGTAAACGCAGAACGATTGCTTACGTTATCAGAATATAGAAAGACTAGGGGACATGAAATAAAGCTACACGGTAAACTATTTAAGACTAATAAAAGAAAATATTTTTTCACTCAACGTGTAATCAAACTCTGGAATTTGTTACCGGAGGATGTAGTAAAGGCTGTTAGTGTAGCTGGGTTTAAAAAAGGTTTGGACAAGTTCCTGGAGGAAAGGTCCATAAACCATTATTAAGAAGTGACCGAAGATATCAATGCTTGACCCAGTACAAGCATTGTGGAACTTGTGTCTCTTGGGGAAACTGCTAGGTACATATGACCTAGATTGGCCACTGTTGGAAACAGAATACTGGGCTTGATGGACCTTGGTCTGACCCAGTATGGCATATCTTATGTTCTTATGTTCTTATGGAGGTTGTATCCTTCTGGGGTTAGCTGGTTCATTAGCACTGTGTCGGTATCTGTTAGCCAGGTTTCTGTTACACATAGGATGTCTATTTTCTCAGTTGTGATTAGGTCCTGGAGCATGTGGTATTTATTTCTAACAGAGCGTGCGTTTATTAGTGAGATGGTGATATGGTGATAGGTTGTGGGGTTGGGGATGTGGGTTGGTGTATGCTGTGTGTGGGAGTGGGTTTGTTTCGGGTTGTAGGTGTGTGTGGGTTGTGCTGCTGTGAAGTTAGGCCAGGGTAGGTTATTGAGTGTGCTTGGAGGGGAGGGATAGAGGGTCAGGAGGGGGGTAAGGAGGTAGACGGGGCTAAGAAAGGTGGCATGTTCTGTGAGAGTACCTGGTGTTTTGGGGGCCAGGCTGTGTTTCAGTGTTGGTTTCTCGGAGCGGTGGGGTCTTCGGTCTCCGTTGTTGTTTCTGCTGCTGTAGAGGGTTGTAGTATTTTCTGTTGCTGCGGTTGTTGCTGTGGTGTTCCTTTCGCCGGTTTTTGTGCTTCGAAGTTCCCGTCGAGCAGGGTCCGGTTAGGCTTTCGTTTGCGCCTCTGTGCCGCGCCTAAGGGCCACGCCAAAGGGCCCTCTGGCGAGGCCCTCAGATGCGGGCCCACCAGGCTCGGGCACGCCCTGCAGGGACGCCGCTTTTATGTGCGGATTTGGCTGCCGCGGGCTTTCTCCCACTACCCCGATTGGGCAGGAGTTTGCTGGTGGGTCGGGCAGTCAGCGGCTCCCTCGATGCAGGGACGCCGCTTTTATGTGCGGATTTGGCTGCCGCGGGCTTTCTCCCACTGCCCCGATTGGGCAGGAGTTTGTTGGTGGGTCGGGCAGTCAGCGGCTCCCTCGATGCAGGGACGCCGCTTTTATGTGCGGATTTGGCTGCCGCGGGCTTTCTCCCACTGCCCCGATTGGGCAGGAGTTTGCTGGTGGGTCGGGCAGTCAGCGGCTCCCTCGATGCAGGGACGCCGCTTTTATGTGCGGATTTGGCTACCGCAGGCTTTCTCCCACTGCCCCAATTGGGCAGGACTTTGCTGGTGGGTCGGGCAGTCAGCGGCTCCCTCGATGCAGGGACGCCGCATTTATGTGCGGATTTGGCTGCCACGGGCTTTCTCCCACTGCCCCGATTGGGCAGGAGTTTGCTGGTGGGTCGGGCAGTCAGCGGCTCCCTCGATGCAGGGACGCCGCTTTTATGTGCGGATTTGGCGGATTTGTGGATTAGGATGCACAATGCGTTTTCCAGTTATTAAATCTGTGGTGGAAAAAAGTACATAAACTAAGCTGGTTGGTCCTGGCACCATCTGGCCCTGATCATTTAAAACAGGCATTCCAGGCACTTGCCATAATGGCATTAGGTGCCCTGCTTTCTCCTTCTTCTTGGGAGTTACGCTTCTTAAATCATAAGGCTCCCAGACACAAATCTACTTGGTGGGTGACCCTGAACTGGCAGGAGAGCCTTCGCTTTCTATCTCATCAGAGGACTCGAGTCCCCCTGCTGTGCTTGGGCCTGACTCAGGACTTTCACTCCGGGTAGGGCGCTTCTTAGGCTGCTGTCTCGGTGTTTTCTGGGGCTCCTCATCTGGCTCTGCTTCAAGTGGTGGTGCTGTGGGGACTAACTTTTGCGGGTGCTGGGGTAACCTATCCAAAATATCTGGGGCCTCTGGGTCTGAATACACATGCGGCTTCTCTTCCTTAGCCTTTTTGGTCCCCCTAATCGTAGCTACAAATATTTTACAGCGCTCCTCATAGCAGCGCTTCATCCATGAGGGCTGCTGCTCACATACACTTAACCAGGCATCTATATAGGGGAACTGGTCAGGATACACTCTTAATCTGAGCTGATGAAGTCGTAAAACTGTCTCAAAATCAAAGGTGCCCCCTCGGGGCCATGAAGCAGCTAATGCGGGCCACTCCCTTTAACATAACATTTTTAATCTGGATGGGGTCATTTCTGTACCATAATCGCCTGAAAATCCTTTACGGAAATTCTTGATCATACATGCCAATGGAGTTTGCGTGGACTCCGTCCCTCCCATAATCTAAACGTACCTACGTACACTACCTACATACTCAACGTACCTGCGTACGTGACATACTCTACGTCCCTACATACACGTAATGACGTACAAGACAATGAACAATAAGGATAGGTAGGATGGCTGTAGGTAAGGGGTCCATACAGCCCACAGAACACTGGGGGTGACAAACACCACTCACTTCCTCCTGTTCGCGACCTGGGCGCGGTCGCCCGGCCAGGAACTGCGCTACTTAGTAGTCCGCTCTCGCTCAGCCTGTATTTCAAGACCTCTCACTCACACAATCAAGCATATTTCAACAGGATATCATATTTCAATATTTCAAGTGCCCAGGTTTACTGACTAACTGACTATTTCAAACAAGAAGGGTCGATGACTTCAGCTTCCGCTTTCCTTACGCGGAGCTTACTAGGACCGCCCTTATGGGAGGTGATCAGGCTCCCTTGTCTCGCCCACTCATGCGAGATTTCCCAGTTAGTCTATACCAAATATACCAAATCAGTCCTGCGCACGCAAGACATTGTCCCAGGCTGTTCTATCTGACTATCGAATCACAAAAATGTCTACTCACCGGATCCGGTCCCCGATACCACACCAGCTTCTGAGTTGGAACCTGGACTCCCCCGGGTCGGAGGTGTTGGCCAGCTGGACGCGATGGCCCGCCGAGGCAGACGGAACCCTCTCCAGCACAAAAGGGCCGGCGGCGCCTGAGGTTTCCCCCGCGGTCGGACAGACAAGGTTCGAACCGGGCCAAACCTCAAGGCGAATTTCGTGGATTATTCACTTGAATACCATTTACCACTCGCACTTCCCGGCCAACGCACCAAGAATATGCGGTGGCAAAGTGCAATCAATGAATAAGTCCAGGAGTCAATTGACAGGGTCCAAGCCAGTTTATTGTGCACAGGCCCAGTCAGTCAAAGCTTCAAAAGGAACTGAGCAAAGGTTTATACAGAGACATAACCATTTATACCTCTTTTTCAGTTTGATACATGAAAGTTTTCTATTGGTTCCAACTCGATACATGCAAACTTCTCATTGGCTATACATTCCCTTCATTTGTCCAATTAGAAATCCCTCCGGAGCCTAGCAACTGGCCCCCTCCCTTAGGATTGCTTGGACAATGGTATAGTCTTAACTTGGTAACTTTTCTACTGCAAGGTTAACCTTGGCTCCAGGAATGCATCTTTTGAAACATTTCTGTTCTTTCACACACAAGAGAATAATAGAAGACTTATGGATTCATAAAAACTTCTTATTAGGCAGTTTAAAACAGTTTTCTCATTTTTCACAGATTTTTGGTTCTTTTCTAGCTATAATGGGAGTTAGTATCCAGGCCTAACTTACAGGCCTTTCATAGTAGCAGGCCATGCTAGGCCATAGCCTACCACAGAGGGAGCTGATGTTGGAGGAGATTAGAATGGGAGGGGGATGGGGCTGGGAGAGTGAAATGGAGAGGGAAAAAATATTTTGTGTGGGAGGGAAGAAAAATCTACAATTGGCCGGGTATTGGGAGAGTAAGTGGGGATTGAGGATGGAGGGGTAAAATTTGAGTGGATGAAATAGGAATGAGGAAAGAGCAAAAGGAGAAAGATTAGTATGTTAAAGCAGATGTAGAGAGAGAGAATGGAAAAAAAACTAAAAGAGAGAAGAAAGGACAAATGGACAGCAGACGATGAAGAGTTAGCAGAAGACACAAAGAAACCAGAAGAAAGTGGCTGGAACAATTGCAACTGAAAAAAAAATGCACAAAAGGTACAAAGATATCTCTTTATTTTGAATTTATTAACTGGAATATGTCAGCTCTGGAAAATGTGCATCATTAACGTCTGCGCTTTGTTTAGTACAAGAGGAAATTAATTTATAGTTTTATTTCTACATTGTTGTTGTACATTCCAAGTTTGGCTTTTAGGGTTACCAATTTAATTATTGTCTTCCTGTTTCTAAATTGTGATTCCTTGTTTGGTGATGGTCTATGTTCTGCATGTGTAACTGAGCTGAGGTATTCTGTTTATGTAATTCCTATTTGACATTGCCACTTGTTCTCTTTCCCCAGTAGGTCATGTATTGTTGTTCTATGAAATGTATTGGTTTAATATTTGCAGTGTTGCCTTTTGATAGGTAGGGTATGGTGCTTTGTGAGTCCTGGTAGTGCTGTTATGATACGGCGGGTTTGCTATGGGTTCTAAATGGGCAGTGTTTGTAGTAGTTCCTAATGTGCCTGGCGGTTGGCACTGGATTATAGTAATGTAGAAATCTTTTAGTCTTTATTTATCCATACACTCATGAAGAGGCATGTTTACTAAAAGTTAGTGTATGGTAACATTATGCAAATATTTATGCAAATGAGTCCCTTATGCAAATGAGGCCCCACACCGAGTCTCTACACATGGCCCTGCACCCCCCTTGGGCCGCCCCTGTGTGTGGATCATATAACCAGCACAGGGTTATAGGCTAACTTCAGTGAGACAGTTATATCCCCTTGCAGTTACCACATTCCAACGTGGCAAAGCAGCTGCAGGTGTAACTAAGGCCATCCATTGTAATGGCATTAATTGCACCCATACTACTTGTGCTGAGCTGTAGCAGCAGATAAGCATGCAATAAATAAATCCAGGAGTCTTTTCAAGGATCCAAGCCAGTTTAATGTGCACATGGCTCAAGCAATAAGCAATTTCAAAATGGCTGAGCCATGGTTTCTAGCAAAACAACAGCTTTTATAGCGTTCTTCTCTATTCTAGGTATAGAGAAACTTTTCATTGGTCCCAGTACCCCTCTCACCCATCTATTGGTCCCGGTACTGATATGGCTACCCAATAGGGACTCTGGTCTGGGCCCAGCACCTGGTTGCCCCCCTTCTAGTCCCAATTACAATGGTCAGTGTCTCCAACTTGTTACTTCTCTCCTCCAAGGTCGCTGAGCTTGTTAAAACATATGGGAAGCAGAGGCACTGTGACCTTGCTCTCTGCAGAGTTAATTAATTCCATAGAAGCATAGCACACCTTATCAGTACCAATTAAACTTGTTTTTCTTCTATTTTCCAAGTTTCGTTTCTGCTTAGCTATGTTCAGTTAAACTGAGTTAAGTTTCAATTCTATGGTGTCATCATTCAGGGGGGTTTTCATTCCTCTGGGCCTAACTACAGGCTTCAGTTACAGGTCAAGCTGCTCAGGCCTGTCTGCTTAGTTCAATTAGCATGGATCATAGGCCGTCGCCTACCACAGAGCCATTATGTTAGTTTCTGCCAATGCAGATGCCTGTGTGTGAGAGTTCTTACTCTTGCCTCACTCTGGAGGAAAGTATAATTTTGGGAAAGAAATCCCGAAAACCTAAGAGTAATGGAAAAAGCATAGAACTTACTCCCTGATCTGGCTGGAATGCGGCCCTGTTATTCTCGCTTTTCTCTCACTCCAGCTTCACTTCCTACTGCCAGTACTTTGATCTCCTGACTGCCTGTAGGACGTGAAGCTAGAGCGAGAGAAAGCTAGACTAACATGCTCTATCAAGAAATAAAAACACATCCTGATCCAGCAAGAGGAAAGCATGGATTTATTGGTTTGTCATTGAAACCTGCTTAACACATGTGGTTTAAATCAGCATTATACCAGTTTTGCTTATAGTTTCTAGATGTACATTGACTGTATGGTTATCATGTTTTTAATTCCCACATTCTGTACAAAATCTCTCCTGCATATTTTTTCACTTAGTAAAATATTTTGGAGTTGTCTATACAGCTGAGTGTTTTTCTTTTGATCCATATCTAAAATTTTGCATGCTCTTGGACTATCACAGCCTGTTCATATGATGCTAAGTACTGCTCAGTAGTTATTTTTATTCTGGCTATGCATTTGTCCCTTCACTGCAATTTTCTTACAACACTGGATTGGAAGGAGAAATACTAGGCATCATGTGAAGAGCTCATAAAGAAGTTTTGGAAAAAAGAGGGGTGGGGTGTAGCCAGCATTAATAAAATTGAGGGCCTACTTTGCTAATAGCCTCTGTGGCTCCCACCATATGTCTCTGGTTCTCAAGGTTATAGTTTTGATCCCTAGTATACCTGGCAGTGCTGGGTTAAGCTCTTCCTCCCTCCTCCCTGAAGGGTAGGGGGCTGCTACATTTTAAGACTGGTTCAGACTCTCTTCCAAGTCCATGGTGGAGGTGATGGCAGTGGCCAGATGTTGGCTTTTAATTGTGGCCAAGAAGATTCCCTTAAGGACGTCTTGCTCTTTGTGAGGGGAAGCTCACACAGAAAGACTCCTAGATGATGGGCCTAGAGGCACCAAGATTTCCTCTTGTAAGGCTTTGTGGAGAGCCTAGAGATGCACTTGGACTACTGTGAGTCCTATGGGCCACAGCTGCAATGAAGCAGTCCTTTCAGAGCATTTGACAGACTTAAGTCTCTATCATGGCTCTTCTGGGAGCCTGTAATCCCCCTTAATGAGTTCTAGTAGTCCCTCCCTGGGTGCAGCCAATTGGAGTATAACTCAGGCTGTTTCTTTCTGAGGGTACCCTTATCATGTTAGACCAGTAGATCTTCAGGGTTCTCAGTCAAGGTTATAGATGTATCAGCTCCTTCTGCAAGATGTCTGCCTTCCATCCCTAAAGTCTCTGGTTCAGTTCAGCTTGGGGTTTATGATGTGCAATATTTGAATTACAGCAGTGCTTATAAAGGACTCCCTGGTAGAGTATCACTGCAACTCCCCACTCAGGTTGATGATATTCGAGGAAACTCTTCAGTACCTTCTGCAATTACAGGTTATTTTTACCATGCCCTTCACTGCAGGGCCTAGGAGTTTGTTCCAGATATACAAGTGTCCAGGAAGGGAGATTCCTTCTGGCATATCCTGGACCTAGAGGTGGTTGATTTTGGACTCCAATCCCTCATCTTCATCTGAGGTCCTTTGGGTCTGTCATGATATCGGTCAGGCAGGGAAGTGTTCCTCACCTTCCTTCTTTTCACCATGGCATATTATCACTTTCCTACTGGGAGAAGCATTAGCTGTTTCTCTGCTTCTGTATTCTAGGCCATCTTTTCAGTGTTGGACCCTACTTTTGGCGTAGACACGACTCTCTGTACCTTTTCCAGGGTAGTAGTAGTAGCGATGCCCAGGAGCTTGGGTTGCCCATACCTGGACTCTGGGCTGGTTTGGTCAGTATCACTGTAAAAGGCCAGAGTTAATACAGACTTAACAGTTTCTAGTTGGGAAGGAGGAATTGGTGTTCATCTAGTCTTAGAACAGCCTCATTATCTCCCAGGATTTCAAGTACCTGGGGCTCTGTTCCATACTCCTGTAAGCCAGGTTCCTCACAATGGAGAGGCCACTTAAGCTTCACCTAACTCAGAGCATGTGTTGCTTGATCAGCTCTATGAGTCTGGGATTTTCTCAGGCTCATAACTTTGACCTTGGAGCTAGTTTCTTGGATCACTCACTGCAAAGGCACCTGCTAAACTTCTGATTTTTCATGTTCCCTGTTCGACCAGACCCTTCCTCTCCCCCAGGAGATCAAAGAGAGGTTGAGGTTGTGGTTCTGTTTTCATGATCTAATGTCCAGGGTTCTGTTAGAGGGATCAGATGGAGTGCTTGTCATCTTTGATGCTGGTCTGAAGAGCTGGAAGTGCAGTACTTGGACCAGTTGGCCTAGGGATTCTGACTCTCTCTGGAGGACTCCTGGGGGAACATCTGTCTGGAGGCTGACATGATCATTTTGACCCTGGAGAGGTCAAGGCCTCTTCTAGTGAGCAAAGCAAACTGAATTTTTACTTGTACATATTTTCAACTGTTCCATGTAAACACTCATTTTCTGTTCTATGTAAACTGTTTTGCCTTGTAGAAA
The DNA here is from genome assembly GCA_033557465.1 of Ichthyophis bannanicus. Classification (NCBI taxonomy): domain Eukaryota; kingdom Metazoa; phylum Chordata; class Amphibia; order Gymnophiona; family Ichthyophiidae; genus Ichthyophis; species Ichthyophis bannanicus. The sequence goes on from CM066035.1 coordinate 730,386,906, forward strand.
AATGATATATAAAACCAGTTAAATAAATAAATGTGCAAGAACTCACAGTGCCAGAGTGTATCTCGAGGTCGTGGAGCTAGGTTGTTGGGCAGAGGAGTATCTGATAGTCCTGCCTCAATCCACATCTCAAGATTCATCAACGTGCGGGCTGAGTTTCTGTGCTGGAACTCTGTGGGGCTGAGCAAGTGAAAGCTCAGCCTTCCCACATTTGACCTCAGAGTATGAAGATAAGGCCCTCTATTCAGCCGGAAGGATCCACAGACAGCAGGCTTGGATGCCTGAATGTCTCCCTTTCTGGCTCTGGGAGAGTCATCTTCTGCACAGATTTTAAGCTCATTCAGGCCTGGTGAATACAGTGGCCCCAAACTGACCACGCAGACTGTGGCACATGAATTTCTTGCTCTTGGGGAACTGGTCCTCTTTCTGCTACCTCAAGAGACTGGCCTACTACCATGGGGACTCTTGATAATTGAGGTTTCTGGTGCCTCCTTGCTTATAACCTGGCTCTTGAGGGGCATAGGGTCTCCAAAAATGGCTGCTCTAGAGCAGAAGTAGCCTTCTTGAACAGGGCCTGGTGGGCCTCTACATTCATAGCTTATATCCGAGTCCTTTTGGCAGCTCAACCTGAACCAGGCTGGTTGTGAGCTCTCAAGGTTCAGGTGACAGTCCTGTTGTGCTAAAGGATTCACATCCAAGGGATTTCATTGGCAGTTCACCTCATCCTTGCCCACTTTTTCAGGAGTGAAGCAGTTCTTTTTGCCTGTGTACCTTGTTGTGCCTCAGTGGGTCTCTCTCTGAGGCCGAGGGCCCTGAAAAGGCATCTCTTTGGGCCCATGTGCAAGGCCTCACTTGAGGGTTGGTTCCTTGCAGTAACTTCCTGGGGCTCTAACATCTACCAGGTGGCTATTTGAGCTGCAGGTCTTGCCTTGCAGAGAAGCTGTCCCAGTCTTCTTTATGGCTTCTGTTGCCTTGTAGTCTATGTCATCCTTCTTTCAAGGGTGCTTCCCCCCTTTTCATCTGTACCAGACTATTGGTCTGTCTTCTTCCTCAGAAAAGCATCATTGGAAGGACTGGGGGGTGTGCAGAAAAGTTTGCTCAGATAATGGCAATTGCTACATCCTTCTGCAGGTCGTATCTTCTTTTGTCTTCCTCGGTGGTTTGAAGAATGAACTGGCAGAGGTAAATTCCTCTATTGTCTGTTGGCTTAAGAAGGCCATTGGGTCAGGCTAGCAAGTGTGTGCCAGAGTGGGTCAGATGAGTACAGGCCTGTAAGGCGACTTCCTTGTCCTCACTGAACGCCTTTGTGAAACCTTACAATTTGCTCATGGAGGATGATACAGATGGTGCCTTTGGCAGGGTAGTCTGTCCTGAAAGTTGTCTTCTTCTAACCCTGGGACCTCTGCAGGATGATAATGAAGGACAAGTTTTACATACCTGATAATTTATTTTCCTTGGGCCTGATATTCCATAGCCGTTGCTGCCAAACCTTAACCCTGGATATTCAATGCAGGGGTCATATGTGGTCCTGGCATTGAATATCCAGGGTCACTGCACAGCCCCCACAGCCGCAGAACCTAACTGGGCAGCAGCAATATTGAGCCGCTGCCTGGTTAGCTCCTACAGGTACATAAGAACATAAGATATGCCATACTGGGTCAGACCAAGGTCCATCAAGCCCAGTATTCTGTTTCCAACAGTGGCCAATCTAGGTCATATGTACCTAGCAGTTTCCCCAAGAGACACAAGTTCCACAATGCTTGTACTGGGTCAAGCATTGATATCTTCGGTCACTTCTTAATAATGGTTTATGGACCTTTCCTCCAGGAACTTGTCCAAACCTTTTTTAAACCCAGCTACACTAACAGCCTTTACTACATCCTCCGGTAACAAATTCCAGAGTTTGATTACACGTTGAGTGAAAAAATATTTTCTTTTATTAGTCTTAAATAGTTTACCCTGTAGCTTCATTGCATGTCCCCTAGTCTTTCTATATTCTGATAAGGTAAACAATCGACTACGTTTACCCGTTCCACTCCGTTCATTAATTTATAGACTTCTATCATATCTCCCCTCAGCCGTCTCTTTTCCAGGTTAAAGAGCCCTAACCTTTTTAGCCTTTCTTCATAGGAGTATCCTTCCATCCCCTTTACCATTTGGTGGCTCTTCTCTGTACCTTTTCTAAAATCGCTATATCCTTTTTAAGATACGGCGACCAGAATTGCACACAATATTCAAGGTGCGGTCTCACCATGGAACGATATAGAGGCATAATAATATCTTTTGTTTTATTTTCCATTCCTTTCCTTATCATACCTAGCATTCTATTTGCTCTCTTGGCCGCCGCTGCACACTGGGCCGAGGGTTATAACATGGTATCCACAATGACGCCTAAATCTTTTTCCTGGGTGGTGGTTCCTAATGTGGAACCTTGCATCGTGTAACCATAGTTTGGGTTGTTCTTCCCTAGGTGCATAACCTTGCACTTGTCCACATTAAATTTCATCTGCCATTTTGATGCCCAGTCTTCCAATTTATCAAGATCCTCTTGCAATTTTTCACAATCCTCTTGGCTTTTAACAACTTTAAATAGTTTTGTGTCATCTGCAAATTTGATAACCTCACTCGTTATTCCACTTTCCAGGTCATTTATGAATATGTCAAAAAGCAGCAGACCCAGCACAGATCCCTGGGGTACACCACTATTCACCTTTCTCCATTGGGAAAATTGGCCATTTAGCCCTACCCTCTGCTTTCTATCTTTTAACCAGTTCCTGATCCACAATAGTACACTGCCTCCTATCCCATGACTTTTTAGTTTCGCCAAACGTCTCTGATGAGGGACCTTGTCAAAGGCTTTCTGAAAGTCCAGATATACAATATCAACCGACTCACCTTTGTCCACCTGTTTATTCACTCCTTCAAAAAAACATAACAGATTAGTAAGACAAGATCTTCCTTGTCTAAAGCCATGTTGGCTGTCTCCCATTAGGTTGTGACTATCTACATGCTGAGTAATTTTATTCTTTATGATGGTTTCTACCATTTTTCCCAGTACTGACATCAGGCTCACCGGTCTGTAGTTTCCCGGATCACCCCTGGAACCCTTTTTAAAAATTGGTGTTACATTGGCGATCCTCCAATCTTCAGGTATTAGAGATGATTTTAATGATAGTTCACAGATTACTGATAGCAGTTCTGCAATCTCATATTTCAGTTCTTTCAACACCCTTGGATGTATACCATCCAGCCCAGGTGATTTGCTACTCTCCAGTTTATCTAATAGTTGTAAGACATCTTCCCGATGTATCGATATTTCCTTCAATTCTTCCGCACCTTTAAATACCACTTCAGTCATGGGTAACATCCCTACATCTTCCTCAGTAAAGACCGAAGCAAAGAATTCATTCAGTCTCTCCGCTATCGCCTTGTCGCCTCTTAGTGCTCCTTTAACCCCTTTATGATCGAATGGACTAACTGACTCTCTCACAGGTTTTTTGCTATGAATGTACTTGAAAAGGTCTTTATTTCGTGATTTTGCTTCTGCAGCAAGCTTCTTCTCAAATTCTCTCTTTGCCTGCCTTATCAATGCCTTGCATTTGACTTGCCAGTGCTTGTGCTGTTTCCAGGTTTTGTCATTTGGCTCTTTTTTCCATTTCCTGAAAGATGCTTTTTTGGCAACAACAGCCTCTCTGACCTCACCTTTAAACCATGCTGGCAGTTTTTTGGACTTCCTTCCACTTTTCTTAAAGCGTGGAATACAGCTGGTCTGGGCTTCCAAGATAGTATTTTTCAACAACACCCAAGCTTGATGTACGTCTTTAACCTTCGCAACTGCTCCTTTTAGTTTTTTCTTAACTGTTTTCCTCATTTTATCATAGTCTCCCTTTTGAAAGTTAAAAGGTAGTACTGTGGATTTCCTTACTATCCCTCCTCCACTAATTAAATCAAAGGCGATCATGCTATGATCACTATTGCCAAGTGGCCCCAACACCCTTATCTCTTGCACTAGATCTGGTGTTCCACTAAGGACTAGGTCTAATATGGCTTCCCCTCTGGTCGGTTCATGAACCAGCTGCTCCAAGAAGCAGTCATTTATTTCATCTAGGAACTTTATCTCCCTAGCATGTCCTGACGTGACACTGACCCAGTCGATACCGGGGTAATTGAAATCACCCATTATTATTACTGTGCTGTAACTTTTGTTAGCTTCCTTGATTTCTTTGAGCATTTCATCATCCATTTGGTCATTCTGGCCAGGTGCTCGATAGTACACCCCCACTGCCATCGCCTTCCCCCTTTTATATGGAATTTCAATCCATATAGATTCTACAGCAGATTTTGTTTCCTGCAAAACCTTAATCCTTTCTGAGTCAATGCTCTCTCTAACATAGAGCGCAACCCCTCCACCTATTTGATCAGCTCTATCATTACAATATAGTTTGTACCCAGGTATCACAGTGTCCCACTGGTTGTCCTCCTTCCACCATGTCTCTGATATTCCAATCATATCTAACCTTTCATTTAGTGCTATATATTCTAACTCTCCCATCTTATTTTTAGACTTCTAGCATTTGCATACAAGCATTTTAGAGAATGTATTTTATTCATGTTAATTTGGCTATTGTTAGACATGGGTAAATTGGGATCTTTAAGCTCTGTCTGCTCCATACTTGAGGGCATTTGGGCTACTTTACTCTTTTGTAGAACCTCTCTGCTTTTGGTAATATCCTTCAAGGATACATTCTTCCGAACCATCCGCTCTTGGGTGACTGTCGGCTTTCCCCTAATATCTAGTTTAAAAGCTGCTCTATCTTCTTTTAAAGGTTAATGCCAGCAGCAAAAGCTGACCTATCTTGTACCTGCAGATCGCTAACTGGGCAGCAGTGCAATATCACCGCTACCCAGTTAGCGACTGTCACTGCCCCCGGAATGCCTATGACATGCTTCAGTGCTAAGCAGTTGGCATCAGGGCATGTAGTGGAGATAATTGCTAAGCGGCATTTACACAGTTTACAGATCTGTAAACCATGTAGATGCCTTTGAATATCTTGCGAGTCATGCTAGAACAGTCCAGAACCTGCCATGGAAGACTCTTTTGCAGATTTGGAGATCCAGCTGCCATAAAAGGCCTAATCAATCCTGAGGTTGGACACCAATTTTATTGTTGTAAAAAATGCAGATTCTTGCTTATGGTATTTGTAGCAAAGTTGTATGTGGTTGATAAAGTTTTTGAGTTTTTCAGTCTTGCTTACTGCTTGGGAAGTTTCATACTGGCTTCTATCCAGAGGATATATTAAATGATTTCACTACTGAAAGTTGCTCAAGTGTGCCTCCAACTGTTGGCAAGGTAGCATAACCCATTCATTTGTAGTAGTCTAGCAGGACTTAAGGAAAGTAGATATGTAAAATGTATCCTTAACTCACTCACAATTCTTTGGGATCATCCAAACAGTGTTGTTCTTACTTTACCTCTGCCTATGCCTTGGAATTTTCCTGCCAATGTTGGTACCATTTTACTCAGGGCAATTTCTCCAAATGGGTTAGTTTTCCACATGTCATGGCAGTCATGAACCTCACTCTTAAGCTAGGGTTTGTGGAGTATGATCTTAGTCTCTCAAATTTACCGATAATATCTCGGTGTGGTACCTGCATCATGCCAAAGACAGCCTCCTTCTAAAGTTCATAAGATGTATGGGTAATTTATCAAGGTGTGCTTGGAAATTCTACTTAATCAAGCCAGTGGCACCCAACACAATGGGAAATAACTTGGTATCTTTCTACCATATTTTTTTGATCTCTGAGTACATTTCTTGATACTTGAAGATCTTCTCCCTTTCAACATGGTTTACAAAATAGTCGCTTGGGTCTGACACCTGTATAATCAATGCTGCTCTGCTGTTCTTCTCCTTTACTACTGTATCCAGCTTCCTTTTATCCAGCTTTTTATCAGTCGGAAAGGAAGTATCCCAGGTGATCAGAACCTCTTCGTTCTCCATAATTCTCTTAGGGACATGATCCTAATGCTTTTCTGGAACAGTGATGTTGTAGTGTTTCCAGAGTTTCCAATGAATGAGGCATGCTACTGTATAGTACGTCTCTGTATAGAAATTTTCTGCTATCAGAACTTCGCACCAGCTATGAGGCGACTCACTGTTTCCAGCTCTTTCTTACATAATCTACATATGTCTGGTTTGCCATTTTTTCCACTGCAAACTGTAAACGATCTCATCAGTAATCTGCTGTTCTGGACTGCAACTATCAATCTCTCATCCTTTGGTTTCAGTTCACTTCTCTTTAACCATTCATGTGTCTGCTCTTGATCACAAAAGGTTCCTCTCAGCATGCCTTGATGTGCTTTCACCAATCATGATACTGCTTTGCCCATTTCCACTATCATGAAAGACTGGTAAGGGGGACTGTTGCTTCTGGAGGGAGATCTGTAACTGTGAGTATTTACTTCTGGTAATTTTCTAAAAGGAATTCTTTGTATTAAAGCTAATTAATCTGTGATCCACTATTTTTGTTAAATCAGTCAGGGCCTAGTAGCAGCAGTTTAAGTTTACATTTAAAACACAGAGGAGAACTCTCTGGTTACATTTCATACCCAGCAGAGAGCTTGTACTTAAATTTAATAGTCACTCAGGGCCTAGTAACAGCAAAGTACTTTTAGTTTAAATTTAAAACACAGAAGAGAGCTTTCTGGTTACATTTGGAACCCAGCAGAGAACTTGTAGTTTACATTTAATAGTCACTCAGGGCCTAGCATCAGCAAAGTACTTTTAGCTTAAATTTACAACACAGAAAAGAGCTTTCTGGTTAAATTTAGAACCCAGCAGAGAGCTTGTACTTTAAATTTCATAAGAAGTTAGAGCCTAGCAGCAGCTAAGAGCTATAATTTAAATCAAATCAGAATATAGCTTACCTCAGCAGCACAAGACAGGGTACTGTGTAGCAGCCCTCTTTTAATAAGTGTTAATTCCCTCCCACCCTCCCCACACCCACCCACCCCTGGGATAATCGTAGCTTTATAGGTACTTACACATCTTAAAAGACAGGAGGTGCTCTCAGGTGAAGCTCATTACCCAAATCAGTCATACACTAACGACCTGAGATTAGTTAAGCTTCAGGTGAACAAGGTATATTACACGTATTAGGTTCAGTTTTATTAGTATAAATATCCATAGCAACCCTTAGTAAGTAAAGAACTTAGATCTAAACAGAAACTTAAAACTAAGATGCAGACAGCAGTCCAGCAGCGGGATGGGGGCTTTCCAGTCTTTTGCATTGAGTGTCACATGTATGATTTTCTCCCAGTTGGTGAGAGGTCTTACGTGTGCACTAGGTGCAAGGAGCTCTTTGCTCTCAAGGAACGAGTCCGTTCTCTAGAGGCTAAATAGCAGACTTTGAAAGCATAAGACAGACAGAGAGGTACATAGGCGAGACCTACAGGGATATAGTCCTGAAGTCCCACCTCCAGTCTGGCAGCATCCCTGTTGCCATGGAGGAGAGAGGTCACGTGACAGGAGAGCATCACCCTGGTGTGGCAGGAAGTGATCCTGTAACTAGGACCTGTCCTCCAGGTGATGTAAAACCCTCTCGCACCAAGGAAGTTTCTCCAGGGCCATGTGCCCATGAGGGAAGGGTTAGGACAGCCGTTATAGTTGGTGATTCGATCATTAGGCATGTAGATAGCTGGGTGGCTGGTGGACGTGAGGATCGCCTGGTAACATGCCTGCCTGGTGCGAAGGTAGCGGACCTCACGCGCCACCTAGATAAGGTCTTAGATAGTGCTGGGGAAGAGTCTGCTGTCTTGGTACATGTTGGTACCAATGACATAGGAAAATGTGGTAGGGAGGTTATGGAGACTAAATTTAGGCTTTTAGGTAGGAAGTTGAAATCCAGAACTTCCAGGGTAGCATTCTCTGAAATGCTTCCTGTTCCACGCGCAGGACCCAAAAGGCAGACAGAGCTCCGGAGTCTCAATGCGTGGATGAGACAATGGTGCAGAGATGAGGGGTTTGGATTTGTTAGGAACGGGGGAACATTCTGTGGAAAGGAGGGGCTCTTCCAAAGGGATGGGCTTCACCTTAACCGGGATGGAACCAGGCTGCTGGCATTAACCTTTAAAAAGGAGATAGAGCAGCTTTTAAACTAGATATTAGGGGAAAGCCGAAGTCGCCCAAGAGCAGATGGTTCGGAAGAATGTATCTTTGAAGGATACTACCAAAAGCAGAGAGGTTCCACAAAAGAGTAAAGTAGCCCAAATGCCCTCAAGTATGGAGCAGACAGAGCTTAAAGATCACAAATTACTCATGTCTAACAGACAAATTAATATGGATAAAATACATTCTCTAAAATGCTTGTATGCAAATGCTAGAAGTCTAAAAAATAAGATGGGAGAGTTAGAATATATAGCACTAAATGAAAGGTTAGATATGATTGGAATATCAGAGACATGGTGGAAGGAGGACAACCAGTGGGACACTGTGATACCTGGGTACAAACTATATCGTAATGATAGAGCTGATCAAATTGGTGGAGGGGTTGCTCTCTATGTTAGAGAGGGCATTGAGTCAGAAAGGATTAAAGTTTTGCAGGAAACAAAATCTGCTGTAGAATCTATATGGATTGAAATTCCATGTAAAAGGGGGAAGGCAATGGCAATGGGGGTGTACTATCGAGCGCCTTGCCAGAATGACCAAATGGATGATGAAATGCTCAAAGAAATCAAGGAAGCTAACAAATGTTACAGCACAGTAATAATAATGGGTGATTTCAACTACCCCTGTATCGACTGGGTCAGTGTCACGTCAGGACATGCTAGGGAGATAAAGTTCTTAGATGAAATAAATGACTGCTTCTTGGAGCAGCTGGTTCATGAACCGACCAGAGGGGAAGCCATATTAGACCTAATCTTTAGTGGAACACCAGATCTAGTGCAAGAGATAAGGTTGTTGGGGCCACTTGGCAATAGTGATCATAGCATGATCGCCTTTGATTTAATTAGTGGAGGAGGGATAGTAAGGAAATCCACAATACTACCTTTTAAGTTTCGAAAGGGAGACTATGATAAAATGAGGAAAACAGTCAAGAAAAAACTAAAAGGAGCAGTTGCAAAGGTTAAAGACGTACATCAGGCTTGGCTGTTGTTGAAAAATACTATCTTGGAAGCCCAGACCAGCTGTATTCCACGCTTTAAGAAAAGTGGAAAGAAGTCCAAAAAACTGCCAGCATGGTTTAAAGTTGAGATCAGAGAGGCTGTTGTTGCCAAAAAAGCATCTTTCAGGAAATGGAAAAAAGAGCCAAACGACGAAACCTGGAAACAGCACAAGCACTGGCAAGTCAAATGCAAGGCATTGATAATGCAGGCAAAGGGAGAATTTGAGAAGAAGCTTGCTGCAGAAGCAAAAACGCGAAGTAAGACCTTTTCAAGTACATTCGTAGCAAAAAACCTGTGAGAGAGTCAGTTGGTCCATTAGATGATAAAGGGGTTAAAGGAGCACTAAGAGGCGACAAGGCGATAGCGGAGAGACTGAACGAATTCTTTGCTTCAGTCTTTACTGAGGAAGATGTAGGGATGTTACCCATGACTGAAGTGGTATTTAAAGGTGCAGAAGAATTGAAGGAAATATCGATACATCGAGAAGATGTATTACAACTATTAGATAAGCTGAAGAGTAGCAAATCACCTGGGCCGGATGGTATACATCCAAGGGTATTGAAAGAACTGAAATATGAGATTGCAGACCTGCTATTAGTAATCTGTGAACTATCATTAAAATCATCTCTAATACCTGAAGATTGGAGGATCGCCAATGTAACACCAATTTTTAAAAAGGGTTCCAGGGGTGATCCGGGAAACTACAGACCGGTGAGCCTGACGTCAATACCGGGAAAAAATGATAGAAACCATCATAAAGAATAAAATTACTCAGCATGTAGATAGTCATGAACTAATGAGAGACAGCCAACATGGCTTTAGACAAGGAAGATCTTGTCTTACTAATCTGTTATGTTTTTTTGAAGGAGTGAATAATCAGGTGGACAAAGGTGAGTCGGTTGATATTGTGTATCTGGACTTTCAGAAAGCCTTTGACAAGGTCCCTCATGAGAGACTTTTGGCAAAACTAAAGAGTCATGGGATAGGAGGCAGTGTACTATTGTGGATCAGGAACTGGTTAAAAGATAGAAAGCAGAGGGTAGGGCTAAATGGCCAATTTTCCCAATGGAGAAAGGTGAATAGTGGTGTACCCCAGGGATCTGTGCTGGGTCCGCTGCTTTTTGACATATTCATAAATGACCTGGAAAGTGGAATAACGAGTGAGGTTATCAAATTTGCAGATGACACAAAACTATTTAAAGTTGTTAAAACCCAAGAGGATTGTGGAAAATTGCAAGAGGATCTTGATAAATTGGAAGACTGGGCATCAAAATGGCAGATGAAATTTAATGTGGACAAGTGCAAGGTTATGCACCTAGGGAAGAACAACCCAAACTATGGTTACACGATGCAAGGTTCCACATTAGGAACCACCACCCAGGAAAAAGATTTAGGCGTCATTGTGGATACCATGTTAAAACCCTCGGCCCAGTGTGCAGCGGCGGCCAAGAGAGCAAATAGAATGCTAGGTATGATAAGGAAAGGAATGGAAAATAAAACAAAGGATATTATAATGCCTCTATATCGTTCCATGATGAGACCGCACCTTGAATATTGTGTGCAATTCTGGTCGCCGTATCTTAAAAAGGATATAGAGTTATTAGAAAAGGTTCAGAGAAGAGCCACCAAAATGGTAAAGGGGATGGAAGGATACTCCTATGAAGAAAGGCTAAAAAGGTTAGGGCTCTTTAACCTAGAAAAGAGGCGGCTGAGGGGAGATATGATAGAGGTGTATAAATTAATGAATGGAGTGGAACGGATAAACGTGGATAAATTGTTTACGCTATCAGAATATAGAAAGACTAGGGGACATGCAATGAAGCTACAGGGTAAACTATTTAAGACTAATAAAAGAAAATATTTTTTCACTCAATGTGTAATCAAACTCTGGAATTTGTTACCGGAGGATGTAGTAAAGGCTGTTAGTGTAGCTGGGTTTAAAAAAGGTTTGGACAAGTTCCTGGAGGAAAGGTCCATAAGCCATTATTAACAAGGGACCCAGGATATCAATGCTTGAACCAATACAAGCATTGTGGAACCTGTGTCCCTTGGGGAAACTGCTAGGTACATATGACCTAGATTGGCCACTGTTGGAAACAGAATACTGTGCTTGATGGACCTTGGTCTGACCCAGTATGGCATATCTTATGTTCTTATGTTCACTCCACTCTTTGCACCACTTTGTCCTTCTGATATGCCATCTAGTACTCTTCCTGCCACTGTACATGACTTTTACCCATCTTCTGGTGCCCTGAGATATTTGATGGCTTGTAATGCTGATGCCTCCCTTATAGAAGCCTGCAATCAAGTTTCAAGCAGGTTTCATTGAAAATGGATGGAAAGTCTCACTTTTCTATTGTAAAATAGCATTTCCCATAGATCTGAAAGGGCACAAATAGGACAAATGCACAAATGATTGGGCTTGCAAGCACTAAGGGGGCTATTCGTGCCCATGGGCGGCCCAAGGGGGGTGCGGGGCCATGTGCAGAGACTCAGTGCGGGGCCTCATTTGCATAAGTGGCCTCATTTGCATAAATATTTGCATAATGTTAGCATACACTAACTTTTAGTAAACATGTCTCTTAATGAATGTATGGATAAAGAAAGACTAAAAGATTTCTACATTACTATAATCCAGTGCCAACTGCCAGGCACATTCGGAACTACTACAAACGCTGCCCATTTAGAACCCATAGCATCATAACAGCACTACCAGGACTCATAAAGCACCAAACCCTAACAATCAAAAGGCAACACTGCAAATATTAAACCAATACATTTCAGAGAATAACAATACATGACCTACTGGGGAAAGAGAACAAGTGGCAATGTCAAATAGGAATTACATAAACAGAATACCTCAGCTCAGTTACACATGCAGAACATAGACCATCACCAAACAAGGAATCACAATTTAGAAACAGGAAGGCAATAATTAAACTGGGAGCCCCAAAAGTCAAACTTGGAATGTACAACAACAATGTAGAAATAAAACTATAAATTAATTTCCTCTTGTACTAAACAAAGCACAAACGTTAATGATGCACATTTCCCAGAGCTGACATATTCCAGTTAAATTCAAAATAAAGAGATATCTTTCTACCTTTTGTGCATTTTTTTTTTCAGTTGCAATTACTCCAGCCATTTTCTTCTGGTTTCTTCATGTCTTCTGCTAACTCTCCATCGTCTGCTGTCCATTTGTCCTTTCCTCTCTCTTCTAGTTTTTTCCATTCTCTCTCTGTACATCTGCTTTAACATACTAATCTTTCTCCTTTTGCTCTTTCCTCATTCCTATTTCATCCACTCAAATTTTACCCCTGCATCCTCAATCCCCACTTACTCTCCCAATACATGGCCAATTGTAGATTTTTCATCCCTCCCACACAAAATATTTTCCCCTATCCATTTCACTCTCCTAGCCCCATCCCATTCTTATCCTCCCCCAACATCAGCTCCCTTCTAGTTCCAACCGCACCCAGTATCCGCTCCCTTCTAGTCCCTGCATCAGCCCATTACCAGTCCTAGCCCCCACATCAGCCCATTTCCAGTCCTAGCTCCCCCATCCATTTCCAGTCCTATCCGAGTCCCTCCATCAGCTCATTTCCAATCCCAGACCTCCCATCAGCCCATTTCTAGTCATTTCCTAGCCCCACTATCAGCCCATGTCAAATCCTAGCTCCCCTCCACTCAGCCCAATTACAATCCAAGCCCCCCATGAGCCCACTTCCATTTCTAGCCCCTCCATGAGTCCATTTCAATCCAAGCACCCACCACAGCCCATTTCCAATCTTAGCTCCCCCAACAGCCCATTTACAATCCTATCCTAGCTGCTCCATCAGCCCATTTCCTGTCCTAGCTCCCTCCCCACTCAGCCCATTTCCAGTCCTAGCTCCCTCCCCTCACAGCCCATTTCCATTCCAAGCCCTCCTCCCCATCAGCTATTTGCAGTTCAAGCCTCCCCTTCCACTCAGCCCATTTCCAGTCCTAGCAACCCCCAACCCATTACAAGTCCTAGCTCCCCATCAACCCACTTCCAATCCTAACCCCCCATCACCCCATTTTCAGTTTAAGCCCCCCCCATAGCCCATTACCAGTCCTAACCCCCCATCAGCCCACTTCCAGTCCTAACCCCATCAGCCCATTTCCAGTCTTAGCCCCCCCATAGCCCATTACCAGTCCTAACCCCCCCATTAGCCCACAGCCCATTACCAGTCCTAACCCCATCAGCCCACCTCAAGTCCTAACCCCTCCCCATCAGCCCATTTCCTGTCCTAGCCCCCCCATAGCCCATTACCAGTCCTAACCCCCCCATAGCCCATTACCTGTCCTAACCCCCCATCATCCCATTTCCAGACAGCCCCCCATAACCCATTATCAGTCCTAACCCCCCATCAGCCCACAGCCCATTACCAGTCCTAACCCCCCCCCCCCCCATCAGACCACAGCCTATTACCAGACCTAACACTCCCTCGGCCCAGGGAAAATGAAAAATAAAATAAAAAAAGCTGTCTGCTGCCGCCGCGGCAGAATCGAGTGTCCCGCGAGGCCCCCCTGCCTGGCTGAGCCCTCCCTGCCCAGCTGAGCCTCTCCGCGACGGCTTTCAGATCCGCGAAGGGAGAGTGTCTCCCTCGCGGCTCTCTTAAGCCTGCAGGGGCTGATGGGAAATTTCTTATCTGCCCCTGCAGGCTTAACAGAGCCGAATTTCCCATCAGCCCCTGCGGGCTTAACAGAGCTGCGAGGGAGACACTCTCCCTTCACGAATCTGAAAGCCGTTGCGGAGAGTCTCAGCTGGGCAAGGAGGGCTCAGCCGGGCAGGGGGGGCCCTGCAGGACACTCGATTCTGCCGCTGCCGCGGCCAGCTTTTTTTTTTAAATTTAATTTGTTTTTAAAGCAGAATGTTCTTTGTGCGGGGCCCCCTGAAACGCAGGGCCCTGTGCAAAAAACATTCTTGCTCAATGGACAGCCTGGCCCTGTTCGTGCCTTCCCCCGCCGGCATCTAACTTCCCTGCAGTTGTGCGGGGAAGGTAGATGGGGGTGGGGAAGGGGCAGCTCGGGGGTGGAGTCTGGGTGGGCAGTGGGTGGTCACCAGCCCTGGACGTACAGGGCCGATTCTAATGTCAGCCCTGTACGTCCAGGGCTGGCGACATGTGCAGGGAAGTTATTCCACCTCTGAGGTGGAATAACTTCCCTGGATGTGTTTTTTTTAATGCCAGGGCCCGGAAGGGGCAGGGAGCGGGGCCAGAGGACATTCTCCGCAGCCCATCCCTGGCCTTAGGAAGCCAGATTGGGGGATGGGCTGTGGGGAATAAGCCTTTTTTTCTGGTGGCCGGCATCACAGATTTTAAATAGAGCCGCAGTGCTATGGCAACTGGATGCTGCGGCTCCATTTGAAAGCCCTGACTGAGTTAGTTGGACTTTTCCTGTACGTGCAGGCCGGACGGAATCACAATCTCAGCCTGCACATACAGGACTCATCGCGATTCTGATCCCATGGGGCTAGTCATACCACGCGGGATCTGAATCGTGAGCCCTTCTGTACGTCCGGCTGAGATTGGATGTACAGAGGGTTCTTTGTCTGAGACAGAATCGGGCTGTAACTAAATTGGTGTATTCATGCAAATACAAAAAAAACACAAAATTTTGGTGTACATCTCCCTATGAAATATATGTCTATATTAGGCCTTGATAAATTTTCTTAGAATTTAGAAACAAGCTTTAAAATTTAAGAGCCTGCTGCCTGACCTTTGTTACAATGCCTCCCTCCTGCCTCCCTAAGAAGTGTATTGCAACTCACTTAAGGGCCTTTAACATGCAATTGCATAGTGCCAAAAGAAGGCAGTGATCCTTTTCCTCCTCCCTCTCCCACTGCCCCCAGTGAGTACACTCTCACTGGAATATTGATGACTCTTTATAGCCTCACCTGAAGCAACTTCCTTTTTTACTTCACTTATCACCATGGCCTGGTAATATATAGCACCTCCACTAGCCATCACTCAGTCTCTCTTTCTCATAACACCTCTCAGCTTTCACCCGGTTTCTCCATCTCTCATAGCCCCTGCACCCTAACTTCACCAGTTTCTCTCTCACTCATAGCCTCCCCCCAGCCTTCACATAGTCTCACTCATTCATAGATCGCCTCCTGCCTTCACCCAGTCTCTCTCACTCACAATTCTTCTTGCTTTGCTGTTTGCAGCTTCAGTGAAAAGTCTGTGCTTCTTTCCCACTGTGATTGGCTTTCTGAAAGCAACTGATCTTGCCATTTCGTGAGATTTAAAACCGCGATATCTGCTTGAACTTCCTCCAGCATGTGGCTCAAGCTGCCTATGGAGAGCTGATCTCTGTGGAGGAAGTAAAAAGTGCGGTGTCTGTTAGATGGCACTGATGCAAACCAAAACCTTTTGGGGGCATGAAATCCTGGGTCCCAAGATGCAATTTCTAGGCATCATTTCACTTGATGCTTGAGATTTGTTGAGCTCTGGTCTAGATATTGACTCTCATTTCTTATCAATATAAAGATGTAATTTTCAATATAAGTAATTCAAAAGTTGCACTCATCTTCTTTCAATTGACCAACAAAGCCTCAGTCTTAGAGAAATTAAGGACTAATATATTCCTCTTCAACCATACTGCAATTTCAAAAAGATACTATTACTCAGAAAATATAGACTGAGCATACTTTTTGATGGACAGAAAGATTAAAATATCATTTGCATAATTATGGTATATTAGCTTCAATTCTTTAAATAGCCAACAGATAGGTCTTAAGTATAGATTGAATGAATAATATTGCTGAAAAGACAGAACATTTTTACATTCCCCTTTGCAAATATTGGCAATCAAAAAAGATCCATTACAATGAATCTGTTGGGTAACCATAACTGGTGCCTGCAGTGTCTGAGCTCTACACATGATCCCTCTATTGTAATTTGTGTTCAGGGATGTTAAGGAGAGGGCTCAAGGATTGTGAAGAGAAGGGCAGAAAAACCTTTGGCACCACTAAGTCTGGTCCATCAGCTTTGGCATCAGAGACATCAATCTCAATGGCCTTAGGAGCTGCACTCGATGCTGAGGATGCATCAACACTGAGAAAGCATTGGTCGATCTCGAAATTGAGCATTGATAGAGCTCATCAAGAACAGATACTACTGTTCAGTTCCTTCCAGAAGAAAAGGAAGGATTTGACCTTATTTTTATCAACTTTGTGGGTTTGTAACATTAAGCACTGGGCAAAGATTGAAGTGCATCGTTACTGAGGGAACAGGTGCCCTCAAAGCATCCCTGACATGAGGACCACTTATCTTCCTCAGTACTAGAGGAGACATAAGAGACTCCATGAGGCTGAGACCAGATTTCTGATATCCCTGGAATTAATTAAGAGGGTGTGGCTACTCCTAATGTGGTCCTGATGTTTTTGTCAATGGCAGATTGTCTCATGAATAAACTGGAGTAGTGCATAGAAGGCTTCTTTGCTTAGCATAATGCAGCAGCTTCAACTGCATTGAGATTTATTTAACAAGACATCCAACACATCCTCAAAACTCATGCTCTGCCTATGGGAGTGATAGCAGTATTGAAGTATTAAAGGACATCATAAACAGAGACTGCCCATCCAATGTCAATCTCCAGTGTACTTGGGAAAATATCTCATCAAGACATTTGCAATTCTCAGTGCATTGGCACGCTCAATCAGGATCTGCATCCAGAAAGGAGCAGAGTTTGAGCTAGGCAGAGACTCTGGCATCTCCACTGGAATACATTTTAGAGGTTGTGATGAGGTATATAGGAAGTTACCCATCCCTCTCCAAAGAGATTATCAGCAGTCCACCTTAAAAGAGTCTAGAGTCTAAAACTCAGAACTCAGGGCTGGGAGGGTGTGACTCAGACAGAGGGATTAAGAAGCCAGCTGTGTGCACAAGGGAAAGGAAAGGTCCATGGAGACAGAACACTCTTTCCAAGCAGGGCTGGGAAAGGGGTTCAGCTGTAAGGTAGGCTGTTTAAGAACTGGGAACCTGAAGCCTAAGTGACTGTGTAGACTTCGGGATGAACTGAATTCTGGCTTTAAGTTGTGGGTCAGGGGCAGGGGCGGATCAAGGCAATCTGTTGCCTGAGGCGAAGGATGAGATGGTGCCCCCTCCCCCCGTAGAGGGGTGTGTGGCTTTTTCAGAACTCCAATCAAGGACTGAACCAAACCAAAAAGCCGATTAGATAATATGGAGGAAATGCAAGATGTTTGCACACCAAGGAACTAAAAGAGAACGAGAACCAACAGCACAGTTTATAAAACTAAATTATTACTCATTTTTATTTTGCTGTTATAAACTGCATTATGGTTCTTGCTTTTTCTTTTTCAACATATATTTTGCATCCACAGAACCCCCTTCAACTTTAGGTGCAGAACCAGGACATTCACCCACACAACTCAATATCTTAAAAAAATATGATTATGATCATCTCACTAACAACAACAACAAACATTCTCCAGTTCCAGGCATATTGTGAACTAATACAAAACCCTAGAACAAAGTAAGAGCAAATCTACCATATCATACCATATCAGCACCAACTTCCAAAACTCACATAAGGAGCCCATCCAAAAAAACCATCACTGTAAATACTACAGTGGGCCCTGGAACATCCATACACCTATTTGAAAAGCTGAACAAGTCAAATTACTACAGTACAGTATAGATCTTTATGTACAAACTCCATCTTAACAGAACACCTGGCCTCAGTCACACACTCAGAGCACAGACCCTCACCAAGTACAGAATAAGTAGCCACAATCTAAAGTAAAAATATAAATAATGTAGCCAAAATTTAAACTGAAACCCCAAGAAGCCAGACTCCACGTGTAGTGCAACATCAGATAAATAAGAGATGCAGTTCCCCCATACTGTGTAAAATATAAAGATAGCACAAAGTCTAATCACTAAAATTAAATACAATTATTATTTCTACCTTTGTTGTCAGACCATTTTATTTTCTGATCATGCTGGTCCTGATCTGAGGCTTCTGCTTTCCTGTCTTCTCTTAGCTCTTTTTCTGTGATCTATGGTCCATCTGCCATTGCTTTTGTTTTCTTCACTTCCTTCTATCAGCCCATTTCCAGTTCCAGTAACCCTCCCCAGTATCGGCCCCCTTTCCAGTCCTCCCCTCCCAGTACTTTCCAATGTCAATTGCCTTGCATTCCCACGACTGCCACTGGTGTCCATTGCCTTCCAGTCCCCTTCCTTCCCCACAGTCTTCTACTCCAAATACCATCCCAGGTATCAGCTCAGGTCCACTGTCAGTGCCACCCCCTCCCAGTCAGCTGTCTTCCAGTCACCCTACCCTCTGTCCATCCCCCTTCCAGTGCCATTTGCACATGTCAGCTCCCTTCCAGCCTCCTCCCCATTACCCAGCCACCTACCACTTCCATCCCCAAGTATCAGCTCCCTTCCAGTCCCCCTTCAGTATATCCCAGGTGTCAGCTCCATTCCAGCCCCCTCCTTCCCCCGTGTCAGATCCCTTCCTGCCTCCTCCTTCCCCTGACAGACCCTCTCAGTATCTGCTCCCTTCCAGTCCTATTCTCCCATCCCCCTGCATCAGCCCATTTGTAGCCCTAGCCCCTAGTTTTCTTCCAGGGCCAGCAGCACTCTCCTCCCCTCCCCTATCAGCCCATTTCCAGTCCTATCCCCCTTATCAGCCCACTCCAGTTCTAGCCCCTCCCCAATCAGCCCATTACCAGTCCTAGCTCACTTCCAGTGCTAGCCCCCGTCAGCCCATTACCAGTCCTAACCCCCCCAATAAGTCCATTTCCTGTCCTAGCCCCCCTAATCAGCCTATTTCCAGTCCTAATCCCACTGATTAGCCCATTACTAGTACTAGCCCCCTCCCGATCAGCCTATTTTCATTCTTAACCCCCCATCAGCACATTTCCAGTTCTAACCCCCGATCCACCCATTACCAGTCCTAGCCCCACCCCATCAGCCCATTACTATTTCCTGTGCTACCTCCCCCCAGCCCAGCCCAGACCTAGACCTTCTCAGCTGCTTGGCAGGGAAATTTAAACAACAACAAAAAAAACGGTTGGAGAAGCTGCTACCGCAGCAGAATCAAGTGCCCCGTGGCCCCCCCACTGTCTCGGAAGAGCCCTGCCATTCTTTTCCCAGCGCCAGCTCAGCTTTGCAGAGCCGTGAAGGAAGAGCATTTCCCTTCTTTCCTGTGGCTCTGTTAAGTTGAGCTCGCAGGCTCCGTCTTTTGCTGTCTTATATTTAAAGCAACTTGTGCAATAGATTTGATAAATAGAATACCCATGCTGAAGGAGAAGCAAGCTGACAAAGAATCCAGTGAGTAGTTATCCTCTGGGCAGCAAAAGGAGCGAAATAATTTTAGAGGAGTCCATAAGACTAACATGGGATATATCCTTGATTAGAAATCAAGTGCTGGTCCAATGGGTTTCTCAAAAAATAACTATTCATTGGCTTCTATTATGACTGTGCAGCTCCTGTGACTTCATCTACAAGTCTTTAGGCACCGCTCTTATGGGTCATAAGCGTGAACGTCACACTGGCCAAACAAAAGCAATTGCTAATTTCCTTGTCTCATAGACTGCAGTGCCTTGGATAAACTAATGGATTTTCAGATCATTAAGTTCCAATGCCCATTCAGTTCATTTGGAGGCAATGTACAAACTATTTGCATGGTCTCATTTATCTTGTTTAATTTATTTTCAAACAAATGCACATCCCTAATTTATGGCAATCCTACATACCTCTCTTCTTCCTTTCTCCCTCATATCTCCTGTCCCTCTCTTGACTCTCCCCCACATAGACCCATCTTCTACTTTCCATGCCTTCCCTCATGGCTTCTCTTTATTTTCTCTATCCTTCATTCCTTATAACTCCTCAAGTCCTTCTCATCTCCTTCCTCATACATCATCTGACTCTCTTGCTTCCCTCTGTCTTTTTTCCATATTCCTTATGACCTCTCCTTAATTGCTCCCTTGGCTCCTCTCTGATGTCTCCTCCATATATTTCTCTGTGGTTTCTCTATGTCCCTCGCTCCTCCATTCTTAAACCCTCTCTGTCCTTCTCTCTACAGAAGTTTAAGATTTTTCAGTAGCCACTTTATTATACTTCTTTTAAAAGGCTATCCTAATACGATGCAACATTTTATTTTGGTAAACCTCTGAAGCTGCTGGAGTTGGTGAGCTGAATAAAAACTAATTATGAGGGTATTAAAGCAGAAAGGATAAAATAAGAGAACTACAATTTGCTAAATACTTCCATCTCCAATGACTTACGACTGGCTCATGCAAGAGTACAATTATAACTCTTCTTCCTTCAATCTTTCTGGGAAAAATGTAATCTTGTTCTCTAATCCCTAGTAACAAAACTGAAAGCTAATAACTCTCCTGTCAGGGGTGTAGACACAAATTAAATCAAGTCTAAAGTAAAAGTAGTAAACATCTGGTAGATAAATCTGGACACTAGGAGGGGACATGGTTCCATGGATTATTTTGGCATAATCATCCTCCTTCCCTCCCCATTCCAATCACCTCACTTAACCAAAAAATGATCTCTTAAAACAGGCATGTACAAACACAAGATCCTCATTTAACCTCCTGTTACCCATGAGAAAAACCTTTTGTTTAATATGGTTTCCTTGCAGCTGTAACCAACACTATGATGCCTTTAAGACACGCATTGCTAGTCATGTATTTGTTCATAAGTTGAAACCGGTTATTTTTTAATGATCAAGACTGTAAAGGTATTGAGAGTTTGGTTCATTGTAAGTATTTACTTCTGGTAATTTTTCTAAATCTTGGGGGAAAAGGAATTCTTTAGATTTAAACTAATTAATCTGTGTAAATTAGAATCCAGTGTATGTCTTAAATCAGTCATGGCTAGTATCAGCAAAGAGCTTTTAGTTTAAATTCAGAACACAGCAGAGAGCTTTTGGTTTAAATTTAATAGTCAGGGCCTAGTATCAGCAAATAGCTTTCATTTAAATCAAACCAGAGTATAACTTAGCATAAAAGGGAAAATAGAGTCAGTATTCTTGAACAATAAATTGTTTCTAGAGGCCTTCACAAAGAGGCCTTCAAGATAGGGGGCAAGAGACCTGTGAAATTGTTTTAAATAGATGTTAAAGTCAAGTGACAGATAAGGGGACATTTTGAAAGACTTCCTCTATCAAAGAAAGAGCTGTGCAAATTACCCAGGAAATTGGTCACAGATTACCTTAGAAGCCCAGGACAAGGTACTGTGTAGCAGCCAGCTTTTAATAAGTCTTCTTTCCCTCCCTCCCCAACTCCCACCCACCCCTGGGATAATTGTAGCTTTATAGGTGCTTAAACCTCTTAAAGGGAAGGAGGTGCCATATTCACTCTCAGGTGCAGCTGTTTATCCTCATCAGGAATACATAAAGGACCTGAGATTAACTAATCTTGAGGTGAACAAAGTTCATTAAATTTATTAGGTATAATATTATTAGTATAAGGATCCCCAGCAAACCTAAGTAAGTAAACAACTTAAATACCTAAACACAACCTTAAAACTAAGATGCAGAGAGCAGTCCAGCAGCAAGATGGGGCTTTCCAGTCTTTTGCATTGAGTGTCACATGTATGATTTTCTCCTAGTTGATGAGGGGTCTTACGTGTGCACTAGGTTCAAGGAGCTCTTTGCTCTCAGGGAACGAGTCTGATCTCTGGAGGGTGGAGTAGCAGACTTGGAGGACATAAGGAAAACAGAGAGGTAAGTAGAAGAGACTTACAGGGATGTAGTACTGAAGTCCCACTTCCAGTTTGGCAGTATCTCTGCTGCCATGGAGGAGAGAGGTCACATGACAGGAGAGCATCACCCTGGTGTGGCAGGAAGTGATCCTCTAGCTAGCACCTGTCCTCCAGGTGATGTAAACCCCTCTCCAATGAGGAGGTTTCTCCAGGGTCATGTGCCCATGAGGGAAAGGTTAGGGCAGCTGTTATAGTTGGTTATTCGATCATTAGGCATATAGATAGCTGGGTGGCTGGTGGATGTGAGTATCACCTGGTAACATGCCTGCCTGGTGCGAAGGTAGCAGACCTCACGTGCCACCTAGACAAGATCTTAGTGCTGGTGAGGAGTATGCTGTCTTGGTACATGTCGGTACCGATGACTTAGGAAAGTGTGATAGGGAGGTTTTGTAGGCTAAATTTAGGCTTTTAGGTAAGAAGTTGCAATCCAGAATTTCCAGGGTAGCATTCTCAGAAATGCTTCCCATTCCATGTGCAAGACCCAAAAGGGAGGCAGAGCTCTGGAGTCTCAATGTGCGGATGAGGCAATGGTGCAAGGAAGAGAGTTTTGGATTTGTTAGGAACTGGGGAACATTCTGGGGAAAGGAGGAGTTTTTTCCAAAGGGATGGGCTCCACCTTAATCAGGATGGAAGCTGGCTGCTGGCATTAACCTTTAAAAAAGAGAGAGAGCAGCTTTTAAACTAAATAATAGGGGACAGTCGACAGTCACCCAAGAGCACATGGTTTGGAACAATGTATCCTTGAAGGATACTAACAAAAGATTGAAGTTAGGGTATATCAATAGAGAGGTTCCAATAAAGACAAAAGTAACCCAAATGCCCATAAGTACAGAGCACCACCACGAAAAGGCAAATAATCACGTGTAACAACAGACCCAGTACAAGACGTGATTATATAAAACCAGAGTTTATTGACTTATTCTTACTGCCAACCCGACACAGGCCGTGTTTCGCACACTTCGTCAGGGGTTGATCAAGCAGATAAAACTAAAAACATAAATATATAAAATCAATTGATAATAAATACATGAATCGCATTAAAACACATAAAAGAACAGATGCTACAATAAAAATTAACACTTCGAACATATAAATTACCATTTATAAACTATAAAAACAATATTATATATGTAAAGGAAACAAAGTGTGGATAAAAATGAATAAATAATTGATAACCACATAATAACTTACAATGAATACTTCACAAAAACTCATTAAACAAAATTCATATACACATCAATAGAAGGAGATAGAAGAAAAGGAATGTAGAATGCGACAAACAACACTGGAAGTAGGATAAATACCTCTGAGGTGATAATAGAGGACACCTTTATAATTGACCTCAGTATAATGGCAATCGTACTAAAAAAGTAAAAACGAATACAAAATTATATTTATTAAAAACACCTAAAATGAACAATACCATACATATATGTGTATTATTATTGTAATGAAGGACCGGAAGAGAACAACAAAGAAGGCACGTGGCAGGAGCGTGTGGTGAAATGACAATCCTCAATGGGGATAAAAACAATAAATATTCAAAAGCATTGCAGAGAAAACTACTTTTTGTGGAAATGAATCTAGTCAAGAACTTGGAACATTGCCCATAAAAACTATTCTAACCTCCTTACAGTAATGTATAGTAAAATCTAAATTAATTAAAATCTAAATTAATTAAGAATGTGACAAACAATTTGATACTGTTTATGAAGATTATCAAAGGAATATTCAGTAGTTTAAAACAGAAGTGAAGAATAAGAAAGTAGAGAAATTCCAAAGAGACGAAGATGATTATAGAGTAGGATATGTTTATCATTGGAGTAAGAAAATTGATAGTGACCAGTTGTGGTTTAAGAAGACTTCTATCTTTGACCGGAAACAGAGCATTACCACTGATGACAGAAGAGATAGTCCCTTAAAGCAGAAAAAGAAGCGTGGCAGGTGCGACACCCACCGGCTGGGCCAAGAGGCTGACAGCTGATAGGCGGCCTTACTGTCCTTTAGAATAAAAGTTCTTTACTCTGTAGGAATGAATTGTAGTTGAGGCAGGTGGTAAGGCTTTGCAAGATTTTTATTATTTATACAATGGGGATTTTCAAAGGCACGCAAAGGTTCAAAACACAACAAATGCACTAGGATAACTTCTCCAAATGAAAGGATGAACACAGGAAGAACCAGGAGAAATGAAAAACAAAACTTTTCTTCTCTGCTGTTCTCTGCACTGCTCTGTGTCGTCACACACTATACTGAAGCAGAACTAAACACAGCTGGTTTCACTTTCACCAAACAATGTCTTCCCAAACTCCATTACTCTCAACACTGAATACAGCACAGCACTGCTTTCTTCTGAGTCACAGGTAAAAGCTACCTTATTAA
Source organism: Ichthyophis bannanicus (assembly GCA_033557465.1). Taxonomy (NCBI): domain Eukaryota; kingdom Metazoa; phylum Chordata; class Amphibia; order Gymnophiona; family Ichthyophiidae; genus Ichthyophis; species Ichthyophis bannanicus. The sequence goes on from CM066035.1 coordinate 730,411,221, forward strand.
AAGGCTTTTAAAACTCTCTCCTGTTTCACTTTCTTACTGTGGTATTCTTGTGAGTCAAACAACAGTCCATTGGTATAGGAAAATCATCACATTCAGGCACAGTGGTTTCTATCTGCATTTCCTCAATGCCATTAGAATTACCAAAGTCTTTCTCATATGTGGGGACTTCTTTTAGCTTTTCTCTCTTTAGAAACTGGCAGAAGTGATCCCACAGAAAGTCAGCCTTTTCAGGTGTTTTGGTACTAGGGGTTTGAATCCTCTCACTAGAGAATAGTCTCTGCAGTGCCCCTAATTTAGAAGCTTCACAAACGTCAGAGTTATCTGGTCTGGCGTTTGCAGCCGGTACTAGGCTTTCAATCCAATGTTTCACAGTAGAGGGGGAGGGTTCCAGCTCCTGCTCAATAAAACTAGCCTTTATCTCTTTTGCCAATTTATCAGATATAAAATAGTCAGTTTTACCTTGAGGCTGTTTCTCTGTGTCAGCACTGGTGCTCTTTCTACCTCTCCAATCCTCCCAGCTGTAGCAACTGTTTGACTGGCCTGCACGGCTTCTCCAATTATCTGTGCTTTTACCTTTGAATGCTGGCTTTGTCCGAGAGCGTGCTTTTCCCTTGGCACCTTCTCTCACCCAGGCTGTTCTGCCTGGACTCTCTGGTCTCAGACTCTGGTCTTGGCTTTCTCTTGCCTTCCAACTAGCCCTCTGGATATTTCCCTGACCAACTTCTTTGTGGGTTCTCCAATCGGTTCTGTCTCCAGGTCTCTCTTCAGGTCTCTCCTCAGGTCCCTCTTCAGGTCTCCCCTCAGGTCTCTCCTCAGGTCTCTCCTCAGGTCTCCCTTCCTTCCCTCTGCATGTGGTTTTTAACCCTGGCTTCCTGCTTCCTTGTGACCAATCAGAACGGGGGTTAGTCTCCACCCTTGCACTAGGGAGTGGTTTGCTTCCTACAGGGAACTGCCTTTTTCTCTGACATAGGCTGAGTTTTCCTTGTAGCTGTGCATTGTCATCCGTTTCCATGGGGATTTCTGGATTCTCTTCTGTATCCATGCTTTCCACCAGGCTTTCCCCATCACATATCCCCCCCCTTAAGATATCACGGGCTGGCTTTGTAACATCCGCAGAGCTCGTGATCCGACTGAGGGCATCAGCATTTTGGTGGAGTCGTCCTGCTCTGTGCTCCACATGAAACTCAAATGGCTGGAGCGCCATATACCAGCGCGTCAAATGCGCATTGTGGTTGCGCATCTGGCTGAGCCACTTTAGTGGGGCATGGTCTGTGATGAGCGTGAATCTTTGGCCTGTCAGATAGAAACGTAAAGTATCCACGGCCCATTTTATGGCCAAACACTCGCGCTCAATTGTAGAGTACTTAGTCTCCGCCGGTGACAGCTTGCGGCTAAGAAACATGACTGGGTGTTCTACCCCATCATGTTTCTGTGAAAGGACTGCGCCAAGGCCGGTTTCAGATGTGTCTGTCTGAACTATGAAGTGTTGACTAAAATCTACGCCCCGTAACACTGGGCCCACACACAATTTCTCCTTCAATAGAGAAAAGGCTCCCTCAGCTTCCTCCGTCCATTTCAGCTTGTTGGGTGCATTCTTCTTTAACATATTTGTAACACCGCGCTCCTTTCCGCAAAATTCGGTATAAAACTTTGGTAATAACCGACTAACCCCAGGAAGCTGCGCAACTGTTTCTTGATAGCTGTCTTGGGGAAAGTCTTAACACTTTCGATCTTATTGGTCAATGGCTTCACTAGGCCCCAGCCCACTATATGGCCTAGGTATTTGACCTCCTGGCCACCGAACACACACTTGTCCGAATTCAAGGTGAGTCCTGCTTCTCTCATCGCCTGCAGGACTGCTGCCACTCTCGGTAAGTGCTGGTTCCAGGTATCACTATGGATTATTACGTCATCCATATAAGCTACAGCGTAGGCCTGGTGAGGTCAACACAAGGTCCATGAGCCTCTGGCATGTAGCCACAGCCCAGTGCAACCCAAAAGGCATCCGCTTAAATTGGTACAGCCCCACAGGCGTACTGAAAGCGGTCTTCGGTCGGGCATCCTTTGTCAGTGGCACTTGCCAATATCCCTTAGACATATCGATCGTGGTCAGATATTTGGCTGGTCCCAGGCGATCCAAAAGTTCTTCTATGCGAGGCATAGGATAGGTGTCCAAGCGGCTGATCGAGTTAACCTTCCTGAAATCGATGCAGAACCTGAGTGACCCGTCCGGTTTCGGCACAAGAACAATCGGACTGTTCCAGGGACTGTGGGACTCTTTGATCACCCCCATGCTTAGCATTTCCTGGACCTGGCGCACCACCTTTTGCTTTTTTGCCTCGGGGAGCCTGTACAGCCGTTGTCTTACCACTTCTCCCGGTGGTGTCAGGATTTCATGGGCTACCAGATTTGTTTTCCCTGGCATCGGGGTCAATACATCTTGAAATCCCGCCAGCAGTTGAAACAAATCCTGTTTCTGGGCCCATGAAAGGCTATCCTTGAACCTCAATTTCGGATTCCCCTTACAATCTTCTAACTGGGGGCCGAGGTCTTCCTCCATCTTTTCCTCCACTGCTGCCGACAATCCCTCCAGGCTAGTGCCTCCTGTAGAGCCAAAGCTTCTGACACCCCGGGTCGTTGTGGATAGGTGGGGAACCTCTTCTAGAGGGGGAAAACCAACCCTCTCGCAGATTATCTGCGCTATACGGTCTCCAGTAGAAATCCTGAAATCTCGATTTCCAAAATTATACATGAGCACCTTCACTGTGCCCCTGAAGTCTGGGTCGATAACTCCAGCTCCTATGTCGAGGAAATATTTCCAGGCAAGGCCAGAACGCGGGGCTATGCGTCCATAGCAACCCATGGGGAGTTCTAGCTGTAAAGCTGTGTCTACCAGTGCTTTTTCTTGCTTTGGCACAATCGTATCCTCGGCACTATAGAGATCGTACCCAGCAGCGTTGGCAGTGGCTCTTTTTGGTGCGCGTGCGTTGGGGTTCATTTTAGCATATCTTAACACCCATTTTGGCTTCTCTGTAGATGCTTCATTCCGGGCACAGGTTTTACGCTCTTGTTTTCTAGGAGCTTCAAACAAAGGGCTAGGAATCATGCTCATCTTCGCCTTTGATTGTGCTAGGGCGTCTACTTGGGGCGTCCTAGAGGTAGCTGCCTCTTTTTTAAACAAGTCCTGTCCCAGGCCTTTGCTTAACTGTGGCCAATCTTTCCCTAGTACCAATTCATGCGGTAGCCTAGGTACCACAGCTATTTGCATATGTCTACTCACGCCTAAGCCTTTCACTCTCAGACTATAAACTGGGTAGCTGGAGATACCTCCATGTATACAATGGATTTTTACCTGAGTTATGGGCTGAATTGCTGTGTTCCCTCTTTGGGCCTCAATTTTTCGCCATAGCGCTTTGGATAGCATGCTATGTTGAGCACCCGAATCCAAAAGTGCAGTGGGTGCAATCCCCTGTACTTCCACTGACAGGAAGAATTTTTCTTTCTCCCTAGGCTGATTCTCCGCTATCAATGCAGTTCTCACAGAGCAATTACGTTGGATATGTCCTTCTTCCCCACATCTATAGCATTTCCTATGAGAGACACAACCCTTTGATAAGGGTTTATACATTTCTTTCACATTATCAGTATTCCTTTTCCTCCTTTCTAATACTCCTCCTACTGCCACCTGGGAGGTACTGTCGTGACTATGGGCACTTATTTCTGCCTCCATAAACCTCTCTGACAGCGCTACTGCCTCCTGTGGGGTCTTGCAGTTCTGGAGTATGAGGAAGGTTTTTAATTGTTGGGGTACAGCATCCAGGTACTGTTCCAGTATAAGACTGTCAATTATTGATTCCACGGTCTTACCCTCCGGAATCAGCCATTTATTCAGCAAGGTTCGGACTCTATGATATAGGGCTTTTGGCGTCTCGCCTGCTTGCAATTTTACAGCCCTCAATTGGCGATGGTATACTAGAGGAGTGAGCCCCAACCTCTCTCTAATTGCCTTAGTGAGCTCACTGTAATCCCTAGCAAGCATGGGTGACATAGCCCGGTAGGCAGCGAGGGCCTCCCCCATGAGGGATGTGGCCAGGCGTATGGCCCACTGTTCCTGCGGCCAACCACTAAGGTGCGCCACCCTCTCAAATCCCTCAATAAAGTCATCTATATCGTCCCTTGGTGTAAGTTGTCCAATACTGAATGCCCCACCAGCCTGCAAGTCCAACTTCAGAGAAGCAGCTGGTGTACTGGAACTGGATGACGTGGTCTCTGGTCTGGTTTTCTTCTTCTGCTCGGCCAGGTAAGCCTCCAACATTTGTAGCAGCGGCTGTTGTTGGGCCTGTATCTGTGCAGCACTCTGCTTCTGTGTTTCCAGGGACAACTCTGCCTGGCGCTCAAACTGGAGTGACATTAACTTCAATACCTCCGGTATTTCGTGCGCCATCTTGGTTACCTACAAAACACAAACAAACAACCCAACAGCGGGACCACACACACAAGAAGGTATTCCTCTCTCTTTGGTTTTTGCTATTTTAACACTACGGCTAGCGCTTGCACCCATGCCCTTGGTATCCTCAACCGACCCTCGGCTTGGTACTGTCACCGTGCCCTTGCCCAAGGAGGTTGCCTAGGACTCAGACCTGGGCAGTCAATATATTTATTTCCGATAAGTGCCTATATTTGTGTAGTTGTGAAATGATTCAGCCAAGGGTATATATAGGCTCGCAGGATTTTTATTATTTTCAGCCAACGGAACGTCTTACAAAAAGGTTCCAAAATCTCAGGACATAAGGTAAGAATGTTTTCCAGCATAACCAAACAAATAATGCTTCTTCTTCAGCTTAGGCACTCAAATGAAACATAGTATTTCTTCATACCATAACAAAATCACAGCATTGAACTCTGGTGCAAAGAAGAACAAAAAAAACAGCTTCCCACGTGGCTTTAAACAAACACAAGCTGTAACTTTTCCAACAGGGTAAAACTTCTGTTACAAATTGTTTTCTTTCTCCTCATCAGACACTTGTTTCCACTTGCTGTATTTCAAACCATATATTTCAGCAGATAGCTGCTCAGATACACAGCTACGGCTTAAAACTCCAGCAGGCTCATTTGCATACTTTCCCACAGCCGTGCTCTCTTGAAAAACAGCTGCCAAGTTTTACAGGTACTGGAAATGGTCTAGCCTTTACTTAGTATCTGGAGGCTACAGAACATTCCATTTCCAAATCTGAATTTTCTTCTGTTAATCTGGGCATTTCTAGTTCCATGCTTTCTATGTCTGAGTCTGTTGGAGAGGCATAAGATTCAGACTCAAAGCTATCCTGTTTTAACCCTCTCAGGATTTCTAACACCTTAGTTAAGGCAGAGTCCTTCCTCCTCTGAGGAGTATTACAACACTTAGGAAGTCTCTCAGCTTTTATGAGGTTTGTAGAAGGTTTAAAACTGCTCACCTTACTTTTGGGAAGTAAGCACGTCACCGGCTTTACTGCTGAAGGCTCAGCTTCCATGGAAACTTCAGGGGAACGGTTTCTGCTGCCCACATGGCTGACAAACTCCCCTGGGTAAGCTTCCCTTCTATAAGTATGTCTCCCGTCTCTCTCACAGGTCACTGGGTTAGCTCCAATCCCTCTGGCTGGCCTTGCCCTTCTCCAAGAGATTTCTAATGAAGCTCCCTGGACTCTCCGGGTACCTTGCTTGTCTAGTTCTCCAGAGCTTCCAAAGCCTCCTCCCCTTCTGGGACTTTCTGGCCTGTTCCAAGCTGCACTGGAATCAGAACTAGGAATCCTCGTAAAGCACTTCCTCTCACCGTTCTCAGACCTACCTCTGAATTCAGTGTTCCTGGGACTCTGGCTGCATCTCTGCCTGCAGCTCTCTCTGCCTCGGTATCTCTCTTGTTTCCTTTTGTCACCGTCCCAGTTCCTGCCTCGGTGCTCTTCTTGCTCACTCTCTAGCAGTTTATATCTGTGCTTTCCCCTCGGGCTTCCTGGCCCCACCCCTGCCTGTCCCTCGTGAGCAGGGTTGGTAACCATGGAGCTGGGGCGTGTCTCCTTACTACCAGCCTTCTGTGGAGAGTTTTTTCCTAACCCAGGAGTTTTAACCCTTAAACTTCTGGATTTTATTCTGCTCTCTGGGGAAATTGCCTGATTCTTCCCTCTTTCCTTATGCTCTCCGCTTGCTGCGCCATCACAGTACCCAATACCTGGTGTGGGTGAAGCTTTGCGCTTAACACCTCAAATGGTCAACCGTAGTCTCCTGGGCACTGTGGACCTGCTTTCTGGACCCTCGTCAGCTGGGCTCCTCAGCAAAGCTTCTCCTGCAGTGGAAATCCTGAAGCAATATCCTTGCGCACGCGTGGAAAAAAAAATCCTAAATACTACGCCAACTTGTGACACCCACCGGCTGGGCCAAGAGGCTGACAGCTGATAGGCGGCCTTACTGTCCTTTAGAATAAAAGTTCTTTACTCTGTAGGAATGAATTGTAGTTGAGGCAGGTGGTAAGGCTTTGCAAGATTTTTATTATTTATACAATGGGGATTTTCAAAGGCACGCAAAGGTTCAAAACACAACAAATGCACTAGGATAACTTCTCCAAATGAAAGGATGAACACAGGAAAAACCAGGAGAAATGAAAAACAAAACTTTTCTTCTCTGCTGTTCTCTGCACTGCTCCGTGTCGTCACACACTATACTGCAGCAGAACTAAACACAGCTGGTTTCACTTTCACCAAACAACGTCTTCCCAAACTCCGTTACTCTCAACACTGAATACAGCACAGCACTGCTTTCTTCTGAGTAACAGGTAAAAGCTACCTTATTAAAAGGCTTTTAAAACTCTCTCCTGTTTCACTTTCTTACTGTGGTATTCTTGTGAGTCAAACAACAGTCCATTGGTATAGGAAAATCATCATATTCAGGCACAGTGGTTTCTATCTGCATTTCCTCAATGCCATTAGAATTACCAAAGTCTTTCTCATATGTGGGGACTTCTTTTAGCTTTTCTCTCTTTAGAAACTGGTGAAAGTGATCCCACAGCAAGTCAGCCTTTTCAGGTGTTTTGGTACTAGGGGTTTGAATCCTCTCACTAGAGAATAGTCTCTGCAGTGCCCCTAATTTAGAAGCTTCACAAACGTCAGAGTTATCTGGTCTGGTGTTTGCAGCCGGTACCAGGCTTTCAATCCAACGTTTCACAGTAGAGGGGGAGAGTTCCAGCTCCTGCTCAATAAAACTAGCCTTTATCTCTTTTGCCAATTTATCAGATATAAAATGGTCAGTTTTACCTTGAGGCTGTTTCTCTGTGTCAGCACTGGTGCTCTTTCCACCTCTCCAATCCTCCCAGCTGTAGCAACTGTTTGACTGGCCTGCACGGCTTCTCCAATTATCTGTGCTTTTACCTTTGAATACTGGCTTTGTCCGAGAGCGTGCCTTTCCCTTGGCACCTTCTCTCACCCAGGCTGTTCTGCCTGGACTCTCTGGTCTCAGACTCTGGTCTTGGCTTTCTCTTGCCTTCCAACTGGCCCTCTGGATATTTCCCTGACCAACTTCTTTATGGGTTCTCCAATCGGTTCTGTCTCCAGGTCTCTCTTCAGGTCTCTCCTCAGGTCCCTCTTCAGGTCTCCCCTCAGGTCTCCCTTCCTTCCCTCTGCACGTGGTTTTTAACCCTGGCTTCCTGCTTCCTTGTGACCAATCAGAACGGGGGTTAGTCTCCACCCTTGCACTAGGGCGTGGTTTGCTTCCTACAGGGAACTGCCTTTTTCTCTGACATAGGCTGAGTTTTCCTTGTAGCTGTGCATTGTCATCCGTTTCCATGGGGATTTCTGGATTCTCTTCTGTATCCATGCTTTCCACCAGGCTTTCCCCATCACAAGGAGCGAATCTGGTGAATTTGATGCTTCTGCCTCCCTTTTCTCCACCCAGAGGGGGGCAGGGAAGCCACAAAGAGATAGGAAGGATACAGTTAAGCACAATCATGATAATAATCAGGAGCCTTTTTTCCGTATGGACTCGCTCTGGAAAGGGGGAGGACGGGACAATTCACGGTCCCGCCCGCAACAAAAGAGATCAGATCGCGATCAAGAACAAGATCGAGTGTTTGGCCCTTATCAGGAACAACCCTACAGAGGCCGCGGTCGCGGCCAAGCAAGAGGCCGAGGCAGGGGATTGTGGAAGACAGATTGGTCAGAGGAAAGGAGATAATAGTTAATTCATCTTGTATTAAGACTCCGAGCAATGTGATTAATATTTCCAAATATTCATTGACGCCTGTCGAAGAGTCTATTCTTAACAAAGGATTATCATTTGTTCCCAAAAATAAGGCGGATTCATTTGAGGTTCATATTGATTTATACAATTTCTTTAGGAAGTGACGGATACAACATTTCTTCTCTAGCCGGGATAATGCTTATAATGACATTTCTATTGTTAGTAGGAATTCCACATGGGTTCCCCCTCAGCAATCAGATCCTTTTATAGAAGCTTTTGAAAAAGTAATGCTAACACAAGTTGAAGCAGTTATGAAAGATAATTCAGCTTCCTTTCATAACATCACTCTAGGACAGCGATGGCGAACCTATGGCACGCGTGCCAGCTGTGGCATGCGAAGGCCTTGCAGCTGGCACGCGGGAAGGTCCGCAATTAAGATATGCGGCGCGGCGGGAGGTGAGTGTGCTGGTGTCCAGGGCCGGCCCGTCCATTGAGCAAAAATGTTTTTTGCACAAGGCCCCGTGTTTCAGGGGGCCCCGCGCAAAGAACATTCTGCATTCCTCAAAATTACATTTAAAAAAAAGCTGGCTCTCTGGCTGCTGCCGCTGTCGCCGCGGCAGAATGCAGTGTCCCGCGGGGCCCCCTCTGCGCCGGCTGAGTCCTCTGCCCGGCTTTCAGATTCGCGAAGGGAGAGTGTCTCTCCCTCGCGTCTCTGTTAAGCCCGCAGGGGCTAATGGGAAATTTCCCATCAGCCCCTTTAGACGCGAGGGGTTGATGGGAAATTTCCCATTAGCCCCTGCGGGCTTAACAGAGACGCAAGGGAGAGACACTCTCCCTTCGCGAATCTGAAAGCCGGGCAGAGGGCTCAGCCGGCGCAGAGGGGGCCCCGCGGGACACTGCATTCTGCCGCCGCGGCAGCGGCAGCAGCCAGAGAGCCAGCTTTTTTTTTTGGACTGCTAATGGGCTGGGGCTGGGGCTGGGGCTAGGGCTGGGGCGGGGGGGCTGTTAGGACTGCTAATGGGCTGGGGCTGGGGCGGGGGGGCTGTTAGGACTGCTAATGGGCTGGGGCGGGGGGGCTGTTAGGATTGCTAATGGGCTGGGGGGGCTGTTAGGACTGCTAATGGGCTGGGGGGGGGTTGTAAGGAACGCTAATGGGCTGGGGGGGTGGTGGGTTAGTACCGAGAATGGGCGGGGGGGGGAGGGTGAGTTAGGACCGCTAATGGGCTAGGGGGGGTGGGTTAGGACCGCTAATGGGGTGGGGGGGGGGTAAGGACTGCTAATGGGCTGGGGGGGTTGTTAGGACTGCTAATGGGCTGGGGGGGGTTAGGACTGGTAATGGGCTGTGGACTGAGGGGGGCTGTCTGGAAATGGGGTGATGGGGGTGTTAGAACTGCTAATGGGCTATGGGGGGCTGTTAGGACTGCTAATGGGCTGGGGGGGTGGGGGGGGCTGTTAGGACTGCTAATGGGCTGGGGGGGGTTAGGACTGCTAATGGGCTGGGGGGGTTAGGACTGGTAATGGGCTGTGGACTGTTGGGGCGGTCTGGAAATGGGGTGATGGGGGTGTTAGAACTGCTAATGGGCTATGGGGGGTGGTTAGGACTGATAATGGGCTATGGGGGGGGCTAGGACAGGAAATGGGCTGATGGGGAGGGGTTAGGACTTGAGGTGGGCTGATGTGGTTAGGACTGGTAATGGGCTGTGGGCTGATGGGGGGGGTTAGGACTGGCAATGGGCTGATGGGGTTAAGACTGGAAGTGGGCTGATGGGGGGGGGTTAGGACTGGTAATGGGTTATAGGGGGGGGCTTAAACTGAAAATGGGGTGATGGGGGGGTTAGGACTGGAAGTGGGTTGATGGGGGGCTAGGACTGGTAATGGGTTGGGGGGTTGCTATGACTGGAAATGGGCTGAGTGGATGGGGAGGCTTGAATTGCAAATAGCTGATGGGGAGGGAGCTTGGAATGGAAATGGGCTGTGAGGGAAGGGAGCTAGGACTGAAAATGGGCTGATGGAGCAGCTAGGATAGGACTGGAAATGGGCTGTTGGGGGGAGCTAAGATTGGAAATGGGCTGTGGTGGGGGCTTGAATTGAAATGGGCCCATGGATGGGCTAGAACTGAAAGTAGGCTCATGGGGGGGGGGGGCTTGGACTGGAATTGGACTGAGTGGAGGGGAGCTATGATTTGACATGGGCTGATGATGGGGCTAGGAAATGACTAGAAGTGGGCTGATGGGGGGCTAGGATTGGAAATGAGCTGATGAAGGGACAGACTGAAAATGGATGGGGGAGCTAGGACTGGAAATGGGTTGATGGTGGGCTAGGATGGGAAATGGGCTGATGCAGGGACTAGAAGGGAATGGATGCTGGGTGAGACTGGAACTAGAAGGGAGCTGATGTTGGGGGAGGATTAGAATGGGATGGGGCTGGGAAAGTAAAATGGAGAGGGGAAAAATATTTTGTGTGGGAGGGATGAAAAATCTACAATTGGCCTGGTATTGGGAGAGTAAGTGGGGATTGAGGATGGAGGGGTAAAATTTGTGTGGATGAAATAGGAATGAGGAAAGAGCAAAAGGAGAAAGATTAGTATGTTAAAGCAGATGTAGAGAGAGAGAATGGAAAAAAAACTAGAAGAGAGAAGAAAGAACAAATGGACAGCAGACGATGGACAGTTAGCAGAAAACATGAAGAAACCAGAAGAAAGTGGCTGGAGCAATTGCAACTGAAAAAAAATGCACAAAAGGTAGAAATATCTCTTTATTTTGAATTTATTAACTGGAATATGAAACCTCTGGGAAATGTGCATCATTAACGTCTGTGCTTTGTTTGGTACAAGAGGAAATTAATTTATAGTTTTATTTCTACAGTGTTGTTGTACATTCCAAGTTTGGCTTTTGGGGTTCCCAGTTTAATTATTGCCTTCCTGTTTCTAAATTGAATGAAATCATTAAAACATTATAAATTGCCAATAAATTGAAATGAAAACCAAAGGATTGTGAATCAAATTGATTCTCTGACAATACAGATTCCAACCTTTACAAATGATGTTACATAGTTCAGGCAACTTTATAAAGAGTTTTTAGATACTAAAATCTTGTTGTTAAGGTTTAATTGACGTGCTGGCACGTTGAGGAAATTCTTTGGTTTTGTGCGGCAGTTTGGGCACTCGGGCTCAAAAAGGTTAGCCATCACTGCTCTAGGAGAAAGGAAAGTGATTTTATCATTACAAAAGAACAATCAGATTATAATTAAACCAGCTGACAAAGGAGGAGCCGTCATAATATTAAAGATTATTATATACAAGAAATAAATAGAAAGTTGAAAGATCATGTTTTTTTATCAGAGATTAGATAAAGATCCCACAACAGATCTCAAAAGGAGCATTTACAATCTAGTCATTACTGCCTTCGAGATTGGGTATATAACTAAGAAGGAGAGAGATTTTCTTATTGTAGAATCACCCGTGATTCCTACAATATACATTATTCCTAAAGTTCATAAATCTCTGGTTGCTCCACCTGGACGTCCGATTGGCTCAGCCATTGGTTCAATTTTAGAACCTATTTCGAAGTTCCTGGATCTACTGTTGCGGCCCTTCGTCAAAGAAAGGTGGTCATATGTACGAGATTCAGCACACATAATAGAGATCTTATCCTCTTTTAAGAATTATAGAAACGACATTATTTTGGTGACTCTTGATGTGGAATCGCTTTACACTAATGTGCCACAAAAGGAGGCGTTTGATATTATTGATCAATGCCTTCAGAGGCGCATTGAACATCGTCGGATTTCTACTTCATTTTTATTATCCCTGGCACAGATCGCGTTATTTGAAATTTTTTTCTGTTTTAGGAATTTGTTTTATAAACAGATTAAAGGGGTAGTGATGGGGTCTGCTATGGCTCCTGACATAGCCAACCTTTATATGTTTAATTTTGAGAGTAAGTTTTTGAAGGTACACCCTTTCATTGATAATATTGGTCTTTGGATTTGATACATTGATGATATCCTTGTTCTTTGGCACGGGTCTGTGGAGAAACTTGATGAATTTAATACGTGGATTAATCAACTAGATGTAAATTTGAGATTTCAGATTACATATGATCCTTATCAAATAGCTTACCTTGACCTCCTAATCAGAAAAGAAAATGATGGGTTTTCCACAACACTCTACCGGAAACCCACTGACAGGAACCAACTCCTTCATTTTAGTAGTTATCACAATCCATCCTTAAAGAGAAACCTTCCTGTGGGTCAATTTTTAAGAATGAGAAGGGTCTGTACTAAGTTACATGATTTTGAGAGAGAAGCTAATGATATGAAAGAGAGGTTTTTGACCAGGCAGTATCCCGTGTCATACATTGAACAAGCATATAAAAGAGCGAAGGAATCTTCGCGCATGTCTCTGTTACAACCAAGAATAACCAAGGCAGGTCGGACCCGGTGGCCCCCGCTTCTACCCCCCCCCCCCCAACCCTCCACCCCTTTTATTTCCCGTCCCGCCAAACACTGTACCCATAAGAAATACATATACACTGATCTTTTGGCTCAAATGGTCGCAGCTTTATTAATTTTTTAATACAATCCAAACATTGTTTTCAACATCCAACTTCTTAATATCATACCAACTCCCGAGCGGAATGAGCCCTCAACCGCCATACCACTAGCAAGGTGAGCTCATTCCACTTCCGCCGCGGCCGAGCCAGCGGCAAATCCAACCCCCCTTTTTCCCCGGTCTCGCCATACTACTAGCAAAGACCGGCCAGGGGTCACCCGGGTTGGGGGCACCCGCCCCCACCCCCATTCCAGCTTAAGGCTCCGGACCCCGGAAACCTCCGGGATCCCGCCACCCGGCGTAGGGCAACATACGCCCGTGCGCCGCCCCCCCCTTAAAGCTGCGACCATCGCGGTTCCCACTGTACCACACATTCCAAGGCCTCCTGCCAGTCATTTAACAGCAGGTCCACTCCCACCTGCGATAAATGCACACCGTCCTGGCGATAGAGTCCAGCACAATCTACATCTACCCAGGAGTGCATAATCTGATACCCCCCATGCTGACATGCCCACCGCCCAATCTGGCGATTGACCTTCGCTAACCCCCTGGACCATCGCCTCTGCCCCCCGCCCACCGGCCTTGGAATTATGTCAGACCACATTATAATAACCTGAGGGAACATCCTCAGCACTTCCGCCAAATCTCTTTTTGCTGCCCGAATGAGCTGCTTACAAGTCCAACTATTTACATCGTTCCCTCCCAGATGCAGCAGTATTACAGCAGGCTCCGCTCGCACCCGTCGATGGTGCCGAAGCAATGGTAAAAGCTGCTGCCAACGCAACCCCCTTTCACCAAGCCATAGAAGAGACACCACTGTCGGGTCGAGCCCCAAATTAGGACCCAACGGTCGTTCAGCTGCCTGCAGTCCCGCCCAATGTACAAATGAGTGCCCGATCATCCAGCACCATTGCGGGCACCGCACAGCATCTGAAAAAGAAAGCAAACATTATTCCCCTGCTCACCCGCTGTCTCACAAGCGCACATAACCCTTGAAGGCCTGTGATCTCCACCTTCCAATGTTCTGAATAGCCTCTGCTGACATCCCTGCCGCCGCCGCACTTGTCGCCGCACCTATGCGGAAAGAGTGCGGCGCAAAGCGCTTAGGATCCAGGCCCAGATACCGTAAGGTCAACCGGAGCACTGCCGCAACCTGAAAACGAGTCACCCAGCTTGCATTCTTGTGCACGAAGAAGAGGGAACCAACCGCCGGGCGTACCGCCAAATAGGCCCGCACGGCCTCCACTGGGCACGTCGGCAGGGAGTCTACCTTATGCAAGACTACCCAAAGGCCTTTGCCCAACTGGTCGGTCTTCGATTTAGCCAACTTGACCCGCAGCTGACCACCTCCCATTTGCACATGACCCAATAATAAACCCGCGGCCTGCACCTGCCGGCCCGAACCAGCGACCAGCTCGCCGACCCGAAAAGCCCCGAAAAATGCCAAGCAAAACAACGCCTTAAACAGCACCGCCTCATAAGCGGAAGCCGCCACATACGGCAGTGCTGCACTGAGACGCACCAAGAGGTCATGTGTCACAGGTAACCGCGCATCTGGAAGCGCAGGACACGCTCTATCCCAACCCCTCAATAACTTCTGTACCAAGAACCCCGGCCTTGCCAACCCCCAACCCGCTGCCTTGGCAAAGAAAGCAAATCCAGCCAACTTCGTCCGAACCGAAGCCCTGGACATCCCCGCACATTTCGACTCCACTATATATTGCCCAACAAGCCATCCACCTCAGCTCCCGGCTTCCAGCCGTTCCCCTCCAAGTACTCCCCTACTGCGTCGAATCCTTTCGAGTATGCCGACCAGGTCGTCGGGGCCAGAGAGTTCTTCAACAAGCATACCATTTCTGCAGGCCACTCGTCCATAAATGCTCGGGCACTTCCTTGCCTTCCTCGCTCGCCTCCGGCGCCAGCCTCCGGAACAGGTCCCACTTGAAACGAGAAAGCGCATCAGCAATTCGATTAGTGCAACCTGGGATGTGCCTAGCTTTCACTGCGACATTTAAACGCAAACAAGCAAAAACGATAGCTCTCATTAAGCCCGCCACTACCGCACATCGCGGGGTGTACCGGTTGACTACCGCAACCACAGCTTCGTTGTCACACCACCAGATTAATCTGCGGTTCCTCACCCGAGCGGGCCAGATATGCAACACCACTAATAGCGGAAACAATTCCAAGAACGTAATGTTCTTCGTCAGCCCATCCACATGCCAAGCCTGCGGCCATTGGGCCGCACACCAATCCCCTCCAAAATAAATCCCCAACCCCCCACTGCCCGCTGCATCCGTAAACAGCTGTAAATCAAAACTGGACACCTCCGCCTCCATCAGCACCGATACCCCGTTAAAATCTTCTAGAAAATTCTCCCACACTCTCAGATCAGCTTTCATGACCCGGGACATTCTAATCCGATGATGCGGTTTCCGAACCCCGACCGTGGCGGCCGACAAACTACGCATGAAAACTCGGCCCATGGGAATCACTCTGCATGCAAAATTCAAGGATCCAATGAGTATTTGCACCTCCTTCAAAGATAACTTATCCGAGGCCAGCCCGTTCGCAACCAAAACGCGCAATTTCACCACCTTCTCGAGAGGGAGGCGCGCCACCATCTCGACTGAGTCGATTTCCACTCCCAAAAACGTGATACAAGTTGCCGGGCCCTCCGTCTTGTTAGCCGCCAACGGAAGCCCACACTCCCTAGCCATGCCTTGAAAACCATCCAGCAACTGTTGACACACCTGAGAATGCGCCGCCCCCACGAAGAGGAAATCGTCGAGATAATGCACGACGTTCCTGTTACCGACCCGTTGCTCTAACTTCCAGTGCAAAAATGTACTAAATGTCTCAAAGTAGGCACACGACACGGAACAACCCATGGGCATGCACTTGTCCACATAAAATTCCCCTTCAACGCAAAGCCCAACAAATAAAAGGAAGCAGGGTGAACGGGTAGCAAGCGAAACGCTGATTCAATATCAACTTTCGCTAATTGGGCCCCAGGGCCACAACGTTTCACCAAACCGACAGCCTCGTCAAAGGACGCATACCGCACCGCACACAACTCTCTGGGAATATGCGCATTCACCGACTCACCCAACGGAAAGGAGAGGTTATGTATCAGCCGAAACTTCCCCTTCTCCTTCTTAGGGATTACCCCCAAAGGAGACAGCACCAACTCCTCCAATGGCGGTTCCACAAATGGACCGGCAATTCTGCCCGCACCCAACTCCACCGCTAACTTCTCGCGAACAACCGACGCCAAGCGCCGTACCGAAGGGGAATTACGTGCCACCTTATCTACTATCGTACCTTGCACCGGTATACTAAAGCCCTCACTAAACCCCTGCTCCAACAGCTCCCGTTCCTTCTTCCGCGGATAAGCCCCCAACCATTCCTTAATCACTGCCAGAGAGATTGGGGTGGGAGCCAACTCCATCCACGCCATCTTACTTGGGGACCGCCGCAGGGGGGGGCCCACTACCTTTTTTGAAGCATTTAAGTGCGGAATGCCCACCTCCGCAGCCCGAGCACGCGTGCCGGAACTTGCAATCGGGGAACGGGCACGAGGATCTATTGAAACGCCAACAGATGTCTCCCATAGCCCCTGACCCTGCTCTCTGTGGCAGAGAGCCCCCGTTCGCCCGAAAGGACCGCCCCGCACCTGCAAAACCACCACCCCCAGTACGCACCGTATTTCCACTGCTCACACCCGCACCCCCAGACATCTGGATAAGCCACAAATTAATGTCCTGAGTGCCCCAGGACAACCCTTTACTCTCCTCCATTTTATCACGAAATTTTTCATCATAATTCAGCCACGCAAAGCCGCCATGCGTCTGTGCCGCTTCTAAAATGGAGTCAGCATATGCCAAGAGCATGCCATAATCCTCTGGCGCCTGCCGACCCCAAACACTAGCTAACCTTAAAAAGGCTCGCACCCAATTAAGCACATTCCGGGACACCTTCCGGACACGACCCACCTTCTCATCCTCTTTACGCTTTTTCTTACTCTCTCCCGAGCGCCGTCTGCCTTCCAACAATCGGAATATATCGACATAGCGCCGCTTACATATCTTACGCCGTAAGTGCCGTGGGACTCCTTCCCACAACTCCGTGAACGCCACAACGTTATTAACGCCCTTCGCGCTGACCGGCGCACCCAAACCCGTAACGAGACCTGGTCCCGAACGAGCAGGCGCTATCGAGGATGATGAGGAGGACGAAGAGGACGCCGAGGAAGAATCCGAACTGCGCCGACCCCGCCGCCCGTGCCGACATTTGCGCTTCGCCTTACGCCCACCCGTGTCCGTCCCACCCACCGGATCCGCCCCACCCCTTCCTGCCACATTGCACACGGCCAACTCACCCATGTCACTTCCGCCGCCCGCCGACAGCTCCGGTGGCAGCACTGCTGGATCTCGCACCTCTAGGCCGGGTGCCTGTGCTCCCACCGCGCTCCTTGCGCTGGCCTCACTCCGCAGAGGGCCCTCGGCTACACTCCCAGGCACTTCCTCCATAGCCGCACGCTGTCCGTCGGGTCTCTGTGCCGCCTCCCGTGCGTCGCTGTCCACCTGCAAAGACAAAGCAGAAACAGCGGGGGGAGAGGGGACAACCGGGGGGGCACAATGCGGCCAAGCAGACACCCACTCTGCACGAGAAGAGCCCTGGCCTCCGCCCCTCCAATGCTCCCATGGCGACGCTCCCAATGGAGACCCCCCACTGCCTGCTGCTCTCCCTGGTACGCAGGGGACAGGCCCGTATGTGTGAGCCCCAAACCATGGTGTAGGCCAACCCGTCCAGCCTGGCCCCCCTCCCCCCCACCCCCCCATCTCCCGTCCTCCACCCCATCCCCCTATCCCATGTCCCCCCCACCCCCCCGTCCCTTGTCCCCCCCAACTGCCCCCACTCGCCTCTGGAAGCCCACCCTCTGCACCCCTTCGCACCATCACCTGCCCGGCCTCTCCATACCCCCCCGCCCTACTGCTCTCCCCATCGGTTGCCCCGCCACCCCCTAATTCACCTGGAGCCATTCCCCCCATAACAGACTCCCTCACCAGGCCACCCACCCCCCTGCCCCCCCTTGCCAAAGACCTCCCTCTATCTTTGCCCCCGGCGCCTACCTCATTGCCCCTACTCCCTCTGGCCCTTCCCCCTCTGCCTACTCGGTGTCCTCTGGCCCCCATCATCTGTACAACTTCTCCTGCAGCCGCCCCTCCCGACGTCCTCACATTCCGCCCCTTTGCCTGTTTTCCTTGCCTTCCTCTCCGCGGCGGCATCTCCTCGCGGCAAGTGCCTGCAGCAGCTCCGGACACAACCCTCCCGAAACTAGGCCCTCTCCGCCACTCAACCCAGCAATCCAAAAATATCCGGAAGCCGCTGTGCCGCACACACCCCCCACTCACTGCGCCGGACCTCTCCTCGCCGACGCACCGCACTGAAAGACTCACTCCGGTCCTGCAGCCGCTCCGGACACAAGATGCCGTCCTCCTCCCCCGCTACCGGTCTCGTAAAGGGACCGCCGCCGCCGTGCGCTCCTTTTAAATCCCCCCTTTTCTGTTTCCTCATTGGCTCGCGCCCACCTCTATATTCGGGGCGAGCCAATGACTTTAAAATTGCTCTCCTGCCCCCGCCCTCCTTCCACGCCGTGGGCAGGGTCCCGCACCGGGCCGCGCGCCTGGTTAACTACGGCCGCTAGGGACCCTGCCCCGTGGCCTCGCCATAAAAGAAGATGAGATAGGGATAGTGTGTCCCTTGTTGTATTCACAATATTCTTCTAAGATTATTAAAATTCTTAAGAATGAATGGCATCTCATTCAGAATTTATTTATTTATTTTATTTTTATTTATTTGAACACATTTTTATACCGCTCCTTCCAGTGATCAGCAGCGGTTTACATTTAACAGTTAAACTCTGCACAGTTAGCAGTTACATGTAACAGTAAGAAAATAACTTTGAACATTGTAAGGTAACATTAATTTCAAATAACTAGTGACTCAAAAAATTAATTAACTCAAACTATTTACATAATAGAAGAATACATGTTAAAACACGTGCTGTAAGTTAACTATATACAGTGTCCATGATGAAGTACTTGTACGTAGGTTTACCGTTTTACTTGATTCTTTGTGGATTTAGAGTTTCATATGGTAATGGAGGGGTTAGTCTCCATCGTATTGCTTCGTGTACTAATTTGCTCTATGTTATTTCTGTCTGATTGTAATATTCTTGGAATAAATGTGTTTTAAGGTTTTTACGGAATGATGCAAGGTCTTTGTTGGCTCTTAGGGTATCAGGGAGTTTGTTCCATTGTGTGGGAGCTATGTATGTGAATGGTCTATTGCTAGTGTTTACTTTTACCTTGCAAATGGAGAGAGGGGTTTGTAGTGTATTTAGATTGTGTGTACGCCTTTTTCGATTAGGGGGTTGTGTATTAATGAGTGAGGCAAGGTATGATGGGGCAATGTTGTGTATTAACTTGAATGTTGTAATTAATATTTTGTATCTTATGCGTGCATGTATAGGTAGCCAGTGAAGTTCTCTTAGAATGGGTGTGATGTGATCTGAGAAAGGTACGTTCATCAAAATTCGAGCTGTTACATTCTGTGCCATCTGTAGTATGTTTGTTGTTTTTTTCGGAAGTCCTTGTAGTATGCCATTACAATAGTCTATGTGTGGCGTTATTATTGCTTGTATTATTGATCTAAAATCTGATAGTTCAATGATATTGCGTAAGGGCTGTAGGGTTCTTATTTTGTAGAAGATAGTTCTGTTTAATAGTCTTAGATGTGTTTCCATGTTGAGTGTCATATCAAGGGTAACACCTAAGTATTTTAGTTCTTGTTTAGTGTTGTAGGTTGTATTATTTAGTGTGATTGTGGGAGGGTGTTTAAATTCTGGGTTTTTTGAAATAAACATTACTTCTGTTTTTTTATGATTAATAAACATATTGTTTTGTTGGAGCCATAGTTGTGCTTCTTTGAGGCAAGATTCTATGTGGCTGTAGTCTAGGTTACATATTTATTTATTAATTTTATTTTTATTTAACATATATTTATAACCCGCAACTTCCAGAGTTCAGTTGCGGTTCACAATAAAACAACAATCCACAGTTGTGTATAAAGCATTATATCATCTGCATATAGATGATAGTCAATTTTGTGTTTTTGGAATATTGTGCAGATGGGTCTTAGATAAAGGTTAAATAGTGTGGCAGATAATGCTGAGCCCTGTGGAATACCTTGTGTCTGTGGGAAGGTATTAGATAGATTTTTATCAAAGGATACTTGTTGTATCCTATTAGATATATATGAAGTGAACCATTTTAAGGGGGTTCCTCTTATTCCAATTGATTCCAATCTCTTTATAAGGATCTTATGGTTCACTGAATCAAAGGCTGCTGATATGTCAATAAAAATTAGGACAAACATTTTCTTGCAGTTTTCAATGCCTCTATGAAGTTTATCAAATAGTACGTGTAGGAGTGTTTCTACTCCATGAGATTGTCGAAAACCATATTGTAGAGCATCCAGTGCATTTGTGCTATCTATATGATCCTGTAATTGGTATTGTACGTTTTTTTCAATGATTTTGGCTATAAATGGTATACTTGATATGGGTCTGTAAGCAGATGGGTCTGCTTTGTTAAGTGTTTAATTAATTTGACGTGTTTTCAAGACAAAAAACTTACGATTGCGCACAAGCGCAATATTAATTTACGGAACCTTCTAGTGTCTTCAGCTTTAACAGAAAAGGATATTCCCCCAAATATAGAGGACAGTTTCAATGTGGGAAATGTTCGGTTTGTTTAAATGTGCTTCCAATTAGAGAATACTACATTCACCCTACTACCAATCAGAAGTTTCATATTAATGATTACTCTAACTGTGACACCCAGAACGTTATTTATGTTATACAGTGTCCTTGCAAAAAATTATATGTTGGCAAGACCAGCCGCCACATTAGGATTAGGATCACTGAACACAAAAGCTGCATTAAGAGAGGTTTAACTGATAAACCTCTGGTAGCCCATTGGCAAGCTTACCAACATGGTATTATGGATTTAAAATTTTTTGTGATTAAGAAAGTTAAAATTAATTGGAGAGGCGGAGATATCAACAAAACCATGCTGCGATTGGAGCAAAGGTTTATATATCTATTGAGGTCTCTAGACCCGCATGATCTCAATTTGGATAGACACCTTTCCGTCTTTTTATAACAGGTGATTACTATGATGGAGATGGTACATAATTCTGCCTGCTTTTTTCAGCATTATTATTAGGAGTTGAGGTATAATAAGATTCCGTACAATCTAATTTATTATGTTCCTTTTAAATTATATAATTATTTATAGTTCTTAATTTATTTATGGTTTTAGCCATGTGGTTACATTGTCTACATATGATTCATGTTTTGGTGTTTAGTGGTTTCTAATCAATTCATGTTAGGGTTTTATCATTTATTTATTTATTTATGTTTTAATGAGTTGTTTATACATAGTTTTAGTAGTCTTTCTTGATAACATCGGAGGCACAGTTTTTAAGACAGCTGAGTGGGTACATATTTGTCCTATGGTAATTGGCTTTCTTAACATGATGGTAGTATTCAATCCTTATGCCGTCCTCTTTTACACACATTTTTTTGTATGAGCCACGTGCCAAGCACTTAGTGAGGCTTTATATGGAAGAATACTCCTCTCTCTGATATATATATAAATTTTTTTTACGGGTTCCCCGTTTTAGCCGCTTCTTCTGTCCTACGACAATATGAATCAGTGTAAATCATTTTATTATGGTCCCTTATTATGGTCTTTTTAATTAATTAATTTATGGGTTGTTTTATTTCAGTTTGTAGCTGTGGGGTTACATTGTCTTCATATGACAAACGGGGTTGTGTCCACTAGGTGATAAAGTCATGTCATTCTATTTCTCTGTTTAGGCCATTAATAATTAATTTGTGTTAATTATTTATTTATGTTTTATAAGGTGCTATTTTAGTTTTTAGAAGTTTTTTTCTGGTTAATATCGGAGGTACAGATCTTGTTTTAAGAATGATGAGTGTGACATCCGTCCCACAATAAATGATAATCTGCACAATATGGTAGATTTTATCCCTTTATATACAGGCAAGGGTTTTGTACCCTGCTCTTTATTTGTGATTTACATGAAATTGCTCCTTCCTCACAATTTTATGTTTTGGCACGGAGTCCCGTTCCAGCCGCCTCCTCGGTCCGCCCCTTTTCGTCCTCCTTGGATATAGTTGATGAGCGTCTGCGCCGGCGTTCTCTGCAGAGAGTTTCTTGGCAGCACAAGAATAGCCTTTTCAAAGTTTTTTGTCAGGTTTGACTTAAGATTTATGTATTGCATTCGTTTTTTCAATATTGATTTTATCTCCCTTAGCATACTTCTTGTTTCTACTAGTTTTAGTGCGCCAGGTCCGGCGTTCCGCAGAAGTTGCCTACAGCAGTATTGGAGAAATCGGCTTTTGGTTCATTAATATTTCACTTATTTATAATTCACTTAATCATAGGTTTAGTATATGCAAGGTTGATTAGACTTCTTTTATTCATGGATTAAGTTTTTTATTATAGAAAAGGTGATAGTTTACCAAAATATATATACCGTAGTCAGCCGTCCATGCTATTTTTAGCCCCCTTCCAGCGACATTAATTTAGATTTTACTATACATTGTATGGAGGTTAGAATAGTTTTTATGGGCAATGTTCCAAGTTCTTGACTAGATTCATTTCCACAAAAAGTAGTTTTCTCTGCAATGCTTTTGAATATTTATTGTTTTCATCCCCATTGAGGATTGTCATTTCACAACACGCTCCTGCCACGTGCCTTCTTTGTTGTTCTCTTCCGGTCCTTCATTACAATAATAATACACATATATGTATAGTATTGTTCATTTTAGGTGTTTTTAATAAATATAATTTTGTATTCGTTTTTACTTTTTTAGTACGATTGCCATTATACTGAGGTCAATTATAAAGGTGTCCTCTATTATCACCTCAGAGGTATTTATCCTACTTCCAGTGTTGTTTGTCGCATTCTACATTCCTTCTCTTCTATCTCCTTCTATTGATGTGTATATGAATTTTATTTAATGAGTTTTTGTGAAGTATTCATTGTAAGTTATTATGTGGTTATCAATTATTTATTCATTTTTATCCACACTTTGTTTCCTTTACATATATAATATTGTTTTTATAGTTTATAAATGGTAATTTATATGTTCGAAGTGTTAATTTTTATTGTAGCATCTGTTCTTTTATGTGTTTTAATGTGATTCATGTATTTATTATCAATTGATTTTATATATTTATGTATTTAGTTTTATCTGCTTGATCAACCCCTGACGAAGTGTGCGAAACACGGCCTGTGTCGGGTTGGCAGTAAGAATAAGTCAATAAACTCTGGTTTTATATAATCACGTCTTGTACTGGGTCTTAAGTACAGAGCAGACAAGCTTAAAGATTCCAAATTATACCTGCCTACTGATAACCAGATTAATGTGAATAAAATACAGCCTCTAAAATGCTTGTATGCAAATGCTAGATGTCTAAAAAATAAGATGGGAGAGTTAGAATATATAGCACTAAATGAGAAGTTAGATATGATTGGTATCTCAGAGACATGGTGGAAGGAGGAGAACCAGTGGGACACTGTGATACCTGGGTACAAAGTACATAGTAATGATAGAGCAAATCAAATTGGTGGAGTGGTTGCACTCTTGTGTTAGAGTGGGCATTGAGTCACAAAGGATTAAAGTTTTGCAGGAAACAAAATTCAATGTAGAATCTCTATGGATTGAAATTCCGTATAAAAAAGGGACGGGGAAGGCGATGAAGGTAGGGGTGTACTATCCACAGCCTGCCAGAATGAACAAATTGATGATGCAATCCTCAAAGAAAGCAGGGAAGCTAACAAAAGTTTCAGCATAGTAATAATGGGTGATTTCAATTACCCCGGTATTGACTGGGTCAGTGTCATGGCATGATATGCTAGGGAGATAAAATTTCTAGATGAAATAAATGACTGAAACTTGAAGCATCGGGTTCATGAACCGACCAGAGGGGAAGCCATTTTGGACTTAGTCCTTAGTGAAACACAAAATCTGGTGCAAGAGATAAGGCTGTTGGGGCTACTTGGCAATAGTGATAATAGCATGATCATGTGTGATTTAGTAAATGGATGAAGGATAGCAAGGAAATCCACAGTGCTACCTTTCAACTTTCAAAGGGAGACTATAATAAAATGAGGAAAATTGTTTAGAAAAAACTCAAAGGAGCAGTTGCAAAGGTTAAAGATTTACATCAAGCATGGGTGTTTTAAAATACTATCTTGGAAGCCCAGGCCAGCTGTATTCCATGCTTTAAGATAAATGGTAGTCCAAAAAACTACCAGCATTGTTTAAAGGTGAGGTCAGAGAGGCTGTTGTTGCCAAAAAAGCATCTTTCAGGAAATGGAAAAAGGAGCCAAATGATGAAAACTGGAAACAACATAAGCACTGGCAAGTTAGATGCAAGGCATTGATAAGGCAGACAAAGAGAGAATTTGAGAAGAAGCTTGCTGTGGAAGCAAAAACAGGTTATAAAGTCTTTTTCAAATACATTCATAGCAAAAAAACTCTTGGACCATTAGAGGATAGAGGGGTAAAAGGGGCACTAAGAGGTGACAAGGCCATAGCAGAGAGACTACTGAGGAAGATGTAGGGATGTTACTCATGACTGAAATGCTATTTAAACGTGATGCCACAGAAGAATTGAAAGAAATATTGATACACTGGGAAGATGTACGAGGTGTGACAAAAAAGAAAGGAGACTGTCCCATAAATGTTTTATTACAAAATCTACAGAGAAATTACACATTGTCCCCTTCAAAGTAATCCCCTCCCCCCAGAGTTAAAAAACACTTCTGCATTTGCTTCTGTTACTTATGGAAGCACTCGGTAAAGTCCTCCTCCTTGAGGTCCCTCAGCTCCCTCGTCACAGTGGCCTTGATCTCTTCTGAAGAGGTGAAATGAGTTCCTTTGAGCACAATCTTCAGCCTGGGGAAGAGTCAGAAGTTGCACAGTGCAAGATCTGGGGAATAAGGAGGGTGGTCGAGATCTGTGATCTGTTTGTTGGCCAAGAACTGCCTCACACTGAGTACGGTTTGTGTGGGCGCATTTTCGTTGTGGAGCAGCCATGACTTGTCTCTCCACCGAGCCCACCTGCTGTGCTGAACCCAGTCATGGAGGCGATTGGGGACATGCTCGTAGAAGTGCTGGTTGACTGTCTGACCCTCAGGCACAAACTCATGATGGATCACTCTCTTCTGGTTGAAGAATGAAATCAGCATGATCTTGATCCTTGATTTGGACATGCGCACCTTCTTGGGTATGGGTGACAGTCGAGTCTTCCACTGCAGGCTCTGTTTCTTGCTTTCAGGGTCGTACTGGAAGACCCAAGTCTCGTCTCCTGTGATGACTTGGCCAACGAACCCTGGATATTCTCCGATCTTCTCTAGCAAGTCTCGACAAACATTGGCCTGGTGCTCCATCTGGTCGTCCGATAAAAGCTTGGGCACCATCTTGGCGCACACCTTGCGCATCCCCAGCTGCTGCACTAAGATGGTCTGCACTGACTCCCTGTTCAGGCTGAGCTCCTCAGCTATCATCTGCACCGTCAATCTGTGATCACTCCGCACCAGCTAGTTCACACTGTCAAAGTTCTCAGCCGTCTTTGTCGGGGAAGGCCATCCTGACTTGGAGTCATCCTCCACCTCCTTGCGGCCAATCTTGAAGCATTTGTGCCACTCGAAGACTCACAGCTTTGACATTGCATCTTCTCCATAAGCCTTTTGAAGAACTTGGAGACACTCAGTTGGTCCCTTCTCCAACTTAATCAGAAATTTCAAGTTGATTCTTTGCTCCATATTTCTACCATCTCCAGTTGCATGACAAAGTGATGGAGCAGTGTGCTACAAAAAATCCTGAAAAAGACAAACAGAGTGAGAGAGATGAAAAATATTATAGCAGAATAGTGGCGAGATGTTGCACAACACAGTGACATAGGCGGTTAGCCAATTGGCATTGAGTAATGGCATGGCTGCCACAGTCTCATTTCTTTTATGTCACACCTCGTATTACAACTATTTGATAAACTGAAGAGTAGCAAATCACCTGGACCAGATGCTATACATCCAAGGGTGTTAAAAGAACTGAAATATGAGATTGCAGACCTACTATTAGTAATCTGTGAACTATCATTAAAATCATCTGCAATACCTGAAGATTGGAGGATGGCCAATATAATGTCAATTTTTAAAAAGGGTTCCAGGGGTAATCCAGGAAACCACAGACTGGTGAGCCTGACGTCAGTACCGGGAAATTGGTAGAAACCATTACAAAGAACAAAATTACGAACATGTAGATAGTCATGGCTTAATGGGAGACAGCCAACATGGCTTTAGACAAGGAAGATCTTGTCTTACTAATTTGTTATGTTTTTTTGAAGGTGTGAATAAACAGGTAGACAAAGGTGAGTCGGTTGATATAGTGTATCTGGACTTTCAGAAAGCCTTTGACAAGGTCCCTTATGAGAGACTCCTGGCAAAATTAAATAGTCATGGGATAGGAGGCAGTGTACTATTGTGGATCATGAAGTTTTTAAAAGATAGAAAGCAGAGGGTAGGGCTAAATGGCCAACTTTCCCAATGGAGAAAACTGAATAGTGGAGTACCCCAGAGATCTGTGCTGGGTCCACTACTTTTTAACATATTCATAAATGACCTGGAAATGGGAATAACTAGTGAAGTAATCAAATATGCAGATGACATAAAATTATTCAAAGTTGTTAAAACCAATGAGTATTGTGAAAAATTGCAAGAGGACCTTGATAGATTGGAACGTTGGACATCCAAATGGCAGATGAAATTTAATGTGAACATAAGAACATAAGATATGCCATACTGGGTCAGACCAAGGTCCATCAAGCCCAGTATCCTGTTTCCAACAGTGGCCAATCTAGGTCATACATACCTAGCAGTTTCCCCAAAAGACACAGGTTCCGCAATGCTTGTACTGGGTCAAGCATTGATATCCTGGGTCCCTTCTTAATAATGGTTTATGGACCTTTCCTCCAGGAACTTGTCCAAACCATTTTTAAACCCAGCTACACTAACAGCCTTTACTACATCCTCCGGTAACAAATTCCAGAGATTGATTACACGCTGAGTGAAAAAATATTTTCTTTTATTAGTCTTAAATACTTTACCCTGTAGCTTCATTGCATGTCCCCTAGCCTTTCTATATTCTGATAACGTAAAGAACAGATCTACGTTTACCTGTTCCACTCCGTTCATTAATTTATAGACTTCTATCATATCTCCCCTCAGCCGTCTCTTTTCCAGGTTAAAGAGCCCTAACCTTTTTAGCCTTTCTTCATAGGAGTATCCTTCCATCCCCTTTACCATTTTGGTGGCTCTTCTCTGAACCTTTTCTAATATCGCTATATCCTTTTTAAGATACGGTGACCAGAATTGCACACAATATTCAAGGTGCGGTCTCACCATGGAACAATATAGAGGCATTATATCTTTAATTTTATTTTCCATTCCTTTCCTTATGATACCTAGCATTCTATTTGCTCTCTTGACCGCCGCTGCACACTGGGCCGAGAGTTTTAACATGGTATCCACAATGACGCCTATATCTTTTTCCTGGTTGGTGGTTCCTAATGTGGAACCTTGCATCGTGTAACCACAGTTTGGGTTGTTCTTCCATAGGTGCATAACTTTGCACTTGTCACATTAAATTTCATCTGACATTTTGATGCCCAGTCTTCCAATTTATCAAGATCCTCTTGCAATTTTCCACAATCCTCTTGGGTTTTAACAACTTTAAATAGTTTTGTGTCATCTGCAGATTTGATAACCTCACTCGTTATTCCACTTTCCTGGTCATTTATGAATATGTCAAAAAGCAGCGGACCCAGCACAGATCCCTGGGATACACCACTATTCACCTTTCTCCATTGGCAAAATTAGCCATTTAGCCCTACCCTATGCTTTCTATCTTTTAATCAGTTCCTGATCCACAGTAGTACACTGCCTCCTATACCATGACTCTTTAGCTTTTCCAAAAGTCTCTGATGAGGGACCTTGTCAAAGGCTTTCTGAAAGTCCAGATACACTATATCAACTGACTCACCTTTGTCCACCTGTTTATTCACACCTTCAAAAAAACATAACAGATTAGTAAGACAAGATCTTCCTTGTCTAAAGCCATGTTGGCTGTCTCCCATTAGGCCCTGACTATCTACATGCTGAGTAATTTTATTCTTTATGATGGTTTCTACCATTTTTCCCCATACTGACGTCAGGCTCACTGGTCTGTAGTTTCCCGGATCACCCCTAGAACCCTTTTTAAAATTGGTGTTACATTGGCGATTCTCCAGTCTTCAGGTATTAGGATCTATCTTCTTTTTTCCGCAGAGCCCTTCAGACGTACGTCTTATCCCAGAAAATTGAAGTACCCTTGCAATGCACATTTTTTGCCTTTCTCTTTGTTTTTTTCGGTCGTGTGTTTTTTCTCATCTTCCTGCCTGTCCCCAGGAGCATTGGTGCCTCAGTGCCATGTTTTTTTCAGGGTTTCCTTTTCTATTTATTTTTTCGGTGCATGGGTCTTTTCTCTTACGCCCCCTGGTCGGTTAGGACATTGGCATACTTAGATTTAGTGGAAGCCATCTTCCCCAATATGAGTAAACCAGCCAGTGTGTCAAAAAATGAACCAGCTGTGCCCGCACTATCTTGGTGATGGACTGCCACAATTGGGACATTTACTGCCTCAGGCCTGACCACAAGTCCTCTACCTGCACATTATGTCTGCAGAGGACTAAAAAAGGGCTGAAGAACTGAGAGAAACTGCAGGAATCACTGTTTGGATCCTTCAAGTCGGCGGCATCGGCACTGGCATCGATATTGGCATCAGTACCCTCGATGGACTCAGCTGAAGCCGTGGCCCATTGTGGAGGCCAATCTCAAATGGGAGCCGAGGGGCTGTGGTAGCCTAGATCAGAGGCTATCCTTCAACATAGGTCTCCCCCAGAAGGATCGATCCTCCGCTCTATCGACATGGAGGGATGATGCCGATACCCGGGGTAAGGCCCATGGTCATTGGCATCAACCCCCCTCAGCGAGACTCCGAGGGTGAAGGGTAGAAATGGCCACTGAAGCTGCCCCAGTATGAGGCGTTGCTGCCTAAGGCTCCAGAGGACCGCCGGGTCTCTCAATGTGGTTACCATCTTGGAGTCCCCATTGAAGGGGCCGGCATCGGAGGACATTGGTGCTACCCCACCTCCTGCTGCTTCCTACACAGCATCCCTTGCTGGGAAGATGCAGGCCCTTGAGCGCAGTTTGGCTGTGTTCCTGGCTTCACAGACTGTGAGGGACCTGTTGCCCTCAGGTTCCTTGATGCCACAGGCAGTCCCAGAGACAGCGGTGGCCCTGCTGATGGAGGTACAGCCTATCCTTGAGATCCATGCTCTTCCTACCAGGAGAGAGGGCTCAACCAGGTGATTGGAATCACTCTCGGTTCCCAGAGGTTTCCCTCCAAGTGCCTCTGGATTGGAGGATTGCCATCAAGAACACAGAGAGCCTCAGATTCCAGCTTCTTCTCCGGAGCACCATCGATGTCGAGAAGAAGCCCATTGGCACTTCAACTTCCTCAGCGACACCGATTCTGATGACTGGGAGACTGAAGATGACTCCCTGGTTTCAGAGCATCATAGGGATATACCATCTGATCCCTCGCCTCCTTATGAATGCCATAAGTCCCTGTCTGAGGACATTTGCTTCCATCCAGGGCATAGTGAAGGCCTTATCTTTCACCTTGAGGCAGAAGAGGAGCTGAAGACAGAGCAGCTGGAGATCCTCCAGTACCCTTCTCCCACCAAGAAGGCAATCATGGTTCCAGTACACCAGATTCTGGAGAGATTGCTTTTCCGCATCTGGGAGAATCCCCTCACAGTGGCCCCTGTCAGTCACCACTTGGATTCAATGTACCGAATCCATAAGGTCCCTGGTTTTGAGAAACTACAGCTCCCACAAAACTCCATGGTTGTGGAATCTGTCTTGAGGAGGATAAAGAGTTCCAAAACACACTCTTTGGTCCCTCCAGGTAGGGAGGCCTGGATCCTGGATGGTGTTGAGAGAAAATGTTTCCAGGACTCTATGCTGGTGGGCCAGATCCTTGGGGGAGGTATCTTAGAAACTTTATGGAGAGCTTTGCTGATTTCTCTGCCATGCTTTCGGAGGAGCAATTGGACTGCTTCCACAGCCTTGTCTCCAAGGGTAGAGAATGCTCAAAGTACATGAGCAGGGCAGCCTATGATGCCTTCGAGATGGTGGACAGGGTAGCCGCTGTTGCATCGGGACCAGTCAACTGATCTGGCTCCAGTCCTCTAACCTTGAGCAATGGGTGCATGATAAGCTTGCAGATGTTCCCTGCTGAGGTGAGAACCAATTTGACAAACCCATGGAGGAAAAGGCTAGGGAGTTGGAGAGAGAGAAATTAACAATAGAGTCTCCAGGAAGACAGCAGACCCCTCAAAGAAGAAGGTCTTGGGGAAAAAGACTTATTACCCCAAGAAAAGGAAGTATTACGAGGGCTACCCTGTCTATCAACTCTGTCAGGGCCCTTAACAGGGGCAACAGCAGAAGGAACAGGGCCAGCATCAACAACGACAGCAGAAGCCTCAGACACCTCAGCCTGTGCTGCAGCCTGATGGTGGGTTTTGATTCCTTCTTGAGGAGCATGGCCCGACTGCCTATTCCCAACACATTTCCTTCACAAGTGGGGGGCTGCTTGATCCACTATGCTCACTGATGGCCAACTGTCACAACAGACACCTGGGCACTGAGGATTGTCCAGGACGGGTATTGGTTGCATTTCCAACAGCTTCCTCTCTCGTTCTTCCCAGGGAAGTACCCCTTCACTCCCCACCACCGGGAGCTCTCGTACCTGGAGGTTCAGTCACTTCTGGCCAATCTAACCATCAAACTTGTTCCCTCTTCACAGGCCAGGAAGGGGGATCTACTCCTGCGACTTCCTGATGCCCCAAAATATGGGAAGCTTCCGGCCCAGTCTGTATCTATGGAACCTCAATCATTTCCTTGTGAGGGAAAATTTCAAGATAGTCTCTCTGGGAACGTTGTTACCCTACCTCCAAAGGGAGGATTGACTATGCTCCCTGGATCTAATGGATGCTTATACTTATATTCCCATTCACTCCCTCCATTGACAGTGCCTTCACTTTATGCTCAGTGGAAACCACTACCAGTACTGGGTGCTTCCTTTTGGTCTTGCCTCCATCCCAAGAGTATACACAAAGTGTCTGGCAGTCATTGCCACCTTCCTCTGGATTCTGGGGGTATTTGTCTTCCCCTATTTGGATGAAAGGTTGATAAGGGGTGCGACACTGGATAAGGCCAGTGGTCCCTGAGGCTCACCATTCAAGTGCTGGAGCATTTCGGCTTTGTGATCAACTATCCAAAGTCTCACCTGCAGCCCTCCCAGCACTTAGAGTTCACTGAGGCCCTGCTCGATGCTACCCTAGCTCAGACCTATCTACCTGTGGATTGAGCCCAACGGCTTGTTGCACTCTCCTGTGAGCTGCAACAAAGCCTAATCATGATGCTCGGCAGATGCTCCACATCTTCAGCCACATGACTTCCACAATCCATGACACTCCTCTTGCCCAGCTATAGATGAGACAAGTGCAGCAGGTCATGGGTCGTCTAGGGGGCACGGTGGTAGTCACCCCACCACTCAAGGAGTCCCTGTCCTGGTGGCTACAGCCACAGAACCTGCTCTCGGGCCTTCCTTTTCAGGTCCCCCGCTGCATCACTGCATTCTTACCACCGATGCTTCCAAGACAGGCTGGGAGCCCATCTCGATGGCCTGTGCATGCAGGGTCTATAGACAACTCGGGAGAGCCTGCAGTAAATCAACTTATTGGAGCTCCATGCTAATTCAAGCGCCCTTTGAGCCAACCAAGTCATCCTCATTCAGACAGACTACCAGATGGCAATGTTCTACATCAACAAATAGGGCGGCACAGGTTTGTACCTCCTCTGTTGTGAGGCGGTGCATCTCCGGAAATTCACCTTCTCCCAGGGCATGATCCTCCATGTGATGTGTCTACCTGGAAAGCTCAATGTGCTGGCAGATCATCTCAGCAGGTCCTTCATCCACATGAGTGGGCCCTCAGCACACAGGTAACCAGCTGCATTTTCTGGATGTGGGGCATGCTGAGCATAGAGCTCTTTGCATCACTGACCAATACTCAGTTGCTGAAGTTCTGCTCCAGGATTCCATGCACCCAGTGGATAGCTTCTGATGCCTTCCTCCTGGACTGGAGCAAGGGTCTGCTCTGTGTATCTACCAATCCCACTGATGGCCAAAACCCTGTTCAAGCCTCAGAAGGACATGGCTACTATGATTCTCATTGTTCCACAATGGCTCAGGCAACCATGGTTTCCTCTTCTGCTGTGCCTCTCTCGGAGGCTGCCCCTCAGACTGCGCTGCAACCCCGATCTGGTCTCCCAAGACAGTGGGTCTCTTCTCTACCCCAATGTCCGCACACTTTCCCTCACGCGTGAATGCTGAGCGTTTAGTTCTTGTGAAGTTTCACATCCTTGCAGAGGTGGAGAATGTGCTTCTTGCTTCTCGTAAAGACTCCACCCGCCGTGCCAACATCGTCAAGTGGTGGAGGTTTTCAATTCAGTGTGTGGGAAAGATACTAGACCCTTTCTCCTGCATGGTGGAGGTGTTGTTGACTTATCTTCTCCACCTTTCCAACTCTGGTCTCAAATCCAACGGTGAGAGTGCATCAAAGTGTGGTGGTAGCATACCACTGTGGCGTGGATGGTAAGCTCATCTCCGCACATACTCTTGTAAGCCACTTAATGAGAGGTCTTCTGCTCTCATGGTCCCCTATTAAGCCCTCAGCTGTGGTGTGAGACCTTAATGTTGTGCTGAGGCAGCTCCTCTCTGCCCCCTTTGAACCTCTCAACTCTTGTTCACTTAAACATCTAACCTGGAAGGTCATGTTCTTGACAGCGATCAATTCTGTGCACAGTTAGTGAACTGCAGGCACTGGTAGCGCATCCTCCATACACCAGATTTCACCACAATAGGGTAATCCCTCTGACTCATCCAAAGTTCCTTCCTAAGGTAGTTTCTGCTTTTCATCTCAACCAGTCGATGGTACTGCCCACCTTTTTTCCTAAGCCTCACACCAGCAGGGCGGACGCCTCCCTACACACATTGGATTGTAAAAGGGCTCTTGCTTTCTATCTGGAGCCCATCGGCGTTCCCCTCAACTATTTGTTTCTTTCAACCCCAGTCGACTGGGTGTTGCATTTTCCAAGCGCACCCTTTCACTATGGATTGCGGACTGCATCTCCTTAGCTTATGCTCAGGCAGGTCTGAGCCTGGAACAACAAGTAATGACTCATAACATCTGAGCTATGGCTGCTTCTGTGGCAAGCTTGCACTTGGTCTCCATGGTAGAGATCTGTAGGGCTGCTACATGGTCTTCAGTCCACACCTTCACTGCCTACTACTGTCTGGACGGAGATTCCCAGTGTAACAGCAACTTTGGCCAAGCTGTACTCAGGCACCTGTTTAAGAATTAGATTTAACTCCTCCCACTGGCCCTTCTGTCCATCCAGGCTACCGTAGAGTCATCATGATGTTGATGTCCTAACTGGACGCTGACTCTCAGAACCTTACACAAATTACTCACATGGTTTCTCTCGGTTCATTTTTCTAGGTGCCTCATTGGGCTTTTTATAGTTTTTTTCAGTAACCTGTAGCTTGGGAGTCTCATATGTGAGGACTTGCTTCCTGCCTGTCCCCAAAGAAAGTGTAGTTACTAACTTGTAGCAGGTGTTCTCCAGGGACAGCAGGAATAGGTCCTTACTACCCTCCCTCCTCCCCATGGAGTTGTTCTTTTGCTTGATGAAGCTATGTCATTATACTGATGGCTCCTTTGTGTGGGAAGACAGGCATGCATGCAAGGTGGACGTCTCAAAAGCTTCCTATGAAAACTGGAGATCATTCCCACCCGGGCTCCATTGGTGATGTCACCCATATGTGAGGACTTATTCCTGCTATCCCCAGAGAACACCTATTACAGGTGAGTAACTACACTATCTCTTCTTATAAAAGATGCTGATAAAGAAGGAAGTATTGAGATCCAGTCTCAAGATTGCTAACATGCCGAAGTTAATAGACAATTGATGGATGATACATTTTTCAGCAAATTGCCTGATGATCCCATGTCTGAGTTGTATATTAAAATTAGTGAATTGATTCATGTGAGACTCTCACGATCATATATTACAAAGAAAGAGGCTACTTTTTTATTGGAAAAACATCCTACTACTCCTTACTTCCATATGCTGCCTAAGGTGCTGAAGAGCCTCACTAGCCCACCAGGATGGCCCATTTTATCCTTATGGGATATTCTTGAACCATTTTCAAAATTTGTGGATTTATTTTTGAATCCCATTGCTTCTCGGATGCCCACATTGTTAAGGACACATCCTATTTTGGAGGATATTGCAGCAAGTGAGTTTGATGGGGAAAGTGGTCACTTTGGTAGCCTTGGATGTTAATTCAAAATTCACCTCTTCAAGGCTACTTTTGGATCCTGATCGCTTAGTCTCCTATGTGTTTCCTTACCATTCCATTAGATATATCCTTGTCCTCAGCTGTTGTGTTGTCTGTCTTGACAAGATTTTAAGTGCTGATGAGCAGGAACAGTCTTTCACATGTGTCTGTACAGCGCTGTGTATGCATTGTAGTGCTATACAAATGGTCAGTAGTAGTAGTAGCATATATGATGATTCCATAGCTGAAAGTGTTAGCAATCGCAGAGAGATATCTACAAGCTTCTCAGTTTCATCATCAAGTCTCTGCTGATTTTCTTTGTATGATGTTACATTTGGTTTTGACACAGAATTATTTTTATTATGCTGGGGTTTATTACTTACCCTGGTAAATTCATCTTTAGCCACTGGCACCTTCCCTCACAAATCGAAACATGCGTTAATGCGCCCACTCTTGAAGAAATCCTCTCTGGACCCTCACATCCCTGCACACTATCGACCAGTTTCCACTCTTCCTTTTCTGGCAAAGATCCTTGAAAAAACAGTTTTCTCCCAACTGTCACAACACCTTGCCTCAATCAACTACCTCCATCCCCACCAATCAGGCTTTCATCAGAGTCACCGTGTAGAAATGGTTTTGGTAGCTTTTCTGAATGAACTTCGCTCTTCACATGATAGGGGTGATATCATGGTGGTGGTGTCCTTGGATCTCTCGGCGGATTTCGACATTGTCGATCACTCACTACTTCTTTCATGTCTCAGGGATGCCAGATTGCACAACTCTGTCTATCGCTGGTTCTACTCTTATCTTTAAGAACATAAGAACATAAGAAATGCCATACTGGGTCAGACCGAGGTCCATCAAGCCCAGTATCCTGTTTCCAACAGTGGCCAATCTAGGTCATACGTACCTAGCAGTTTCCCCAAAAGACACAGGTTCTGCAGTGCTTGTACTAGGCCAAGCATTGATATCCTGGGTCCCTTTTTAATAGTGGTTTATGGACCTTTCCTCCAGGAACTTGTCCAAACCTTTTTTAAACCCAGCTATACTAACAGCCCTTACTACATCCTCCGGTAACAGATTCCAGAGTTTGATTACACGTTGAGAGAAGAAATATTTTCTCCTATTTGTCTTAAATAGTTTACCCTGTAGCTTCATTACATGCCCCCTAGTCCTTCTATATTCTGATAGCGTAAACAATTTATCCACGTTTATCCGTTCCACTCCATTCATTAATTTATACACCTCTATCATATCTCCCCTCAGCCGCCTCTTTTCTAGGTTAAAGAGCCCTAACCTTTTTAGCCTCTCTTCATAGGAGTAGCCTTCCATCCCCTTCACCAATTTGGTGGCTCTTCTCTGTACTTTTTCTAATAACTCTATGTCCTTTTTAAGATACGGTGACCAGAATTGCACACAATATTCAAGGTGCGGTCGTACCATGGAGCGATACAGAGGCATTATAATATCCTTTGTTTTATTCTCCATCCCTTTCCTTATGATACCTAGCATTCTATTTGCTGTCTTGGCCGCCGCTGCACACTGGGCGGAGGGTTTTAACATGTTATCCACGATGACTCCTAAATCTTTTTCCTGGGTGGTGGTTTCTAATGTGGAGCCTTGCATCTTGTAACTATAGTGTGGGTTGTTCTTTCCTAGGTGCATAACTTTGCACTTGTCCACATTAAATTTCATCTGCCATTTGGATGCCCAGTCTTCCAATTTATCCAGATCCTCCTGCAGTTTTCCACAATCCTCTTGGGTTTTAACAACTTTAAACAGTTTTGTGTCATCTGCAAATTTGATTACCTCACTAGTTATTCCCTTTTCCAGGTCATTTATGAATATGTCAAAAAGTAGCGGACCCAGTACAGATCCCTGGGGTACTCCACTATTCACCTTTTTTCCATTGGGAATATTGGCCATTTAGCCCTACCCTCTGCTTTCTATCTTTTAACCAGTTCCCGATCCACAATAGTACACTGCCTCCTATCCCATGACTTTTTAGCTTCGCCAAAAGTCTCTGATGGGGGACCTTGTCAAAAGCTTTCTGAAAGTCCAGATACACTATATCAACCGACTCACCTTTGTCTACCTGTTTATGCACACCTTCAAAAAAACAGATCAGATTAGTAAGACAAGATCTTCCTTGTCTAAAGCCATGTTGGCTGTCTCCCATTAGGCCATGACTATCTACATGCTGTGTAATTTTGTTCTTTATGATGGCTTCTACCATTTTCCCTGGTACTGACGTCAGGCTCACCGGTCTGTAATTTCCCGGGTCACCCCTGGAACCCTTTTTAAAAATTGGTGTTACGTTGGCGACCCTCCAATCTTCAGGTATTACAGATGATTTTAATGAAAGTTCACAGATTACCAATAACAGGTCTGCAATCTCATATTTCAGTTCTTTCAACACTCTGGGATGTATACCATCTGGTCCAGGTGATTTGCTACTATTCAGTTTATCAAATAGTTGTAATATATCTTCCTGGTGTAGCGATATTTCTCTCAATTCCTCTGCAGTATCACCTTTAAATACCACTTCAGTCTTGGGTAACACCCCTACATCTTCCTCAGTAAAGACCGAAGCAAAGAATTCATTCAGTCTCTCTTCTATAGCCTTGTCTCCTCTTACTGCCCCTTTTACCCCTCTATCATCTAATGGTCCAATTGACTCTCTCACAGGCCTTTTGCTACGAATGTACTTGAAAAAGTCTTTATTTCGTGTTTTTGCTTCCGTAGCAAGTTTCTTCTCAAATTCCCGCTTTGCCTGCCTTATCAATGCTTTGCATTTAACTTGCCAGTGCTTGTGCTGTTTCCAGTTTTCATCATTTGGCTCTTTTTTCCATTTTCTGAAGGTTGCTCTTTTGGCAGCAACAGCCTCTCTGACCTCACCTTTAAACCATGCTCGCAGTTTTTTGGACTTTCTTCCACTTTTCTTAATGCGTGGAATACAGCTGGTCTGGGCTTCGAGGATAGTATTTTTAAATAACACCCAAGCTTGCTGTAAGTCTTTAACCTTTGGAACCGCTCCTTTTAGTTTTTTCCGAACTATATTCCTCATTCTATCATAGTCACCCTTTTGAAAGTTAAAAGGTAGTACTGTGGATTCCTTTACTATCTGTCCTCCACTGATTAAATCAAACATGATCATACTATGATCACTATTGCCAAGTGGTCCCAACACCCTTATTTCTTGCACCAGATCTGGGGTTCCACTAAGGACTAGGTCCAGTATGGCTTCCCCTCTGGTCGGTTCATGAACCAGCTGCTCCAAGAAGCAGTCATTTATTTCATCTAGAAACTTTATCTCTTTAGCTTGTCCTGCTGTGACACTGTCCCAGTCGATACCGGGGTAATTGAAATCACCCATTATTACTACTCTGTTGTGGCTTTTGTTAGCTTCCTTGATTTCTTTGAGCATTTCATCATCCATTTGTTCATTCTGGCCAGGTGGTCGATAGTATACTCCCACTGCCATCACCTTCCCCTTCATAAATGGAATTTCAATCCATAGAGATTCTACAGCATATTTTGTTCCCTGCAAAACTTTAATCCTTTCTGACTCAATGCCCTCTCTAACATAGAGCGCAACCCCTCCACCAATTTGTTCAGCTCTATCATTACGATATAGTTTGTATCCAGGTATCACAGTGTCCCACTGGTTATCCTCCTTCCACCATGTCTCTGAGAGTGCAATCAAATCTAACCTCTCATTTAATGCTATATATTCTAATTCTCCCATCTTATTGTTTAGACTTCTAGCATTGGCATACAAGCATTTTAGAGACTGTATTTTATTAATATTAATCTGGCTATTGGTAGGCATGGGTAATTGGGAATCTTTATGCTCTGTCTGCTCCTTACTCAAGGGCATTTGGGCTACTATACTCCCTTTTGGAACCTCACTGCTTTTGGTAGTATCCTTCAAGGATACCTTTGTCCGAACCGTGCGCTCCTGGGTGACTGTCGGCTTTCCCCTATTTTCTAGTTTAAAAGCTTCTCTATCTCTTTTTTAAAGGTTAATGCCAGCAGTCTGGTCCCATCCTGATTAAGGTGAAGCCCATCCCTTCGGAAGAGCCCCCCCTTTCCCCAGAATGTTCCCCAGTTCCTAACAAATCCAAAACCCTCATCCTTGCACCATTGTCTCATCCACGCATTGAGACTCCGGAGCTCTGCCTGTCTTTTGGGTCCTGCACGTGGAACAGGAAGCATTTCGGAGAACGCTATCCTGGAAGTTCTGGATTTCAACTTCCTACCTAAAAGCTTAAATTTAGCCTCCAGAACTTCCCTACCACATTTTCCTATGTCATTGGTACCAACATGTACCAAGACAGCAGACTCCCCCCCAGCACTATCTATGATCCTATCTAGGCGGTGCGTGAGATCTGCTACCTTCGCACCAGGCAGGCATGTTACCAGGCGATCCTCACGTCCACCAGCCACCCAGCTATCTACATTCCTAATGATTGAATCACCAACTATAACAGCTGTCCTGACCCTCCCCTCATGGGGACATGGCCCTGGAGAAACGTCCTCGGTGCGAGAGGGTTTTACATCACCTGGAGGACAGGTCCTAGTTACAGGATCACTTCCTGCCACACCAGGGTGATGCTCTCCTGTCACGTGACCTCTCTCCTCCATGGCAACAGGGATGCTGCCAGACTGGAGGTGGGACTTCAGGACTATATCCCTGTAGGTCTCGTCCATGTACTTCTCTGTCTTTCTTATGTCTTCCAGGTCTGCTACTCTAGCCTCTAGAGAACGGACTCGTTCCCTGAGAGCAAAGAGCTCCCTGCACTTAGTGCATATGTAGGACCTCTCACCAACTGGGAGATAATCATACATGTGACACTCGATGCAAAAGACTGGAGAACCCCCATCTCGTTGCTGGACCTCTGACTGCATCTTAGTTTAAAGCTTGTGTTTAGGTCTTTTAAATCGGTATATAATAAGGATTGGTGTAGATGCTTATACTAATAAAAGTGTATCTAATATCCCTAATACACCCTGTGTACCTGAAGCTAATTAATCACAGGTCCTCTGTGTATGACTGATTTGGATTAAGAGCTGCACCTGAGAGCAGCCCCTTTCCTCTAAGATGTCCAAGTACCTATAAAACTACAACTTCCCCAGGGGTGGGTGGGTGCTGGGGAGGGAGGGGGGGAGATAAGTCCTATTAAAGAGGGCAGTTACAAGGTACCCTGTCCTGAACCCTCAGCAGGGGGATGGGGGTACCACACAAAGCCCAGTTGAGAGAGGCAAGGTAAGTACAGCTGAGAAGGCTGAACTTGCACACCACTAAGACAAACACTAAATAATTAAACAAACAACAGTTAGACAAACAGTAAATAATTAAATAAACAGCTAGAACTCACAGTAAGATGTCCCAGGAGGCAAAAATCCACTCACTAGCAGAGCTCTGTAAAAGTTCAGCCTTTCTCTGATCAGAGAAAAGCAAACTAAAACAGCCTATGCACACGTGGAGAAAACAGGAACAAGGTTACAGGATACCTCAGGGGGAGGGGGTCAGGGGGAGGAGTCACTCAGGCAGGCAAGGACAGGAAAAAGCTTAACAAACAGCAGGCTCTGGGGAGAGAGATTAATTCACAATGGCTACCACACACAGGGGGAGGAGTCACTCAGGCAGGCAAGGACAGGAAAAGCTTAACAAACAGCAGGCTCTGGGGAGAGAGATTAATTCAAAATGGCTACCACACAAGGCCCAGTTAACTGAGAGAGGCAAGGTAAGTACAGCTGAGAAGGCTGAAACTTGCACACCACTAAGACAAACACTAAATAATTAAACAAACAACAGTTAGACAAACAGTAAATAATTAAATAAACAGCTAGAACTCACAGTAAGATGTCCCAGGAGGCAAAAATCCACTCACTAGCAGAGCTCTGTAAAAGTTCAGCCTTTCTCTGATCAGAGAAAAGCAAACTAAAACAGCCTATGCACACGTGGAGAAAACAGGAACAAGGTTACAGGATACCTCAGGGGGAGGGGGTCAGGGGGAGGAGTCACTCAGGCAGGCAAGGACAGGAAAAAGCTTAACAAACAGCAGGCTCTGGGGAGAGAGATTAATTCAAAATGGCTACCACACACACAGGGGGAGGAGTCACTCAGGCAGGCAAGGACAGGAAAAGCTTAACAAAGAGCAGGCTCTGGGGAGAGAGATTAATTCAAAATGGCTACCACACAAGGCCCAGTTAATTGAGAGAGGCAAGGTAAGTACAGCTGAGAAGGCTGAAACTTGCACACCACTAAGACAAACACTAAATAATTAAACAAACAACAGTTAGACAAACAGTAAATAATTAAATAAACAGCTAGAACTCACAGTAAGATGTCCCAGGAGGCAAAAATCCACTCACTAGCAGAGCTCTGTAAAAGTTTAGCCTTTCTCTGATCAGAGAAAAGCAAACTAAAACAGCCTATGCACACGTGGAGAAAACAGGAACAAGGTTACAGGATACCTCAGGGGGAGGGGGTCAGGGGGAGGAGTCACTCAGGCAGGCAAGGACAGGAAAAAGCTTAACAAACAGCAGGCTCTGGGGAGAGAGATTAATTCAAAATGGCTACCACACACACAGGGGGAGGAGTCACTCAGGCAGGCAAGGACAGGAAAAGCTTAACAAACAGCAGGCTCTGGGGAGAGAGATTAATTCAAAATGGCTACCACACAAGGCCCAGTTAATTGAGAGAGGCAAGGTAAGTACAGCTGAGAAGGCTGAAACTTGCACACCACTAAGACAAACACTAAATAATTAAACAAACAACAGTTAGACAAACAGTAAATAATTAAATAAACAGCTAGAACTCACAGTAAGATGTCCCAGGAGGCAAAAATCCACTCACTAGCAGAGCTCTGTAAAAGTTCAGCCTTTCTCTGATCAGAGAAAAGCAAACTAAAACAGCCTATGCACACGTGGAGAAAACAGGAACAAGGTTACAGGATACCTCAGGGGGAGGGGGTCAGGGGGAGGAGTCACTCAGGCAGGCAAGGACAGGAAAAAGCTTAACAAACAGCAGGCTCTGGGGAGAGAGATTAATTCAAAATGGCTACCACACACACAGGGGGAGGAGTCACTCAGGCAGGCAAGGACAGGAAAAGCTTAACAAACAGCAGGCTCTGGGGAGAGAGATTAATTCAAAATGGCTACCACACAAGGCCCAGTTAATTGAGAGAGGCAAGGTAAGTACAGCTGAGAAGGCTGAAACTTGCACACCACTAAGACAAACACTAAATAATTAAACAAACAACAGTTAGACAAACAGTAAATAATTAAATAAACAGCTAGAACTCACAGTAAGATGTCCCAGGAGGCAAAAATCCACTCACTAGCAGAGCTCTGTAAAAGTTCAGCCTTTCTCTGATCAGAGAAAAGCAAACTAAAACAGCCTATGCACACGTGGAGAAAACAGGAACAAGGTTACAGGATACCTCAGGGGGAGGGGGTCAGGGGGAGGAGTCACTCAGGCAGGCAAGGACAGGAAAAAGCTTAACAAACAGCAGGCTCTGGGGAGAGAGATTAATTCAAAATGGCTACCACACACACAGGGGGAGGAGTCACTCAGGCAGGCAAGGACAGGAAAAGCTTAACAAACAGCAGGCTCTGGGGAGAGAGATTAATTCAAAATGGCTACCACACAAGGCCCAGTTAATTGAGAGAGGCAAGGTAAGTACAGCTGAGAAGGCTGAAACTTGCACACCACTAAGACAAACACTAAATAATTAAACAAACAACAGTTAGACAAACAGTAAATAATTAAATAAACAGCTAGAACTCACAGTAAGATGTCCCAGGAGGCAAAAATCCACTCACTAGCAGAGCTCTGTAAAAGTTCAGCCTTTCTCTGATCAGAGAAAAGCAAACTAAAACAGCCTATGCACACGTGGAGAAAACAGGAACAAGGTTACAGGATACCTCAGGGGGAGGGGGTCGGGGGAGGAGTCACTCAGGCAGGCAAGGACAGGAAAAAGCTTAACAAACAGCAGGCTCTGGGGAGAGAGATTAATTCAAAATGGCTACCACACACACAGGGGGAGGAGTCACTCAGGCAGGCAAGGACAGGAAAAGCTTAACAAACAGCATGCTCTGGGGAGAGAGATTAATTCAAAATGGCTACCACACAAGGCCCAGTTAATTGAGAGAGGCAAGGTAAGTACAGCTGAGAAGGCTGAAACTTGCACACCACTAAGACAAACACTAAATAATTAAACAAACAACAGTTAGACAAACAGTAAATAATTAAATAAACAGCTAGAACTCACAGTAAGATGTCCCAGGAGGCAAAAATCCACTCACTAGCAGAGCTCTGTAAAAGTTCAGCCTTTCTCTGATCAGAGAAAAGCAAACTAAAACAGCCTA
This sequence comes from Ichthyophis bannanicus, assembly GCA_033557465.1. Lineage (NCBI taxonomy): Eukaryota > Metazoa > Chordata > Amphibia > Gymnophiona > Ichthyophiidae > Ichthyophis > Ichthyophis bannanicus. The sequence goes on from CM066035.1 coordinate 730,454,030, forward strand.
TGCACACGTGGAGAAAACAGGAACAAGGTTACAGGATACCTCAGGGGGAGGGGGTCAGGGGGAGGAGTCACTCAGGCAGGCAAGGACAGGAAAAAGCTTAACAAACAGCAGGCTCTGGGGAGAGAGATTAATTCAAAATGGCTACCACACACACAGGGGGAGGAGTCACTCAGGCAGGCAAGGACAGGAAAAGCTTAACAAACAGCAGGCTCTGGGGAGAGAGATTAATTCAAAATGGCTACCACACAAGGCCCAGTTAATTGAGAGAGGCAAGGTAAGTACAGCTGAGAAGGCTGAAACTTGCACACCACTAAGACAAACACTAAATAATTAAACAAACAACAGTTAGACAAACAGTAAATAATTAAATAAACAGCTAGAACTCACAGTAAGATGTCCCAGGAGGCAAAAATCCACTCACTAGCAGAGCTCTGTAAAAGTTCAGCCTTTCTCTGATCAGAGAAAAGCAAACTAAAACAGCCTATGCACACGTGGAGAAAACAGGAACAAGGTTACAGGATACCTCAGGGGGAGGGGGTCAGGGGGAGGAGTCACTCAGGCAGGCAAGGACAGGAAAAAGCTTAACAAACAGCAGGCTCTGGGGAGAGAGATTAATTCAAAATGGCTACCACACACACAGGGGGAGGAGTCACTCAGGCAGGCAAGGACAGGAAAAGCTTAACAAACAGCAGGCTCTGGGGAGAGAGATTAATTCAAAATGGCTACCACACAAGGCCCAGTTAATTGAGAGAGGCAAGGTAAGTACAGCTGAGAAGGCTGAAACTTGCACACCACTAAGACAAACACTAAATAATTAAACAAACAACAGTTAGACAAACAGTAAATAATTAAATAAACAGCTAGAACTCACAGTAAGATGTCCCAGGAGGCAAAAATCCACTCACTAGCAGAGCTCTGTAAAAGTTCAGCCTTTCTCTGATCAGAGAAAAGCAAACTAAAACAGCCTATGCACACGTGGAGAAAACAGGAACAAGGTTACAGGATACCTCAGGGGGAGGGGGTCAGGGGGAGGAGTCACTCAGGCAGGCAAGGACAGGAAAAAGCTTAACAAACAGCAGGCTCTGGGGAGAGAGATTAATTCAAAATGGCTACCACACACACAGGGGGAGGAGTCACTCAGGCAGGCAAGGACAGGAAAAGCTTAACAAACAGCAGGCTCTGGGGAGAGAGATTAATTCAAAATGGCTACCACACAAGGCCCAGTTAATTGAGAGAGGCAAGGTAAGTACAGCTGAGAAGGCTGAAACTTGCACACCACTAAGACAAACACTAAATAATTAAACAAACAACAGTTAGACAAACAGTAAATAATTAAATAAACAGCTAGAACTCACAGTAAGATGTCCCAGGAGGCAAAAATCCACTCACTAGCAGAGCTCTGTAAAAGTTCAGCCTTTCTCTGATCAGAGAAAAGCAAAACTTTCTTCTCGCACTTTCTCTATGGCCTTCTCACTTAGTTCGCCTACTGTTTTGGATGCTGTCCCCCTTCTCTGTGGTGTCCCTCAGGGATCTGTTTTAGCTCCCCTTCTTTTCAACCTCTTTCTGTCCCCCCTGGCTCTCTTAATCCAGCAATTTGGCCTGTCAGCATTTTACTACGCAGATGATATCGTTATCTTCCATCACACCAATCCTCTTCATCCTGATCTTGGGCCACTTAATTCCTGTCTCTCCCTGGTGGTGGAATGGCTTTGCACAAATTGTTTGCACTTAAATCTGGCCAAAACATCATGCACTTGGTTCACTTTTGGGGATCCTTGTCCTTCCATTGCCTCTGTCCTTGGGAACACTTCTATACCCACGGTTTCCTCCTTTAGATATCTGGGGGTCATCTTTGTCGCCGGTCTAACCTTTAGAGACCACATCTCTCAACTTGCCAGAACATCATACTTTCATCTCCGTCAAATACGCGCCATCCATCCCTTCTTCTCACCTGCTGCCCGGACCACACTCACACTGTCTACTGTCATCTCCCACCTTGATTTTTGCAATTCTGTTCTTGCTAGCATCACACGCACACGACTTCATCGTTTACAATTAATTTGAAACACTGCAGCTAGAATTCTAACCCACACCTCATGTAGAGATCACGTCACCCCCCTACTAATACACTTGCACTGGCTCCCAATCGAATTTCGTATCCGTTACAAGATTCTCACCTTGGTTCATCACACGCTCTATGCTCACACGCTGCAATATCTTGTCGATCTGCGTTTCCATGTCCCCATTTGTAGTCTCCACTTACTCCACATAAACAGTCTTTGTCTCCCCTCACCTTCACTGGCACATCTGCAATCAACACGCAAATCAGCTTTCTTCTTTCTGGGTCTTGCACTCTGGAACTCCCTGCCCACATCCCTCCATCTGGAACAGACTTATGCAACCTTCAAAACTTCACTGAAAACTCACTTCTTTACTCTGGCATTCAATCTCTCAGATGCTCCACCATGACCTGATGTCCTATTTATGGCGTGAAATATCTCTCTTTGTCCTGTCTGTGTGCCTGATAATTTTCTCTTTTCTGCCAAAATATGGAGTTCTGTTTCATTTTCTACGAGCCGAGTGCTCATTCTGTTTGTAAACTTTTTTAATTTTGTGAACTGCCCTGATGTTATAAAGGGCGGTATATCAAGTCTAAATAAAACATAAACATAAAACATTTACCACATCATGGCATTGCCATGGGAGCTTCAATGGCACCATCCTTGGCAACCGTATATATGGTGCAGTTTGAAGATCAAGTTGTTAACCCATCAGTCTATTTTTTGAAAGTTGTTTTGTAACATAGTATCATAGTTTATGATGGCAGATAAAGACCAGTATGGGCCATCTGGTCTGCCCAGCAAGGCGGCAAGAGTAGGTACACTTGTCGCTCCATGCAAATCACCCCTCCCCATACCTTTGTTTAGGGGTGTACCCACCACTCCGTGTAGGTCACCCCTATTTGTTCAGATATAAGAGATAGTTATGTTTCTTTTGATTTTATCCTGTTGATATAAAGGATCCACTGTGTCTGTCCCATGCCATTTTGAATTCTGGCACTGTGTTCGCCCCCACCACTTCCATTGGGAGGGCATTCCATGTATCCACCACCCTTTCAGTGAAAGTATTTCCTGACATTGCCTTTCAGTTTTCCCCCTTGCAGATTCATGTTATACCCTCTAGTTTTACAGCTTCCCCGTCTTTGGAAGAGGTTTGTTTGTCCATTAATACTCTTTAAGTATTTAAAGGTCTGAATCATATCTCCTCTAGGTCTTCAAGTCTCTTCTCATAAGTCTTCTGACGCAGGCTTCAAATCATTTTGGTCGCCTTCCTCTGAACCGTTTCCTGTCTTTTTATATCCTTTGCGAGGTACAGTCTCCAAAACTGAACACAATATTCCAAATGAGGCCTCACCAGAGACCTGTACAGTGGCATTAGTACCTCTTCCTTTCTGCTGGTAATTCCTCTCTGTATGCAACCCAGCATCCTTCTGGCTTTTGTCACTGCCTTTTCACACTGTTTCGCCACTTTGAGATCATCAGAAACAATCACACCGAGGTCCTGCTCCTGGTCCATGCACACCAATCTGTCACCCCCTATTGCATACAATTCCCTTGGATTTCTGATTCCCAAGTGCATGACACTGCAGTTCTTCACATTAAATCTTAACTGCCAAGCATTAGACCATTCTTCCAGCTTTTGTAGATCTTTTCTCATGTTACCCACTCCCTCAGGGGAGTCCACTCTGTTGCAAATTTTGATGTCATCTGCAAAGACAGACTTTTCCTTTCAGCCCTTTGGCAATAATCCCTCAATTATATTGAACAGTACCAGTCCCAGACTGAACCCTGGGGCACACCGCTAATCACTTTCCTTTCATCTGAGTGAGTTCTGTTTACCATCATCTTCTGTCATCTGTCAGTCAACCAGTTTATGATCCAGTTCATCATCTTGGGACCCAAGCTGTTAAGTTTATTGATAAGACTCCTATGAGGAACAGCATCAACGGCTTTGCTGAAATCTAGGTAGATCACATCCATCGCATGCCCTTGATCTAGTTCTCTGGTCACCCAGTCAAAGAACTCAATCAGATCTGTTTGGCAAGATCATCCTTTGGTAAAACCATGTTGCCTCGGATCATGCAACCTGTTGGTTTTGAGGAATTCCACTATTTACTCTTTGAGGCGCGCCTCCATTACTTTTCCCGCCACTGAGGTAAGGCTTACTGGCCTGTAGTTTGTCACTTCTTCCCTATTTCCACTTTTCTAGAGAGGTACCACCAGCCCTTCTCCAGTCCTATGAAACTTTTCCTTTCTCCAAAGATCTATTAAAAGCATCCTTTAAAGGCCCTGCAAGAACCTCTCTGAGCTCTTTCAGTATCCTGGGATGTATTCCATCTGGTCCAATAGACTTGTCCACTTTCAGTTTTGAAAGCTGTTCTAACACATCATCTTTTGTGGATGGTGTGATATCTACTCCATTCCCATTTGTATATTTGTCAATCACAGTTGGTCCTTCTCCAGGATCTTCTCTAGTGAAAACAGAGCAGAAGTATTTGTTTGACATTTTCTCTTTTTCAATGTCACTTTCCACGAATCCGTTCTCAGCAATTTTGAGTCCTGCAATTCCACCTCTGATTTTCCTCCTCTCCCGAATATACCCGAAAAATGTTTTGTCGCCACACTTCACATCTTTTGTCATCTTTTCTTCTGCCTTTGATTTTGCTATCCTTATTTCTCTTTTTGTCTCTTTTAGTTTGAACTTGTATTCTTTTCTATGTTCCTCTGTTTGTGAGCTGAGTTTTGTGAAAGCTGTGGTTTTTTGCCTTTATTTGCGCAGCCACTTCTTTGGAAGAATCAAATAGGTTTCCCTTTCTTCTTGTTTTTATATACTTTCCTTACATATGTATCTGTTGCACCTTTTTTTGCCTCCTTTAGTTTAGCTCATTGCAATTCCACTTCCCTTATCCCCTCCCATCCTACCAACTCTTCCTTCAGGTGCTTGGCCATTCTACTGAAGTCAGAATTTTGAAGTCTAGGACTTTGAGCTTTCTGTGATTGGATTGGCTTTTATCTCAAACCACACCATGTGATGATCACTGCTGCTCACATGGGCACCCACCTGGATATTCGACACGTTATCTCCGTTGGTGAGCACTAAATCCAGCACAAAGCTTTCCCTGATTGGTTCCATCACCATTTGTTTAAGTGATGCAGCCACATTTTTTTTTTTTACTTCTTTCCAGATCTGCAGAAGGAACACTCCAATCCACATCGGGTAGATTAAAGTCACCCAATATGATCACTTCCCCCTTCATGGCTATCTTTGCAATATCAATAATTAATTTGCTATCCATTTCTTCGGTTTGAGATGGAGGCCTGTAAACCACAGCAGTATGGATGACAGCGCCATCTCTTCTTTCCAACACAATCCAAAGGGCTTCTTCTTTTCCCCATGTTCCCTGCATTTCAGCAGCTTTAATATTGCTTTTAACATACAGGGCTACTCCTCCACCTTTTCTACCCTCTCTATCTTTTCTAAATAGATTGTAGCCAGCTATGGCTTGTCACAACCCCATCCCTTTAGCCACGTGCTTAAAGGTCAGGGTGGACATTATTGTTGTATTTATTTATTTAACAGTTTTTATATACCGTCTTTCTGCGATTCAAGACGGTTTACATAGAACAAAATAGGCAGTATATTTCAACTGTTTACATTGGAACAACATAATAAGGGTACAAAAGCATAAATGAAACTTTATACAGTAATCAACTATTTACATAGGGTATAATTTACAGCAAGGTTGTAGAAGCAAGTTTGGAGTGTAGGGGAGAAGAGGGGAAGAGAGGGCTGGGACTAAGGGGGTAGGGAGAAATGTTCAAGGAAGAGGTGCGTTTTTAGTTTCTTCCGGAAATCAGAGTGGTCAGAGCAGATTCGTAAATCATAAGGTAGGGCATTCCATAAAGATGGGGCATAGAGGGAGAAGGTCCGGTTACAGGTCGCTTGATTGCAATATTTTTTATTTGTTGGGATGGTAAGGAGGTTTTTGGTGATAGAGGGGCGCGATCTATTGTTGTGGATGATAGATAAGAGTGAAGAGAGGCATGGGGCTGAATCATTAAAGATGATTTTATGTGTGAAGGTAAGTACTTTGAATTTGACCCTGGATTGAATGGGAAGCCAGTGGAGGTCATAGAGGATTGGGGTGATGTGAGATCGTCTAGGGTTCTTAGATATGAGACGAGCTATTGTGTTCTGGGCCATATTGAAGGTAGAAACTTATGTTAACCCAGAAGCCTTCTGGTACTAGTAGTCCTTTTCTTCATAATGAATAGTTGTGTAAGCCATGTGAATGATAAAGCATAGGGTTTTATTCCCTTAATGCAAAAAGGTTCAAAACGAAGACAACAGGATTTCCACCTTGTTCAGGATTTTCATATAAGGTATTTACATAGGTCAAAAACTTGGATATGCTTCACAGTCTTTGTTAGTTATGCAGGGTTCAAACAAAACCAGGTTATATAAACAAAAGCAATGCTTCTTCTTTCAGCTTGTCAAACAAAACTGTGTTTCAAAAGTATATCTTGCATGCTATATTTCTCTCAAGGATTCTAAACTCCCAGTACAACAAAACGTACAGTCGATAGGGCATTCAGTTAGCAAAGGGTCAGGTTCAGCAGGGTCTATCTGCATAGCCTCTTGTTCTGCTGAGATATCTGTGGCAACTGAGCTTTCCCCATATATTCCTGGTTTTACTTCAGAACTTCTTCCTAAGGCTCTCTAGCCTGGCTGTACCCAGTCTGGCAAATATGCAACAGGATTTTTGGTAAGCACTCTTTCTATAGGTTCCCAAGCCTTTCTCCAGCTGCCTTGGCTGCTCTTACGGCTCCCTGGCTTCCAGGCCTTTCTGTGACCCGGCCTCAGTTCCTGGTTCAGATCTGTGTCTCAGACTCCTGGGCTGAGTCTGGTTCACCCACCTCTGAACTCCTTGTGGCTCACATACAGGGGAAGAAGCATGAAGGTACCTCTGAACTCTTGGGTCTGTGTCTCTGGTATTCTCCCTACCAGGCACTCTCCCATTTCTCCTTCTGTCCTTCCTGAAGACTTCCTTCTGGAGTTTCCTAGCCTGAAACTGGCTTTCCTGGAACTTGTTCCTTTCCTGTAAGGGCTGCAAGTTCAACTGTCTTTTCTCCTCTCTTTGGAGCCGTCTCCTTTCTCTTTCTTCTCTATCAGCAGCTGCTGTGGCTCGTGCCGCTCCTCTCTCCTCTGGCTTGTCTATGCTTTGCTTATAAAGCTGTTTCTTAGGTAAAGATTCTGTCCCTCTGACCAAGTGTATCTGATTATGCTTTGAATTAGTTCTTGCATCATCCCAACCTGGGCGTGTCAGCCTACCTTCTGAATCTCTGTGCATGCTCCCTCTAGCTGCACTTCTCACTAACTGCACTTTATGTATATCATTTCCTTTAAAGAGATCAGTGTTTTCTTCTACCTCCATGGGTTTACTGGCGTCTGCTTCATCACAGGCTATATACCATTCATGCGACTTGTTAAACCATGTTTCTGTAATATCCAAGTACATTTCCACCATTAGGGCTTCCAGATCAGAAACTTTGTTGGCTAGGCTTTGAGCATTTGTGTTCATTGCTTTCAAGCATTTGTTGATTGACTTGCCTGCCTTTTGCATGGATTTTATTCTACACGCCCTTTCCCGCTTGCCATTGATGTGGTGTTCAAAAGTGTGAAAAAGCTTTTTGGATGACATATTTTTTCTTTGGGTTGGATCTTCACAGGAGTTGGAGGAGTTTTTGAGGGGTCTGTTTTTCAATGGATGATTTTTTGATAAAAGTTGCTGAATTGAAGCCCTGTTTGTTGCAGCGGAACTATCCGTGATATGGAATTAAGAGGGTTTTTAAGTGTGCCCAATGTGCCCATCATGATTGGCTTTTACAACCTGCCCCTAGAGAAACATAGAAATATGACGACAGAAAAAGACCACATGGCCTATCTAGTCTGATGATAGGATGGTCTATGTGCTCCCCTATTCAGGGGCTGTGGCTCATACTGTGGCAATGATTCGGAAACACTGGCAAACTTTATAGGTTCATTCGGTATTTGCTGCAAGCTCTCCCTGTTTTGCATTTTGCCGCAGCAGGAGCATTAAAAATTATTTGTGACATGAAGCAGCTATTCTGGTAGATGGTGATCATCAGGCCTGTGATAATTGCTAATGGTGTGTCAGATGATCTTTAAGTAGCTAAATAGGTAGAAAAGGCGACAGCAAAAGCTAGAAGGATGCTTGGGTGCATACGGACAGAAATGTCTAGCAGAAAAAAGGAGGTGATAGTGCCTCTGTTTAAGTCTTTGGTGTGACCTCATTTAGCATATTGTGTGCAATTCTGGAGACCGCACCTTCAAAAGGACATAAACAGGATGGAGTCAGAACAGAGGGTGGCTAGTAAAATGGTTAGTGGTCTTCATTATAAAGTATATGAGGACAGACTTAAGAATCTTAATATGTACACCTTAGAGGAAAGGTGGGATAGAGGTGATATGATTAAGATGTTTAAATACCTCCGTGGCATAAATGCACAGGGGGAGAGCCTCTTTCAATTGAAAGAAAGTTCTGCTATGAGGGGACATGGAATGAGGGTGAAAGGGGATAGATTCAGGAGTGATATGCAGAAATATTTCTTTAGGGAAAGAGTGGTGGATCCATGGAATAGTCTCCCAGTGGTGGTGGTAGAGATTAGGACAGTATCTGAATTCAAAAAAGCATGGGGCAAACCCAGAGGATCCCTAAAGGAAAAAAGGGGACTGTTGTAGTTGTTGATATGGAAGGACAGACTAGATAGGCCATGTGGTCTTTTTCTGTCGTCATTTTTCGATGTTTCTATTATGTTGTTGTGTCTGACTTGGGTTCATCTTGTCACCACAGGATGTATAAGGCTAAGCACTATATGACCTGTAATTTGCAACAGGTTGTCTATTTGAATTTGTGCACTTGCCCTAAAATTTAAGTGGGATGTACAAAGAAACCTATCCGGATCCGTTTGAATGAACATTACAGTAGGGTTTCAACAGGTAGAATCACAGCCCCGCTGGTGGCACATTTTCTTGAGAAAACATGCTGCTAAAGATTTTTTGTGGCATATGATTGATCAAATTGTTGATGATTGGTGTGAGGGTGAGTCTGGTCGATTGCTTAAGTTTAGGGAACAACAATGGATTTTTCGTTTGAATACATTCTCTCCAAATGGACTTAATAATGAGATTGATTGGACAATTTTGTTATGATTGGTGATGCTTTCACTTTTTAAAGGCTTTTCACTTTGGGAGCCTAGTGGTTAGAGTAATTGCCTAGTACCCTGAAGATCAAGGGTTTGATTCTCACTGGCACTCCTTGTGACTTTGGGCAAGTCACTTTACCCTCCATTGCCTTGGAAGAAAAGGCCTGGCAATCTGCTTCCAGTGATACATTGCCAAGAAAACCCAGAGGCAGCTGGGTTGATAGGAGTCAGCACTGACTTGATGGCACTAAAACATATATATATATATATATATATATATAATGTCATCGTTTCCTGGTTGTTACAGTGGATATGAGAAGAAATGGAGCACTATGTTTGAAAGTCTCCCTTAATACATGATCAAGAACCTGAAACATGGATTCATGTCGGTACTGGATGTTCCTTTTCTTCAGCTAACTGAAGAAATATTTATCTAAGTTTTGCACTTGGTCTTGTTTACAGTTGTAGTCAACATTATTGGCACCCTTGCATTTTAGGTATGTTGTGTACAATATCTTGAGAAATAATTGGAAATATTCCAACTGTATCTGATCATAATATTTTTATTCCTTTTTTTCAAATTTATTTAAATTATTCAACATACTGTAAGATAACACAGATGACACAAAACTATTATATGTAAATGTAACAAGTAATACCCCAACAAAACAGAAATAGGGAGGAAAAAAAGAGGTAGAGGTCTATATGCAAATAAATCAAGGACTAGTCAAATGTACATCCAGAGATCTCCATATCATTTCTATCTTATTGATACAATTTGAAGAAATAGCGGCAGCCCCATTGAGCTTACAGGTTTGGCAAATAGCATGCCATCAGAAGATCATGTTTAATAAAAAAGCATCTTTCCAACAGCGCATAATATGCTGGATCGCAACAGACAACATAACATGAAAAAGCATTTTGTCATTCTTGGTAAGCTCTTCCTGTAAACACAAGGAATGGAACAGCACAATCCGCAGTGACAAAGGGGAGTCTAAATGAAACAAATCACTAAAATATCCCCAAACACCAAGCCAAAAAGACTTGATTAGGGGACAAACAGCATGTGAGTTAGTGTGCCAAAGTCCGCAGAGCAATGCCAACATAAGCTGGACAGTAGAAGGCCTGCTCTAAACATGTGAAGTGGGGTCCAAACTACACGATGCACTAATCTAAACAATTCATGAGACTGCTAGACATTGGCCGCACTATGCGACTCCAAAAAATGTTCCACTTAATCACATCCTGTGGTAAATCAATATCAGACTCTGAAGCCCTATGAAGCCCCAACAAAGAGGGACCCTTGTTATCCATTAACAATCTGTAAAAAAACAAAGTTACCCTACCCTCAATTATAGCCTTCTGATAGATCTCAGTCAAATCTGATGTCTAGCAACCCCTCTCAGACCATAGGGAGGACTGCATCAAGTCCCAGACCAAAAGACCAAGCTTGGAGGCCTGTGATGGTGACAGACCGTATAATTCAATCAGACGCTGCTCATTAGCTAGCACATCCCTCTCAAAACGTTGACCAATATGATAACGTCCTTTGTTAAGCCGCCCCTTCCAGAAAAGATTTCTTCCATTAATCCATATGAACAGATTATACCACAGGGAGGAAGCCTCAGAAGTGGAATAGTGAATTGCACAGCAAGCATCGCATTCTCTAAGGGCCTTAATAGTGCTAATGATGTGGTGATTTCAATTTGTTACTTGGAATACTCATTATAAGCAGTTCTGTCAACCTAAAGGGTTTAATCAGAGCTTTCTCCATTTCCAACCAAGGAGTGGATAGATCATTCTGAAGCCGACGTGTTTCATATTTTAGCAAGGATGCTGCATGATAAGTTAGAAAATCTGAAAAAGGTACACCACCTTTTCTTCTAGGGCGCTTCAGTTTGGCTAATGCAATGCATGGTGGGGTTTTTTGCCTTTACACAAAAAAACAGAGATTTATCTAATTGAATATCAAAACTTTGCATACACAACCCCGGGAATATTCCCAACTTATAGACAATGCAAGGGAAAACCATCATTTTGATAATATCCAATCTGCCCCACTGTAGCAGCAAAGCGCAGACAAACCAATGATACCAGGAGTCTGTTCAGAAGGTCCAAATCATTTATTTGTGCACAAGTCTCAAGCAAGGCAATTTCAAAATGGCTGAGCAAAGTTTTCAAGCATTACAACAACTTTTATAGACTTCTGTTCCATTCTAGGTATAGAAAAACACTTCATTGGTCCCGGTACGCTCCCGTACCTCCCGTAGCCCTTCTATTGGTCCCGGTACTGATAAGTTTCTCCAATTATGTTCCTTCTGTGGGCTTCTGTAGGCATGACACCTGCCTGCCCCCCTTCTAGTCCCAATTACAATGGTCAGTTCATCAACTTGTTACTTTCACACTTTCAAGGCTATGGGACCATTTGTGCGTGCAGATGAGCAAGGTTCTGTAACTCATCTGTCAGCACTCCTCAATATTTCTCTGCAAATGTACTCTTCTTATCAGTAACTTTAAAACACATCTTTTCTGTATTTTTCCATTTCTTAATTCTGCAATTCTGCTTATCTAAGCTAATTCAATATTTCTACTGAGTTCTTTCTTACAATAGCAGCATATTGGGGGATGTGCAATCCTATATGCCTCTCCACAGGCCTCATTTACAGGTCAAGCTAGCCATGCTGGCCTGCCTATGTCAGACACCGTGGGTCACAGGCCTGCACCTGCCACATTCCCCCCTTTGATTAATCTCACCCTATTACTTAATAAGGTGTGAGAATTAAATCACTTTCCAGAGGATTCAAATCCTGATTAAAGGATTCTTACTAGTTCCACTAGGGCTGACTTTGTATAAAGCCATTATTCTAGTTGCGGTCTTCCGCTCTACTGTACTATCAATAGCACTATGAAGGGAACGCATACAACATGGGATTAAACATGGTAAGCAGAGGACAACAGCAACAAGGATTAGTACTAAGATAATAAAAGTCTTAAATCCTCCCAGCCAAGAGAAAAGGTTAGCAAACCAATTAGGAAATTTCAAGGCGTGCCAAGTCTGTACTGGCACATAAGCATGTCTCTGCATATCTTTAGCAATGTCTTCAACTACTTGACCTTTATCATCTATTTTCAAACAGCAATTAGTTAAATTCAGTTTACCACATACTCCTCCTTCAGCTGCTAGCAAATAATCAAGGGCTAAGCGATTCTGATATATGGCAGTGCGCATCTGAGTACTTTGTCTAGCTAAGAGCGTGAGAGCATGACTAGTTTCATTAGTTATTATTTCAACTACTGCTTGTAAGCGAATAATACGATTGATCATGTAGACTGGGGTTCGGTAGCCCCACATACCATCATCATTCCAAGTGGCAGGTCCATAATACTCAATAATTCTTTCTGGTGGCCAATCATCACCTTGCCACTTCTCCCACTTGCCTATCTGTAAGGCCTCTCTTTTCTGTCTAGATGCTCCTTTGTGTTTGTGGGTAGTATATACAGGGTATCCTAATTGTTCTCCATGTTCAGTGTTTAACAGGAAGAAAGAAGGTCTGATGGTTCCTAAGACACATGCTCCTCCCCATTGCGGTGGGAGTTGCGCATATGCTCGGTTTCCACAGATCCAATATAGGCCAGGTGGGGCTTGCCAGGCTTGGACTTTGGCAAGATTAGTCCATAGACCTGCAAGTTCAGGAAATCTGGCTAATGGGTTAGGAGGTTCAGGATGTCTGATTCCTGACCACCATGCTACCTTCTTGGTTGTGGCATTATAGTATTTCTGGCTAAGACAGACCAGCTGTCCTACCTTTTGAGTGAACTGGGGTCCAGTTCTGGCATAGCAAAGACGTCCAACGATTGAGTGCGCTAACACCCATTCACTGGTAGTCTTGTGTAATTCAGTCTGATTGTAAATCATGGAATAATTTAATTCTTGGGCTTCCCAGGGCCATTGGTCTCCCATTTGGGTTCCGCCACAGAAATAACAATCTGTGATCTTAAGACTAGATACTACTGCTCCGGCTAATTCTAGAAACAAATTCTGTGAAGGGTGAGGGATCTCAAACTTATTTACATGCATAGCTTCATAAAAGGTACTATGAATATGATATTTAGATGACTTGTGGGCTTGGGTATTCAATCTAATATACACAATGGTCCCTGGATCTGTTCCTCCTCCAGCAATACGTAAACCAAACTTATATCCTTGTTTCCATGCATGGGGGTTATGTACACGCAAATGTAAGGGGTTGCAAGCATCTTTCTGACATTTATCATTTGTGGTTGGCTTGGTTAGAGTAGCCATCCGCTTATCTATTTTCTCATCAGTTATACCAGTGTTCCCGGTAGCATAGAAAACACATTCCCAATACGGGCAATAGTAATCTGCCGCTGTAGCAGTACTATACCCTGGTTCCTTTTTACCTGTACACTTCCTCCATCCTGTGGCTCCTTCTGGACACATATACTTATGGTCATTCCGATACGCTTTCTCCCATGTACCACAGGTGGACTGACTATCTCTATTAATAGCATTACACGCATCAAAATTCAAAACAGCAGGTTTAGTAATGTCCTTAAGTGGTGGTGTAGCAGCTAATATAGGTCCATCTGCATCCTTCCATCTTATTTCCAACGTGTAATAGGATGGATTCTGATGCGGATTATAGCATGCTTTAATTTTGCCATGAGTGCAAACATTTAGTTCAGTGGTGTTATAGATACACCGAGTTATTGTTCCCTTGCAGGTATAGTAAGAATGGTAAAGCAAAGTCTGAGTTACTTTCAGTCCAGTTCTAGTAGAGGTAATACAAGCTGTGCATGGAGGTAGAGCATAAGTCTGTTCAAAACCTCCAAAGAAGGCAACCAAGGCAAAGCAGAAGCAAAGATACATGTTGATGTTGATTGGAGTTCTTCTGAATCCTCAGCTTGCTGATGATCTTGATCACGACGGTCTATTATTCTTCGTCCCGTTTGCTAATGAAGCAATTTAACGGGTGCTGAGTGTTGATTGAAGATCCTCAAGATGTCCAGCACACATTAACCAACTTAGCAATTCAGTTGGCTTGTGAAGTCTGGCTTAGTCAATGTAGTCTCAAAGTAGTGTGTCAAATCACACACAAATCGGGTTCGTTGAAACAAAACTGTTGCTGCATGGAAAACAGCAATCCTCTTCGAAAGACTTGGCTACTGCAAAGCACTTGTGATGAAGTGTCTATGCTGCTGGTTGCCGTCTCAGAGTAACTCGCAAGGGTACATCAGGGTGCTGCTCCGCTGTCCACCGCTCTGGTTCAGGATCGGCGGCGGGCTTGACTCTGCTGTGGTGGATCCAGGCGTCGATCTCGGCTACCTTTACTGCAGTTGGGGTAGACAGGATGACGGTGTACGGTCCCTTCCAATGGGGTTCCAACGGTATCTTCTTCCAATCTTTGATCCACACCGAAGTTCCAGGCTGGTAGGGATGCAAGGGTTCCGTCAAGTTGATAGGCAACTGGTCTTGGATCCACGTATGGAGAGTCTGCAGAACAAAACTAAGAGCTAGGAGTTCTTGTCTGGTTACTTCTGAACCAATCTGGGCTAGATTTCCTTTGACTCCCTGCACTATTGGTGGGGGTTTACCATACAAAACTTCAAAAGGGGAAAATCCTGTTGACTTTACAGGGGCTGAGCGTATTCTGAGTAAAGCTATGGGGAGCACTTGGGGCCATTTCAAGTGTGTCTCCTGACAAAGCTTAGATATTTGGGCTTTCAAGGTACGATTCATTCGCTCAACTTTCCCTGAACTCTGGGGTCTGTATGCAGTGTGGAGCTTCCACTGTATCTGCAAAGCTTTTGCTAACTGCTGAGTAACTTGGGAGACAAATGAGGGTCCATTGTCTGACCCTATTACTGCTGGGATTCCAAATCTGGGGACAATCTCTCTCATTAAGGCTTTGGTAACTTCTCGGGCTTTCTCAGTTCTGGTTGGGAATGCTTCTACCCACCCAGAGAAAGTACAAACTAATACTAGTAGGTAATGGTATCCATTAGCTTTTGGCATTTCGGTGAAATCAACTTGGAGGTTGTGCATGGGGGTCACACCTCTTGACTGAACTCGGGGTGCTGTAATAAGGCCTTGCTTGGCATTATTCTTGGCACAGATTTGACATTGTCGGGCTACTGAGGCTGATATGGTTGTCATCAGAGGGATGTAGAAATGTGGTCTGAGTGCTTTCTCCATAGCACTCTTTCCATAGTGGGTGGCTTCGTGAAAAGCTTTGACAAAGGATGGTCCTAACAGTTCTGGAATTACTATTCTTCCCGGAGGTTGACTGCCTTCTTCTGGTGGCAGCTCAATCCATCCATCTTTCAATACTCCATCTTCTTTGTCACAATAGTAATCCAATTCTTTGGTGGTATATCGTGGGGTCCATAGATTCAAAGGTACTGGAAACAATGCTGCTTGCATTGGCATAGCTTGTGGGGCAATTTGTCCTGTCATAGCTGCTTGTCGTGCTGAGGCATCTGCGAATCTATTTCCTCGAGCAACTTCTCCTTTTCCTGCTTGATGTCCTCTACAATGCATGACAGCTACACGTGTTGGGGCCCAGACTGCATCAAGTAACATCAATATCTCGGGACCATATTTGACTGATTTTCCTCCGGATGTGATGAGTCCTCTTTCTTTGTAGAGAGCTCCATGGGCATGCAAGGTAGTGAAAGCATATTTGGAATCTGTATATACATTTAGCACAAGTTTTTCTCCTAATAACAATGCTCTGGTGAGTGCTATCAATTCGGCTTTCTGGGCTGATGTGCCTGAGGCTAGGGCTGATGATTCAACTACTTCGTGTTGAGTGACGACTGCATATCCGGCACAGCGTCGTCCGTCAAGGATGAGACTGCTCCCATCTACATAATAGATCTGGTCAGGATTGTCTATGGGCACATCTGTTAGGTCAGGTCGACTAGAGAACACAGTTTCCATGACTTCGATACAGTCATGTTCTGGGAGTTCTTCACTGATGGGTATCAAGGTAGCTGGATTCAAAGCATGGCTCACTTCAAGTTGTATCTGTGGATTTTCACATAACATGCTCTGGTACTTCAACATTCGGGAATTGGTGAGCCAATAATTTGCTTTCTGTTCCATAAGGGCAAGGACTGCATGTGGCACAGTGACTCGTATGTTCTGTCCTAATGTGAGTTTGTCTGCTTCACTCACTAGTAGTGCTGTAGCTGCAACTGCTCTCAAGCAGGGTGGCCATCCTTTGGCCACAGGGTCCAATTGTTTTGATAGGTAGGCTACAGGTCGTTCCCAATTTCCTAATTTCTGAGTCAACATGCCTAAGGCATTTCCCTGTGCTTCATGTACAAACAAGTGGAAAGGTTTGTGGACATCTGGTAGTCCAAGTGCTGGTGATGACATCAATTCTTCTTTTAGCTTCTGGAAGGCTGTATCCTGCTCAAGTCCCCACTCCAGTGGTGACTTCTCTTCTCCTTTTGTGGCTTCATACAGTGGTTTGGCAATTTGGGCAAAGTTGGGTATCCAGATTCGGCAATATCCTGCTGCTCCCAGAAAGGCTCTAACTTGCTTTCTGGTTGTTGGAGTTGGAATTCTACATACTGCTTCTTTTCTTTCTCTGCCTAATCTTCTGCTTCCTTGGGTAATACGAAAACCCAAGTATTTCACTTCTGTTTGGCATAGTTGTGCTTTGGCTCTGGAAACTTTATATCCAGCTTCATTTAGTAACTGCAAGAGATCTTGGGTGGCTCGTATACATTCTTTTTCTGATATGGCAGCTATCAACAGATCATCCACGTACTGGAGAAGTACTCTCCTCCCCGGGGCTACTGGATAGCTTGAAAGGTCTTGATTTAGTGCAGCACTAAAGATGGTAGGTGAATTCTTGAATCCTTGGGGTAATCTTGTCCAGGTGAGTTGGCCCCCTCTTCCAGAGATGGGGTCCTGCCATTCGAATGCAAACAATATTTGGCTTACAGGGGCTAATCTTATGCAAAAGAATGCATCTTTTAAATCCAGTACAGTGAAATGGGTAGCTTCAGCGGGTATCAATCCTAGTAGAGTGTAAGGATTGGGTACAACTGGGTGTATAGTTTCAACTGCATCATTTACTCTTCTCAAATCTTGCACTGGTCGATAATCATCTGTCTCAGGTTTCTTTACTGGCAAAAGTGGGGTGTTCCATGGGGATTGACATACTTTTAGTAGGCCATACTCGAGCAATCTCTGTAGGTGACGATGAATGCCTTCAATTGCGGCTCTTGGGAGAGGGTACTGTTTGACGTGCACTGGTGTAGCACTAGGCTTGAGGGTTACAATCACTGGTGCTATATGCTTGGCGAGGCCTGGGGGACTGCCTTCTGCCCATACTTCAAGTGGTGCATGAATGTTCTTTAAAGTCTGTTCAAAATAGGTATCTTGGATCGAATCATCTATGTAATATCTCCATTCTTCTTCTCGGGGTACTGTCAGCAGCATTACTCCTGCTGGTTTGGTTTGAGAATTCACTGTCATTTGCATTTCTCCTTGTTCGGAGAAAGATATTTGTGCTTGAAGCTTGGCTAGCATGTCTCGTCCCAGTAGGGGTACTGGACATTCGGGCATGTAAAGGAATTGATGAGTTACTTGCTGTCCTCCTAGACTGCATATTCGGTTTTGAAGAAAAGACTTTGTGGCTTTGGCACCAGTTGCTCCTATAATGGTGACTGCTTTCTTGGTGAATGGGGCTATCTTTTTGTCTATTACTGAATGTTCTGCTCCAGTATCAACCATAAAGTTCATAAATTGGTCTCCTATTTGTATTTCGACCATAGGCTCCTGGAGACCTAAAGCAAACTTGGAGCCCGGTCTGTCCTAATCCACGTCATCCTCTTCATGGGCCTGCGTGGCCAATGCTTGGATGGCTCCTCCTCCCCTCTCTCTCTGGAATTGTTCTCGATTGGCTCCTCCTCGGCCTCGGGGACGGCCTCTTCTTTCTTCTCGCCACTGATGATCGTATTCGTCATCTTGCTGGGCGTCTTCGAGTTGCGGGCAAGTATCTCTCCAATGTCCTTCCTCTTTGCAATAGGCGCATTGGTTCACGCCTAGTCTCTGGGTCCGGCCTCCGCCTTGACCCCGCCCTCTTCCTCTGCTCCTTCGATTAGGGACACCTCCCCTTTTCTTTTCAACTATGGCCGCAGCCAAAAAATCAGCTTTCTTCTTCATCTTTCTATCACATTCTCTCTGTCTTTCAGTATCACGATTCACATACACTTTATGAGCGACTTCCAATAACTGTGTTGCATTCATGCCCGCAAACCCTTCTAATTTCTGTAATTTACGTCTAATGTCTGGTTGAGACTGGTTTACAAAAGCAGAATTCACCATGCATAAACTTCCTGGTGCCTCGGGATCATAGGGAGTATACATTCTATAAGCTTCAGTTAATCTTTCATAATAATCTGCTGGGCTCTCATCTATTCCTTGGATAATTCCTGCTACTTTGGAAAGGTTCATAGCTTTTTGGCCTCCTCTTCTCAGGCCTTGTAAAAAGCCTTGGCGAAAACGGGCTAGGGCGGTGGATCCTTCATCTGTATTTGGATCCCATTGGGGGTCTTCATTTGGGAATTCTCTCTGAGCTGCTTCTCTACGATCTATTATATTCTGCCCCTGCGCTGGAGCTGCAGGGTTTTCTGCCATCCATTCGATAGCTGCTTTTCTAATTCTCGCTCGTTCTTCTGTAGTGAATAGGGTGGTCAGGAGCTGACGGCAATCTGGCCAAGTGGGTTGGTGAGTTTCCATAATACTAGTTACTAATTCTGTCAGCTCCTGGGGCTTACTAGTATAGGAGGCATAGTGCGACCTCCAATTTAATAAATCCGTTGTAGAGAACGGGATATACACATAAGTTAGGGGTCCCGCTACCACTTCATCATTATCATTCTTTACGGGCACCCCCGGGACCTGCCTTAAGGGAAACAGTTTGGCTGTCCTAGGCGTCATTTGAGTCTGGGATCTAAGGGCTATTGTCGTTGTCTTTGCAGGAGTTGCTGTCTTTTTCTCAACTGGTTTTGCTTTGGGTTTTTCTTTCACTGGCTTGCTAGTGCTGGCGCTAGCTTCCTCAATTATTTGTACACTTTCCTCTTCTTCTTCTTCTGGGGGATCCTCATTTTCCTCTTCTTCTAATTCCGCTTCTGGCTCACTTTTTACATCCTCCACTTCTCTTTCCGCTAATTCTCTCTCTTCCTCTTCTCCAGGGGGGGGAAGGTCAGGGATTGGGTCTCGCCTCGGCTCCGGCGGTCTCTGGGGTGCTGGGGCAGGACGCCGCCGGGCTATTCTCACTGGACCTGGGGTTCGGGGCTGCCTGAGGACTACTTCTGGGGAATCGGGATCTGCCAAGATGGGTTTCTTCTTGGCTTTCTTATCCTGCTCTTTCATTCTAGGCTGTTCCTTTCTCTGTCTAGAATCTGTTTTAGCTAACATTATTCTGCACTGTTCCTCATAACAGCGCTGCGCCCAGGAGGGCGGATCTTCACAAATACTTAACCAGGAATCTATATAGGGGTACTGGTCTGGGTGCGCTACTCGCACTCTACGATGTATTGACTGGATAATCTCTACAGTGAACGTTCCCTCTCGGGGCCAGATGGGGTCTAGATCGGGCCACTCCCTAGTACACAAAATCTGCAAACGGGCTGCTGTCATTTTAATACCATAATCTCCTGAATATCCCTCTTTAAAATGTGCGATCATACATTCTAATGGAGTGTTCCTAGTAGACTCCGCCCCTCCCATTTCGATGTGTGCGCGCAACAACAGACAGAAGGGAAAAGGTGGGCGGACCGTGGGTAAGGGGTCCTCACGGCCCTGGAAACGTACAGGGAATACAAATAACAAGACAAGACGACAATCGCTTCCCCCTTTTCGCGACCTGAACGCGGTCGCCCGGTCAGGAAATGCGCTAATCAGGGGTCAGCTTTCACTTGGTCCGTGCTGCCAGACCTCTCAATCACACTTCGTTCACACAATCATGCTAGCAACGTATTCCCAGAATGCATTCGTTTCTATCTGTTCTGACTAGTCTTTTCCAAGTACAATTACAAAAAGGATGAGGGTTTCACCTAGCGCATTCCCATGCCAGGCTACTCGGCTCTTCCTTGAGAGTTGATCAAGCTCTCTTACCAATTCCCAATATCTCGAGATTACAAATTCCAAGTTCCAAGTTTCAATGGCAGTACTGCTCTTTCTATTTCTGTCTAGACCCAAAATCAAAACTATACTCACCGGATCCGGTCCTCAAAACTTCCCAAGCAGGCGCATGAGTTGGACCTCGGACTCCCCTCACTCGGGTTCGAGGCGTTGACTCCAGCCGGGCTCGTCACCCGCCGAGGTCCGACCAGCTCCCTCCGATACAAGGGACCGGTGGCGCCAGGGAGCGGCCCTCGTCGGAAGGGCGCGATCCCGGCAGGACCAAGCCTATAGAGGCGGAAAGTCGTGGTATATTGCCCTATATACACTTTGATTCCACAACTTCCCGGCCAACGCACCAAGGAATATGTAGCAGCAAAGCGCAGACAAACCAATGATACCAGGAGTCTGTTCAGAAGGTCCAAATCATTTATTTGTGCACAAGTCTCAAGCAAGGCAATTTCAAAATGGCTGAGCAAAGTTTTCAAGCATTACAACAACTTTTATAGACTTCTGTTCCATTCTAGGTATAGAAAAACACTTCATTGGTCCCGGTACGCTCCCGTACCTCCCGTAACCCTTCTATTGGTCCCGGTACTGATAAGTTTCTCCAATTATGTTCCTTCTGTGGGCTTCTGTAGGCATGACACCTGCCTGCCCCCCTTCTAGTCCCAATTACAATGGTCAGTTCATCAACTTGTTACTTTCACACTTTCAAGGCTATGGGACCATTTGTGCGTGCAGATGAGCAAGGTTCTGTAACTCATCTGTCAGCACTCCTCAATATTTCTCTGCAAATGTACTCTTCTTATCAGTAACTTTAAAACACATCTTTTCTGTATTTTTCCATTTCTTAATTCTGCAATTCTGCTTATCTAAGCTAATTCAATATTTCTACTGAGTTCTTTCTTACAATAGCAGCATATTGGGGGATGTGCAATCCTATATGCCTCTCCACAGGCCTCATTTACAGGTCAAGCTAGCCATGCTGGCCTGCCTATGTCAGACACCGTGGGTCACAGGCCTGCACCTGCCACACCACCATGATAATCACAGAGGAGACCACCAACACTACAAACCTCTTTGTAATTCTGTGACAATGACATTACAGTTATGCATAACTGTTTCTTCTGGAGAGGTGCAAAAATTGCATGCCTAGGTATTTAATACCCAGAGACCATTGAAATGGAAAAACTCTTCACATGACAAAGTCATTAAAGTGAAGTAGCTCACTTTTATCCCAATTGATTTTGAAGCCTGAAAAGGCAGAAAATCTGTCCATCAAAAGGTATCTTATGGACAGAACCTGATCTGAAAGAAACAACAAGATATCATCCACATAAGCTGCCAGCTTCCAGCAATTTCCATTCGATCTTATAACTCTAATAACAATTTCATTTTGTGGAGGAAGTGACGTCACCGAGCCCGATGGCAGTGTGAAGAAACCGCTTCAATGCCAACCCCCACTAAAAATTATTTTAAAACCCTCTAGGAAGAGCGGAGGAAAGCAGAATGGGCGGCTGAGAGCTCCGGGGCCGAAAGAGGAGAGGAGAAAAAGTGTACGGAGTGCGGCAGTACACAAACGCCGACAGAGCCCAGCTGAAGAAGCGTGCAGAAAACAAAATGCCGATCGGAGGAGAGTGAAACCTTTCAGCAGAAACAAGAGCAAAGTGAGTAAAAGACAAGAAGGGGCAGTAGCCGCTCAAAATTAAACTTGAAGACCAAAGTAAAAGTGAAAAATGATTGTAACAAAAGGCAGAACGGGAAAAGGCAGAAGCAGCAAAGCAGAGGAGTGCATTCAGCTGAAAAACAAGGGAAAGTGGAAAAAACAAAACAGAGGAAAAACTATATATACTGCTGACTAAAAGCAAGAACTTTGGAAATAAAATAAAATAAAGCAGAAAGCCACACCCACAAAAGCTAAAATAGAAGAACGCAACAATACAAATCCGGGGAACCAGATTAATAAGGGCAAGATGAAGAAAGGCAGCAGACCTAAGAGATTATGCACATACAGGGGCAAGCGCGAGCAGCAGCGAGAACAATATAGCAGAAAACAATACCAGGCAAACTGAAAATACAGGCCAAGCTGAAGCGCAAGCTCAAATTAACAAGCTGGAACAGGGAAAGGATACCATGCAAGGAATAACAAACTGTGAGAATGGTTCACAGAGAGAAAAACCGAGGTGCAAGCAGTGAAAACAGAGCTGAGTGAACTGATTGGTAACTTAAAAGAGGATATAGCAGAGCTGACACATAAGGTGAGAGACCATGAAAACCAACTGCAAGAGATAGAACAGCAGCAAAAAGAAGAATAGTGGATCTCCAAAACACAAAAATGGCAGGATACAATTCAATACAAGCTGGAGGATTTAGAAAACCGCTCTTGAAGGAACAACCTAAGGATTTGGAGAATACCAGAGGACAAAGAGTTCCAGGACAGTACAAAAGTGGCAGCCTCTATTTGCTCAGAGGTAATTTAAGGGGGGAAGCAGTAACCCCTGAAGACATATTAATGGATAGAGCATACAGAGCATTAGGAATGCCAAGAATAAACAGGCCTAGGGACATTATTATCTGCCTGACAAGGTACAAAATGAAGGAGCGTATCACAACCAAAATGAGGAGTCTGGGGGCCTTTAATTGGCAAGGCTACCCAGTGAATATATAGCATAGTTACTCACTTGTAACAGGTGTTCTCCAGGGACAGCAGGAATCAGTCCTCACATATGGGTGACGTCAGTGCCGATGGAGCCCTCATGCGGAGAAAATCCCCAGCTTTCTAAGAAAGACTTTGGGAATTGCATCATGCATGTGCGGTCCCTTTCCCGCCCAAGGGTGCCATCTTGCTCAGTCAAATGACATAGCTAAAAAGACGGCAAAAGAATAAAAATTAATAATAGGACTGCAACTCCAAGGGGAGGAGGGAGGGTCGTGAGGACTGATTCCTGCTGCCCTTGGAGAACACCAGTTACAGGTGAGTAACTACACTTTCTCCAGGAACAAGCAGGAAGTCAGTCCTCACATATGGGACTCCCCAGCTATAGGCTACCGAGAACACACAGCTGAAAAATAGGCTCCCTCTATGAGAGCCGCAAGCAGCCACAATAGGAATCTAACAGAGAGTAACATTCCGGTAGCCTGCCACCAAAGGGCCGGAGGGTAGGAGTTGCCTAGACCTCGAAAAGGTTACGGAGTACAGCCTGGCCAAAAGCACTGTCCCGTTGGGACTCTCTGTCCAGGCAGTAATGGGTTGTGAAAGTCTGACCCGAAGACCAGGTGGCGGCCCGGCAGATGTCTGCCAGCGGAACAGAGTGGAAGTGAGCCACTTATGCCGCCTGAGCCCTGACCCGGTGTGCCTTAACACAACCCTGCAACGGGAGGTCGGCTGCTCTGTATGCCCAGGCGATACAGTTTGCCACCCAGGTAGACAGCGTACGTTTGGAGATGGCCATCCCCAGTTTACTGGGGTCATAGGAAACGAAGAGCTCAGAAGCCCTTCTATGGCCTTGCGTACGCTGAATGTAGAAGCCCAGCGCCCTCTTACAGTCCAGGGTATGCAGAACTGTCTTTGCCCGACTAACATGCAGCCTGGGGAAGAAAGTAGGTAGTACTTATTTATTTATTTATTTATTTAGTGTACACTTATATACCGCTACTTCCAGCGATCAGCAGCGGTTTGATTACATATTTGGGAGTTGTCAAATCATGACAGAAATGATGGGGTATACACACATAGATTTGAGGGTAGGGCACAGCACACGGAAATAGAGTCTTAAGGATTAGAATTTACATATTTACATTTTTACCGTTTATCTTGTATCCCACTGTGATTTACATCTAATTGTAGTGACATTGGAATAGATCAGTCTTTAGTTTCTTCCTAAAAGCAATAATGTCTTTGATTGCTCGTAGCTCGTATGGTAGTTGGTTCCAGATGGTTGGGGCAGAGAATGAGAATGCTCGGCGGCTAGTACTGGCTTTTACAGATCTGATATTGGTTAGAACTTGTAGTGTGTCTGAGTTGCAGGTTCTCCTGTCTCTGTTGGTTGGTTGCGTGCTGATCAGAGTGGAGAAGAAGGATGGGGCTAGGTTATGTATGAGTTTGAACGTGGTTATCAATGTTTTATATTGTATCCTGGCAGCAATGGGTAGCCAATGTAGCTCGATCAATACCGGTGTAATGTGTTCAGAAAAGCTTTTTCGCATGATGATCCTTGCCACCACATTTTGGGCCAATTGCAGGATATTTAGCGTTTTCTTTGGCAGGCCCTGTAAGATGGCGTTACAGTAGTCTAAGTGTGGCATAATGAGTGCTTGTGCAACAGACCGAAAATCACAGGGTTCGATGATATTCCGCAGGGGTTGTAGCACTCTAAGTTTGTGGAAAATGGCCTTGTTGGTTTTGCATAGGTGCTTTTCCATCTTTAGTTTGCTGTCAAACGTGACTCCCAGATATTTGATTTCATTCTTTGTGTTGTACGTGTTCTTACACAGGGTGATTGTCGGAGGAGGTTCAAAGTTTGGTTTACTGGATATATACATCACCTCAGTTTTCTTATGGTTGATCGTCATGTTGTTTTGTTGTAACCATCTTAACATCTCTTTCAGGCATGTTTCAAGCTGAGTTTACTTAGGGTCGATGGTATCCAATTGTGTGTATAGCATAATATCATCTGCATAAATGTGGTAGTTGATATTATGTTTTTTGAAAATGTCACAGAGTAGCTGCATGTAAATGTTGAAAAGTAATGCCGAGAGAGCCGATCCCTGAGGTATGCCCTGAGTTTGAGAGGTGGACCAAAGATCACCTTAGGGAGGAACTTGGGGTGATAGCGGAGCACTACCCAGTTCCTATAGAGCCTTGTATAAGGCCTATCGGACACCAGGGCCTGAAGCTCACTCACTCACTGAGCCAACGTGAGTGCCACCAAGAACACTACCTTCCAAGAAAGGTAGCGTAGATGGCAAGTTGCCATTGGCTCAAATGGCGACCGAGTAAGCTACCCGAAGACCACATTCAAATCCCCATTCGGTCGCCGGAGGGCGAACTGGGGGCTTCAGAAGAAGTAGGCCTCTTAGGAACCTGGACACCAAAGGATGTGCAGAGAGAGGCTTTCCCTCTACTGGGGTGTGCCGCTAAGGCACTGAGGTGAACTCTGACTGAGTAGGACTTAAGGCCCAAATCCGAGACATGGAGAATATATTGCAAGACCACTGCATAAGAACATAAAAACATAAGAACATAAGATATGTTTCATCCCCTTTACCATTTTGGTGACTCTTCTCTGAACCTTTTCTAATAACGCTATATCCTTTTTAAGATACGGTGACCAGAATGGCACACAATATTCAAGGTGCGTTCTCACCATGGAACGATATAGAGGCATTATAATATCTTTTGCTTCATTTTCCATTCCTTTCTTTATGATACCTAGCATTCTATTTGCTCTCTTGGCCGCCGCTGCACACTGGGCCGAGGGTTTTAACATGTTATCCACAATGACACCTAAATCTTTTTCCTGGGTGGTGGTTCCTAATGTGGAACCTTGCATCGTGTAACCATAGTTTGGGTTGTTCTTCCCTAGGTACATAACTTTGCACTTGTCCACATTAAATTTCATCTGCTATTTTGATGCCCAATCTTCCAATTTATCAAGATCCTCTTGCAATTTTCCACAATTCTCTTGGGTTTTAACAACTTTAAATAGTTTTGTGTCATCTGCAAATTTGATAACCTTACTCGTTATTCCCTTTTCCAGGTCATTTATGAATATGTCAAAAAGCAGCGGACCCAGCACAGATCCCTGGGGTACACCACTATTCACCTTTCTCCATTGGGAAAATTGGTCATTTAGCCCTACCCTCTGCTTTCTATCTTTTAACCAGTTCCTGATCCACAATAGTACACTGCCTTCTATCCCATGACTCTTTAGTTTTGTCAAAGGTCTCTGATGAGGGACCTTGTCAAAGGCTTTCTGAAAGTCCAGATACACTATATCAACCAACTCACCTTAAGAACATAAGAACATAAGATATGCCATACTGGGTCAGACCAAGGTCCATCAAGCCCAGTATTCTCTTTCCAACAGTGGCCAATCTAGGTCATACGTACCTAGCAGTTTCCCCAAAAGATACAGGTTCCACAATGCTTGTATTGGGTCAAGCATTGATATCCTGGGTCCCTTTTTTATAATGGTTTATGGACCTTTCCTCCAGGAACTTGTCCAAACCTTTTTTAAACCCAGCTACACTAACAGCCTTTACTACATCCTCCGGTAACAAATTCCAGAGTTTGATTACACGTTGAATGAAAAAATATTTTCTCTTATTTGTCTTAAATAGTTTACCCTGTAGCTTCATTACATGTCCCCTAGTCTTTCTATATTCTGATAGCCTAAACAATCGATCTACATTTACCCATTCTACTCCATTCATTAATTTATAGACCTCTATCATATCTCCCCTGAGCCGTCTCTTTTCCAGGTTGAAGAGCCCTAACCTTTGTAGCCTCTCTTCATAGGAATAGCCTTTCATCCCCTTTACCATTTTGGTGGCTCTTCTCTACCTTTTCTAATAACACTATATCCTTTGTCCACCTGTTTATTCACACCTTCAAAAAAACATAACAGATTAGTAAGACAAGATCTTCCTTGTCTAAAGCCATGTTGGCTGTCTCCCATTAGGCCATGACTATCTACATGCTGAGTAATTTTGTTCTTTATGATGGTTCCTACCATTTTTCCCAGGACTGACGTCAGGCTCACCGATCTGTAGTTTCCTGGATCACCCCTGGAACCCTTTTTAAAAATTGGCGTTACATTGGCGATCCTCCATTCTTCAGGTATTACAGATGATTTTAATGAAAGTTCACAGATTACTAATAGCTGGTCTGCAATCTCATATTTCCGTTCTTTTAACACCCTTGGATGTATACCATCCAGCCCAGGTGATTTGCTACTCTTCAGTTTATCTAATAGTTGTAATACATCTTCCCGATGTATCAATACTTCCTTCAATTCTTCCGCACCTTTAAATACCACTTCAGTCATGGGTAACATCCCTACATCTTCCTCAGCAAAGACCAAAGCAAAGAATTCATTCAGTCTCTCTGCTATCGCCTTGTCGCCTCTTAGTGCCCCTTTAACTCCTCTATCATCTAATGGACCAACTGACTCTCTCACAGGTTTTTTGCTACGAATGTACTTGAAAAAGTATTTATTTTGCATTTTTGCTTCCGCAGCAAGCTTCTTCTCAAATTCTCCCTTTGCCTGCCTCATCAATGCCTTGCATTTGACTTGCCAGTGCTTGTGTTGTTTCCAGGTTTCGTCGTTTGGCTCCTTTTTCCATTTCCTGAAAGATGCTTTTTTGGCAACAGCCTCTCTGACCTCACCTTTAAACCATGCTGGCAGTTTTTTGGACTTCTTCCACTTTTCTTAAAGCGTGGAATACAGCTGGTCTGGGCTTCCAAGATAGTATTTTTCAACAACACCCAAGCTTGATGTAAGTCTGCAACCTGGCAAGAGAGAGGATCTTCTTTCTGCTTCTCGCACCATACCCCAAAACTATGCCACTTGAAAGTATAGGTCCGTCTAGTTGATTGCCTCCTTGAGGCCAGAAGAACTTCTTCCACATTTTTGGGAAAGAGAAATGGTGCGAGAACTACCCTTTCAGCAGCCACACCATCAGGTTGAGTGATCTGAGGTTGGGATGCAGAAGAGTGCCCCCCTCCTGAGACAGGAGGTTGGGATAGGATCCCAGAGGGATTGGGGCCTCCACCGCCAGTTGAAGTAGAAGCAGAAACCATGGTTGTCTCGGCCATCTGGGGGCTACCAGAATGACCGAGGCCCTGTCCTGGAGAATTTTGAAAAGGGTTTTGGCCACCAGAGGTGTTGGAGGAAACGCATACAGGAGGCCCACAGACCATGAGATGAGAAAGGCAGCCACTCTGTTTGGATGTGGCTGTCTGGAGCAAAACCTGGACAACTGGTAGTTTGTGTGGGCTCGCAAACAAGTCCAGTTTCGGCTGTCCCCAGATGTGAAAGAGCCATTGGGCCATATTTTTATCCAGCTGCCACTCGTGGGGCTGGAGAATCCTGCTGAGCCTGTCTGCTAAGTAGTTTTCCTGGCCTGGCAGATAAACTGCTTTCAGATGCATGTCATGCTGGACTGCAAAGGAGCACAGGTCTAGAGTTTCCTGACACAGACTGCGGTAACCTGTGCCTCGCTGTTTTTTAAACATAGAACATCGCTACTTGGTTGTCCATCTGTATTAAGACAGATTGATGAGCCAAAGTTTGGCAAAAAGCTCGTAGAGCTAGGCGAATGGCACGAAGTTCCAGGAGATTGATCTGCTGTGTGCTCTCATGCGGAGACCACACTCCTTGAGTGCACAGTCCTTGGCAATAGGCTCCCCAGCCCAGCAAGGATGCATCTGTGGTTAGGATCCTCATGTGTTGAGGAGCTTGGAAGGCGACCCCCACCTCCAAGTGTTTTGGTTGAAGCCACCAGGCCAAGGCTTGTACCAGTCTTTTGGACACTTTGACTCTGTCTAGGAGTCTGCAGTGGCTTGTGTCCACTGGTCCTTGATACACCACTGAGCTGTTCTCATGTGGAGGCGGGCATTCAGTGTCACATGTACCGTGGAGGCCATGTGGCCTAGGAGGCACAGGAAATGTCTTGCTGATATCTGAGACCTGCGGCTCACTTGCTGTGCCAGGGCCAGGAGTCTCTGTGCCCTGTCCACTGGCAGGTAGGCCCTCGTCCAAATGGTATCTAGTTTGGCCCCAATGAACTCTAGTTGTTGAGTGGGGACTAGGGTAGACTTTGGATAATTGATTACAAATCCCAGGTTTTGGAGCACCTCAATGGTGCAATCTGTGGCTTGTTTTACCTCCCTGGCTGACGTGGCTCTGATGAGCCAATCGTCTAGGTAGGGGAAGACAAAAACATCCTTGTATTCTGAGGAAGGCAGCCACCACCGCCAGGCACTTTGTAAACACCCTAGGGGCGAAGGCTAGGCCAAAGGGAAGCACCTGTACTGGTAGTGTTTTCCCCCTACCACAAAGTGTAGATATTGTCTGTGGTCTGGATGAATTAGGATGTGTGTATACGCATCCTTTAGGTCTAAGGAGCATAGCCAGTCTCCCTGGCAGAGGTAAGGCAGCAATATTCCAAGGGAAAGCATTTTGAACTTCTCCCTCACCAGGAATTTGTTTAAGTTGCACAGGTCAAGGATGGGCCTTAGGCCTCCTGTCATTTTTGGTATTAGAAAGTACCTGGAATAGAAGCCTTTGCCCTGCAGGTGGTGGGGCACCGAGTCTACCACCTGGTCCTCAAGGATACCTGCCAACTCCTTCAGAAGAAGATCCCGGTGAAGGGAGACCTGAAAGGCTCTCCTGGAAAGTTGGGGGGGGGGGGGTGGCACCTAAGTCAAGTGAAGTAGAAAGCCCTGATGGACTATCTGAAGAACCCAAGTGTCTGTGGTAATGGCCGGCCACCTGTGGGCATACAGGGCAAGCCTTCCCCCTGTGCATTGCCTTTCTTCTATTGTGAGAGGGGCTATGTTCTGAGAGTCAAAAGCCACTATCAGGCTGGGCCGGAGCAGGTGCCTTGGATTTGGGGGCTTTCTGCATACGCGAGCTGTGCCCCTGTCCCTTGGCCTGCTGCCCCTGTTGGGGAGCTGGGGAGGCCTGAATTGGAGGGGTAGCTTCAGTAAGCAGCACCCTTCCTCGGGAAAAAGGGCTTCTTACCTGAGCCCTTCTTTTTAGAAGGGGCAGAAGTCTTCTTCAAGAGCCTTGTCCTGATCAGGTACTCGGACTCGATCTCAGCAGCCTTCTCGGTCATGGGTTTGCCAAAGAGGTTTTCCCCACGGCATGGGACATCGACCAACTTGTCCTGAACCCATTGCTCCAGGTCTGCTGACTGTAGCCATGCATAGCGGCGTGCACCGATGCCAGCCGCAGCCACTCGGGCAGATGCCTTGAACCCATCATAGGCTATTCGAGTCATGAACTTAGAGCACTCACGGACTCCGGTGGACAGGGTCTTGAAGCGCTGCAAAGGTCCCTCAGAGTCCAGCTGAGAACCCGGTGATTTCCTTTGCTAGGTCTCGCAAGTACATGCCCATGTACAGCTGGTAAGCCTGGATTCGACATGCCAGCATAGAACCCTGGTAGCACTTCCTGCCAAGGGCATCCAAGTTGCAGGCCTCCCTGCCAGGAGGCACCGAGGACTGCGTCTTCTGGTTCTTCAGCTGGCACATGGCTGATTCCACAACCATGGAGTTGTGTTGCAGTTGAGCTTTTTGGAACCCAGGGCTCTTGCAGACTCAATACATTGAATCGAGCCGCCTACTGATCACCGGCACCGATGCCAGCATCTCCCACATCCAGAGCATCAGTCGTTCCAGGATTCCCTACGGAGTCCAAGGAAGAGCCTCAAGCCGAGGAGCTTGAGATCCTCCAGTATGACTTTCCCCCCTCAGGAAGCCTCTTACTGTACCAGTGCCTCCTACAGTAAGGGCTTCCTGAGGGGGAAAGTCATACTGGAGGATCTCAGGCTCCTCGGCTTGAGGCTCCTCCTCAGACTCCATAGGGAATGCCACTGCCTTTGATATATACCTAACGAAGTCCAAGAACCGAGTGTCCTCCAGGGGGAACCTTCTCTGAGGTTCGGACACCGGGGAATCGGATGGAACGTACTTGGTCCTCTAGGTGTCCGGGGACTCTTCGTCCTCCGTCTCCCAATCCGACTCCGAATAGGAGTCGAGTGGCTCCGGCCTCGACCGCCCCGATGCCAGTGGCACCGGCATCGACAACCTCGGTCCAGAACGGGAGGTTGAGGGGGAACTCGGGCGAGGATTGACTCGAGTCTTTATGGTCTCGAGGATCGGCTCGGCCTCCGGAGTCAACTTGGACGTCAGGTGCTCAGTGGTCAGGGCGGAAGGACCGGTAAGACCAGCTATCAGCGCCCGCTGCTGGTCCATGAAGGCAGACATGCTGCACTCCAAGGCCACCATTCTGAGATCGAGCTCAGAAGGTTCTGCAGCCCCCGGGTCGGTCCCGATGACATCAGGCCCGACGCCGGTTTTCCCGGAGTAGAGTCCTCAATGAGGACAGTAGTTACCTGCATCGGCTGATCCAGCTCTCTTCAAGGAAGTTTCGCTGGGCGCTCCAACTCCGAGGATCCGGGCCGACGGTCGGGGCTCTGCGACTGATCCTGCGAGGAACCAGGTCATTCGGAACCATCCAACCATGCTGCCTTCGAGGATTTTTTATTCCTCCGATGTTCCCGTGAGGAAGACCCCCTCTCCAAAGACACACAACGCTGCTCAGGCTCAGAAAGTTCCCGAGATGTTGAGGCCTCGGATGAGGTCCGGGCCCGGAAGGGTATGGACTCACCAAAAATCCTATCGTGCTGCTGCTGGCAGCTTCTCAAGGCCTTCGAGGACATTTTCCTGTATGGGCCACAGACCTTTGGGTCATGGTCGGGCCCGAGGCAACAGAGGCAGCAGTCATGTGTGTCGGTGAGGGACATTAACTTTGTACACCGATCACACTTTTTGAACCCGCTGGCAGCCATCTGGGGAAAAAGGGCCCCTGAGAGGTTGAAGATCCGGGCTGCTAGTGAAAAGAGAGAGTGCGAATGCTAGTCACGAAGGACAAAAACCGAAAAACTTGACTGGACTTGATACCGGCATACCGAGCCAAAGGCGGGAAGGGAAACTGGTGTTGAACCGAAGGAAAAGAGAAACTTTTCAAGTATTTTAAAACACTTTTTTTGCGATGGCACAAGGACCACGTCCGAAGGGCTCCACGGAAAAAAGGAGACTGAGCAAGAAGGCACCCTTGGGCTGGAAGGGGACCGCGCATGCGTGATGTAATTCCCAAAGGCTTTCTTAGAAAGCTGGGGATTTGCTCCGCATGAGGGCTCCGTCGGCACCAACATCACCCATATGTGAGGACTGACTTCCTGTTTATTCCTGGAGAAATGAGGATCTGTCAGCAGGGACCATGCAATGTAGAAGGGCCATGCAACCACCAACACAAGTCTGGAGGAGAGCGGAAATTAAATACAGATGGCGGCATCCCTTTGGACTATCCTTTACCCAGAAAGGGAAAACTTGGAGAGTGCACTCAATAGAGGAAGCTGAGGTAGCACTCCAAGAAGTAGGGGTCAGCCAACAGGGAACACCAAATGGGCAAGAGACAGAAGTAATGGGACAAAAACAAGAAAAAGAACAAAGACAAGAAATGAACCAAATCAGAGGATTGCATCAAAAACAGAAAGAGGGATGAAGCAAAGACTGCAAAGATGGACCTAAAAGATGAGAGACATTGAGATAGTAAAAGGACGATAAATAAGAATACAGTGAGCTGAAAGAATGGAGGAGGAAGGGAAGGAAAAGAGATAGCAAAAAGAGCTGCTACTGAAATGTTTGAAAAGCTTGAATAATAGATTACGTAAATGAACAAAAAAGGGGAGAGATTGGGGTAATAAGTAAAATTAAAGATAGGTAGGTAGGGGGACTTAACAAGAAGGGCAGGTTCAAGCCATACAAGGTAAGGGGTAAATAAGGGAGAGGGGGAAGCAAGGAAGAGGAGGAGGAGGAAAAGAGAGGGAGGTAGGTAGAAAAGAAGGTGGGGAGGCAGGAGACAAACTACTCCAGTTAACACCTCTGGATAAGGAGGTGATATGGGAAGGGGAAGGAGAGGGGGGAGGGGGACGAAGGGGAGGGGGGAAGGAGGGGTAAATACGGTGGGGAAGAAGAAGGGAGGGAGAGGAAAACAGAAGGAAGGAAGGAAGAACAAGAGGGGAAGGAGGAGGGGGAAAGAAGAAGTGATAGAGACAGACGGTGAAGGAGGGAAGACATGAGGGAAAGGAGTGAACACTGCCACAACAAAAAATAGGAACAAGAGAAAACTAATGATAGCTACAATAAATACTAAAGGACTGCGCGCGTGGCAGAAAAGACAACTCCTACAAAAGAAGGTAGACGTTTGAATGCAGATATTCTTTGCATACAAGAGACACCCCTTCGAATAGGGCAAGAATTTATGCTATCCTCAAAATATTACCCGACAGCTGTACTTGCATGGCAAAGAGCAAATCCCTGTAAAGGGGGAATAGGGGTAGATGAAGCATATCGGCATTTAATAAAAGGAGAATGTAGAGGTAAAGAAGGGAGATGGGTAGGGGTCCACCTCCGAATAATAGAAGAGGAAGTGTGGGTGATAGGTATATACGGCCCTAATGAAAATCAAGGGGAGTCATATGAGAAAATATTCAGAGAGCTGGAAGAAATGGGAGATATCCCCATAATCCTGGGAGGGGACTTTAATTTAACCAGTAACCCAAGACTAGATAATAGTGGAAGACAGGGAAGTAGGGGTCGAGGAGACAGACAGAGCTTGAAGAAATTGAAAGAGAGACTGAGGTTGATAGATTTCTGGAGAAGTAGACACCCAGGAGAAAGCAAATATACATTCTACTCACACTCGCATGGAACATATAGCAGACTAGACATGATATGGGAAAGTGGGAAGTGGGTATCAAGGGCACAGGAAGCAGAACAAGGTACAATAACCTGGACAGACCATGCCCCAGTCAGCATAGTATTTGATTTAAGTGAAGAAGAAGAGGGAATCAATTTTAGAAACTAAATGATTCACTGCTAAAAGAAGATAATCAAGTTGACAAACTCCGAGAAGAAATGCAAGAATATCTACACTTTAGCATGACTGACGAGGTAACTTTGAGTATGGTATGGGACAGGTTAAAGGCAGTAATTAGCCTAGCAGCGAGAATCAAGAGAGAGAAAGGGAAAGCAGAAGCAGAATTATTAAAACTGATAAGGGTACTAGAAAGGAAACATCAAAGTGATCAAGACACAGCCATCATTGCAGAACTAACTAAAGCAAGAGCAGAATTAAGCAAGTTAAGAGCCCAAGAAATAGCTTACAGACTAGCAGTGTTGAAACAGATGCATTTTGAAGGAGGCAATAAGGCAGGAAACATTTTAGCCAGTCGGTTAAAAGCCCAAAGACAAGCGGCATACATAGATGGGATCAGAAACAGCAAAGGGGAAATGGTCCATCAGACAACGGAGATTAGCAAAATATTCCAAGAATATTATAGAAATCTATGTAAAAGCGAAATCACAAATGGGCAGCAAGAGGCAAAAGCATTCTTAAATGAATGCAACCTGAAACAAGTAGAACCAGAAGATAAAGAATGAATAGGGTCGAAAATAAATGAAGAGGAAGTTAGGAGAGCCATTAAAACTCTCAAAATAGGAAAAGCCCTGGGATTAGACGGGTTCATGGCAAGGTTTTACAGAGTAATGATGAATCAAGTAACACCGATCCTAACCCAAGTATTAAAGAAGGTTCTCCAAGGTGAAAGGATTCCAAAATCCATGGAAGAGGTGGTCATTACAGTTCTGCCAAAACCAGGTAAAGACAGAGGGGTGTGTGGCTCCTACAGACCCATATCACTGATTAATCTAGATGCAAAAATATTGGCAAAAGTATTAGCGACCCGCATTCAAGAGGTGGTACCTAAAGATACACAGAGACCAAACGGGGGAGACAAGAGAGTGACATTATTAGAAAGATACTAAGAGGTATGTTTGCTAAATGGTGGCTCCGATATCGCACGGATGCCAGTACCTCCATTTAGTAAACATACCCCTAAATATCAAGTGGTATCTCCAGAAATCCAAAGAACAAGCAATATAAGTTGTGGTGGACTCAGAGAAAGTGTTCTACTGAGTGGAATGGCAATATATGCTCCAAGTGTTAGAACGAATGGCTTTGGAGAAAACTTTATAAAATGGATATAGGCACTTTATGAACATCCAAGAGCAAGGATTCGAATAAATGGAGGATATTCTGAGAGCTTTGATTTTTGCGAGGGGAACAAGACAAGAATGTCCACTATCACCACTCCTATTTGCCCTAATGAATGAGCCATTGGCAGAATATATCAGGCAGGAAGCAGATACAAAGGAAGCCCAGAGTGGGAGGCAGGAATAAAAAATTGTGCTTTTTTCAGACGATGCCATTTTTACCTTGAGACAACCCATGACCACGCTGCCAATACTGCTGGAAGTAATAGTAGTTTAGTAGAATAGCAGGGTATAAAATAAATCACAGAAAGACTGAAGTGCTAGGGTTTAATTTAACACAGACTTTGGAAGAGAGATTAAAAATACATTTTAAGTTTGTGTGACCAACACTTTACGTATCTAGGGATACAGCTACGGAAACCGATAGAAAACATTAAACAATGGAATTACCAAGCAATGATAGAAAACATCAGATGAGACCTCTCCAAATGGGCAGGACTACACCTGTCTTGGTTAGGACGTATAGCAATAGTGAAAATGAATGTATTACCGTGAATATTATTTCTGTTTGCGTCCTTACCTTGCAAGGTGCCTAAAAAGGAAATGGGGAAAGTTGCAAAATATAATTATGCAATTCATTTGGGAAGGAATGTTCCCAAAGGTAGCAAGAAATATGTTCAAGCCAAGGGAAGAGGTGGGGCTGAGTGTACCTGCATAGCTAAATATTATGAAGCTGCACAGCTCAGAGCATTATTTCCATGGAGAGAAGAAATGGACACTCCAAGCTGGGTGCATATTGAAGCAGAGGGAGAAGGAAATAAAGAAACAAAGATATGGGATCCCACGAAAAGGAAAAAGGGAGAAGAGAATGGAAACCCATATAAGGAGTTTAACCTTCAAAAGTGGAGAAAACGGAAAGGACATCTCATGGGGGGGAAAAGTACTCTAGGCACACATTTATTCAATGCGAGCACTTGAATCACTTGAGAATAACGATTGAACCACAGTAAAACAGAATAGGGGTGTCACTGGGAAGCCATTGGTTCATGCCATGGAGAACAATGAGCTCATTGAATTTTCAACGGTGGCTTAAAATGGCATTCAAATGATTTTGTGAAGAACACTGAGATGTAGTTAAGCAGACTATCTCCTTCCACCCCCTTAGATAAGCCTAACAGCTGTACATTTTGTCTCCTGTTAAAGTTAATTGCATTTTCTAGCTCCTGCCCTAAGCATTTAATTGCCACAACAATTGACAAGACTTGGGCTGCCTTCTTTTGCATTTCACTGACCTGTTCCTCAAGAGTGTCAAGTCGCTGTTACAAAGTATTCACTTGAGCAGGTAGCTGTTCAATATATTTCCTGATGCCTACAGAAACCTCTATTTGATGCTCTATCATAATCTTGAGGGCATGTACTTCCTGCAAGACCAAATCTACTGGAACATCAGTCATCTTATCCGGTGTTGGGGGACCCTTTTTCTACCATTTTAAACTCAATGGAAGGCTGAATTGAACTTCTGATGACAGGTTTCTTTTCAGTCATTGTACTCAGGCTTCAGGAGCAATTAGAGGCAAAAAATGCTTAAAATTGGGAAAGAAGAGCAAAATAATTTAATCACCTCCCACGGAACTAAAGGCTTACGCAGCCATCTTGCCAAACTCCAGATTCCAGACATCATCATAATATTTTAATAGTATGTTCAAAGGTATACAACAAAAAAAAATGCCTGTGCAACTTAGACATAATAATTTCTGAGAACAAAACTAAATATGACCTGGACGGGATTAATGGAACCCTTCACTAATATTTGGTTGCACAACCTTTGGCAGTGATAACAGCCTCTAAATGTTTCTTATAGCCATTTGTAAGTTTTGTACATCTGTCTGTTGGTAGTTTCTCACACTCTTCAACTGAGATTTGTTCCAGCTCATTCCTTTTACCAATGGCAGATTTCTGCTCTTTCCAAAATTTTCGATTGGATTGAGATCAGCACTTATTGCTGGCCAATTTAAAACAGTCCATTTATTTCATTTATCTATTCTTCTGTACATCTGGATGTACATTTTGGGTCATTTTCCTGCTGGAGGGCACATGATCTTTGGCCCAGACCCAGCTTTCTGATACTAGGCAGCACATTTCCTCTGATTTCATGATTCCTTTAATACATTCCAGGCTTCCAGTTCCTGAGGCAGCAAAACAACATTATGGAACCTCCACCATATTTAATTGTAGGACCTTAATTTCTTCACCTGTAAATGTATCACTGGTCTGCAATGCCAAAGAGCTCAAGTTTGGTTTCATCTGTCCACAGAACATTTTCCCAGAAGGACTGTAGTTTCTCAAGCTGGTTTGGGCAAAGATCAGGCATGCATTTTTATATCTGTCTTTAAGCAGTGGGGTTCTCCTTGGCCTTAATCCATGAAATCCTTGTTTAGTGTGCAGCATATGGTATGGGTTGAAACCACCACCCCAGATTGCTCCAGGTCAGCCTTAAGCTTTTTGGATGTTGTACGTGGTGTTTTCCCAACAGTTCTCACTAACTGTCAAAGACTTTTTGGATTAATTTTCCTCTTCCCACCTCATCCTGGGAGGTTCTTGACAGTTCCATGAGCAGAAAACCCCTTAATAACATTGCAAACTGTAGACACAGGAATCCCAAGGTCTTTGGAGATGGCCCTGTACCCCTTTGAAGTTTGATGTTTGGTAATAATGGCTTTTCTGACTATCTCAGGCAGTTCTCTTGCCTTCATCATTGTGAAAATGGAACAGGGAATGAACGTGGCCATTTTAAACATTAGAGCCATCATTCATTGGTTTATTCAAGTCATGTGAGTACTGACAATTTTTATATGTTTACAGATGAAATTCAAGGAAAACTGAGACTGCCTTCTTAAGACAATCTAACAAAAACCTATGTTCAACCATACCAAAGGCTGCCCCAGCAGTCAGTTGGAAGAGGACTCCCACAATGCTACCAACAAACATAACATGAACATCATCCCCAAAGGCTCTTCACAAGGTTTCAGTACTATAAAAGCAGCAAAACCCGGATTGATACTCATCTAAAATTTTATTACTCTCTAAATAATCAGACAGCTGAAAGGCCACACATAATTCCACAAAAGATTGAACTAAAAAGTAAATTCAAAATAGGCCTATAACTCTCACATTTGGAGACATCACCTACATCCTTTGACACAGGTGTCACTATACTCTTCTTTAAAACTCCTGGGAACACACCCGTTTGCCCAAAAAGCATTCACAATACACGCCAGTCAATCTGAAACAAAACTCTCCCCTAGCTGGACTCAAGATACCGGACAGGGATCTAGCAAACACACAACAGAGCACATCTGCCCCATCAACCTCTCTATCTTCTCCAATGTTACCTCAACAAACTCTGTCCATCCAGGTTCAGGAAAACCCTGAGTGCCAGAAGCGCTTTCCCCAACCCCTAGCTAATCACCTCCCTATCCATATTATCACACATCCTAATGCTTGTCTTGGTCAAACAACTTTATCATGAAAATATCCTGAAAATCTCTCGCAAGACAACTCAGTACACTCTACTTACAAGATAAGATCTAAACCATATAAAACAACTCCTTTGGTTGATTCAATGCCCTCTGAATCAAAGTTTCAAAGTGAGCACACTTTGCCTTCCACAATTCTGTTCTATACAATGTAGCCTTATTATTCCATACTGTCCGATCATTCAGCAGTCGAGAATGCTGCCACTTCCTCTCAAATCGCCTACATTCCTGCTTCAATGAACTCAATTCCACACAGTAACCTTTTTCATAGGTGCTAATTTGTTATAAACTCTAGTCCACTGGGCATTCCAACCTTCCATCAGCCATCTAGAGATAACCCTTGACTATTCCAATCCACTATATTTTTCTGCAAACATTGCTTTAAAGATGTGGTCTTATCTTTCTTTTAAATGTCTCCACTACCACTCTCTCTCCTGCTGCTACTGTGCCCAAAACCAAATAGTACAACTATCAGACTATGGAACTGCCCAGACATGAACATCAAAAGTCTGCATCATCTCCTGATCAAATGAGTCTTCAGAAAGGCTAAATCCAACCAATGACCCCCTTCATGGGTGACTGTATGAACATAATGGCAAAACCCCTCATCTTCTACCATGGTTTTCAGTACCATCTCTATGCTGATGACTCTGAGATCTATCTCTCTGCACCTGAAATCTCTCTGGGAATTCGGGCCCAGATCTATGCCTCCTTATCTGACATTAGTGCCTGGATATCTCACACCATCTGAAATTGAACATGACCAAACTTAAGCATCATATCTTTCCTCCTAAGCATACCTCCCTCCTTCCGCCTTTCTCTGTGTCTGTAAATAACACTCTACTCTTCCCTGTTTTCTCGGCTCGAAACCTTGGAGTCATCTTTGACTCTTCCCTCTCCTTCTCTACACACATCCAACTGATAGCTAAAACCTATCACTTCTTTCTCTATAACACTGGCAAAAACCGTCCCTTCCTTTCTGAACAAACTATTAACACCCTTATCCATTCTCTAGTCATTTCCCATTTAGACTACTGCAACCTTCTCTTTGCTGGTCTTCTGAATCATCTCTCCCCACTTCAATCTGTTCAAAAGCTGCAAGGCTAATCTTCTGCCAGTGCTGCCATGCTCATGACACAGCATCCAGTTCAAACTTCCTCTACTAACCTATAAGTGCCTTCATTTAACTGCTCCTCACTACCTTTCCTCTTTTACCTCTCCCTACACCATCCTCGGGAACTCCGCTCTTCTAGCAGATCCCTTCTTTCTGTGCCCTTCTCTTGCACTGCAACTCCAGATTTCAATCTTTCTACCTTGATTTTTCTTATGCCTGGAACAAACTACATGAGTCAGTATGTCAGGCTCCATCTGTGGTCCTATTTAAATCAAGGCTAAAAAAGGAGCCAAACGATGAAACCTGGAAACAGCACAAGCACTGGCACATTTCCCAGAGCTGACATATTCCAATTAATAAATTCAAAATAAAGAGATATCTTTCTGCCTTTT
Source organism: Ichthyophis bannanicus (assembly GCA_033557465.1). Classification (NCBI taxonomy): domain Eukaryota; kingdom Metazoa; phylum Chordata; class Amphibia; order Gymnophiona; family Ichthyophiidae; genus Ichthyophis; species Ichthyophis bannanicus. The sequence continues at coordinate 730,494,377 of CM066035.1, forward strand.
GTGCATTTTTTTTCAGCTGCAATTGCTCCAGCCACTTTCTTCTGGTTTCTTCGTGTCTTCTGCTAACTCTCCATCGTCTGCTGTCCATTTGTCCTTTCTTCTCTTTTCTAGTTTTATTTTCCATTCTCTCTCTACATCTGCTTTAACATACTAATCTTTCTCCTTTTGCTCTTTCCTCATTCCTATTTCATCCACTCAAATTTTACCCCTCCATCCTCAATCCCCACTTACTCTCCCAATACCCGGCCAATTGTAGATGTTTTATCCCTCCCACACAAAATATTTTTCCCTTCTCCATTTTACTCTTCCAGCCCCATCCCATTCTAATCCTCCCCCAACATCAGCTCCCTTCTAGTTCCAGCCTCACCCAGCATCCATTCCCTTCTAGTCCCTGCATCAGCCCATTTCCAGTCCTAGCCACCCATCAGCCCATTTCCAGTCCTAGCAACCCCCCAACCCAATACCAGTCCTAGCCCCCCATCAACCCACTTCCAGTCCTATACCCCTATCAGCCCATTTTCAGTTTTAGCAACCCCTATAACCCATTACCAGTCCTAACCCCCCATCAGCCCACTTACAGTCCTAACCCCATCAACCCATTTCCAGTCAGCCCCCCATAGCCCATTGCCAGTCCTAACCCCCCTCCCCCATCAGCCCACAGCCTATTACCAGTCCTAACCCCATCAGCCCACCTCGTCCTAACCCCTCCCCATCAGCCCATTTGCTGTCCTAGCCCCCCCCATAGCCCATTATCAGTCCTAACCCCCCATAGCCCATTACCAGACAGCCCCCATCAGCCCACAGCCCATTACCAGTCTTAACCCCCCCATAGCCCATTACCAGTTCTAACCCACCCCCCAACAGCCCACAGCCCATTACCAGTCCTAACCCCATCAGCCCACCTCAAGTCCTAACCCCGCCCCATCAGCCCTTCCTGTCCTAGCCCCCCCATAGCCCATTATCAGTCCTAACCCCCCTATAGCCCATTACCAGCCAGCCCCCATCAGCCCACAGCCCATTACCAGTCCTAACCCCATCAGCCTACCTCAAGTCCTAACCCCTCCCCATCAGCCCATTTCCTGTCCTAGCCCCCCCATAGCCCATTATCAGTACTATACCCCCCCCCATAGCCCATTACCAGTCCGAACCCCCCATCAGCTCACAGCCCACCAGTCCTAACCCCATCAGCCCACCTCCAGTCTTAAGCCCCCCAGCCCATTTCCAGTCCTAGCCCCCCCCATAGCCCACCAGACAGCCCCCATCAGCCCACAGCCCATTACCAGTCTTAACCCCCCCCCCATAGCCCATTACCAGTTCTAACCCCCCCAGCAGCCCACAGCCCATTACCAGTCCTAACCCCATCAGCCCACCTCAAGTCCTAACCCCTCCCCATCAGCCCATTTCCTGTCCTAGCCCCCCATAGCCCATTATCAGTCCTAACCACCCCCCCATAGCCCATTACCAGACAGCCCCCATCAGCCCACAGCCCATTACCAGTTTTAACCCCCCCCCCACCATAGCCCATTACCAGTTCTACCTCCCCCCAACAGCCCACAGCCCATTATCAGTCCTAACCCCATCAGCCCACCTCAAGTCCTAACCCCTCCCCATCAGCCCATTTCCTGTCCTAGCCCCCCCATAGCCCATTATCAGTCCTAACCCCCCATAGCCCATTACCAGTCCTAACCCCCCATCAGCCCACAGCCCATTACCAGTTCTAACCCCATCAGCCCACCTCCAGTCTTAAGCCCCCCAGCCCATTTCCAGTCCTAGCACCCCAGAGCCCCGTACCAGACAGCCCCCAGCAGCCCACAGCCCATTACCAGTCTTAACCCCCCCATAGCCCATTACCCGTTCTAACCCCCCCCAACAGCCCACAGCCCATCACCAGTCCTAACCCCATCAGCCCACCTCCAGTCTTAACTCCCCCAGCCCATTTCCAGTCCTAACCTCCCCCCCCCCATCTGCTCAAGTAAAACTAAATTTAAAAAGAAAACGCTGGCTGCTGCCACCGCCGCCGCAGCAGCGACAGAATGGACTGTCCCGCGGGGCCCTCTCTGCCCGGCTGAATCCCTCCCTCCCTCCCTCCCTCCACGACGGCTGAGCCCCTCAGTGCCAGCTTTGAGAGTCACGAAGGGAGACAGTCTCCCTCGCGTCTCTGTTAAGCCCGCAGGAGCTGATGGGAAATTTCCCATCTGCCCCTGCAGGCTTAACAGAGACGCGAGGGAGACACTCTCCCTTCGCGACTCTCAAAGCCGGCACGGAGGGGCTCAGCTGTCACGGAGGGAGGGAGGGATTCAGCCGGGCAGAGGGGGCCCTGCGGGACAGTCTATTCTGCTGCTGCCGTGGCGGCGGCGGCAGCAGCAGCAGCCAGCGTTTTTTTTTTTTTAAATTGAATTTTGAAAAAAGCAGAATGTTCTTTGCGCGGGGCCCCCTGAAACGCGGGGCCCTGTGCAAAAAACATTCTTGCTCAATGGACGGGACGGCCCTGCATGGACTCACCAACCATATCCTTGTGCTCCTGTGGGGAGGCTCCTGGACTCCAGGGGGCAGGGGGGGCTGCTGCCACATTTAGGGGGGCACCCTGCTTTTATTCTTACCTCAGAAGTGGAATAAGCAGGGCATCCCCTCTGCAATCCCCAGATGTACAGACTGTCCTGGAATCAGACCTGTACGTCCAGTCCCATTCATTTTCTGCCTATTCTTCATCCCCATCACACTTCCATCCCCCACAGCACACACAGTAGCTCTGTGCATGCAGTGGGGGATGGTGGCAGCATAGACCACACTGGATCGGTATGGTAAATGCAATGTGTGCCTTTGAGTTAGTCCTGACTCCTGGCGACCCAGAAGCTCCTAGGTTTTCTTGGCAGTGTCACCAGAAGTAGATTGCCAGGCCTTTCTTCCAAGGCAATGGAGGGTTAAGTGACTTGCCCAAGGCCACAAGGAGTGCTAGTGGGAATTGAACCCTGGTTACCAAGCCAGTGTTCTAACCACTAGGCTACTCCTCCACTCCTGGATCAGTATGGTATTTAATGTAAATATATATTTTGCAAAAGACAAAGGAGATGCAAGGTGATCACATGCCAAGGAGCAAAAATAAAAAGCTACAATCATGGCGCGGTTTATAACTCTAAAATTAAATTATTATAGCTAATTATATTTTGCCATTTTAAACTGTACTGTGTTTTTTGCTTTTTTTTTACAAAACATATATTCTGCATCCAAAGAAACCCCTCTCCCAGCAATGGGCACAGAGAAGAACTAGGACATTTTCCACAGAACTCAACATACCAAAAATAATTTCTGATTCTTTTTTTTTTAATTTCTTTATTTACATTTTCAAACAAATTACAACAGAAGTAAAAAATACAATTAAAATGATAATTCTCTTTAAACATAAAGCAAAAAGGAAAAACAAGATTTAACAGCCTACCCCAAACCTTACCCCTCCCTTCACCATGCGATCATCCAAAGAAATGAAATGAGCACAAGGAGCAAAAATAAAAAAGGGGGGGACCTACAAGGGCTATGACTCCACACCAGCCCCTCACTATGTGATAACATGTTGGGATGTCTACATTCTCCAGGACCAAGCAGGAAGTCAGTCCTCACATATGGGTGACGTCGGTGCCGATGGAGACCCCATGTGGAGCATTTCCCCAGCTTTCAAAGAAAGCCTTTGGAAATGCAGCACGCATGCGCGGTCCCCTTCCCGCACAAGGGTGCCATCTTGCTCAGTCTTCTTTTTTCCGCAGAGCGCAACGTAAGTGTGTCGTGGTCACCCATGCAAAAGTTGATTTTTTTCAGTGTGGATCCATGGTTTTTCTCGGTTCGACGCCGGTTTCACTTTCCCACCTGGGCCCACTACACCGGTATCGAGCCCGGACCTCATTTTTCCGTTTTTGTCCTTTGAGACTAGCATTCGCACCATTTTTCTATTTTTCACAGGCAGCCCTGTCTTTTGACCTTGCAGGGGCTCTTTTTCCCCCGATGGCTGCCAGCGGGTTTAAAAAGTGTGATCGGTGTAAGAAACTTATGTCTCTTACTGACACAAATGATTGCTGCCTCTGCTGCCTCGGGCCCGATCATGACCCGATGATCTGTGCCCCTTGTGGGAAAATGTCCTCGAAGGCGTTGAGGAGCCGTCAGCATCAGAAGGAAAGAATCTTCTCTGACTCCGCGTCCAGTTGGGCCCAAACTTCATCAGAGGCCTCGACGTCTCAGGACTCCGATCCCAAGCAACGCCAGGGTTCCTCTGAAAGTGGGTCTCCCTCACGGGAGCATCGCAGGAAGAAGAAACCCACGAGGGCAGCATCGGTGGATGCACTTGGCTCCTCGAGGGCCAGGTCGCATAGTCCCAACCGCCGTCCCGGGTCTTCAGAGTCGGAGAGGCCTGCTAAACAACCTCGTGTAGAGACGGAGGTGCCGAGTCAAGTGAGTACTGTAGTCCTCGTGGACTCTCCTCCGGGGGAGCCAACGTCGGGCCCTACGCCGTCGGGGCCCGAGTCGGAGGCTGCTGGGTCTCCTGAGCTCAGACTCAGGTTGACGGCCTTGGAGAGCAGCTTGGCTGCCTTCATGGAACAGCAGCGGGCACTGATCGCCGGTCTCACCGGTGCATCTGCCCTGACCACCGGGACCTCTATGTCCAAGTCGACCCCGGAGGCCGAGCCGATCTTCGAGTCCATGCAGTCTCGAGTCGATCCTTGGCCAAGGTCTCCCACAGCCTCCCATTCGGGACCGAGGTTGTCGACGCCGGCACCCTCGGCGTCGGGGTGGAGGGCATTGGTGCCTGCCCGTCCGGAGCCGCTCGATTCCTCCTCCGAGGACTCGGGCTGGGAAACAGAGGACGAGGAGTCCCTGGACACGTTTTGGACCCGGTGTGTCCCTTCGGAGTCTGAACCTCAGAGAAGGTCCCCTCCAGAGGATACCCGGTTCTCGGATTTCGTGAGGGACATGGCCAAGGCTTTGGCCTTCCCCGCGGACCCCGAGGAGGAGCCTCGAGCCGAGGAGCTCGAGGCCCTGCAGTATGACTCTCCCCCCAAGGAGGCCTTTACTGTACCGGTTCCTCTGATGCTGGAACGGTTGCTCTTCTGCCTGTGGGAGGCGCCGGCCTCGACGCCGGTTCTTAGCAAGCAGGTCGATTCCATCTATTGAGTCCGCAAGAGCCCCAGGTTCCAGAAGGCACAGCTACCGCATCATTCCATGGTTGTGAAATCGGCCATGCATCGCCTGAAAAGTCAGAAGATGCACTCCTTGGTGCCTCCCTGCCAGGAGGCCCGGAACCTGGATGCCCTAGGTAGAAAGTGCTTTCAGGGCTCTATGCTTGCTTGCCGTGTCCAGACCTACCAGCTGTACATGGGCATGTACCTTCGGGACCCGGCAAAGGAGATTGCCGGGTTCTCTGCTGGTCTCTCTAAGGAACCTTTGCAGAGGTTCACAGCCTTGTCAACTGGGATCCGAGAATGCTCGAAGTTTATGTCTCGAGCAGCTTATGATGGCTTCGAGGCTTCAGTCCGAGTAGCCGCGGCCGGCATCGATGCACGCCGTCAGGCCTGACTACAGTCATCGGACCTCGAGCCATGGGTGCAGGACAAGTTGGTCAATGTCCCCTGCCGAGGTGAAAACCTCTTTGGCAAGCCCATGGCTGAAAAGGCTGCAGAACTCGAGTCCGAGACTCTCACCAGGACGCTGTCCAGGAAGACCTCTGCCCCTTCTCAAAAGAAAAAGGGCTCGGAAAAAAAGTCCTTTTACCCGAGGAAGTCATCTGCCTACAAAACTTACCCTCAGTACCAGGCCTCCACAGCTCCCCAACAGGGTCAGCAGCCCCAGGGACAGGGACATGGGCCCCATAGGCAGAAAACCCCCAAGCCACCTGCTCCGGCTCCTGCACAGCAGGGAGCGGGGTTTTGACTCCAGTGGCATAGCCTCTCCTCCTTAGCTGGCCCCTCTCAGCACAGGAGGCCGGCTGACCCTGTATGCCCACAGGTGGTCAGCCGTAACAACGGATACCTGGGTGCTAAGCATAGTCCAGAGAGGCTATCTGCTCCACTTCCACCAGGTACCCCCCTCCTACTTTCCAGGGGAGCCTCCACAACTCCCTCTGCACAGGAACCTACTCCTGCAGGAGTTAGCAAGTCTTCTAAAGGAACAGGCGGTGGAACCGGTGCCCCACCACCTGAGAGGTCAGGGCTTCTACTCCAGGTACTTCCTGGTACCAAAAAGGACAGGAGGCCTCAGGCCCATCCTAGACTTGCGAAATCTAAACAGATTCCTGGAGAGGGAAAAGTTCAAGATGCTTACCCTTGGGATACTGCTGCCCTACCTCCAGCAGGGAGATTGGCTATGCTCCTTAGACCTAAAGGATGCTTATACTCACATCCTTATTCATACAGACCACAGACAATATCTCAGATTTGTGGTGGGAGGAAACCATTTTCAGTACAGAGTACTCCCTTTTGGCCTAACCTCCACCCCCAGGGTTTTCACCAAGTGCCTGGCGGTGGTGGCGGCCTACCTCAGAGTTCAAGGACTTTGTCTTTCCATACCTGGATGACTGACTCATCAGGGGTCAGTCTCCACAGTAGACCAATCAAGCCACCCTCCGCACTATTTCTCTTCTGCAGCATCTGGGGTTTGTCATGAACTTCGCAAAGTCCACTTTGCGTCCCTCACAGAACATGGAGTTCATAGGAGCAAGACTGGACACCCTTCAGGCAAAGGCTTTCTTACCTGTGGACAGGGCCCACAGACTGATGGATTTGGCCAGACAATTCCACAGCAATTCTCTGGTCTCCGCCAGACAATTCCTGAGGCTCTTAGGCCACATGGCATCCACGATCCATGTAACTCCAACTGCCCGTCTGCACATGAGGCCAGCTCAGTGGGGCCTCAGAAAGTGGCTGCAGGCCACAGGAAACCTGAAGGACAAAGTGAGGGTGTCCAAACTACTAGCATCTTCTCTGCAGTGGTGACTTCATCTTCCGAATCTGGTGCAAGGAGTGCCTTTTCAGACACCTCCTCACTCCCAAGTGCTGACAACCGATGCTTCTCTTCAGGGTTGGGGTGCACGTTGTCAGGGAGCATGCACTCAGGGCCTGTGGTCTCCTTGGGAGGCCGCACATCAGATCAATCTCGTGGAGCTGAGAGCTATCCGCTTAGCCCTGCGGACTTTCTCTCATGTCCTCTCTCACCAGTCAGTCTTAGTTCAGACAGACAATCAAGTTGCTATGTTCTATGTCAACAAACAGGGGGGCACAGGGTCCCACACTCTCTGTCAGGAAGCTCAGGACCTGTGCTCCTGGGCGGTCAATCATGGCATAGTTCTCAAAGCGGTCTATCTCCCTGGGCAGGAGAATTGCCTGGCCGACAGCTTGAGCAGGATCCTACAGCCACACAAATGGCAGTTGAATCCTCTGGTGGTTCAGCAAATCTTCCTAAGATGGAGTCTTCCAAACATAGATCTCTTTGCCAGTCCACTGAACCCTCAACTGCCCAGGTTCTGCTCCAGACAACCGCATCCGCTAAAAGTAGCAGCGGATGCGTTTCTCATTCCGTGGTCGGCAGGCCTCCTATATGCGTTTCCTCCCACGCCTCTAGTGCCCAAGACACTGTTCAAAGTGATCCGGGACAAGGCCTCAGTGATCCTGGTGGCCCCCAGGTGGCCAAGGCAACCGTGGTTCCCACTTCTTTTGCAACTGGCGGTGGATACTCCTCTTCCTCTGGGGATGCAACCAGATCTCTTGACTCAAGAGCAGGGATCTCTCTTACACCCCAACCTCCAGTCCCTCAATCTGATGGCCTGGCTGCTGAAAGGGTAGTTCTAGCACCCTTACTGCTGCCTAGGGAAGTGGAGGATGTGGTCTTGGCCTCTAGGAGGCAGTCCACCCAGAAATCTTATGCCTTCAAGTGGCGTAGGTTCTCCACCTGGTGCGCTCAACACAAGGAGGATCCTTTCTCATGCCTGGTGCCGGTGGTGCTGCAATACTTGCTTCACCTGTCCAACCTAGGCCTTAAATCCAACTCTGTTAGGGTCCACCTCAGTGCTCTTTCAGCGCACCCCTCACCGGTAGAGGGCCAGTCTCTCTCAAGCCACCCTTTGGTGACTCGCTTCCTCAGAGGCCTGCTTTTGCTTAAGCCTCCGGTTCATCCACCTGCCCCTGAGTGGGATTTGAATGTGGTCTTGCAACAGCTTACTTGCCCACCATTTGAGCCTATGGCTACTTGCCCTTTGTGCTTTCTCTCCTGGAAAGCATTGTTTTTGGTGGCTCTTACCTCAGCAAGGCGAGTGAGAGAGCTTCAAGCCCTGGTGTCAGATGCACCATACACTAGGTCCTTTGGGAACAGAGTAGTCTTGCGGACTCACCCTAAGTTTCTTCCAAAGGTTGTCTCCTCCTTCCACCTCAACCAGGAGGTGGTTCTTCCGACTTTCTTTCCAAGGCCGCATGCCAGCCGGGCTGAGATGGTCTTGCTTGCCCTGGACTGTAGGAGGGCATTGTCCTTCTACCTTGACCGTACGCAGGGGCACCGAAGGGCTGTGCAGCTCTTCATATCTTTTGACCCTAACAAACTGAGGTTGCCTGTCTCCAAGCGTACCTTGTCCATCTGGGTGCCAGACTATATCGCCTGGGCGTATAGGGCAGCCGGCCTCTCCTTGCAGGGTCGAGTTACGGCCCACCGTGTCAGGGCGAAGGCTGCGTCAGTGGCTCATCTCCACTCTGTTCCATTGGCAGACATCTGCAGGGCCGCTACTTGGTCTTCAAGCCAGACTTTTGCGGCCCACTACTGCCTCGAGAGGGAGTCCCGCAGGGACAGTGCTTTCGGACAGGCGGTACACCGTAATCTCTTTGAGGTATAGGCAACTCCTACCCTCCGGCCCTGGTGTTGGGCTACCGTACGGGGGCGATGTCAGAGAAGATTATTTTTGCACATGCTGAAGCTCTAGAGGGAGCTCATTTTTCAGCTTGGGTCCTCGGTAGCCTTAAGCTGGGGAGTCCCATATGTGAGGACTGACTTCCTGCTTGGTCCTGGAGAAAGAGTAGTTACTCACCTGTAACAGGTGTTCTCCAGGAGCAGCAAGAATCAGTCCTCACAACCCTCCCTCCTCCCCTTGGAGTTGCAGTCATATATTTCATTATCTTTTTTGCTATCTTTTAGCTATGTCATCAGACTGAGCAAGATGGCACCCTTGGGCGGGAAGGGGACCGTGCATGTGTGCTGCATTCCCAAAGGCTTTCTTTGAAAGCTGGGGAAAAGCTCCGCATGGGGGCTCCGTCGGCGCCGACGTCACCCATATGTGAGGACTGATTCCTGCTGCTCCTGGAGAACACCTGTTACAGGTGAATAACTACTCTTTACCCCTTAGTTTACACCATAATGTGCTTTAGAGATGTAAGTATTTAGGAGTTTCCACTTGAGGAGGGTGGAAGGCATGACAGTTATGCCATAACGTGGCATTTGTTCATATTTGCAGCATAAGCACAAAAGGTTCCACCATTCGTGCCAGCTAAGCTCCGCAGTATGTTTCCAGTTTGCAATAACGAGATGCAGAGCCACTCCCATAATGAAGTAAAAAAATGACAATCCCTCTGTAATGACGAGATGCCAGTTGTTGATCGAAATACGACCACAGACCAGGAGAAAGTGGCCCTGAATCCCAAGACGTCTTGGATTCGGCTCCAAATCGGAATCCAATTTTTTTATTTATTTTATTTTATTTAACATTTCTTATATACTGCTTTTCATGATATCAAGGCAGTTTACATTGAAAAACTGAAATTACATTGAACAGGGTATTATAACTTGGACTAAATTATTCCAATAGGACTGAATATTAGGGCAGTCATATACCATATGTCTTAAAGTGCCAACATCACTCTGACAAGACCAACATTTATTCCCAACTGTTTTATCCCATTTAGCAACCTTTATCGGGGTAAATGAGCTCTGTGTGCAAAAAAATATAAAGCTTGTGAAATAGAGGCAGACTGAGATACTCTATTTGTCTTGCTCCAGAATTTTACCCATGATTCTGGAGAAGGAGTCTCCCCTGTATCATGTTCCCATATCCGCTGAGTACCAATGGACTGTGGAGTATGATTCTGAATGACCAATTTATAATAGTAAGAAGCTACCCCAGAAGCCATTTGGCTGAGCCTATAATGTTCAACAACCCCAATTCCTCAGGTAAACATTTAATATCAATAGGAGATTTCTCTATACAATGTCTCAGCTGAATCCATTGGAAGTATAAGGATTTAGGCAAGTCAAACTCCTGCTGTAGACAAGCAAAAGGCTTCCACTTGCCATCTAATATCAGTTGACCAATGGCCCAAATACCCCTACTGAACCATTGTTGCCATGCAAATGGACTTTGATGAATTTTTAAGAAAGGACTATGCCAGGTGGGGATTAGTTTCGATAAGCATTCCTCCTTAGGGATTGCCTTTGCTAGTTGTTGAAAGGCCCTTTAAGTGTCTGCTATTACCCTGTGAGACTTCAGCCTCTCAGAAGACACCATGCCAGGGAGGAATTTTAAGAGAAACGAAGCACTTAATCTTTCTTCCAGGTCAAGCCATACTGGTCGTTTTCCCCCAGCCCCCTCCACCCATTTTGAACCTTGCTTTAGTAGAAAAGCCCAATGGTAGGACTGAAAATTAGGGAAGTTCACACTCCCTTCCTCTTTTTTAGACTTAAGCTTCCTAAGAGCAATTCTAGGCAGTTTATTATTCCATAAGAATTGGACAAGAGTCCTTTCAACTTGACAATAAGTGTTACTTGTAAGAAAGACTGGTAACATTTCTAACACATAGTTCACTTTAAGAGTGATAGTCATTTTTATTGCTTCAAGATGACCCCACCAAGAGAGTTAGACCGGCGACCACTTCATAGTTATATTATGAACCGTAGAAAGGAGCTCCCCTTCAGTGAACAATAAAGTTTCACTAAGTGGATAGCAATAGTGGACTCCCAAGTACTTTACCATTTTAGGCTCCCACACAAAAGGAAAATCTTCAAGATCCGCCCTACAAACCCTTGAATTCAAAGGGAACGCTACAGACTTTGACCAATTGATTTTATAACCTGATAATTTTGAATATTGACCAATGAACTCTAGAATAGCCGGTATAGAGATGGGCGTAGTAAACAGCAGTAAATCATCAGCATATGCAGAAAGTTTAATTTCTAAGTCAGCTATAGACACTCCTTTAACCACAAGGCTTTGTCTTAACAATAGGGCCAGAGGTTCCAAGGCCAGATTGAAAAGGATGGGTGAAAAGGGGCAACCCTGATGTGTGCCACGCCCCAAAAGACTGAATCGGATTCACAGACTGAATCGGATTCACAGAGATATTAGCACTTGGTCTCGCATACATTAGTTTGATCAATTTACAGAAACCCTCACCAAACCCAAACCACTTCAGAAAAGCAAACAAGAAAGGCCACTCCAGTCGGTCAAACACTTTCTCTGTGTCTAGCGATAGTCCCACAAGTGGGCCCTCTATTCTTTCTGCACTTTCCAAAACGTGACACAACATTCTAGCATTATCGGCTGTGGAGCGTCCCTCAGTGAAGCCACATTGGTCCGGATGTATCAAAGAAGGGATCAATTTGGAGAGACGCCCAGCTAAAATGGCTGAAAAATTTTTATAATCTGCATTTAGTAATGAAATTGGGCGATAATTGCTAACCATTGAGGGTCCCTCCCAGGTTTTTCAAGAACCACAATGTTTGAAGAGGCAAACGCTCCAGTCTGTGCCTCTGCTTCCAGAAGAAGCCTGTAGTATTGTTGAAGATATGGGTCTAAGATTTTGGAAAAGGTTTTATAAAATTCAACCGGAAGTCCATCTGGGCCAGTGGCCTTTCCCACTTGCATAGAGTTAATAGCCTGAATAATTTCCATGACCGTAATCTGTTTGTCTAGTCCTGCCACTATATTCTGGTCTAACACTGGCCTCTGTATATTGGCCAGTAATCTATCAAAATCCTCCTAAAAGAAATCTATCTCTGGGGAGTATAACTGAACATAAAATTGGCGAAAGGCCTCTGCAATATCAGAGTCCTTGACAATCAATTGTTGCACCTAAGGATCTCTCAAAGCAATGATGTAAGAAGCTTCCTTATGGCCTTTTAGCAAGTTAGCTAGTAGCTGTCCGGCCCTGTTACCTTCTAGGTAATACTGCCCTTTCTGCACGTGAATATTCTGTGAAGCCTCAGTAGTCAAAATCGAGTTATATTTAAATCTAAGCCGCTGTAACTGTATCAAAATGTTAGGATCAGTTTCCTGACCTATAATGCGTTCTCCTGATTTAATCTGCTTGTCCAAAATTTCTATCTCTGCTTTACGCTGCTTGGCCTGTCGTATAGCAAAACTGGTAATGGTGGCCCACATATTAGCTTTAAAGCCTTCCCACCATACCCAACCCGAGGAATCCTGAGGTAAATTAAACTGAAAATATTCCTCTATAGCCAACAAAATAGTTTCCCGGAATTCCTGGCTGCTAAGAAGAGTTCTATCAAAGTGCCAGTGTGAATGAGGTGGGCCGTTCGTTGAGTCAAATAGGGTGAATGAGATTGCAGAATGATCAGAGATATGAGCCGCATGTATATTGGACTCATTAATTCTAGAACATAGTCCTTTGGAGACTACGAAATAGTCTATGCGTGAAACCGAGTTATGAGGGGGAGAAAAGAAAGTGTATTCTTTGTCCCTAGGGTGTTGCAACCGCCATATGTCTATCAGCCCCAATTCTTTCATTAGAGACAAAAGAATAGGGTGAGCTTTGGGAACCTTATTAGTTCTCATTGGACTCCTATCTAACAATAGCTGGATAGCTGGACACCTCTTGTGCCAAGGCCGCAATGGAGCTAAAGAAGGCAGGACAATCCACATTAGGAGCATATTTATTAATTAAGGCCAGTTCTGTGGATCCTATTTTAAGGACAACCATTGCCCACCACCCCTCTGTATCAGATCTAGTTTGTACTACAATGGGGTATAGAGATTTCCTTACTAGGATGGCTACCCCATTTTTTTTTTGATTGGCTGCAGAAAAAACCACTAGTGAAAATGGTTTTATATCTAATTTTAATGACTCCTTCACATTTAAATGTGTCTCTTGTAACAGTAGGATGTCAGCACTTTCCTTGAGTCCATATTGAAATATCTTTTTCCTCTTTATGGGATTGTTAATGCCCTTAACATTCAGTGAGACTATCTTAAAGGAAGACATATTGACAATATAGTACAAAATGACAGTCGAGTGTTGCAGAAACATACCAAATTCTAACATATGATATTGCATTGTTGATCCACACCTTAAAAGACCTCACAATGATAGCTGCATTTATAGCCCAAGAAAAAAAACACAAAAGGAGAAGCCACTGTTTAACCACTGCCCCTATGGAAGATCGCTCAAAATAAAAAACAACTAGTTCTAAATAACAAGTCACCAAAACCCTGGGGGGCTATAACAGCTCAAAAATTGGTGGGTGAACCCAAACGGACCAGATAGGCACGGAGGGGAAAATTAACTAGTTTACTTCAATTCCTCTGCCGCTTAAATCAACTTAAACCACACACTATCCATTCCAGAAACAGGAAAACAGCATCCCAAAACCCAGAGCGCCAAAACTTATTCACGACCTCAGACCAGTCAAACTGCCCAAATAAGAAAGTGCTGAAGGACTTTTACAAGCCACTGATTGTAAGGCAAGCTTTCACCACATCAACACCAACTCCTTGTCCTCCAAGAATGCGTGCAGTTCCCTTGGATCATCAAAAGTCCTAGTCTGGTTGTGTAGCGTGACTCTCATGCAAACAGGGTAGAGTAACCCGAAACGGGTCTGCAGCTGCAATAAGCATGGATGTAGCACCAAAAAACTCTTTTTCCGATCCATCGTCACCTTTGTGAAGTCAGGAAACAATAAGAGTTTGTGCCCCTGATATTCCAAGGGAGAGTGTGCTCTGGCTGCTTCCATTATTTGTGTTACTTGTTGAAAACGCAAAACTTTGAGGATGATTGGACATGGACGCTTGCCCTCAGCCACGGACTGAGTAGGAACCCAATGGGCACGGTCTATCTCAAAAGGCATGGCGAACTTCACCTTCAACACACCCGGAATCATTGACTGTAGAAAAGCTGTCATGTCAGGACCCTCGGCTCCCTCTGGAACTCCCAAAATTCTTATGTTGTTCCCAGGGCCGGATTTACCTTGAGTGAGGCCCTACGCCAACAAAAATTGTGGGCCCCCAGCAGGGGCGGCCCAAGGGGGGTGCGGACCTCATTTGCATAAGGGGCCTCATTTGCATAAATATTTGCATAATGTTACCATATACTAACTTTTAGTAAACGTGCCTCTTAATGAGTGTATGGATAAAGAAAGACTAAAAGATTTCTACATTACTATAATCCAGTGCCAACTGCCAGACACATTAGGAACTACTACAAACACTGCCCATAGTAAACCCGCCGTATCCTAACAGCACTACCAGGACTCACAAAGCACCATACTCTACCAATCAAAAGGCAACACTGCAAATATTAAACCAATACATTTCAGAGAACAACAATACATGACCTACTGGGGAAAGAGAACAAGTGGCAATGTCAAATAGGAATTATATAAACAGAACACCTCAGCTCAGTTACACATGCAGAACATAGACCATCACCAAACAAGTAATCACAATTTAGAAATAGGAAGACAATAATTAAACTGGGAATCCCAAAAGCCAAACTTGGAATGTACAACACTGTAGAAATAAAACTATACATTAATTTGCTCTTGTACTAAACAAAGCGCAGATGTTAATGATGCACATTTACCAGAGCTGACATATTCCAATTAATAAATTCAAAATAAAGAGATATTTTTCTACCTTTTGTGCATTTTTTTCAGCTGCAATTGCTCCAGCCACTTTCTTCTGGTTTCTTCATGTCTGCTGTCCATTTGTCCTTTCTTCTCTCTTCTAGATTTTTTTCCATTCTCTCTCTACATCTGCTTTAACATACTAATCTTTCTCCTTTTGCTCTTTCCTCATTCCTATTTCATCCACTCAAATTTTACCCCTCCATCCTCAATCCCCACTTACTCTCCCAATACCCGGCCAATTGTAGATTTTTTATCCCTCCCACACAAAATATTTTTCCCTTCTCCATTTTACTCTTCCAGCCCCATCCCATTCTAATCCTCCCCCAACATCAGCTCCCTTCTAGTTCCAGCCTCACCCAGCATCCATTCCCTTCTAGTCCCTGCATCAGCCCATTTCCAGTCCTAGCCATCCATCAGCCCATTTCCAGTCCTAGCAACCCCCCAACCCAATACCAGTCCTAGCCCCCCCATCACCCCACTTACAGTCCTTAACCCCCCATCACCCCATTTTCAGTCCTTAACCCCCCATCACCCCATTTTCAGTTTAAGCCCCCCCTATATAACCCATTACCAGTCCTAACCCCCCATCAGCCCACTTCCAGTCCTAACCCCATCAACCCATTTCCAGTCAGCCCCCCATAGCCCATTGCCAGTCCTACCCCCCCCATCAGCCCACAGCCCATTACCAGTCCTAACCCCATCATCCCACCTCCAGTTTTAACCCCCCAGCCCATTTCCAGTCCTAGCCCCCCATAGCCCATTACCAGACAACCCCCATCAGCCCACAGCCCATTACCAGTCTTAACCCCCCCAAAGCCCATTACCAGTTCTAACCCCCCCCCAACAGCCCATTACCAGTCCTAACCCCATCAGCCCACCTCCAGTCTTTACCCCCCAGCACATTTCCTGTCCTAGCCCCCCCCATAGCCCATTACCAGACAGCCCCCATCAGCCCACAGCCCATTACCAGTCTTAACCCCCCCCAAAGCCCATTGCCAGTTCTAAGCCCCCCCAACAGCCCACAGTCCATTACCAGTCCTAACCCCATCAGCCCACCTCTAGCCTTAACCCCCCCCAGCCCAGCCCCGCCCATTTCCAGCCCCAGCCCCCCAATAGCCCATTACCAGCCCTACCCCCCCAGTTCATTTCCATCCCAGCCCCCCCAATAGCCCTTTACCAGTCCTACCCCCCCATAGCCCATTACCAGTCCTACCCCCCCCCATTGCCCATTACCAGCCCTACCCCCCCCCCCCCCGGCCTAAAGTAAAATTTAATTTAAAAAAAAAACCTGGTGGCTGCCGCCGCGGGGCCCCCTCTGCTGCCGCGGGGGCCCCGTCTACAAGCTGAAGCGGTCGGGTCGGGTCGGGTCTCTCTCCCTCCCTCCCTCGCTGCAGCTGCAGGCTGCGAGAGACGCGAAGGGAGAGCGTCTCCTCGCGTCTGTGTTAAGCCGGCAGGGGCTGATGGGAAATCCCATCAGCCCCTGCGGGCTTAACACAGACGCGAGGAGACGCTCTATCTTTGCGTCTCTCGCAGCCTGCAGCGAGGGAGGGAGGAAGGGAGGGAGAGACCCGACCCGACCCGACCCGACCGGACCGGACCGGACCCGACCGCACCGCACCGCTTCAGCTTGTAGACGGGGCCCCCGCGGCAGCAGAGGGGGCCCCGCGGCGGCAGCCACCAGGTTTTTTTTTTAATTGAGTTTAAAAAAAATTACCTGGTTCTTTTTTTGTGGGCCCCTGCCGGCTGTGGGCCCTACGCCATGGCGTACATGGCGTATAGGTAAATCCGGCCCTGGTTGTTCCTCCGAGCGCGATTGTTACCATCTTCCAGCTCTCTTTGCAATGACCGTATTAACTTTGCTTTCTTCTCAACGGTCCTGAACCGCTCCCCATGCATTGCCACCACTTTCTCCACCTTCTCCAATCTGACCGTAATTGACTCCAAAGTATTTTCAAGGCGCTGATATCCTCCTGCATTGTGCACGAGTCTCCATTAGCTTTGACCAAGTCCTTAACAGTGCGAATCTCAGCCAGAAATTCTTGCAAGGCCTCAGGACAATCTCTGATGACCGCAATCTTGTGAGGTGAGAGAGGCTCCATTTTGGTTCTCTTTGCACTGGTAGTTGAGGTATTTGGCAATCCAGCCGCGTCAGCTTGGGGCCAGACATGTCGAGGATCAAATTATATCAGAGTAGGTAGGAACTACTTAGTTAAAGACTGCAGAATTCAGGATTCTTGACCATTGCCCTCCGGAGCACAGCTCTTACGTGACCATCTTGCCCAATGCTAGGATCTGCCCCCTCCAATAATTTCTGATTCTGATGTCATCTCATTTAACAGTAATATAAACCCTCACCAGTACTGGTCACATGGAGGCCAATTCCGAGATGTGCGTCTCCAGGCCGTCTAGATGTCCAGCATTCTGGATGGCCCGGGGATGTACCTGATTCTGCTCCCATGAAGGGTAGACGTCCCCACGGGAGCAGAATCGCAGCATAAGACCGGGACATCTAGGATATGCCCCGATTCAGGCACCCTGGACGTCCCGATACTTACCCTGCTAGCCCAATCTGGCTCCTGCATGGAGCGATGGTGACATGGAGTCCTGTTGCCATGCCTCTGTAGCTCTATGCACAGAGCTCCCCACACAACTCACATCTACATATAGGGAGCTCTGTTCCCGCTAGCGCGATCCAGGCATTTAGCAGGTCTGGACTTCCGGATCGGACAGACTTGCTAAACGTGGGTCAGAATGACCCCATTATGAAGTAATACTCAAGACCTATACAGAAAATTTACCATATCATAATAGCATCAACTGCCAAAATTCACACAAGGAGTTTACCCAGAAAAGAGTAGCACCATTAATATTGCAGTGGGCCCTTGGGTATTCATATATCTATTCAGAAAACCGGACAAGCCGGATTATTTATTTATTTTAAAACATTTGTTAACTGCCTTATGCACACGGCATTCAAAGTGGTGTACAGAAGATAAAACACCAACACAATATTACCCCACCAGCCCCTCCCAGAAGGACCCCCAAACCATCCCAAAATAAAATTAAAATACTACAGTTCTCTACCTAAAAAATCCATGCTAAGAGAACATGTTGCCTCCGTCACCCATATAGCACTAAATGAGAGGTTAGATATGATTGGAATATCAGAGACATGGTGGAAGGAGGACAACCAGTGGGACACTTTGATACCTGGTTACAAACTATATCGTAATGATAGAGCTGATCAAATTGGTGGAGGGGTTGCGCTCTATGTTAGAGGGGGCATTGAGTTAGAAAGGATTAAAGTTTTGCAGGAAACAAAATTTGCTGTAGAATCTCTATGGATTGAGATTCCATGTAAAAAGGGGAAGGCGATGGCAGTGGGGGTGTACTATCGACCACCGGGCCAGAATGAACAAATGGATGATGAAATGCTCAAAGAAATCAAGGAAGCTAACAAAAGTTACAGCGCAGTAATAATAATGGGTGATTTCAATTACCCCGTTATCGACTGGGTCAGTGTCACGGCAGGACATGCTAGGGAGATAAAGTTCCTAGATGACATAAATGACTGCTTCTTGGAGCAGCTGGTTCATGAACCAACCAGAGGGAAAGCCATATTAGACCTAGTCCTTAGTGGAACACCAGATCTAGTGCAAGAGATAAGGGTATTGGGACCACTTGGCAATAGTGATCATAGCATGATTGTCTTTGATTTAATTAGTGGAGGAGGGATAGTACGGAAATCCACAGTACTACCTTTTAACTTTCGAAAGGGAGACTATGATAAAATGAGGAAAATAGTTAAGAAAAAACTAAAAGGAGCAGTTGGAAAGGTTAAAGACTTACATCAAGCTTGGGTGTTGCTAAAAAATACTATCTTGGCAGCCCAGACCAGCTGTATTCCACGCTTTAAGAAAAGTGGAAGGAAGTCCAAAAAACTGCCAGCATGGTTTAAAGGTGAGGTCAGAGAGGCTGTTGTTCCCAAAAAAGCATCTTTCAGGAAATGGAATAAAGAGCCAAACGACGAAACCTGGAAACTGCACAAGCACTGGCAAATCAAATGCAAGGCATTGATAAAGCAGGCAAAGGGAGAATTTGAGAAGAAGCTTGCTGTGAAAGCAAAAACACGAAATAAAGATTTTTTCAAGTGCATTCGTAGCAAAAAACCTGTGAGAGAGTCAGTTGGTCCATTAGATGATAGAGGAGTTAAAGGGGCACTAAGAGGCAACAAGGCGATAGCGGAGAGACTGAATGAATTCTTTGCTTCGGTCTTACTGAGGAAGATGTAGGGATGTTACCCATGGCTAAAGTGGTATTTAAAGGTGCGGAAGAATTGAAGGAAATATCGATACATCGGGAAGATGTATTACAACTATTAGATAAACTGAAGAGTAGCAAATCACCTGGGCTGGATGGTATACATCCAAGGGTGTTAAAAGAACTGAAATATGAGATTGCAGACCTGCTATTAGTAATCGGTGAACTATCATTAAAATCATCTCTAATACATGAAGATTGGAGGATCGCCAATGTAACACCAATTTTTAAAAAGGGTTCCAGGGGTGATCCGGGAAACTACAGACCGGTGAGCCTCACGTCAGTACCGGGAAAAATGGTAGAAACCATCATAAAGAATAAAATTACTCAGCATGTAGATAGTCATGGCCTAATGGGAGACAGCCAACATGGCTTTAGACAAGGAAGATCTTGTCTTACTAATCTGTTATGTTTTTTTGAAAGTGTGAATAAACAGGTGGACAAAGGTGAGTCGATTGATATAGTGTATCTGGACTTTCAGAAAGCCTTTGACAAGGTCCCTCATCAGAGACCTTTGGCAAAACTAAAGAGTCATGGGATAGGAAACAGTGTACTACTGTGGATCAAGAACTGGTTAAAAGATAGAAAGCAGAGGGTAGGGCTAAATGGCCAATTTTCCCAATGGAGAAAGGTGAATAGTGGTGTACCCCAGGGATCTGTGCTGGGTCCGCTGCTTTTTGACATATTCATAAATGACCTGGAAAGTGGAATAACGAGTGAGGTTATCAAATTTGCAGATGACACAAAACTATTTGAAGTTGTTAAAACTCAAGAGGATTGTGGAAAATTGCAAGAGGATCTTGATAAATTGGAAGACTGGGCATCAAAATGGCAGATGAAATTTAATGTGGACAAGTGCAAGGTTATGCACCTAGGGAAGAACAACCCAAACTATGGTTACACGATGCAAGGTTCCACGTTAGGAAACACTACCCAGGAAAAAGATTTAGGCGTCATTGTGGATAACATGTTAAAACCCTCAGCCCAGTGTGCAGCGGCAGCCAAGAGAGCAAATAGAATGCTAAGTATCATAAGGAAAGGAATGGAAAATAAAACATAAGATATTATAATGCCTCTATATCGTTCCATGGTGAGACCGCACCTTGAATATTGTGTGCAATTCTGGTCGCCGTATCTTAAAAAGGATATAGAGTTATTAGAAAAGGTTCAGAGAAGAGCAACCAAAATGTTAAAGGGGATGGAAGGATACTCCTATGAAGAAAGGCTAAAAAGGTTAGGGCTCTTTAACCTGGAAAAGAGACGGCTGAGGGGAGATATGATAGAAGTCTATAAATTAATGAACGGAGTGGAATGGGTAAACGTAGATTGATTGTTTACATTATCAGAATATAGAAAGACTAGGGGACATGCAATGAAGCTACAGGGTAAACTATTTAAGACTAATAAAAGAAAATATTTTTTCACTCAACATGTAATCAAACTCTGGAATTTGTTACCGGAGGATGTATAAAAGCTGTTAGTGTAGCTTAGTTTAAAAAAGGTTTGGACAAGTTCCTGGAGGAAAGGTCCATAAACCATTATTAAGAAGGGACCCAGGATATCAATGCTTGACCCAGTACAAGCATTGCGGAACCTGTGTCTTTTGGGGAAACTGCTAGGTACGTATGACCTGGATTGGCCACTGTTGGAAACAGGATACTGGACCTTGGTCTGACCCAGTATGGCATATCTTATGTTCTTATGTTCTTATGCAGAACACAGATAGATCCTCACCAGAAACTAAAAATAGACAAATGTTTACAAAAATTACATTGAAACCCAAAGAAGCCAGGCTCTGTATTAGTGGCATAGCCAGGACAGATTTTTGGGTGGGGCCCAAGCAGGATGTACACTACCCCTTAGGCAAAGTAGCCAGTCACCTAGAGCACCAACATTCTGAGGCAGCCCACTGCTGGCCCTTTCCAGGGCCTGCAGCAGTGACAGTAACATTAAAACACAGGAGTTACCCAAACCCTCCGATGCTGCTTTTTGACAAGCAGCTTCCACTTGCATGCAAACAGGAAGTCTGTGTTGTTGGGGGCCGAAGCGGTTGGTCAAATCAAAGCATTGAAGGTTTTAGTTAAGCACTATGTTTTAATGTCATTACTGCTTCTGCAGATCCCAGAGAAGGATGACAGTTGTGGCAGCAACAGTGCTGATGGGGGCAGGGGGGTGGGGGATGACAGGAATGAGGGTTGCACCGGTCCTGTGCCTGGGATTAACATGTATGCAGGGGCGGCCCAAGGGGGGTGCGGGGCCATGTGCGGAGACTCGGTGCGGGCCCTCATTTACATAAGGGGCCTCATTTGCATAAATATTTGCATAATGTTACCATATACTAACTTTTAGTGAACATGCCTCTTAATGAGTGTATGGATAAAGAAAGACTAAAAGATTTCTACATTACTATAATCCAGTGCCAACCACCAGACACATTAGGAACTACTACAAACACTGCCCATTTAGAACGCATAGCAAACCCGCCGTACAAAGCACCATACCCTACCTATCAAAAGGAAACATGCAAATATTAAACCAATACATTTCAGAGAACAACAATACATGACCTACTGGGGAAAGGGAACAAGTGGCAATGTCAAATAGGAATTACATAAACAGAATACCTCAGCTCAGTTACACATGCAGAACATAGACCATCACCAAACAAGGAATCACAATTTAGAAACAGGAAGACAATAATTAAACTGGGAATCCCAAAAGCCAAACTTGGAATGTACAACACTGTAGAAATAAAACTATACATTAATTTGCTCTTGTACTAAACAAAGCGCAGACGTT
Source organism: Ichthyophis bannanicus (assembly GCA_033557465.1). NCBI lineage: Eukaryota > Metazoa > Chordata > Amphibia > Gymnophiona > Ichthyophiidae > Ichthyophis > Ichthyophis bannanicus. Next base: position 730,516,370 of record CM066035.1, read on the forward strand.
AATGATGCACATTTACCAGAGCTGACATATTCCAATTAATAAATTCAAAATAAAGAGATATTTTTCTACCTTTTGTGCATTTTTTTTCAGCTGCAATTGCTCCAGACACTTTCTTCTGGTTTCTTCGTGTCTTCTGCTAACTCTCCATCGTCTGCTGTCCATTTGTCCTTTCTTCTCTCTTCTAGTTTTTTTCCATTCTCTCTCTACATCTGCTTTAACATACTAATCTTTCTCCTTTTGTTCTTTCCTCATTCCTATTACATCCATGCAAATTTTACCCCTCCATCCTCAATCCCCACTTACTCTCCCAATACCCGGCCAATTGTAGATTTTTTATCCCTCCCACACAAAATATTTTTCCCTTCTCCATTTTACTCTCCCAGCCCCATCCCATTCTAATCCTCCCCCAACATCAGCTCCCTTCTAGTTCCAGCCTCACCCAGCATCCATTCCCTTCTAGTCCCTGCATCAGCCCATTTCCAGTCCTAGCCCCCCATCAGCCCATTTCCAGTCCTAGCAACCCCCCAACCCAATACCAGTCCTAGCCCCCCCCCATCAACCCACTTCCAGTCCTAACACCCCATCACCCCATTTTCAGTTTAAGCCCCCCTATAACCCATTACCAGTCCTAACCCCCCCATCAGCCCACTTCCAGTCCTAACCCCCATCAACTCATTTCCAGTCAGCCCCCCATAGCCCATTGCCAGTCCTAACCCCCCCATGAGCCCACAGCCCATTACCAGTCCTAACCCCATCAGCCCACCTCAAGTCCTAACCCCTCCCCATCAGCCCATTTCCTGTCCTAGCCCCCCCATAGTCCATTATCAGTCATTGTGGATACCATGTTAAAACCCTCGGCTCAGTGTGCAGCGGCGGCCAAGAGAGCAAATAGAATGCTAGGTATGATAAGGAAAGGAATGGAAAATAAAACAAAAGATATTATAATGCCTCTATATCGTTCCATGGTGAGACCGCACCTTGAATATTGTGTGCAATTCTGGTCGCCGTATCTTAAAAAGGATATAGCGATTTTAGAAAAGGTTCAGAAAAGAGCCACCAAAATGGTAAAGGGGATGGAAGGATACTCCTATGAGGAAAGGCTAAAAAGGTTAGGGCTCTTTAACCTGGAAAAGAGACGGCTGAGGGGAGATATGATAGAAGTCTATAAAGTAATGAACGGAGTGGAACGGGTAAACGTAGATCGATTGTTTACGTTATCAGAATATAGAAAGACTAGGGGACATGCAATGAAGCTACAGGGTAAACTATTTAAGACTAATAAAAGAAAATCTTTTTTCACTCAACGTGTAATCAAACTCTGGAATTTGTTACCGGAGGATGTAGTAAAGGCTGTTAGTGTAGCTAGGTTTAAAAAAGGTTTGGACAAGTTCCTGGAGGAAAGGTCCATAAACCATTATTAAGAAGTGACCGAAGATATCAATGCTTGACCCAGTACAAGCATTGTGGAACTTGTGTCTCTTGGGGAAACTGCTAGGTACATATGACCTAGATTGGCCACTGTTGGAAACAGAATACTGGGCTTGATGGATCTTGGTCTGACCCAGTATGGCATATCTTATGTTCTTAACCCCCCCATAGCCCATTACCAGACAGCCCCCATCAGCCAACAGCCCATTACCAGTCTTAACCCCCCCCATAGCCCATTACCAGTTCTAACCCCCCCCCCCCAACAGCCCACAGCCCATTACCAGTCCTAACCCCATCAGGCCACCTCAAGTCCTAACCCCCCCCCCCACATAGCCCATTATCAGTCCTAGCCCCCCCATAGCCCATTATCAGTCCTAACCCCCCCCCATAGCCCATTACCAGTCCTAACCCCCATCAGCCCACAGCCCACAGCGAAGGAACTAGTTTCCCTTTCGCGGTTCTCTTAAGCCCGCGGGGGCTGATGGGAACTTCCCATCAGCCCCGCGGGCTTAACAGAGCAGCGAGGGAGAAACTCTCCCCTCGCGCTCTGAAAGCCAGCACGTATGACTGCAGCTGTAAAGAGAGAGGTGATACAGGGGAGGGCAGGCTCTGCTGGGCAGGGGGGGCCCCGCGGCACACTCGATTCTGCCGCTGCGGCCCCGGCAGCGGCAGCAGACAGCTTTTTTTTTTTTTTTTTAATTTTACTTTTAGATCAGAATGTTTTTTGTGCGGGGCCCCCTGAAACGCGGGGCCCTGTGCAAAAAACATTCTCGCTCAATGGACGGGCTGGCCCTGCATGTATGGGTACAAAGCAGTGAATGTTGACACTGCCTCTAGTTATCTTCTCATTTGACTGTTCTGCTGCTGCTGACTGGTTGGACCTGATTCCTGAGTGAAGGGGCCATCACCCATCATTGGTTACACCCCTGCATGCAATTCAACACCAGGAAAATAGAAAGAGATGCATATGCCCCTGTAATGTACAAAATATATAAACAGAACATGTAAATTCCAAAAACTGACATTCTGATCACTAAATTGAAAATAAAATTAATTTTTCTACATTTGTTGACTGGCCATTTTATCCTCTAATCATGTTGGGCCCGATATTCTTTTGTGACGGTTATGAGCCTCTATGATGCATAGCCATCGCCACCAAACTTTAACCCCAGATATTCAATGCCAGGGTCATACGCAGCCCTGGCATTGACTATCTGGCGTAACTGCACAGCCAAAGATGCCGCAGAAGCTAAATGGGTAGCGGTGATAATGCACCACTGCTCAGTTAGCTCCCACGGGTAAAGACAGGCCAGGTTTTGCTGCGCCTATCTTTACCCATGGGTCGCTAACTGGGCAGTGGTGCAATATCAGCACTGCCTGGTTAATGACTGGTGCCGCCTCCACTCTGCTTCGGAACGCCCCCAACATGCCCCGATGCTAAGCAGTTAGCATCAGGGCATGTAGCAGCATTAATTGGGGATATTCAGCGGCACTAGCAGTTGGTGCCACTGAATATCCAGCTAAGCAGCATTTACATGGTTTAAAGGTCTATAAATCGTGTAAATGCTTTTGAATATCGGGCACATTGATCTCATTCTCTGGTTTCTGCTTTCCTCTGTCTTCTCTTATCTTATTTTCTAGGGTCTCCAGCCTTTCTGTCACTTCTCCCCCTTCCTGTCTTCTTTACTTCCTTACATATCTGGCATTTATCTTTCAGCTTTTTGTCCATATATTTTTCTTTCTGTCTCTATTATCTCATCCCCACTTGATACTGCATCTACTACTTTTCAACCCCTAACACAGTCCTCTTCATTCCCAGTCTCTTATTCCCCCCAGTCTTTAATTTTCCAATTTCTCTCATCCTCCCACCACATCCAGCATCTCTCCCCCCTCTCTCTCTTCCATCCAGCACTTCATCCCTTTTTTCATCCTACTCTACCATGTCCATCATTTCCCACCCCCTCCCTATTCTTGACCCATGTCCAATATATCCCTTTCTCTCCATTCCTTAGTGTCCAGCATCTCCCCATACCCCATGTCCAGCATTTCACCTCTTCTCTCCCTCTACCATTTCCTCCTATCTCTCCTCCTCCCTGCCAAGAGCCCATCATCTCTCCTCTCTTTTTCCATCCTCCTGTGCTCAGCATCTCTTCTCTCAACTCCTGTTCCCAGAATCTCTCATCTCTTCCTCAACCTTCCTTGTCCAGCATTTTCCCTTTCTCTGCCCACAATGCCCAGAATCTGCCATCCATGCCCCCATGTCCAGCATCTGCCCTATCTCCTCAAACCATGTCCAGCATCTGCTATCCATGTCTATATGTGCAACATCTACCCTTTCTTCCCTCTCCCATGTCCAGCATCTTCCATTTCCCCTATGTTCCCCCACCATATGCTCCTCATCCCATGGCCAGCATTTGCACTCTTTCCCCTCTCACTCCATGTCCAGAATTTGTCCTCCTGCTTCTCCTTAACCCCTCCCCCACCCACATTGTCCAGCCCAGGGCCAGTGCTAAGATTTCTTATGCCCCCTCCATCATTATTATTACAATTGGCTACACCCCACCCTCCTTTTTCCCAAAACTCATTTGTGAACCTTTTTCACGAGATGCTAGTATTTATCCATCAAATCCGATGCTGTAAGAAAATTGCAGTGATGGAGCAAATGATGGAGCAAATGCATAGCCAGAATAAAAATAACTACTGAGCAGTAAATACTTAACATCATTATGAAAGGCTGTGATAGTCCAAAAGCATGCTAAATTGTAAATATGGATCAAAATAAAAATACTCAGTTGTATGGAAAGTTCAGAAATATTTTACTCATTGAAAAAATACGCAGGAGAAAGATTTTGCACGGAAGGAAGGAATCAAAAACATAACCATACAGTCAATGTACATCTAGAAACTATAAGCAAAAGTGGTGAGAGAAAAGCAAGAATAGCATAGCTACTTTCCAGCCAGACCAATGAGTAAGTTCAATGCTTTTACCTATTACTCTTAAGTTTTCAGGATTTCTTTCCCAAAATGATACTTTACTCCAGAGTGAGTCAAGAGAAAGAAATATCACATGCAGACATCTGCATTGTCAGCAGAAACTAATGTTATGACTCAGCACAAGTAGCATGGGTGCAACTAATACCACATCAGTGGGTGGCCTTAGTTGCAATGGCAACCATTTTGCCACGTTGAAATGTGGCAACTGCAGGGGAATGTAACTGCCTCCCTGCATTTTGCCTACAACTCCATGCTGGTAATGTGACCCACACATATGTTACCAGTGCAGATCTTAGGAAACATGCTGCTAAATATGCCAAACAAGAGGGGCTCAACAGCACCCATGCTGCACCTCCGACTTCCAACACAGCCAACACAGCCTTTTCCACTTTCACAAAAATAAGAGAGGCTCAATGGCCCCTAGACAGCACTTCCTCTGAAAAACAAGAAGGACTTTCTGACACCAACACAACATAAATACCAAGAAGGGCTTGGCAACCTCAACAGAGGAAAAGCAATCACTAGCCTAATCCAGTTTAGGAAGGCCCTTAAACACTTCCTTTTCCTCAAGTACTTCCCAGAGAACAATGAATCACATCCCCACGCAACTACTTACAATGGTACCAACACACCCTGTCAGCCAGGTGACCACATCAAGAAAGGGGTCCTTGACCACTGAATCTCATACTAATGTTTCTTTTCTATAACACTATTGTGTAAATAGTTTATTTTGTTATCCAAGTTGGTTCTCCTGTTATTTGTAAACAGACTTATGTACCCTGTCTGATTGTTCTGTTCCATGTAAACCGCGCTGATGCTGAATAGTGCGGTATAGAAGAAATTATAAATAAATAAATAAAGATGGTAAAGATGTGAAGTGTGGTGACAAAACTTTCTTCAGGTACATGGGTAAGAGGAGGAAACTCAGAGGTGGAATAGCAGGACTCAGAAGTGATGGGAACAGACTGGTGGAGAGTGACATCGAAAAAGCAAACTTGCTAAACAAATACTTCTACTCTGTTTTTACTAAAGAAAATCCTGGAGAAGGACCACCTCTGATTCCCAAATATAAAAATGGGAATGAAGTAGATACCACACCATTCACAGAAGATGATGTGTTAGAACAACTTGCAAAACTGAACGTGGACAAGGCCATGGAACCGGATGGGATACATCTCAAGATACTGAAAGAGCTCAGAGAGGTTCTTGCAGGGCCGTTAAAGAATGTTTTTAACAGTTCCTTGGAAACAGGAGAAGGTCCTCAGGACTGGAGGAGGGCTGATGTGGTACCTCTTCACAAAAGTGGTGACAGGGAAGAACTGACAAACTACAGGCCGGTGAGCCTTAACTTGGTGGTGGGAAAAGTAATGGAGGCCCTCCTGAAAGAGCGAATAGTGGACTTTCTCAAAACCAACAGGTTGCATGATCCAAGGCAACATGGTTTTACCAAAGGACAATCTTGTCAAACAAATCTGATTGAGTTCTTTGACTGGGTGACCAGAGAACTATTTCAGGGGCATGCAATGGATGTCATCTATCTGGATTTCAGCAAAGCCTTTGATACTGTTCCTCATAGGAGGCTTATCAATAAACTCAATAGTTTGGGGATGGGTCCCAAGGTGGTAAACTGGATCAGAAATTGGTTGACTGACAGATGTCAGAAGGTAATAGTAAATGGAGCTCACTCGGATGAAAGGAGGGTGATTAGCTGGGTGCCCCAGGGTTTGGTCCTGGGACCGGCACTGTTCAATGTATTTGAGTGATATTGCTAAAGGACAGAATGGAAAAGTCTGTCTTTTCACAGATGACAAAAAAATATTCAGTAGAGTGGACTCCCCTGAAAAAGTGGAGGAAAGATCTGCAAAAGCTGTAAGAATGGTTTAATGCTTGACAGTTAAGATTTAATGTGAAGAAGTGCAGTGTCATGCACTTGGGAAGCAGAAATCCAAGGGCAATGAATCCGATAGGGGGCAAGAAGTTGGTGTGCACGAACCAGGAGAAGGACCTTGATATGATTATTTCTGAGGATCTCAAGGTGGCAAAACAGTGCGACAAGACAGTGGCAAAAGCCAAGAGGATATTGGGTTACATACAAAGAGGAATTACTAACAGAAAGAAAGAGGTACTAATGCCACTGTTCAAAATGTGCTGTTCCAAGTCCCTGTGTGTAGTTAATTGGGGAGGTGCCCTATAAAGCAAGATTGCTCACTAGGGATGGGTGGGAATTGGGGGGGGGGGGGGGTTGGTAGGGAGGGAACTAACACCTGATGAGGTGTCAATAGCTTCAGAGAGCTGAGAAAGATACTAATGCAGAGTTTTAAACCTATCCCACTAAACAAAATATTTCCCCTTTTAAACTAAAGCACCAAAAAGAATGTAACTTTGTTTTAAAAATGTACCAAAACCCATTCAAGAGCTCCCAGACAGAGAGCTAGTAATTTAAAAAGCCACAAACTCTTACCTTTGTTTGAAATGTCTAGCCCCTGTTAAGAATGCCTCAACAGTGCAGAGCTCTGAAGCCTTTTATGCAGGCCTCAGCTACTCTCAGTTCTTTCACAGGCTAATCGGGCCCACTAACTCCTAATGAGGTGTCAGTAACTTCAAAGAGCTGAGAAAGATACTAAAGCAGAGTTGTAAACCTACCCCACTAAACAAAATATTTCTCCTTTTAAACTAAAGCACAAAGAGAATGTAAGAGCTCCCAGACAGAGAGCTAGTAATTTAAAAAGCCACAAACTCTTACCTTTGCTTGAAATGCATAGCCTCTGTTAGGAATGCCTACTACTACTACTACTTGTCATTTGTATATCACTACAAGGCATAGGCAGTGCTGTACAGACACATGTTAAAGATGGTCCCTGCTCATCAGAGCTTACAATCTAGTCAAGACAGACTAAACAGTTGAGGACAAGGACACCTCTAGGGGGTGGCAAGGAAACACATAGGAGACCAAGCAGATCGGGAACCAAAAGCAGACTCGAAGAGGTGAGTATTCAGCCTGGATTTGAAAAGGGCCAGAGATGAAGCCTGAAGCACAGACTCTGGAAGTTTGTTCCAGGTCTAAGAAGCAGCCTGGTGGAAGGATCGAAATCTAGAGTTTGCAGTAGAAGAGAAGAACACAGATAGAAGAGATCTGCCAGAAGAGCGGAGCACCCGAGGAGGGGTATAGGGAGAGATAAGAGAGGAAAGGTAGTGAGGAGCAGCAGAATGAGTGCACTTATAGGTCATTAGACGTTTGAACTGGATACGGAAATGGATAGGGATCCAGTGAAGCGACTTTAAGGGGGGCTATATGAGCATGTGGAGGTTGGCGGAAGATTAAAGGGGAAAGATGATTCAGAGAGAGACTAGCATGAAGGAGGTTGCAATAATCTAGACAGGAAGTGACTAAAGAATGGATAAGTATCTTAGTAGTGCGTGTAGAAAGGAAGGGACAAAGTTTGCCAATGTTAACGAGAAAGAAGCGACAGGTTTTAGCTGTCTGTTGGATGTGTGCAGAGAGAGAGAGAGAGTAGAGTCAAAGATGACCCCAAGGTTGCAAGCTGAGGAAACAAGGACGAGTGTAGTGTTATCCACAGAAATAGAGAAGGGAGGAAGGGGGAGGTCGGTTTAGGGGGAAAGATAAGAGCTCAGTTTTGGGCATGTTCAGTTTCAGATGGCAGTGAGATATTGAAGCAGCAATGTCGGACAAACATAGAAACATGATGTCAGAAAAAGACCACATGGCCTATCTAGTCTAGTCTGCCCTTCCAAATCAACCACTACAACAGTCCCCTTTTTTCCATTACAGATCCTCTGTGCTTGTTCCATGCTTTTATGAATTCAGATACTGTCCTCATCTCTACAACCACCACTGGGAGACTATTCCACGCATATATCACTCTTTCTGTAAAGAAATATTTCCGCATATTACTCCTGAATCTATCCCCTTTCACCCTCATCCTATGACCCCTGTAGCAGAGCTTGCTTTCAATCGAAAGAGGCTCTCCTCCTGGGCATTTATGCCATGGAGGTATTTAAACGTCTCAAACATATCACCTCTATCCCGCCTTTCCTCTAAAGTATACATATTAAGATCCTTAAATCTGTCCTCATATGCTTTATAATGAATACCACTAACCATTTTAGTAGCCACCCTCCCCGACTCCAACCCCTGTTTATATCCTGTTGAAGGTGCGGTCTCCAGAATTGCACACAATACTCCAAATGAGGTTGCACCAAAGACTTATACGGAGGCACTATCACCTCCTTTCTTCTGCTGGCTATTCCTCTCCCTATGCACCCAAACTTCCTTCTAGCTTTCATTGTCGCCTTTTCTACCTGTTTAGCTACTTTAAGATCATTAGACATAATTACACCTTGGTTCCGCTCTTCTTTTGTGGACAGAAGTACTTCATTCCTATATAATATTGCTCCCTTGGATTCCTGCAGCCCAAATGCATGACCTTGCATTTTTTAACATTAAATCTTAGCTGCCAAATTCTAAACCATTCTTCAATCTTAGTTAGATCCCTCCTCATGGTATCTACACCTTTCTGGGTGTCTACTCTATTGCAGATTTTGTTATCATCCGCAAAGAGGCAAACCTTATCCGATAGTCCTTCCGCGACATCACTAACAAAGATGTTAAAAAGAATCAGACCAAGGACAGATCGCTGGGGCATACCACTGGTAACCTCCTTCTGGTGAATCCATGCTGCCTCGGATCAAGAAATCCGTTGGACTCCAGAAACCTCACTATTTTCTCTTTCAGCAGCGCTTCCAATAATTTACTCACCACCAAGGTTAAACTAACCGGCCTTTAGTTTTCAACTACGTCCTTACTTGTGTTTTTGTGTAAAGGGACCACATGTGCCTCTCTCCAGTCCTCTGGCACCACTCCTGACTCCAAAGAGGCATTGAAAAGGTCAGTCAGTGGAGCTGCTAGAACATCCCCAAGTTCCCTCAGTATTCTCGGTGTAGCCCATCCGTTCCCATCGCTTTGTCTATTTTAAGTTTAGCTAGTTCCTCATGCTTCTGTTCCTGTTTGTGGGTGTTTTCTGAGATTCTGCTCATGGGTCTTCATCTGTGAACACAGAACAGATATATTTGTTAAGCAATTCCGCTTTATCCTCAACAGCTTCTACATCCTTCCCTTCACCCTTGAGTCTGACAATACCACTTTTGCCATCACTCTTCTCACTGACATATCTGAAAAATGTCTTACCCCTCATTTTATTGCATTGGCTATTTTCTCCTCTTTTTGAATCTTTGCTTTCCTGACTTCTTTGCTAGCTTCTCTAAGTTTTTCCAAATATAGATGCCTGTTTTCCTCTCTCTGTGATCTCTTGTATTTCATGAAGGCTTTTTCAGTTACTTCTTTCGAAAACCATAGTGGTCTCCTTTACCTTTTACCATTATTTACCATTTTAACAAAAAGATTGGCTGCCCTTAAAATATCCCCTTTCAGTTTTTGTCCACTGTTTTTCTACATCCCCCGGATGTTCCCATCCCGCTAACAACTCCCTGAGGTATTGGCCCGTCTTGGCAAAGTTAGTTTTCCTAAAATCTAAGACCCTCGCTTTTGAATGGATTTTATCAGCCCTAGTCCTAATACTGAACCACACCATCTGGTGATCACTGGATGCAAGATGATCTCTCACTATAACATCAGAAACACTTTCACCATTGGTAGGCACCAAGTCCAGTATAGCCCCTTCACATGTGGGTTCTGTTACCAGTTGCCTGAATGATTCTCCCTGTAGAGAATCCAGGACCTCCTTACTTCTAGATGATACTGCAGCAGGGATGTGTCAATCAATATCTGGCATCTTGAAATCTCCTATCAGTAGCACTTCCCCTTTCCTGCAATGCTACATATGTCCTCTATTAACTCTCTGTCCACCTCTTCTCCCTGTGAGGGAGGTCTGTATATCACGCCAATGCAAATAGATTTCTCTTACCCTCTTTCTAGTTTAACTCACAGTGCTTCCTCTCTCCCTTTTATGCCCTGTATTTCCAAAGCTTTAATATTATTTTTAAAATACAGTGCCACTCTTCCTTCCCTTCTTCCTACCCATCCTTTCTGAGTAAAGTATAGCCTGGTATAGTTACATCCCAGTCATGGTTGTCCGTGATCCATGTCTGTTACCGCCATTAAATCCAAGTCAACCTCTCCCATTAAAACCTCAACATCTGGGATCTTATTTCACATGCTACGGGCATTTATACACATTGCTTTCCATATGTTGCCCCTTTTATTCTTTTCCATAAAGGTATTTAATGCTTCACTTCCCTGGGGGCTTTTACTTACCTGAGAGATTGCTTCTCCCAGCCCCAATGAATCTAGTTTAAAGTAGGTTAGCCAGTCTGCTACTGAAGACACATCAACTCTTCTTGGACAGATGGACGCCATCTCTGCTCTACAACCCCTGGAACAGCATCCTATTGTCCAGGAAATGAAAACGGTCTCGATGATACCATCTACACAGCCATGCATTTATCTCCAGGATGTGAGCTTCTCTGCCTTGGCCTTTACTCTCAATAGGAATGGATTGAAGAGAACACCACTTTATCCCCTATCTTCTTCATCCTCTGTCCCAGAGCCACTTCCAGGGCTGCATAATGATTCTCCAATTCAAGGACTGGAGGAGTTGGCTTTGTGATTCTTCAGGCCCTGGTGACACATGTCCAACCTTTGTCATTCTGTAGGCTCCCATCTTCTACTCTGCTGGAGAGCTTGAATGTTTCAAGAAGCATCTCATCAATGTACTTCTCACTGTTTTGAATGCTCCTCAGCCTCACCACCTCTTCTCTGAGCTCCTCCACTTGGTTCCTGAGTGCATCCTGCACATGGAACTGGTCCTTTGACCTGCATTGGGATCTTTGTCTGGACAGAGGCAGAAGCTGTAACGGGGGCAACAACTTTGATGATATGATTTTTCCCAGCCATTGTTCAGTTGGTGTAGCTTAGTTGAAGCAAAAGAGAGAGAGACCTACCAAAGTACCATCCGGTTTACCAGCTGTCCTTTAGAGAAAAAGCAGTTAATCTATTTTAAGTGTGTTCTAAATGTGCTGGTGCAAGTTCCTGTGTGTAGCTAATTGGAGAGGTGCCCTATAAAGCAAGATTGTTCACATGTGATGGGTGGGAGTTGGGGGGTAGGGAGGGAACTAACACCTGATGAGGTGTCAGTAGCTTCAAAGAGCTGAGAAAATTACTAAAAGCAGAGTTTTAAACCTACACCACTAAAGAAAATATTTTCCCTTTTGAATTAAAGTCCTAAGAGAATGTAACTTTGTTTTAAAAATGTTCCAAAACCCTTTTAAGAGCTCTCAGGCAGAGAGCTAGAATTAAAAGCCACACATTCTTACCTTTGCTTGAAATGCAGAGTCCATTTTAGGAATGTCTCGATGTGCAAGGTTCTGAAGACTTTTATACAGCCCTCAGATGCTCTCAGTTCTTTCACAGGCTAATCAGGCCCACTAACCTCTGATCAGGTGTCAGTAGCTTCAAAGAACTGAGAAAGATACTTTGCTTGAAATGCAGAGCCCCTGTTAGGAATGCCTCGATGTGCAGGCAGAGATCCGTGTCTGGAGTCCTGGGGAGATTTCAGGCACAGAAAGATAGATCTGAGAGTCATTAGTATAAAGATGGTACTGTAAACCATGAGAGGAAATAAGTGCACCAAGGGACTGAGTGTAGATGGAGAAGAGGAGAGGTCCCAAGATAGAGCTCTGAGGTACACCAACTGAAAGCAGGATCCGAGGCAGCATGGATTCACCAGAGGCAGGTCTTGTCAGACTAATCTGATTGATTTCTTTGACTGGGTGACCAGGGAGTTGGACCAAGGGAGAGTTCTAGATGTGGTGTATTTAGATTTCAGTAAAGCCTTTGACACTGTTCCTCACAGGCGACTTATAAACAAACTGAGCACCCTAGGGATGGACCCTTAAGATACTGCTTGGGTTAGAAATTGGTTGAGTGGGAGGCGACAAAGAGTACAAGTAAATGGAGCTCACTCTGAGGAGAAGGATGTTACCAGTGGTGTGCCCCAGGGATCTGTCCTTGGTCCGATTCTTTTTAACATCTTTGTTAGTGATATAGCAGAAGGGCTGTCGGGTAAGGTTTGCCTCTTTGCGGATGATACCAAAATCTGCAATAGAGTAGACACCCAGGAAGGTGTAGATAACATGAGGAGGGATCTAGCTAAGCTTGAAGAATGGTCTAGAATTTGGCAGCTGGGATTTAATGTTAAAAAATGTAAGGTCATGCATTTGGGCTGCAGCAATCCAAGGAAGCAATATAGTATAGGGGGTAAAGTACTTTTGTCCTCTAAAGAAGAGTGGGACCTAGGTGTGGTTGTGTCTGATGATCTTAAAGTAGCTAAACAGGTAGAAAAGGCGACAGCAAAAGCTAGAAGGATGCTCGGGTGCATACGGAGAGGAATGGCTAGCAGAAAAAAGGAGGTGATAATGCCTCTCTATAAGTCTTTGGTGCGACCTCATTTGGAGTATAGTGTGCAATTCTGGAGACCGCACTTCAAAAGGATGTGAACAGAAAAGAGTCGGTGCAGAGGGTGGCTACTAAAATGATTAGTGGTCTTCATTATAAAGCATATGAGGACAGACTGAAGGATCTTAATATGTACACCTTAGAGGAAAGGCGGGATAGAGATGATATGATTGAGATGTTTAAATACCTCCGTGGCATAAATGTTCAGGGAGAGAGCCTCTTTCAATTGAAAGCAAGTTCTGCTATGAGGGGACATGGGATGAGGGTGAAGCGAGATAGATTCAGGAGTGATATGCGGAAATATTTCTTTACGGAAAGAGTGGTGGATCCGTGGAATAGTCTCCCAGTGGAGGTGGTAGAGATGAGGACAGTAACTGAATTCAAAAAAGAATGGGACATAGCTCATAGCTGATTCTACCACCATAGAATGGTGTAGTTGTTATGGTTTCTGGAATCCAGGGCAGGGGGAAACCCTGTAAAGAGTGTCCAAATGTTTACTGATGGCAGGAGTTGTAAGAGGAGCTTTCCACATCCTAGAAATGAAATTCCTTATCCCCTATTTTTGGTGGGAAGGAGTTCCATAAGATCAGTGCATAATATAAGAAGGCTCTGATGGTCGTTGATTTCTTGGTCTTGCGGAAATCAGCTGGGATGGATAGGGAGTTTTGGGTGCACCCCCTTCTCTGTCTAGTGTCTGAATTTCTGTTTATTAGTGTGGCAAGGTGAGAGGGTGATATGTTGTGGAATAACTTGCAGATAATGACTAGGTTTTTGTATTTGCTCCTACTGTGGATAGGAAGCCAGTTTATTTGTGCAAGATTGGCATGATGTGGTCAGATTTCGATGCCCGCATAATTACCCAAGTTACTGTATTTTGTGCCAATTGCAAATGTAATAGTGCTTGTTTGGATAGACCCTGGAATATGCTATTACAGTAGTCTATGTGAGGATAATCATCACTGATATGAATGACCTGAAATCTGATGGGTCCAGTAGGGGTCTAAGCCATTACAACATCTTAATTTTTCTATAAATGGCCTGGGTGGACTTGTTTTTGTGAGATGATAGGCTCAGGGTTTTATCTAGGATAATGCCTAGATATTTTATCTCATTTTTTACTCCTATTGTTACTTCTCTAAGCTGAATGTGTGATATGGGGGCTGGGGGGGGTTGAATTCTTTGTCCCTGGTCATGAAGATTGCTTCTGTTTTATTGAAATGTATCTTCAGATTGTATATTCTGGAGTCCTCAAACTCCTTCTTCCAAAAGAGTTAAACTTAATATAATCATGTGGAGCCCAATTCAAGAAGGTGGACGTCCGAGCTGACTGGACATCCCCGAGGAAGACATGGCTGTTAGGGTCCGATTCAGATCTACAGGAACAGAACATTCCTATGGTAGCGAAAATTGGGCCCAAGGACAGCCCGGCATGACCCTTCTGCCTATGGGGATGTCCTCCCTGCAGGTGCCCCCAACATTTGTGGCTCTGCCCCCCCCCCCATTTCCCCGCCGCCCAACCCACAGCTGGCCTGCCATAGCCTGGATCGGGTGGCGGGGACCCCCCGCACCCGGCCCCGGTCCCAGCCCCGATTGCTACAACAGTGCTGCTTATAGCAGCTTTGAGGTGGTATAAGCAGCATGTCCCCATGGGCTCAGCAGCACGTACAGGGCCATGATCTAAATCAGCCCTGTATGTGCTGCTGGACTGGCCCTCCCCCTCTCCACCCTAATCCTACTCTTTCCTGCCCCCACCTGTTCTCCCTGTCCTGATGCACAGGATGTACAGTGAGAGTGTGGTGGAATCGGGCTCTGATGGCTTGCGGGGCTGCATGTCCCACTGGGACGTGAAGCCCTGCAACCCGCATTTCTGAATGGGGGCCATAATTTCCACATGTTACTCCAATAGTTGCCATAAAATAGTCCACCGCAGTTTGGCTTATCTAGCCGAGTTAATCTTGCCAGATTTTGTTCTCCTGCTAAGCCTCAGTTCTTTGCCTTCTCTCTTGCCTAGTATTTTTTTATCCAAACATGCACCCTCTGGGGCTCAGGGTGGGAAACAGGATGGCCCACCAACAGATTCACATTCTACCCCCCTGCAATGATGGCAGTAGAGGGGACCATCAACCCCAGTCCTGCTGGGGAATAGACACCCTACAGGCAGGCAATGCAGAGCTGTACACATCCATAAAGCAATAGCAGACAGACAGTAGGCCTGGTAATGCACAGCTGCCCCCCACCACTATCTGACATTCTCCAGCAGCAAGCCTCCAGCCGCTGCACCCTGCAAGGTGTTCCAGCAAGACACATACTAGCTGCAGACAGTCTGCTAGCTAGTCCATAGTGCATGTTCCTGGAGGAGATGTATGTACCCAGAACTGGGATGTCAGCATAAACACCAAGCAAATAAGTCAGTGATTGGGCCCCAAAAGAGAACCCATAAATATCACATGAGAGAAATGCTATATAGCACTATGGGGGAACCTATCCATGCCGTGGGCACTGCTCAGTCAGGGTGAGAGTGACCTCCAGGCAGGACATGCTGTGGCCACCCTTTCCGAGCCATTGCCCTATGCTATGTACAGATGAATCCAGGCCAGGCCACCCTATCCTGGCTATTCCCACAGTACCTTGCTCCTCATTATGCACATTGGCAGGCCAATACTGGCAACAGTGCTAGCAGTGTGGGCTGTGGAGGGTGTTTGCAGCCACCACACACTGGATAGACAGACACACACTCCCCACACCTATGGCAGCATCGTGCAACTATAAAGGTGTTTGGCAGCCCTGGCCACCGCACCAGTCCTGGGCACAGTGCATGCACGGCTATGGTACGCAATACTGTTGGGGTCACCCCCCAGGGTGGTAAACACTGTCAGACACAAGACCTGTAGCACAATCCACAGACATCAAAAAGGTTGCTATGATGCAGCTCACTCAGAAAATTGTACTTAACTTCAGAATTGCTATCTGCCAGTAATCATAGCAACCTTTTGATAGCTGTGTACCGTATTTCCAGGTTTAGGGTGGCATTGCTAAGGTATGCAAGTGCTAGTATTGGGAGATGCACGCAGGGGAAAACATCCTGCCTCTCCAGGAGGCACTGGATAATGGAGCCTGTGGGTGCGGGTGTGTCTGCCCCTGTTGGCCACTGCTTTAGGGCAGAGGTTCCCGACTCCAGTCCTGGTGGGCCAAACACTGTTTGGGTTTTCATGCTGTCCCTCATGAATATGCATGAGATACATCTGCATACCATGGGGGCGGTGCATAGAAATGCAGCACAGGCATCTTTATTAGAGACAGCATGGAACCTGAATGGTGTTTGGCCCTCCAGGACTGCATTTGGGAAACTCTGCTCTAGGTAATGCACATGTTTATGGTGTCTGTGCTCTGTAGGGTAAAATGTAGGTGTTTTGGGCATGTTTACGTCATCTGCAATAAAGGTTCTGTCTGTATTAGCACGTTTTAGTAGTGGGTAAAATATGGGGACTGGGTTGGCAGGAACCACAGCTGGGTCTTGAACCTGTGACCTTCTGCTTCTGAACACACTGGCTGTGTGCACTGCACCACCTTGTTGCCACAAAGACAGTGCATTCCCTGGAGATACCATAACTGTTTGTCAGACAGAGCTTTCTGTTGCAGTGCACGGCACCCACCTAAACAGGGCTAGGCCACGGTCTGCTCTGGGCAGCTGCAACTGCCCTCTCCACCACCAGTATCCCTCTGCCACCATGCTGACATACCCTTCTGCTGGTGGTGCTGGTGGAGCGCAGTTTCAGGCCATCCAGTGTGCAGGTAGGTGGCTGCCTATGGTGCGAGTTTTGGGGTAGGGGTGCCTGCATAGCTGTCCACGCTTCCCCCCAGCACCGCATGCCAATGTTCCGTGCCCTTTGGGGTACCTGCTGGGCACTATAACTTGTGACACTGTGGGAAGCACACTCGTGCCCATGTTGGGCCCTCAGCAGTTTCTGTCTGGCTGCTCTACTGTTTCAGCATTCCTATGGGCCAGCTAGGCATCACCCTAGTCCACACTGTGGCCCAGCTGCACCACAGCATGTGCTGCCTGCAGCCCTCTGTGTCCCCTTTTCCAGCATCTGTCCAGTTGCCCGTTCCAGCATGCCCACCCTGCTGTTGTGGAACATGTTCACGCCTGGCCAATGGAGTCGGAAACCCTGCTCAGTGCAATTACACTGTGGGCTCATTCACCTCGTACAAGTATGGGGACGGAGCATTGACCCTTCCAAAATTCATATCTTATTTTTGGAGTTTTCTTGGGAGTGTTTTTTGATGTTTACCATTGATATCACTATTGGCCAGCTTGGTTATTTTATTTTTACATTTTCTTCTGTACATTTTCAAAGTTTATTTGCCCTTTTGTTCCGTGCACATGTATCACACTTATCACTTTTTGTAGGTTTCCCTGGTTTTGCTGTACATTGCTGACGGAAATGGTTTCTTTTCCCTTTAAATCAGCTCTAATGCCAGGGTTTCACTGGCGTTAGTTTTGAGTCTCGGATTTCACAGCGTTAGTGTGCGGGGAGCCTCTCCCCTCCCACTCTCCACCCATTGACCCCTTCTCTCCGCCCCTGGGGAGCCTTCCTCCGCCTTCCGGGAGCCTTTCTCCGCCTTCAGCGCTCGTTTGCACAGCTGCGCGCGTTATCGCGCGCTAAGGTACCTGTGCGCCCGATAAAGTGCCATTATTGCGCGATAAGGTACCTTATCGTGTGATAACGTCGCAGAGCGCAAGTTAAGATGGTTTAGTAAACATACCCCTTAGTGTCAGAGTTATTGGTGCGTATATCGGCCTTGTATGTTTTTCATACGCTGGACTAATATGTTGTCGAAACTAATTGCTGTCAAGCACTCTGTTCTAGGTGTTTCAATGGGGCAATATCGACGCACTGCATCAGAAGTGTTTTCACGTGTATCATATTCCGCCATCAGAATGGACTGTTGACAAACTATATTATATCATAAGAAAGTATTTTAAATGAAAACTGCAGTTTCAATAGTATCATACAGTATGTTTATGTCAATGAATATTGGAACTGAATCCTATCTTTTCTGAAGACAGACAATATACTATATTGGACCAGTGTATGAAAAACATACACTATGTGAAACTTCTATTTTCTGCAAAGTTTTAATATTTGTTATTATTGGCGGTATTTCATAGTTCTTTGAGTGTAACAAATCTAATAAATCATCCAGAACAGAGAGAGAATATGCGAGCTGTCCAAAACAGGTTACTTCTCCTCCTCGTTGAAAGAAAAACAATCTATTAAGGCAACTGTTAAGTACAGAGAGATCAGGGGACTGGGAATTGGTGAAGGCTACCAAGAGGATATCAACACCATAATAATAAGCTGTGATGGATTACACATGAAAGAGAAGTGTGAGTGGGCCTAGGAAACTAGAAAGAAAATGGAGGAGATCCAAGCTCCCAGATGATAGGACACAATATATGAATACTCTACAATCCTACAGAGAGGCCATCAACAACCTTAAGAGGTAAAACCACACCAGGCTACTAATGAAATCACTCAATAGACCAAGAGAGCTGTTTGAGATTGTGAAGTCACTAACCCAATTACCACACAGAGAGGATCCTTCCACCTTCATCAATCCACAGGGGCTAGCCAACTTCTACAGTAACAAGCTGTGTCTCCACACTCACGATTCACCAACAGATAAACCAGGACCGCTATCTAATATCCCGGCATTGCAAACCCTCACAACAGTCAATTTAGAACACCTGGACCACATAATCACAGCAATAAACACTACCACATCTCCAGGCAATCCATGCCTGATCAGCTGGGTAAAAATGTCCCGTGATGAACTGGCACCAGCTATGCTAAAAATAGTTAATTTATCACTGTCCCAGGGCTACATGCCAAAAACACTGAAACAAGCCTCTGTCCGCCCAATTCTAAAATATAAGACCCTGGACAAACTACAACCGAATTCCTACCATCAGATATCGAGCCTCCCCTACATATCAGAAGTAATAGAAAAAATAGTGCAAAATCAGCTGCAAGACCACTTAGATGCCAATGCCCCATTGGATCCACACCAGTATGGCTTCAGAATGCACCATGGAGTTGAAACCCTCATCATAGCCCTCTTTGATAATCTCATTAAAGGAATCAATGCCCCTCAGCAAGCATTCATAATGATATTCCTTGACATCGCCTCAGCGTTTGACTCTATCAGCCACAATATACTCTTATCAAGATTGCAACAAATTGGAGTTTGCGGAACTGCCCTCAACTGGTTCATATCATACTTGCAGGACCGCACGCAACAGGTAAAAATTGTCCAAACCACATCAAACCTTTTAGGCAAATTGTTCAACATATACTGTACCTCCAACCAATTTGCAACATTTTTTGAAGGCATAAAGTGAATTATCACATTTATGCTGACAATATAATGATTTATCTACCAATTAGTACTGCAAAATCTAATCTCAAACAAATTGTAACATGGTTTGATGACGCCTCCCAGTAGCTCTCATTGAACAATCTGAAGATAAATTTCAATAAAACAGAAGCAATCTTCATTACCAGGGACAAAGCATTCACACACACACACACACCCCTCAAACACACACATATCACACATTCAGCTTAGAGAAGCAACAATAGGAGTAAAAAAATGAGGTAAAATATCTAGGCCAGGGGTCTCAAACTCAAATTGCTTTGAGGGCCAAATGAGGACTTGTAAAATAACCCGGGGGCCGCATGAGACGTTGGACCTCATTTGCATAAGGGACCTCATTTGCATAAATATTTGCATAATGTTACCATACCCTAATTTTTAGTAAACATGCCTCTTAATGAGTGCATGAATAAAGAAAGACTAAAAGATTTCTACATTACTATAATCCAGTGGCAACCGCCAGGCACATTAGGAACTACTACAAACAAACACTGCCCATTTAGAACCCATAGCAAACCCGCCATATCCTAACAGCACTACCAAGACTCACAAAGCACCATACCCTACCTATCAAAAGGCAACACTGCAAATATTAAATCAATACATTTCAGAGAATAACAATACATGACCTACTGGGGACAGAGAACAAGTAGCAATGTCAAATAGGAATTACATAAACAGAATACCTCAGCTCAGTTACACATGCAGAATACACCATCACCAAACAAGGAATCAAAATTTAGAAACAAGACAATTAAACTGGGACCCCCAAAAGCCAAACTTGGAATGTACAACACTGTAGAAATAAAACTATAAATTAATTTCCTCTTGTACTAAACAAAGCGCAGACGTTATTGATGCACATTTCCCAGAACTGACATATTCCAGTTAATAAATTCAAAATAAAGATATTTTTCTACCTTTTGTGCCTTCTGCTAACTCTCCATCGTCTGCTGTCCATTTGTCCTTCTCTCTTCTAGCTTTTTCCATTCTCCCTCTACATCTGCTTTAACATATTAATCTTTCTCCTTTTGCTCTTTCCTCATTCCTATTTTCATCCACTCAAATTTTACCCCTCCATCCTCAATCCCCACTTACCTGGCCAATTGTAGATTTGTCTTCCCTCCCACACAAAATATTTTCCCCTCTCCATTTCACTCTCCCAGCTCCATCCCATTCTAATCCTCCCCCAACATCAGCTCCCTTCTAGTTCCAGTCCCACACAGCACCCCCTCCCTTCTAGTCACTGCATCAGCCCATTTTCAGTCCTAGCCCCCCATCAGCCAATTTCCAATCGTAGCTCCCCCCATCAGCCCATTTCCAGTGCTAGCTCCCTCCCCTCACAGCCCATTTCCAGTGCTAGCTCCCTCCCCTCACAGCCCATTTCCATTCCAAGCCCCCCTCCCCATCAGCCATTTGCAGGTCAAGCCCCCCTTCCACTCAGCCCATTTCCAGTCCTAGCAGACCCCCCAGCCCATTATCAGTCCTAGCCCCCCCATAGCCGATTAACAGTCCTAACCCCCCATAGCCCACTTCCAGTCTTACTCCTCATAGCCCATTACCAGTCCTAACCCCCCCCCCATCACCTCATTTTCAGTGTTACCCCCATCACCCCATTTTCAGTTACCCCCCTCATAGGCCATTACCAGTCCTAGCCCCCCCCCATAGCCCATTACCAGTCCTAACCCCCCTCCCACCATCAGCCAAATTAGATTAAAAAAATGTATATTTGCTGCTGCTGCAGTATTAAGCGTCCCGCGGGCCCCTCTGCCTGGTCCTCTCCTCCCTGCAGAATTCAGCTCCAAAAGCGGCGGCTTTCAGAGCCGAAAAGCGAGAGAGAGTTTCTCTCGCGCGGTTCTGAAGACTCTCGCGCTGCTCTTCAGAACCGCGCGAGAGAAACTCTCTCTCTTCGCGGCTCTGAAAGCCGCCGCTTTTGGAGCTGATACTGCAGGGAGGAGAGGACCAGGCAGAGGGGCCCGCGGGACGCTTAATACTGCGGCGGCAAGTTTTTTACTCGCCGGTGCTTCGCGGGCCGCACAAGATGCTTTCGCGGGCCGCGTGTTTGAGACCCCTGATCTAGGCATTATCCTAGATAAAACCCTGAGCCTATCATCTCACACCACATCTAGGGCTCTCCCTCGGTCCAGTTCCCTGGTTAACCAGTCAAAGAAATCAGATTTGTCTGACAAGACCTGCCTCTGGTGAATCCATACTGCCTCGGATCCAGTAATCTGTTGGAATCCAGAAACCTCACTATTTTCTCTTTCAGCAGCGCTTCCAATAGTTTACTCACCACCAAGGTAAAAATACTGGCCTGTAGTTTTCAACCACATCCTTACTTCCACTTTTGTGTAAAAGAACCACATGTACCTCTCTCCAGTCCTCTGACACAACTCCCAACTCCAACGAGACATTGAAAAGGTCAGTCAGTGTTGTTGTTAGAACGTCCCCAAGTTCCCTCAGTATTCTAGGGTGTATCCTATCCGGTCCCATAACTTTGTCTACATAAAGTTTAGCTAGTTTCCCATGAACATAGTCTCCTGAAAATTGTTCAAAATGCCCCTCACTTCTGTTCCTGTTTGTGGATGTTTTCTGAGGTCCAGGGCAGAAATGTTTGTTAAGCAATTCTGCTTACCTCCCCCCCCCCCCCCCCACACCCATTTTATTGCATTGGCTATTTCCTTCTCTTTTTGAATCTTTGCTTTCTTGACTACTTTGCTAGCTTCTCTAAGTTTTTCCAAATGCAGATACCTGCGTTCCTCTCTCTGTGATCTCTTATATTTCATAGTTCCTAATGCAACCATATGCTAGGCTATGTAAATAACTATGAAACTCACATAAACATGTATATAATTGTAAAAAAAAAAAATTCGTACTTACATACTAGCGAATCAATGATATGCATATGTAGATAATTTTATTCCTGTTATATGTAACAAATGTTTGCTGTGATAAAAGTTAGTGTAAACCGCTACTAATCGCTGGAAGAAGCGGTATACAAATGTAACCAAATACATAAAATAAATACCCTCACACACATCCACCCTCACCAAGACACACACTCCTGACATACCATAGTAACATATAAGGGCATGTTTACTAAACGGCAGTAGCGGACTCTGTGCGACATCGGAATCGTGGCCCCACCGATATCGCACAGACTCCGCTATCACTGTTTAGTAAACAGACCCCAAAGTAACATAGTAAATGACAGCAGATAAAGACCAGTATGGTCCACCTAGTCTGCTCATTAGATAGTTACGTTTATTTCAATTTTATCCTGTTGCTGTAAAGGGATCCACTGTGTCTGTCCCATGCCATTTTGAATTCTGTCACTGTATTTGCCCCCACCACTTCCATCAGGAGGGCATTCCAAGCATGCACCACCCTTTCAGTGAAAAAGTATTTCCATGACACACCTTTACCCACATATGATATGCACACACACCTGAGATATTTTTACCGACATCTCTTGAGAGGGGAGGGGTGGGGGTGAGTGAAGGCGAAGGAGAGAAAGAGTACAGGAAGGAGGATATTGAAGGGTAGGGATAGTAAAGCTCTATGACACACACACATGTACACACAAACACACCTCTTGACATCCACATGACATGCATACACGCACAGGGGGTGAGGTGTACAAAAAAATCCTTTATTATAGTTATGGTTATGGTTATTTTATTTGCTTAACTGCCCTTCACATAAGCAGCAGGGCAGTTTACAATCTAAAAACAAATTAAAAGAACAGAAACAGTAAAGGAATGTCATTAAAATTATAGGATAGATAAAATCATTTATATTGGCATTACAAAATCAAACAGAGTGGGCAAAGGAAAATGAAGAGGCGAGTAGCTCAAATGTGGTAGGAAAAAGATGAGTCTTTTGGAGGGTTTTGAACTTATTATAGGAGGGTTCCAGTCTGTGGGTGGGAGGGAGGGAATTCCAAGAGGTGGGAGCTATGAAATAAAAAGAAGAAGCACGGGTGGAAGATAACCAAGTTTGGGAAGGAGAGGGGAGGTGTTTACGATCGATGTATATACTTCAGAGGACGTGATGTGGGGAGTGGAGAAACAGAGAATCAGCCAGATAACATGGGGAACTAGAGCATAATGTAAGGTAAAACAGAGTGTGGTAATTTGTATTGTAGGCAAAATTTTACTGGGAGCCAATGATAGACTGTATTATGGAAGTGGTACGCGATAATGAGTTCCCTGCAAGACACATCTGAAAGGTCTCCAGGTACCTGTACTGTAGTTTTTACTCTAAGAAAAGCCTTTAGTACACCAGTTCCTCCTGACGAAGCAGTGTGCTGAAACGCAGCAGTGTTGGGTGCTTTGATTAATAAAGGACTTATTTTTTCTATACCTTGCTTCCTGTCGTTTGGTTTGCTATTTCTGCGAGTGTGTGTGCTCCCTTGTGGAGCAGACCTGACCATACATACATGCACATACACAACCACAACAGCCCCTTTGACATATACACACACACAAAATAAAGACACATACACACATATCTTCTGACATCCCCATGACAGACACCCAGAATATGCCCTATGACACACCCACATACCTGATTCTGCGAATGGGGGAAACGCACCATTGTGTCATGCTACAAATGTACACTTTTCAAATAATGGGTTAATTAATATACAGTCTTTTGTGAAATAAGCAGTAATACAGAAATTGAAATAATATAGTGACAGAATATGTTTGAACGAGCAAGCATGGATGTCTGAGTTCATAACATTTATTTATGCTATACTCTCATCTGTTTGCTTATTATTTCATTTATTTATCTGTGTGTCTATTTTATATTGTACTTTTTATAGTTTTGCTTCGATAAAAAATGTATCTCTGAATCAAGCTTGAAGTATAATTGTGATGTGAAAAAACAATGCAGTGGGAATGGGGTAAGTAAAAATCTGAAATTTCAGGAAATCTCCAACATGATATCGTATTTGATGTGTTATTTTTGTCAGAAAAGTTTCTTCTTGATTATAACTGCCAATTATATTTCCTGGTCTGTATTCTAATGGTAGTACTGTATGTCAGGAATATTATATGTTTTTATTGATGACTGTAGGAAATTTGCTATTTTAAGGGTCCTATATACTAACGTATGTTTATTTTATTTTATTTATTTATTTAGCAACTTTTTCTTATATCACTGTATCTACCAGTCACAGCGGTTTATATGGAACAAAAGAACAAATAACTTACATCGAACATAAGGAACAATAAATAACACCTGAGTGTAACATAACTATTTACATAGAGCTGAATTAGTGCTGCATGAGATACATATGAAGATGTGTTGGAAGGGTGGCAAAGAGTCTGTGCCAAAGCATTCTAAAAAGAGAGCTTTTAGCTTTGATCCAGAATTTGCCTAGGTTTATGAGGGCTCATTATTTCTAGGGTGAAGGAGTTCTAAATGAGCGGTGCATAGTAGGAGAAGGCTCTGTTAGTAGTGATATTGTTGAAGTGGATGAAAGAAGCTGGAATCGAGAGGAGGTTGTGGTCGGAGGACCGTGTTGATCTCCTGTTGAGAGGCTGTTGAAGAAGGGGGTGAAAGATGTCTGCTGAGAGGTGGTGGCTGGTCTTGAATATGGTTAGCGCGACTTTATATTTGAACCTTATGTGGATGGGCAGCCAGTGTAATTGTTTCAGAGTGTGCCCATGCCTGTGATTATTCTGGCTGCAGAGTTTTGTGCAAGCTATAAGGGTAGTAAGGTAGTTTTAGGGAGACCCTGGTATATTATGCTTGCATAGTCCAGAATGGTGATGATGCGTGATTGGCAAATGTTTCTGAAGTCATTAGAGTCCAGCAGTGGGCATAAGTGTCGTAATGTTCTCATCTTGAAGTAGGCAGCTTTAGTAATCGGGTTAATGTGGTGGTGGTGGTGGAAACTGAGGTGGTGATCCAGGGTGATGCCCAAATATTTTACATGTTGTTTGACGTGTAGGGTTAAATTGGCCAGACTGATAGACTTTGGAGGAGTGAAAGATGGGTGTTTGGTTATGAAGAGGACTTCTATGTTGCTGGGGTTGTACATGTTGTGTTTGCTGAGCCATTGGATGGTATCTTCTAGATATCTGCTGATCATAGAGTAGTCAGGGTTGATGGTGGAGAATGGGTGTAGATTAGTACAGTCAAACCTCGGTTTTCATGATTAATCCGTTCGAAAGAGTCTGACTAAAACCGAAACGTATGAACACTGAAGCAATATTTACCATAAGAAATAATGTAAATCCAATTAATCCGTTCCAGACACCCAAAAATATCCACAAAAAATACATTTTATAGAGAATAACTATATTTTTACATACAGAAAACAATGAGAAATAAATATAAATGACTAATGAAATGGATAAATGAACATTTAACATCACTGAAAGCAAGCTAAGTACAGTACTGTACAGTACAGTATGTTAACATCTGGCCTTAGCCACCCCTGACAAGCTGCTGTGCCCAGCTCTCTTCGGAATCACATTGGAATCAGCCCATTAAAATACCTTTACATTATCTGCTCAATGCTTCAGAATGGCAGAAAATCTTAATGATATAGCTTCAGACGTACCCTGCAAGAGAAAGAACTGCCTCCCACATTCATGCAACATCTCCTGCTTACGTTGACAGCTTTTCTTCCCTGCTACCTCCGAACCTGAGGGAGCGCTCCAGAGAACGGGCAGGCGGTGGACGAGATCGGGGCCTTCCTCTCTGCGCAATCCTTGCCTCTCTAACTCTGACCAGGCTCGAGGATGTGTTTCATTTACGTGCTCAGCTGGCTTTCGCTTCTCATCACGCTGGCGATCGGTGAGTCCGGGGGCAGTGCTGCCGGGACCGGGTGGGCGTTCTGGCAGTGTATACAGACCGGTGTGCAGCGCGAGGGTGTATGTATTTACAGTACTGTACTTTACGAAAACCGAGGCGATGTATGAGAACCGGGACAAAATCTCAGTCAAAAAAGACGTTGAAAACCGAAGCGATGTATGAAAACCGGGACAAAATCTCAGTCAAAAAAGACGTTGAAAACCGAAGCGTATGAAAACCGGGGCAAATGAAAACCGAGGTTTGACTGTATGTCATCTGCGTACAGATGATAGTAGTGCTTATGATGTTTTATGAGTGTGCCTAGGGGCTGGATGAAAAAGTTAAACAGAAGTAATAATAATGTGGAACCTTGAGGTAATCCATGTAGTAGCTGGAAAGGTTTGGAGGTTTCAGTTCAAATTCTTACTTGTTGGAATCAGTTGGAGAGGTAAGGTTGGAACCACTGTAGAGTTGTACCTCTGATACCGACTGAGTGGAGGCAAGAGCAAAGCTGGATGTGGGAGACCGATGTGGGCTGCACAGATGTTGAGAAAGATGAGGATAAATCCTTGGATGATTTTCTGTGTACCTTTGATTAAGTTATCCAGGAGGGAGGTCAGAAGGGTTTCAGTGCAGTGAAATGGCCTGAATCCATGTTGGTGCTCGTCTATGAATTCTTGCAACTGAAGTTGCACTGCCTTTTCTATGATTTTGGCTAAGAAACGGATGCTTGATATAGGTCTGTAGGAAGCTGGGGCTGAGGGGTCAGCTGAATGGCTTTTTAGTAGGGGGTCTGATGGAGACTAGCTTGAGAGGAGTTGGCATGTGGCCATATCATAGGGATGCATGGACCAGATGGAGAATGGTTGGGGCAAGGTCATGTCTGGTCAACTTGATCCAAGAGAAGGTGCAGGGTTCGAGTGATGAGGTGATGCAGTTGAGGTTGCTATAAGGTCAATAATCTCCCTGTTGCATAAGCTCCTTAAGGTTGACCAGGTTTTTATGTTTGAGGTGTTGGTGGGGTCAGTCGCAGGCAGGTGCTGAACTGTGGTGATTGGTTATCTGGCTTCATGGAATTGAGCCATAGCATCAGGCACTAAGTTGAGGTTAGGCTTTGTACTTGTTGGAGTTTGAAGCATGTTCAGGGCTATATTGAAAAGCTATCTGGGGCCGTTGAGGGAGGCATTTAGAAGATTGAAGTGGTATTCTTTTTTTGTGCAGAGTGTGAGTGCCCAGTAGTCTGCCTGTGCACTTGCATAAGCTGAGTGGTTGGTTGATTTTATTGTCATCTCCATCTGCGCTCGAGCTGTCTGAGTCTATTTTTTAGATATTTAAGTTGAGGGGTAAACCATGTCACTTGATGTAGTCGCTTTATCTTAGTTGTATTGTCCGGCATGATGGTGTATGAAAAGATGTTTGTATTCCATTCAGAGATGACTGTGTTAATACTAGTCGGGTTAACCTGAGGGAGAGGCGGGATCGTGCTTATAAAGGTGTCTTTATCGAAGGCTTTGAATCGCAGTGATTTGGGTGAGGGCGATTTGAAGGCTTTTGCTTTAGGTATGTGCGGGAGATAGGTGATTAGGCTGTGGTCTGACCAGGGCACAGATGTGATGTTGGTCTTGTGGGAAAGGTCTTGGTGTGGCCAGTTGGTTGGTGTGAATATGAGGTCAAGGGTTCCTCTTTTGCTGTGCATTGGTCCAGTGATTATCTGGTTGACCTGTAGTGCTTCAAGTGCTTGGAGGAAGGGAGTGGTCTGGCTGGTCATTAAGGAGGAGAGGTTGAAGTCTCCTAGGAGGATGAACTATTTGTTTTTGTGGTTCTCTGCGCATGTTACTTCGATTAATGGTGAGAGGCCGTTGGGCCCTGCTGAAGGAGATCCATATATGAGGCATATTGATAAGTACAAATTGGTTATGGAAATGATATCCAGTGTGCCATGAGACCACCTCTCTTATGTAAACTTGTTAACCAATTAACATGTTTTAATGAGACTTAAGACAAGTTAAATAATGCAAGCCCCATTATTCTCATATTCAGTAACTATGCACTTAACTGGAATTAACATGTTAATGTGAATTAATACATATTAACTGGTTAACACACGTTAGCCCTATGTCAAATTAGAATTTCTTCCTAATTTTAGATTTTGCAATGTTTAAAAGAGCTGAATGCTGATCTGCTTATGTAGATTATATTTACGAATATACTAAAAATAAAATATATTTCTGATCATGTGGACAGTAAATTTTATTAAATCCTGCCTAGTTAATGTGCATTGTCATGTGCCTATGTCAAGCCTAATCTCCAGGAACAAGCAGGAATGAAGTCTTCACATATGGTGTCGTTGGTACCAACGGAGCCCGTGTGGGAACGCGCCTCAGCATCCAATAGGAAAGCTTTTGGGAGCACTCTATTGCGCCTGCTCATCTGCCTTCTTGCCTTCCCAAGTCCTCTCCTCAGTTCTTCATTCTTCACGGAGCTAGCAGGTTGTTCTCCTGTCACTGCTGAAAAACCTTTTTTTTTTTTTTGGTTTAAACTCTGTTCTCTGCTTTTCCGTCGATGCCAGTACCTTCCCTGATACTGGCCCCGATATTTTCTTCTTTTATTTTTCTCATTTTCTTATTTTTTATTTTATTTATTTTTGGTGGGTTCCCCGCCATTTTGGGCCTCGGCCTATATTTTTTTCCATCATGATGGAAAAGCATGTCAATGTCTTTAAGAAATATACCAAGTGTTCTGGTACAATTTCTGTCATCAACAAACATGACTGGTGTTTGACATGTTTGGGCTCAGATCATTTATCAAATGATTGTCCTTTATGCCAACATAAACAAAATGAGACCTAAAGAACAGAACCAGACAATATGGATCTCTGTTTGCCCCAAACTTGATTTCAGTAGCTTTGGCATCATCGAGGACGTCGGTCTCCTCTCTTGGTTCTCGGATCTCATCAAAGTCCAAGCATAAATCTAAGTCTAAATCATCAGTATTGCAGTCCAATACCAGTACTCGAGGTAAGCCCCTGCGTCATCAATGTGACTCACCAAAAGGTGTGTCTGATGCAGATCAGCCTGGAAAACAGCCCTGGTGGGAGGACCAGTCCTCCCATGCACAACAGGGGCTCCAGGATGCTCCCGAGGTCTCAACTTTTGAGAGCTACTGGTTCCATGCTCTGGGATAGTGACTCAAAGCCCCGTACACGATTCCACCCAGGCATTGGCCTCCTCCCTCGATCCGAACATCATGGCTATCGAGAGGAGCTTGGCATCACTCCTGGCCTCGGTACCAACAGTATCGACAGCCTCGGCAGTGCAGGCATTGACCTCCCAGACATGGCGATGCCTCTGGGACTGATGCCATCCCTCAAGCTCATATCAACAGCTCCTTTTCCTGTGATGCCTGCCTTGAAACCTATAGTCATTGTTGATACCCAACCACCACCAGGTTCAGATACCGTACTGGCTCACCATCGGTATCGACATCATGTCTCAGTATCTTCACTGGACCATCGATACTTTGATTTTTTGCTGGAATCGGACTCATCCTCTTCCAATTCTGATGATACCTTGGAGGATTCCAGGGCTACCCAGGACATTTCTTCCGAGCCCTCTCCTCCACATGAACAATGTTGCTCCCCGCCAGAGGATATGTCCTTTCAGGACTTCATTCAAGACAATGCAGTAGGTCTCCAGATTACTGTAGCATCAGAAACAGAACCGAGAGCAGAGGAATTGGAGATCCTCCAATACCCCTTGGCACCCAAAGAAGTGGCATTGTTACCAGTGCATCAAATCATACAGGATTTAATGCTATGTATGTGGAAGACCCTGCTAACAGTGCCACCTATTAGCAAATGGCTTGATAATATGTACCAAGTACCTCCATGCCCAGGCTTTCAAAAGCTTCAACTACCACACCACTCCATGGTAGTGGAATTGGCAGTGCGCCACATCAAGTGTTCTAAGACTCATTCTTCCTTGCCTCCAGGCAAGGACTCCTGGATTCTCGATGCTTTTGGGCATCGCAATTTTCGGGCATGTATGCTCATTTCTAGGATTACTTCATGCATGCTGTACACGGGAATGTATCTCAAAGATATCTCCAGGGATCTGGAAAATTTTGCTCCTATTCTTCCTGATGATAAATGCGAAGCATTCCTAGTCTTAGTCAGGCAGAATCAGAGTACTTCAAAGTTCCTTACTAGGGCTTCCTTTGATACCTTTGAGTCTTCCAGTAGAGCTGCTGCAGTCTGCATCGGTGCTCGCAGAATGGCATGGCTCCAAGCTTCTGACCTTGAGTAGTGTGTTTAGGATAAGTTAGCCAACATTCCCTGTTCTGGAGAGAACCTCTTTGGAAAGGGTTGGAGAGAAAAGGCTAGTGAGCTTGAGATGGATGATCTTACCTGCGAACGTCTTTCCAGAAAGATCTCAGACCCTTCTAGGAGAAAAAACAATCCAAAGAAGGCTTTCTATACTAAGAAGCAGAAATATTATCCTTCTTACCCACCAACATTTTTATTTATTTATTTATTTAGCAAACATTTATATACCGCTGCTTCCAGCGATCAGCAGCGGTCCGATTACAATAGGAGAACTGTCAAATCAGTACAGTAGAATTTGGGGCGCGCATAGGTTGATTCGGAGGGTAGGCACATCACATCACACAAGTGGGTATAAGGGGCATTGTTTACATAAATACACTGATGTGGAATATGTACATATATACAAATAACCAGTATACACAAAACACATTCAAGAGTAATAAATACAGTAGAATTTGGGGCGCGCATAGGTTGATTCGGAGGGTAGGCACATCACACAAGTGGTGTAAATAAGTATATCTGTATAAGTATAAGTATATCTGTATACATGTATATCTGGATACATGTATACTCATACCTTTGGGTATAAGGGGCACTGTTTACATAAATACACTGATGTGGAATATGTACATATATACAAATAACCAGTATACACAAAACCAAATATAAATTTACATAAACTATCAGGTGTACATAGGTATGCAATGGATTATTGCGGTGAATAATCTTAAGCTTTGGGCTTAAAACAAATTGAAATGACTCTGAAACAAATAAGTCTTGAGGTTTTTCCTAAAGTCAGTTAGGTCTTTGCTGGCTCGTAACTCTGGCGGCAGATGGTTCCAGAGTGTTGGTGCAGAGTATGAGAATGCTCTGTTGCTTGTGCTAGTTTTAACAGCTCTAATATCTGATGGAACTATCAGGGTGTTAGTATTGATGGTTCTCCTGCTTCTGTTGAGTGGTTGAGAGCAGATCAAGGTGGAGAGGAATGACGGGGCTGTGTTGCGTATGAGCTTGAAAGTGGTCGTGAGGGTCTTATATTTTATGCGGGCAGAAATGGGGAGCCAGTGTAGCTCAATCAATACCGGGGTGATGTGATCCGTAAATCCTTTTTTCATTATGACCCTGGCGGCTACATTTTGCGCCATTTGCAGAATGTTTAGGGTTTTCTTTGGGAGACCCTGCAGAATGGCGTTGCAGTAATCAAAATGTGGCATGATGAGTGCCTGCGCCACTGTCCTGAAATCCTGGGGTTCGATAATACTCCTTAGTGGTTGCAGGACTCTTAGCTTGTGGAAGATGGCTCGGTTGGTTTTGCGGAGGTGTTTCTCCATCTTAAGGTCGCTTTCGAGCGTCACCCCCAGATATTTTATTTCGTCCTTTGTTTGGTATGTATTGTTACATAGGGTGATTGTTGCGGGGGGGCTGAAGTTCGGCTTTTTGGAGATGTACATTACCTCCGTTTTCTTGTGATTTATTGCCATGTTATTTTGGTGCAGCCAGGCTTGCATCTCGCTTAGGCACTCCTCTAGTTGGGTGTAGTTCGGGTCGACCGTGTCCAGTTGCGTGTACAACATAATATCGTCTGCATAGACGTGGTATTTGATATTATGCCGTTGGAAAATTTTGCAGAGTGGTTGCATATACACATTGAACAGGAGCGCAGAGAGGGCCGAGCCCTGTGGTATGCCTTGAGTTTGTGTGAAAGGTTCTGCCTTTTCCCCATTGAACTGTACCTGTTGTATTCTATTCGATATGTACGAAGTGAACCATTTTAGTGGGGTTCCCGCTATTCCTATTGATTTTAGTCTGTTTATGAGGGTTCCATGGTGAACAGTATCGAATGCGGCTGATATGTCGATGAATATAAGTAGAAACATTTTCTTTTTGTCTTCTAGACCCTTAAGGAGGTTGTCTAGCAGCGCTAGGAGTAGTGTTTCAACGCCGTGATGCCGTCTGAATCCATATTGCTGATTGTCCAGGGTTTCATTCGCATCCAAGTGGTCTTGAAGTTGGAGTAGCACGGCCTTTTCGATGACCTTGGCCAGGAAGGATATGCTGGATATTGGTCGGTAAGATGCCGGGTCGACCTTATTGACTGTTTTGTTTTTCAGGATAGGCCTTATGATAGACTTCTTAAGTTGTGTGGGCATGTCACCTTGTTGCAGTGATAGGTTGACTATGTGGGCGACGTGATGGGCGATGTCTTGTTTCACTGCTTTGATCCAGGCGGCTGGGCATGGATCTAGTGGGGAGGTGGTGGTGTTGATGTTTGTGATTATGGTAGTAATCTGATGGTTGTTTACTTTGTGAAAAGTGCACCAGAGCTGATCCTGACTGGTGCAGATTGTCATGGATGGAATAGACCTTGAGGGGGTTGGGTCCATGTATTGCATAGGCGTTGATGCTGTGAGTTTGCTTGCATAGTGGTTTGCTAAAGTTTGAGGTTTGATTTCATTGTTGGTGTGATCATCCAGTGTTGTTTTTGTTAAGGTTTTGACTAGTTCAAATAATTCGCGGGGTTTGTTTATGGCCTTGTTCAACAGATTTGTGTGATGAGTTCTTTTCGCTGAGTTAATCTCCTCCTTGTATTTAGCGAGTAGAGACAGGTATTCTGTCCTGTGCTCATGGTCCTTTGCTTGTCTCCATTTCCGCTCTGATTTGCGGAGTGTCCTTTTCATTCTGGTCAGAGTAGCGGTGTACCACGGTTCAGATCGGAGTTTGGCTGAGTCTGTTGGGGTTTTCCAAGTAGGGTTGGATACTTCCAGTATACCACTGTTCCATCTGTTGGTGAGATCCTCGAGGTCCGTGCATTCCAAATTAATGCGGGAAGCAATGGAGCCTATAAGATTTTCCTCGTTGAATTTGTTGAAACTCCTCCGCGTGTATGTTGACCTCCTGGCTTACCAACCTCAGCAGCAATAGCAGAGACAACAGGGTCCTCACCAGACTAAGAAGCCTAAGACCCCAAAGTCACAACCAGTTGCACAGCCACAGCCAGCACCTGATTTTTGACTCCTTCCTAGACAGCATAGCCACTCTGCTTCTGCAGGGTCCACAGCCCCTTCACATAGCAGGCAGGCTTTGTTCTTTTGCCTACAAGTGGCACCTCATCACAGTGGAATAATGGACTCTCAACATCATCAAAAGGAAGTATCTGCTTCATTTCCATAGCAACACTCCCCCCCCCCCCCCAACCTCCACAAGAAGAGACTCCTGCTCCCACTGGACTGGAGATATTGGGCATGTTCCACATGTGTTCCTCCTTCCACAGACA
This sequence comes from Ichthyophis bannanicus, assembly GCA_033557465.1. NCBI lineage: Eukaryota > Metazoa > Chordata > Amphibia > Gymnophiona > Ichthyophiidae > Ichthyophis > Ichthyophis bannanicus. Next base: position 730,550,132 of record CM066035.1, read on the forward strand.
GAGAGATGTGAGGCTTCCAGTGATATAACATATTAGCTTTTTGCAGCTTCTCTGAGTATTCAAAGTTCTAGTTTTCAGCCTCTTGCACCAACTTTCTCCTTAAACTTGGAGGTAAGGATGAACGCCACCATGCCCTACTGCGCTACTCATATCCAGGCATTTACTCCAAGTGTACTTCCTCCCAATCCATTGGTTGGCTCTCTGCTTTATCTCCTGACATCACCTCACTTGTTCACATGTAGCAATGCACTGATGTCACCATGCCAGTCCTTAGCCCGCCAGTGGGAACCTGTAGCCTATCAATGCAGAATCCCAACTTAGGAAGTCTGTCTGCACAGCATGATGTAATGGTGTTATCCTGTTGGTTCCCTTGCTCCCCAGTGGGTAATTCAGAAAATCACTTCAAAGTCCAGCAGCTCGGGAACTAGTGATGGCTTTTGAACACTCTGAATTAAACTTTAATCCCTGCTCAATCCGAGACACCACCATGTCCCTCAAAGTATTATACAATGTTTGTAATCCACAAGTCAATTTAAGCGCAATACTTTTAAAGTTCTTTTTTGGGAGAGGTTCACCTTGAGTCCATATGAATGTGATTCCCAAACCCCACATAACTGGTTCCAATTTTGTGCAATCCTCTTGTCCCAGCTAGCTGGACCGGGTACACATAAAATAAATTTAGAAGTCACACTAGGTTTTCCCTGGGTTCTTGGGATGGGACTGGGATTACTCCTGAGAGGCCTACCATACTCTCGCTCTCAGGCAGCCAGCTCACTCTCTTATCCAGCAGCAACAGATCAGGCTTTGAAACAGAATATGCTTCTGAACCCCTTTATTTTTTACTTTATAATTCCAAACAGCAGGAACAGATTGATTCAACAATGGATGTCTTTCTCAAAACTCAAACTTGGTCACAGTTCTTTAACAACAATATTACTCTCCATGGATCTGAGGATTAGAAGCACTAAACAAATGTCCTGGACCAATTCTTTTGAAGGGAGACTTTAGATGTATTCATATGGAGGTAGCTAGGAACATTTTGAATCCTTCAGCCAGTTCACCCACTCAGAGGCTTCTGGAGGCACCTTGATACAGTCTCTGCCTTTGGTACCCAGCACCAATCAGCCTTCATCCTTTCAAAGTAGGGGGAGCACTGACTTACTCTTCAACACCCTTTCCCAATCAAGCCATCAGAAACCTCAGTCCAGTCCTTTTATTCTTTCAAAACTTGCAAACTGGAACAGCTTGGTGAACATATTTACAACCTTGATTCTGGCCTATCGGGTTGGAAGGCCAAAATGCCTCTAAAAATCAATGCAAGGCTTTGGGGCTAATTCATGCACTGTACATCAGACCTGCAGCATTCTTATGGGCTTCAAAGTCCCATGCTGTTTTAACTTCCTATCCACCAAGCCACAGGGAAAGAACTGATTGGTGATAGCTGTTGTGAGAACAAGGGCAAAGAGGTAGAGGGAAAGAGATTGGGATGGCAGGGCAAGATGAGACCAGGTGATGGCTAAAGGAGGGCAAGGAGAGAGATAGAGAGACATTGGATGGTAGCTGCTGGGGGGGCATGAAGAGAGAGAGGCTTCAGATGGTAGCTGCAGGGGGTGCAAGGAGAGAGAGTGACACCTTTGAGAGTGAGACACTGGGTGATAGCTAGGGGGAGTTATGAGAGAGAGAGAGAGAGATGATAGATGTTAGGTAATGGCTGGTGGGACGTTAAAAGAGAGAGAGACACACACATATATACTTGCTGATGGCTGGGGAGAGTGAGACATTGTGTGATGGATGGGGGCTGCAAGAAAAAGAGAGGGAGAGAGTCATGGAGTGATGGTTGAGGAGGGGGGGCAATAAGAGGGAGAGAAATTGGATGGGGTGGGGGGAATGATAGAGAGAGACACTGGCTGATGGCTGGATGGGGCTATAAAAGAGAGGGACACAGACACTGGGTGATGGCTGGGTGAGGCTATGAGAGAGAGAGAGGCAATGGATGACTGCTTGGAGAGAGTTATAAGAGAGAAAGAGAGAAAGACAGGCTGGGGAGAGTCTAGGATGGAGGTCATGAGAGAGACACACACATAGCCAGGGATGGCCCGTACACTAGGCAAGCTCTGGGCAGTGGCAGCTGCATGGGTGGGCAGTGGTGGTGGTGGCACACATGGGCAGCAGCCAGCACCCCCACCCCCAGCTGCCATCGTTTCTGTTTCGGGGCAGGCCGCTTTTGGAAATACTGCCGCTGCCGCGGCCTGTCTCCCCCTCCCTAGATGGAATCGTTAGCAGCTGGGAGGGTGATGGCGGCAGCTGGAGTGGGGGCAATGGAAGCTGGGAGGGGGCTGTGTCAGTGGGGGAGGGGGGCACGAGGCTGGGGCTTCTATCTAGAGCAGCAGAAACCCTTGGGCCGGCTCTGCACATAGCCCATGATACGCCCCATGGCGAATTCTCTCTCACACACAAACACACACAATCCCTGATACTCCCCATGACAGACAGACACACATGCATTCACACATATGCAGCCCTGAACACTCCCCTTGACACACACACACACACATGCATACAGCCCCTGACACTTCCTATGACAGATCCCACATGTACCTACCTAGCCCCTGATACTGCCTGACACCTCCAATGAAACACTCATATGAACAGCCAACATGCTTGATTCTGGAAATGGGAGAAATGTGCTATTTTATTACACTGCTAGTGTACATTTTCAACTTGTTGCTTTTCAAATTGGTGATTGTCAATGATAAAGTAAGGGGAAGGGAAACGGTAACTGCAATGGGGAAAAGGAAGCAAGTTCAAAAAGGTTATGGGGGTGCTGATCTGGTAGAAAATCACCAGAGTGAGCTGACATCCAAGCTTTGAATGCACTTTGGCAGACTTCCAAGGGGACTCATATCTCAGCAATGATGATGAATCAAATGTAGCCCATTTTTTTTGTTTGGCTTGTCTAACAAGAGGTGGAGTCTTAATATTGTAAGCATTAGCTAGTTTTGTTTACTGGAGAAAAACACTGAGAAATGCAAAAAATGTTACTGAATCCTTTTGAGTATAATTTCTGTACTGTTTGATGATGGAAGGCTGTATCATTTGAGAATCTATGCATGCAGCATATTAGTGCAGTATCAGTATTTAAAGGCAAGTTGTATAGAGAGGACAAGTTTCAGAAGTATACTTTTGTCATAGGCAATTACTTCTATCATAGGGGATGAGGATATACTGGGGGAGTAAAAATAGCAAAGATGCTGAGCTATGAGGAGAATGACAGAGAAATGTGGGCTCTGAGGGGTGGACAAAGGGAAATGCTTAACTCTAAATCAGTGGTTCTCAACCTTTTTTGTACCGTGACCCCTTTTACCATTGCTCAACTTGTGGTGACCCCCAATGATAAAATCAAATGCGTCTCTCTTCCTTTACCGTTAATGCATTGTCGCTGTAATAATTTGTTGAATTATTAATATATTATAGGCCTTTGAAATATGTTTTTATTTATAAAATTTACTTATTTAAACCACAATAACACAGGTCTGCGACTAAAAACCTGTTTGATTATTTTCATCCAATTTCCATGTATTTTGGTGTGCTGAAAACAAATAAAATATTGAAAAAACTCCTAGACATCATGATTTGCCACAACATACAAAATTGTCTTCAAATTTATCAATTTTTTCAAATTACTATTAATTAATTCACATAAGTGCATTTAAGATATAAAATGCCAAAAAAACCTTAAAGGGGTTGTCCGAGTTATGTAAAAAAAATATAGCACTGTAAATCTGATGGTCAGCAATATATACATAAGCTAAGCAAGTTTTAAGTCCGTGCTTCTAATGGTAGAAGGGGTTACTCTTTCCTGAAGAATCCAGTGGGAGGGAGACACAGCAGATAGCAGCAGCTCCGGTCAGTGCAGGGGGGCATAGCCAGCACTGTGACTTCTCGTGTACAGACACAGAGCTGCTCTCTCCTGCATGCCACACTTGTGCAAGAAACATCATCAGGTTCTTGGTTCTAGGCTGTTCACACTTTTTCATCGCAATTCGTGTTAGCTCGTCATTCTTCAACCTTTATGTTATGGCTCCGCGAAAGTGTATTAATTTGCCAGACAGTTTCTGTTTCATCTGTGGTGAATATACAGTGTTGAAGCAACAGCAGAATATTACAGACTTTGTGAAAAAAGTATACTTTGCATACTTTGGACTAAAAATTGGAGATCAAGATAAAGTCTGGGCGCCTCATAAAGTATGTAAACAGTGTGTTAAGGACCTCCGAAACTGGTTCAAGGGTAAGAAAAAATCTTTCCGTTATGGGATTCCTATGGTATGGCAAGAGCTAAAGAACCATAGTGATGACTGTTACTTTTGTTCATGCGATGTGAAAGGGTTTAATTCCAAATGGAAGCATTCCATTTCATACCCCAATCTTCACTTGACAATTTGTCCCATCCCCCATGGCACAGATATACCAGTACCCAAGCCCCCTGCTACCTTGGAAGAGATACCTAGCTCCGATGAAGGTGAAGTCATACCTGAACCAGATGACGAATCAAGTTCTGACTTTGAAGATGATACAAGACCAAAATTGTTTTCTCAGGAGGGGATGAATGATTTGGTAAGAGACTTGAATCTTCCCAAAGATGCTGCTGAGTTACTCGGATCAAGGCTGAAAAGCAGGAATTTATTGTTGCCAGGAGTGTCATCTTCATGGTTCAGACATTGTGAAAAGGAGTTCGTTCCTTACTTCGCCCAGGAAGACAAGATGGTTTATTGCATCGATGTCGAAGATCTGATGGGTCAATTTAAAATCCAATATGATTCAGAGCAATGGCGTCTGTTTTGTAGATTCTTCAAAAAGAAGTCTCAAAGCAGTTTTACTCCACAACGGTTTTTACGCTTCCATACCTGTAGGTCATTCCGGACACTTGAAGGAAACCTACGAGTACTTGGAATTGGTTCTTCGTAAACTTAAATATGAAGACCATGGTTGGCAAGTGTGTGGGGACTTGAAGGTCTTGTGCATGCTGCTCGGGCAACAAGCTGGGTATACCAAATATCCTTGTTTTCTGTGTCTATGGGACAGTCGAGACCGACAAAATCACTGGACCAAGAAGAGTTGGCAGCCGAGGGTGCTAACAGTCGGTGAAGAAATGTCCTCCGAGAAACTTTGGTACCTTCCCATAAAGTTCTTCTACCACCTCTCCACATAAAATTGGGATTGATGAAGCAATTCGTAAAATCACTTCCAAGAGATGGAGAATGCTTCAAATACTTGGTCACCAAGAATTCAAAAAAGCATGGGACAAACACAGAGGATCTCTAAAGGTAAAAAGGGGACTGTTGTAGTTGTTATGGAAGGACAGACTGGATAGGCCATGTGGTCTTTTTCTGTCGTCATATTTCTAAGTTTCCAGGCCTGTCAGAGGCAAAATTGAAGGAAGGTGTGTTCGTCGGACCAGACATTAGAAGGCTTATAGTTGATCAAGAGTTTGTCAATACCATGACGGATCCTCAAAAAGAGGGGTGGATTGCATTTAAAGAAGTCGTACAGAAAGTTTTAGTCAATAACAAAGATCCTCACTACAAAAAGATCGTCGGACGAATGCTAAAAGCATTTCAAGCTTTAGGTTGCCTGATGAGTTTGAAAGTGCATTTCCTCCAGTCCCACCTTGACTACTTTCCTGAAAATTTGGGAGCTGTGAGTGAGGAACAAGGTGAACGATTCCACCAAGACATTAAAGAGATGGAAAGGAGATACCAGGGAAAATGGAGCATTACAATGATGGCAGACTACTGTTGGATGCTTCAGAGAGACATTCCAGATGCTACTCACAAGCGTAAATGCACTAAGAGGAGCCTCACAAGGAAGAAGAATCAAGTTTAGTGTGTGTAGGTGAGCTCATTTCAGTTCAAAAAAGGATTTTCATGAAAATATTGTAATAAAACTTTAATTTTATAAGTCTATTTCCATTTATTTTGAGGTATTGCCTTATTTAACATAGTTACCTAAATTGTCAGGAAACGTGATGTCCTATGACAAAATGGAGGTCATTTTCGGATTCAGCGCACCAAAAAACATAAAGATTACATGGAATAACCAAAACAGCTCTCGAAAAAAAATTTTTTGCAGACCTGTGTAATTAATCACAATAACAAGTAACAATATTTGATTTCAAAATTATGATGATTTTGTAGTCAAATCACTAATATGAAATAAAATTATTTTTTCTACCTTTGTTGTCTGACCAATTTATTCTCTGATCATGCTGGTCCCGATCTGAGGCTTCTGCTTTCCTGTCTTCTCTTAGCTCTCTTTCTGTGGTCTATGGTCCATCTGCCATTTCTTATCTCTTCTTTCGTTTTCTTCGCTTCTTTCCATCAGCCTATTTCCAGGCCCAGTAACCCTCCCCAGTATCAGCCCCTTTCCAGTCCTCACTCTCAGTACCTTTCAATGTCAACTTGCATTCCCATGACTTCCACTGGTGTCCATTCCCTTCCAGTCCCCCTCCTTCCCCACTGACCAGTCCCTTCTAGTACAAATACTATGGCAACCCCTCTCAGATCCACTCCCTTCCAGTTCTCTTCTCCCATCCCCTCGTATCAGCCCATTTGTAGCCTTAGCCCCCAGTTTTCTTCCAGGGCCAGGAGCTCTATCCTCCCCTCCCCACAATCAGCCCATTCCCAGTCAAAGCCCCCCCCCCCAATCAGCTCGCTTCAGTGCTAGTCCCCCCCCTCAACCCCATTACCAGTGCTAGCCTCCCCTAATCAGCCCAGTACCAGTCCTACCCCCCCCCCCATCATCCCATTACCAGTCCTAGCCTCCTCTAATCAGCCCATTTCCAGTCCTAACCTCCCCGATCAGCTCATTTCCAATGCTAGCCTCCCATCAGTCCATTCCCAGTCCTACCCCCTATCAGCACATTACCAGTCCCAGCCCCCCCCCACCTTGATCAGTCCATTCCCAGTCCTAGCCTTCCCTAATCAACTCATTACCAGTCCTAGCCCCCCCATCTGTCCATTATAATCCTAACCCGCACTGTCTCTCCCCTCTGTCCAGCATTTATCCCCCATCTGTCCAGTATGTCCCCCTGTCTCTTCCTTTTGTCCATGTCAGCCCCCTCCCTCCCTCCATGTCAGCCCCCCTCTCTCCATGCCAGCCCGCCCTCTGTCCATGTCAGCCCCCTCCCTCCATCCATCCATCAATGTCAGCCCCCTTCCCTCACTTCCTCCCTCCCTCCATGTCAGCCCTCCCCTCCCTCCATCCATGTCAGCCCCCCCTCTGTCCATGCAGCCCTCCCTCCCTCCATGTCAGCCTCCCTCCCTCACTGTCAGCCCCCCTCTCTCCATATCAGCTCCCCTCTGTCCATGTCAGTCCTCCCTCCTTGTCAGCCTCCCTGTCCATGTCAGCTCCCCTCCTTCCCTCCCTCTATCCATCCCAGCCCCCTCCCTCCCTCCATCCATCCCTCCATCAATGTCAGCCCCCCCTGTCCATGTCAGGCCCTCCCTCCCTCCATCCATCCCTCCCTCAATGTCAGCCCCCTCTGTCTATGTCAGCCCTCCCTCCCTCCCTCCCTCCCTCCATCCATCCATCCAACAATGTCAGTCCCCCTCCCTCCCTCCCTCCATGTTAGCCCCTCCCTTCCTCTCTCCATGTCAGCCCCCCTCTCTCCATGTCAGCCCCCTCTGTCCATGTCAGCGCTCCCTACCTCCATGTCAGCCCCCTGTCCATGTCAACCCCCCTCCCTCCCTCCATCTATCCATCCCTCCATGTCAGCCCCCTCCCTCCCTCATGTCAGCCCTGTTGCAGGTTCCCTGCCCCCTCCTCCCCTCGCCCTTTCTGCCTGCTACTGCCCTGTTCTTCTTCTGCAGCCAGGGCTCCCTGCCTCTTAGGAAACCGCAGCTGAGCCTGTGAAACAGTTGCGGAGCCTTCGACGGACTCCATGCAGCATTGTCCCGCCTCCAAAGGAAGTGGTAAACAACTTCCTTTGGAGACGGGACAATGCTGCATGGAGCCTGTCGAGAGACAGGAAGGGCTCCACAACGGTTTCGTGGGCACAGCTGCGATTCCCTAAGAGGCAGGGAGCCACAGCTGCATTAGAAGGGAGGCAGTGAGTTTGCAGCTGCGAAGAAGTGGACTCGGCAGCAACTTGTGCGCTTTTTTTTTTTTTTTAACGGCAGAGTGAGGCGACCTCTGCTAAATCCTGTGGCGACCCTCGTGGGGGTCGCGACCCACAGATTGAGAACCGCTGCTCTAAATGGTGGCTAGAGAGGGAAATGCTAGACTGAGAGGTGGACAGAGGGGTAAGAGATAGATAGACAGAGAGAGATGCTGGATTCTGAATGGTGGACAGCATGAAATTTGAGTGGATAAAAAGGGAGTAAAGAAACAGGGAGGAAGGAGATAAAAGGGAAAGATCAATATATCAGAGACAGATATAAAGAGGAAATGGAAGACGACAGGAGAAGCAAGGAGAAATGGCAAATGGACAGCAGACACTGGAAAGAGATTAAGAGAAGACAGAGGATAGCAGAAGAAAGACTGAAGCCATTGTGACTGAAAAAGTAAAATTCCCAGACAACAAAGGTAGGAAAGTATTTTATTTTGAATTTATTAACCGGAATTTGTTAACTTTGAGACATAGGCATTACTGATGTCTCTGTTGTTCAGTACAAGAGGAAATGCATTTCTACTTTCATTTTTCAGTGTTGCCATCAATTTTATTCAGTTTTTATCCTCTCCTTTCAAACTGCTCAGGGCAGGTTACAAATTACATGCATTATAATAACAAATAACATGGCACAGTCTGACAACACCTCATCATAACACATAATATCTATTCTTTATAAAATTAAGAAAAAAGGAAAAAAAAACAGGAGAGTTGATTTTCAAAATCCTACAGTGTCCTTCATGTCTCAGGAAAAAAGGTAAGGGCCCGAATTTTAATTATCCAGATTTTAGAAGGGTTATGCACCTTGTCAGAGCATAGCCCTCCCCGATGACCTCTAAACCGTATATTCAATGCTGCAGTGAAGGCTTTGAATATTTGGTGATCGTCACACAAGGAGGAAGCAGTCAAGGCTAAGTGGGCAACAGCGATATTGGCTTATGAATTTTCCTCGCCTATCTTTAAGGTGCAGATCGCTAACCAGGCAGCATCCAATATTGCTGCCACCCAGTTAGCACCATTCTCCACCTCCACTCCACCCCTGAATGCCGCCAACACGCCCCACTTCTACCAGGATAGAATTGGGGTGCATAGGGGACTTAGGAGGGGATATTCAATGGCACAAACCGTGTAAATTTATATATTTATTTATTTTATTTGAACAGTTTTTTTATACCATCCCTTCCAGCGATCAGGGACAATTTACATGGAACAAAAACTTGAAGATACATGGAACATTCTTAATAACATAACATAAAAGGAACTAGGTATCTAGCTGAAACACGAACTATATACACACCAGTAAACACGAGTTGCAGAGGCATAGTGATAGCTGGTTCTCTTATCTATTTACAAAGATACATCCTGAAAAAAGGAAGGATTAAGGAATTTGGGTGGTAGAGAGGTGGGCTGACGAATTGGAAGTGTTGTTGTTGGAGGGTGTATTAAAGTATTCGGTGAATAGAAGTTTCTTTAATTCCTTGCGGAAAGTTAGGAGGTCTTTGATTTAGGTTTAGGTTTAGGTTTATTTATTTGATATAACCGCCTTTCTGAGGCAATCAAAGCGGTGCACATAGTAAAATACATAAAAATTCATAAAATACATAAAATAGATAAATTATACAAAAATGTAAAAGCATAATACGTAAAAACTTTGGCCATAGCCAGAAAGGAAAGGAAATGTACAAATTGTATAAAGAATAGAGACTAACATGTAGAGAATACGAGACAGGATACAACAGGTAGGTGGGTACAGTAGGGATAGAGTCATACAAAAGGGGATGGGATATTGAATGCCAGTGAGAAGAGGTGGGTTTTAAGGTTTTGTTTGAAAATTGCAAAGTGTGGTTCCAGGCGGAGGGAAGGGGGGAGAGAGTTCCAGTGTGCGGGACCAGCAAAGTAGAATGCGGATAGACGTGTGAATTGGAGGTGGGCACGGGAGGGGGAGGGGGAGGGGAGAGCGAGACGGTTGAGATGGAAAGAACGGGGTGCATAACGTGAGGAATGGAAAGATAGAAGGTCAGACAAATAGGATGGGATACCAGTGTGATAGGCTTTGTGAAGCAGGGTTAGCAGTTTAAACTGAGAACGGAATGAGATCGGCAGCCAATGAAGGTGAAAAAGTAAGGGAGTAACATGATCTCGAAGGGTAGAAGAAGTAATAAGACGTGCAGCAGTGTTTTGTATTCTTTGGAGCCGGGTCACCTGGTTTTTGGGGAGACCAAGGAACAGTGCGTTAGAAAAATCCACCCGTGACATGACTAAGGACAGTACTAGCATGGTCAAAGCAGAAGGGGAGAGAAAAGGGCGGATTGAACGGATCTGTCGGAGAAAAAAGAAGGAGGTTTTAGTGATGTGAGAAATATGAGAGTGAAAGGAAAGATCCGAGTCAAAATGGACGCCTAAGTAACGGAATGTAGAAACCAGAGGGACTGGGGAATTAGAGAAAGAGGGGGCTAAGGTGGGGGGGGGGGGAGCACCGTAAGTAAACCAGATAGCCAGAGTCTTTGTGAGGTTGAGATGAAGGCAGTTATTGTTATTTCTCTGAGATGTTCGGGTATTGCATTCCAGAGTGTGGGGGCTGTAAATCTAAAAGCTCTATTGCTTGTAAGTTGCTTAGTTTTTCGTATAGAGGATGGTATTTTTAGTAAGTTTTGTGTGCTTTTCCTCCTGTGCCTAATGTCCATTTGAGATTGTATTAGAATGGATAGGGAGGAGGGGGAGATATCATTGTACAGTTTGAAGACAGTGATTAATTGCTTATACTTTATTCTGGAGGCTACTGGAGGTCGTATAGGATAGGTGTAATATGTTCAGTTAGATTGGCTTTGGTGATTATCCTGGCAGCAACATTTTGTGCAAGTTGAAGTGTGTGTATAGACTTTTTTGGGATGCCTTGAAGTATACCATTACAGAAATCCAGATGAATATTTACTAGTGCCTGGACTATTGTTCGAAAATCATAGGGGTCGAGAATTGGTCTAAGATGTTAAATGTTTTTTAATTTGTAAAATACTGTTCTAGCAGTAGATTTAATCTGAGATGTCATATTGAGAGCTTTGTCAATAATGACACCTAGCTATCTTACTTCGTGTTTGATAGGCAAGTCTATATTGTGAAATTTGACGGTAGTCGGTGGAGTAAAATTCTGATTTATTTTAGTGGATAGAATCTCTGTTTTTTTTTTTAAATTAATTTGTAAATTGGTTTTGTTCAGCCATGATTCAGCTTCATATATACAGTCAGTGATGTTGTTAAATTGTGTTTTTTTATATCGACTGGAGCATAAACCATTATATCATCTGCGTAACTATGAAAATTGATTTTATGTTTGATGAATATGTCACAAATTGGTTGCAGATATAAGTTAAACAGTAGAGCAGAGAGGGCAGAACCTTGGGGTATTCCTTGTTCTTGGGGGAAGATGGAAGAGGAATCTTGGTTAATTTTGACATATGGTGAGTGGTTTGAGATGTAGGACTGGAACCATTTTAGGGCAATTCCAGCAACTCCTAGGTGAACTAGCCTATGCAGGAGGATGGTATGGCCAACATTGTCAAATGCGGCGGAGACATCCAAGAAGATCATGATATATAGGCTTGATTCGGGTTATCAAGACCACAGATAAGGGTGTCGAATAAGGCTAGGAGTAGGGTTTCCATTCCAGGATAAGGACGGAAACCATACTGGTGAGTGTTAAGTTGAGCATTAGTGTCTATGTAGTCTGAAGCTGTAATTGAACGATTTTTTCAATAATCTTTGCAATGAACAGGATACTGGATATAGGTCTATACGAGGAAGGCTCACTTCTACTATTCTTAAGTGCCGTTGAGTCGGTGTCGACTCATGGCGACCCTTTGGATAGTTGTCCTAAATTGTGTTCAGTCTTCAGGCAGGCGGATCATTGTTGACAGACTGGTACCCGTAGCTGCTGTTATGGTACCAATCCATCTCATTGCTGGCCTTCCTCTTTTGCGTTGACCTTCTGTCTTCCCAAGCATGATGTCTTTCTCTAATGATCTCTCTCTTTGCATGATGTGTCCAAAGTATGAAAGTCAAAGTCTTGTCAGCTGAGCTTCTAAAGAAAGCTTAGGTCTGATCTCCTCTAGTATTGACTGGTTTGTTCTTCAGGCAGTCCATGCTATACACAGTATTCGCCGCCAGCACCATAATTCAATGGCATCAATTTTCTTCCTGTCTATCTTTTTCACTGTCCAGCTTTCGCATCCTTATGATGTTATTGAAAATACCATGGCTTGAACAAGTCGAATCTCTACTCTTGAGAATCTTGTCTAGGTCTTTCATAGTCATTCTGCCAAGAGCAATGTGTCATCGGATTTCTTGACTGCTTGTTGCTTCTTTATTGATAATTGATCCAAGTAGATTAAAGTTGTCCTCGATTTCAATTTCTTCCCCTTCAATGATGAACTTGTTGATTTTGCCAGTTGTCATGATCTTTGTCTTCTTTACATTCAGGTGCAGGCCCATTTTGGGACTATGTTCTTTGATTATAAGAAGCAAATGTTTCAGATCATCTTTGTTTTTTAGTAATGGGCGAATGATAGTTTAAGAGCTTCAGGCAAAATGCCTTGAATGAGGATTTGATTCACAATGTTTAGAATCACCGGTGCTAGTTCTGCTTTAACCACCTTTATCCAGGATACTGGACAGGGATCTAGGTGCGAGGTGGTGGTGTTGATTTTGGTGATGATTTCTAGAAGCTGCTTTTCCTTTATGAAATAGAAGGTGTGCAAAGAGTTGGGTGCTTGCTGGTCCTCAATACTAGAGAGTATTGTAGGAGCGTTTTTGCTCTTTAGCTTTGGTGCCAGGTGGTCCACTGTAGATTGGACACTAATATCTGGGCAGTTTGTTAGGTCTGTATGTGATTTGGTTAAATATTTTACTATATCAAAAAGTTTCCTAGGGCGATTGATAGCTTTGTTGAGTATGGTAGTATGGTGGTCTCTTTTTGCTTTAAGGATTGCCTCCTTATAGGCATTTAGTTTTGTGTTATATAGCTCTCTATTTTTGGGGGTTTTGTTGACTCTCCATTTTTTTTCTAGCTTACGTAGGGATTTCTTGAGGGTGTAAAGATTTTTGGTGTACCATTTCTCCAACTGTTTTCTATGAGATCTCATAGAGAGAGAAGGGAGCATAGCCGTCTTTCTTATTGTTCAAGTCCGGTTTTCTATGGCATCATTTAGATTGTGAGTTGAGTGTGCATGAGGGAAGCTACTTCAGAAAGGAAAGAATCCTAGTCAAACTTTTTGTATGTCGGTGTATAATGGGCTGAAGTGTTTTTTGATTCTGTTATAAAAGGAATGATGGTGGACATTCTTATTATAAAATGGTCAGACCAAGGCATGGGGCTGGCAGATGGGAAAGTGAATTGAGGGTGTGTGGTTAGAGACCTGTGACAGAATATTAAATCTAGAGTGTTACCTTTCAAATGAGTAGGCTGTTTCGTTATTTATATGAAGTCTAGTTCTTGCATAAGATCTAGGAAATTAGTGGAATGTTGTGGAGCGAGGGATGCTAGATTAAAATCTCCTAGGATAATGTGGGGTTTTTTTGCTGGGGAGGTACAGGCAGAGTCAAGGATGGTAAATAGGTTGAGGTGATTGTTATTGGGTGGTCTATAAAGAAGACAGAGTGGAGGAGTAGCCTAGTGGTTAGAACACTGGCTTGGTAACCAAGCAACCAGGGTTTGATTCCCGCTAGCACTCCTTGTGGCCTTGGGCAAGTCACTTAACCCTCCATTGCCTCAGAAGAAAGGCCTGGCAATCTACTTCCAGTGACACTGCCAAGAAAACCCAGGGGCTTCTGGGTCACCAGGAGTCAGGACTGACTTGAAGGCACACATTGCACTGCATAAAGAAGACATATGGCAACAAATTTATTTTCAATCTTGATTAAGTCTATGCTATTAGTGTTTATGCATGTACTTGCAACCATATTGAGGTCAGTTTTAGTCATAATCAGAACTCCGCCACCTCTCTTGGTGTTGAATCTCCCAAAGTAAGGCATCTACACGGTTTACTGGGCTGCAAACTGTGTAGCTGCCTTTCAAAAAATGGGCCCCATATTTTTATTGCCCTCCAAAAATATAACAGATAGTCCATAGAATGGTACATTTTGGTATTCCATTCCACAGTAATGGCAGAGAGAATGAATAACAAACCACAGAGATTCTCAAATATCTTATTTTCACAAATTTTTCCCTCTAACACTATGAAGCTAAATATTAAGAGACCATCAGAAACAGTAGCTAAAATAGTGTAAAAACACTTAGGGCCTGATACTCAGTTGGGAAGGCTATGTGCCACGTTGTCTCATAACCCTGCCCGCTGATCTCTAAATCCGGTTAGGCACTAATGGGATTTACACGCAGAGCCTAACCAGGTAGCAGCAATATTGGATCGCTACCTGGTTAGCCATCCACAGCTAGAACTTGGCAAGCCAAAGGTAGGGAAGATAGTTTGGAATATTAAATGGAACTAACCATGTAGATGCTGTTGAATATTCTCGTCTAAGGCATTTACATGGTTTACAGGGCTATAAACCATGTAAATACCTTTCGAATATCGGGCCCTTAATTCAAGCAAAAGCACTATCATCTGGTCTCTACACCGTGTGCTCAGTTTTTATTTAACATTTTATTTTATATAATTCTTTTAAAAAAATTCAAATTAATCCTTAAGGGCTAAACCAGCCTTGCTTCAGGGGAAATATAAGAAAAGTGAGCTGTATCCATAAAGAGCTTTAGACAGCATTTGTCTCCATCATTTTCAAAAGTGCCTAAAATAAACTGGAAGTGACAAACTTTTTAAACATCAATGAATCAATCACTTCAAACTTCTGATCAGCAAGAGACATTCTACATTAAAGTAGCCCACTCCATCTCTTGATTAAAGCCATTCAGTGTTATCGATCCCAGCCGATAGATTCACTGTTGTTCTTTTAAATTTAAAATAGCATCTTGATCACCGCCTCTCCAATGACTAGGTATTGCATCAATTACATGCCAGTAAAAGAGTTATCTTGAGCACATGCTATAAAATGAGACGCCAAAGAAGCTGTCATTGTCTTGGCATTTAAGCTTCTCAAATGCTCAGTCAAACATAGTTTAATTGACCTTCTTGTTCTTCCCACATGTATTTTAGGACAATAACACATGATCATATAAATTACATATGTGGACAGACATGACCCCTGATGGTAAGCATAATAAATCTTCCCAGTAATCAAATCCTCCCACAACATTCCAGATATTGTGGTGGCACACCATTGACAGTGGACACATGTTATATGACCAACTTCAGATTTCCTATATATTGGAAGTTTTAGCCATTCAGCAATATTCCGACCTTGACGAAAGGCAATACTGGGTGGTGCTAACAGTTCTTCATGGATTGAAAGCACTTTCCAATGAGTATGTACTAAACCCACTAAGTTGCCAATTCTGTGCATGTAAGGTAATACACAAGTTAGTTGGGAATCTTCTTCCCGTTGTTTATATAGCAATAAGTGATCACGACATATTTCACTCTGCAAAATGCTTTTTTAATAGAGATATCTGGACAACCCCTACAAGCTAAATGCTGTTCTAATCCCTCTGGTTCCAATAAAAATTGATCAAAAGAAGAACAGATACTCTGCAAATGGAGGAACTGTCCTACTGGGATATTCTTTTTTAATGCTCCAGGATGACAGCTTCGGAAGTGTAAAAGATTATTTCGCCCAACGGATTTTCTAAATAAAGTTGTTTGAAGTTTATCTCCTTTTTTGAAAATGCATACATCCAAAAAATCAATATCAGTCATCAAATATTTCAAAGTAAATTCTGAATTATCATCTACTATATTCAGATTCTCAACAAAAGTAGTCAACATTTGCTCAGTACCAGACCATAAAAAGAAAATATCATCCAGGAACCGGAGCCATAAAACCACAAAACAAAATAATGGAGAAGCATACACATGTTTATCCTCAAAATCTACCATCACGAATGTCACCAGAGAAGGAGCTACTGAAGACCCCATGGACACCCCATGATGTTGAAGAAAATAATCACCTTCATAATAAAAACAGTTTTGGTAAGAACTAACTCCAAACATTGCTTCAAAAAAACAGCTGAAACTGTGTTCTTGTTGAGATATTGATAAATGTTGATAAGCAATCTCCAATGCACATTGTTAAGGAATCACTGTATATAATGAGGTAACCTCAATCATTACAAAATTAAGTGTCTCAACAGAACTTGACACTGTTATTAGTAACTTTAAAAAGTGAAAGGTATCTTAAACAAAAGATGGAACTTATTTCGCTATTGGATTCAGAAAAACGTCCACAAATTTAGTCAGTGGTTCCAAAACAGTATCTTGAAGGGACACTATTCGACATCCTGGAGGTGTAGACAAATTTTTATGAACCTTTGGTAACATATAAATAAATGGTGTTTTTTTACATCATTTTATAAGAAATTCACTCTCTTTTTCCAACAACTTTCCATAAGATCAAGCATCTTCCAAAATTTCCTCTATATCCCTCACTAACATAATCAACGGATCACCATCTAATTTTTTATAAAAAGATTCATCCGATATTTGAGGAAACATCTCTAAATGATATTGGTGTGATGACTGCACTACAATAGTTCCTCCTTTGTCCACACAATGAATAAATAAATCTGAAACAATTCTAAGTTCTTTTAATGCAGTCCATTTAGTTTAAGATTACTATGATGAAACATGGTCATTGTCTCTTCAAAAACTTCTAAATCTCATAATAACAGCATTTGAAAAGTGGCTATCGCTAGGTCAAGAGGGCCCGGAGACCACCTAGATTTCTTATATACAATCGCTCTTTCACTGATCATAGAATGGTCCTTAAAATACACTTGGAGTTGTAGCTTACGAATCAATTGATGAATAGCTAAACGACATTTAAATGGGTTATAAGCAACTGTAGGAATAAATGCTAAACCTTTATCCAATACAGCCAATTGAGCTGGAGTAAGGGGATATGAAGATAAATTCAGTACTCCAGATTCTTCCGAGTTTGAGATTGAGTTAGTCTTCTGATCTGTACCCATTCATCTTCCTCTACATAATCTCTTCTCTGCCTTCTGTTCTTTTCTTGATGAGGACAGAGCCAATCTAAAAAATCCTCACAATACATGCCTTTTCTGTTCAAAATAATCTTACTGCATCCAAGGATAAATAGAAGGTTGCTGAAAATCTATATCATCTCTTCATAATTTCTTCAAGTTTAATTTCTGCAATGATTCTCTAAATTCCTTCATAAACAAATCCAAAGTTTTCAATTGATTTTCAAAAGGTTTTCTCCATTTTTTCGTGCAATCCTTCCATCATAACTTTAATCTCATCTTTCAAATCTCGTTCAGCAGCTACAGAGTGTTCAATCAGCAAAAGCATCAAAACCAATGTACATTTATTCAAAATCAAACTTCATTTATCAAAAAAATCACGATCTTCTGTAAATATCCGAGGGCACTTCATAATCCTTAAGCCCCGCGTTATCTGATGTTTGGGGATATACTCCTGAAGAGTTGCACCATGTAATTCTACACTAATCAATTTCTTTGAAACTGTGAAATGCTTTGCGATTCAGGGAATGGCTGAGCATTAGTTAGAGTGGCACCTGTCTGCAAAATGTCTGCCATCTGATCATTAGAGTAACTGAAAGTTGTCCATGCAGTTGTATCCATAATGTTTTCACTATTTTTATTCTTTTAAAGGATCTACAACTCATAATAATGTAAAGAAATTGATCTCAAACAAAAGAATCCCCAATAATAAATAACAAACCACAGTGATTCTCAAATATCTTGTTGTCGCAAACCTCTTCCTCTAACAAGCTATTAAGAGATCATCAGAAATGGCAGCTAAAATAGTGTAAAAACACTTAATTCATAAACCAAAACATCATTATCTGGTCTCTGCACCTTGTGCTCAATTTTTATTTAACATTTTATTTCATATAATTCTTTCTCTATAATTCAGTTAAAATTAATCCTCAAGGACTTGATACTACTTATCCGCTCTCAGTTGCAAACACCTGACGTGATCATGTTTCGGGCTAAACCAGCCTTGCTTCAAGGGAAATATAAGAACAGTGAGCAGTATCCAAAAAGAGCTTTAGAAAGTGTTTGTCTCCATCAATTTCAAAAACGCCTAGAATAAACCAAAGTGAAAAACTTTTTCATCTTCAATGAACCAATCAATACAAACTTCTGATCAGCAGCAGACAATCTAAATTAAAGTAACCCACTCAATCTCCATTCGGTGTTACTGATCGCAGACAATAGATCCACTGTTCTTTTAAATTTAAAATAGCATCTCGATCACCGCCTCTCCAATGACTAGGTATTGAATCAATTACATGCCATCAAAAAGAGTTATCCTGAGACACACTAAAAAATGAGACACCAAAGAGAGCATGAATAAGCATTATGACATGCACATTCAAGATGAAAATGTTTGCAAGATGGAACCACTAGCAAACAATCTGACTGAGACCTCAAAGTATGGACAGGAGAATACTTCTGCAATTTAAGCACGATATAAGTTGGAAGCTGACCATGAAAATATTTAAAAGCCAACACAAGCATTTTAAAGATACAGCTTTTCTCAATTGATAACCAATGAAGTAAATTTAAGTAAGGAGAAACATGACTTCTAGGCCTCAAATAAAAAATCAACCTCACAGAGGCATTTTGTGTCCGCAGTAATCGCTTTTTTGATTTTGCAGTCAATCCATAAAATAGAGAATTACAATAATCAAGCCTTGATGATATAAATGCATATAGAAGTTGTAACATCTCAGATTGTGAAAAAAAACTGATGAATCTTATATAATTGTCACAAATCATATAAACAGTTCTTAACAGTTTGGGATACATGACCATCCAGAGAGAGATCGCTGACAATAATAACTCCCAAACTACGAACCAGACTCTTAATCTGAAACTCTACTCCCTCCCAAAAACCTTTTCAGGTAGGGAAGGAGCTGTTATGATGAATACCTCAGTTTTTGAAGGATTAATCTGCAGCTTATTCTGTACTATTCATTTCTTGGGATTCCCTGTTCAGGTGGACGCCAATTTCATTTTGTACGTCCTGCCCCTGTACGGCCAGGCAGAATCAGGGTGTGCAGCAGTACCACCCGATTCTGATCCCACAGGATAAGAATTGGGTCTACCAGTCTGGACGTGCAGGCCGGGCCCCAATTCTGATCAACCGCACATCCTGCATCTACCCGGCTAACTCAACCAGGCTCCTGAATGGAGCCGCAATCACCGACCATATGAAAGAACATCCTTTCCCCACAGTCTGACCCCCGATCTGACCTTCCATGTATCCCCTCCCCTTTTGGAACTGGCCTAGCTCTGTGGTCTCCTGACGTCCACCCCTGAGGTGGAATAAGTCCCCCGTCTACCTTACTGAACCCAGATGTACAAGGACGACCTCAGAATCAGCCCTGTACATCCGTGATCATGTTCCTGGCCACCATCCACCCTCACTCCTCTGATAGCCCTCTCCCTCCTGCCTACGAACAGAGCTCCCCGCATAAATCAGCAATACATGCGGGGAGCTCTGTTGCCGGCAGCATGATCTGACATTTAGCAAGTCTGGATGTCTGCTAAAGTAGGATCAGAATGCCCCCTTTACTGTCTCTCTGTTTCTAATTTGTGGTCCTTTGTTTTGTATTTGGTGAAGGTCTGTCTGTGTTTTGTATGTAAGACTGAGGTACGGCATTCTGTTAACATATAGTTTCTGTGTAGATATGTGTAGCAGGCCCACCTGTTCTGATTTCACCGTAGGAATGGTATTGTTTTTTTCTAAACTGCATTGGTTTAATATCAGTAGTACTCCTTTCATAGGTAGGATTGGTGCTGTATGAATTCTAATATTATATTATGGCAGGTTTGCTATGGACTCTGGTCTTTTTTGCAGAGTTTTATTGTACTTCTTCATGTATTTGGTAGTTGGGGCTGGAGGGAAGTCATGTAGAAATCTGGTACCTCTCCCTAACCCAACTGCACATGTAAATGATGTTCAGACAAAAATGACAGGCATGTGGCACTGGCATCTTATAGACTAACCAATTTATTGAGGCATGGGCCTCAAAAATGATTTAATCTACAAGATGTCACCTATAAGGTACCACCTGCCTCTGTTATTTTTGCTATTTCAGACTAACATAGCTAGCCCTCTGAAAATTCTCATCAATGAAACAAATGAGAGGCTTGTGAAGGGCTCCATTGGAATCCTCTGGGGCCGGAGGGGTAACACAGTAATCTCTTGCACAGGGCAGCCATAAAAGCAGCACTGGCTCTGCGCGGGGATCTCATCTCCAGCAGGCAGAAGTGCTGCTGAAGGCCATGATCATAGCCAGGACTGCCTAACCTGCAAAACAAAAGTTGAGAGACAGGGAGGGCAGACACTGAAGATGTTTAAAAAGGCAATAGTATTTTACAAAATAGAAATGGTGTAGGGAATGGAGGACAGGAGCTGAGTGCAAGGGGGACACCCAGGCACTGCACCTCCACACCACACACACACACACACACATATAGGTACCCCACCTCCGCACCACACACACACACAGGTTAGCTTAAAGGGTCAGTAGTAGTGGTGAGAGAGGGAGGAGGAGGAGTAAGGCCACTGCCTTCTGTTGGCACTTCACAGTTGCCCATTAAAAGCCTGATTTATTAAGCTTTTTCCCATAGAAATTGAGAAAACAGTTTTAGTAAATTAGGTCCTAAAACCTAAAAAGGTACAGCCTTTTTGGGGGTCAGGGAGCATGCACTGTGGCTAGGTTTCGGCAGCCGGCTCCAAGATTTTTTGGCTGGCTCCTAGTTTTCAAGAAAATTTATCACGGTTTGCCTTAAACTACAGTTCATAGCTGGCACAGACAATGACAGAGGCAGTGGCAGAGGTAGGTCGAGGGGAATGGCAGCAAGATGCTGGCCATGGGGCACGAAAGGTGGAAGACAGATAAAGTGAAGTTGGGACAGGATGGTGGGCAATTGCTGGGCTGGAGACAGGGGACATGCTGGAAACAGGGGAGCAAAGAGAGAGAGAGAGAGAGAAGATTCTAGACACTTGGGTAAGGGGTTGCTGGAAAACTTGGGGGGGGGGAGGGGGTGGATAGTGATGGGAAAAGGAGATGCTGTGCACCTGGGGATGGTAGGGAAGGGAAGATGTTAGACACCTGGAGGAGGGGGTAAGTAGAAATGCTGGATTGGGAGTGTGGGGAAGGGAAGAGAAGTTGAATCCTAGACAGGGAGCAGGGAAAAGGGAAGGAAAGTGCTGGACATGAAGCAGGGAGAAGGGATATGGAGAGAAGAGAGAGTTAGTGAGACGATGGGAAAGGAGGAGGAGAGATGAAAACTGTAGGTAAATGCATTAGAAAAGTGAGAAACTGAGGACTACTTGAAGAGAAGGAGTGAAATTAGAGTGGCAGAGAAGCAGAAAAATAAATGGAAGTATAGGAATTGAACAGGGTGGGCCACAAAGGCCCTAGTCCTAGCAAAAGTTTTTCCACCATCCACGATCACAGCAGACTCCTGTCTGCCCACAGGAGACTGGATCCCCACAGGTAGGGTCGAAGGCTGACATAATTGTGGCAAAGAGCAAAGTGGAGTCTTTGCTGCAATTGTGGCAGACTTTCCCTCCTGTCCACAGGAATCTAATCTCCTGCGGGCAGATAGAAGGAGTTCGCCATAATTGCAGCCGTTCCCTTCTGCCCATGGGAGCAAAGTCAGTGGAAAAGAATCGGCTAGCCACACGGTGGGTAATAGCCTTACTTCAAAGCCTGGGATGGGTAGTCAGTTTTAGCAAGAGCAAGTTAATCCTATCCCAAGATCTGGTTTATATGGGGACACATTTTGACATGGAGAAGGATATTGTGTCTTTGCTTCATAAAAGGGCTGTAAAGGTTCAGAATCAGATTCACTGTTCCTGCATATGAAAGCGCCATCAACGTGGTACTACTTACAGCTTCTGTGGTCCATGGTGGCCACTTTGGATCTGGTCCCATGGGCAAGTTCTCTGCTGTCTCGGTGGTCACCCCAGAAACATGCACTCTTGAGGTGATTACCATGTTTACAGGAGAACTGCAAGAGTTTGCAGTGATGATTGAGGCTGGAGAAACTGGCAACAGGAATGCTATTGGAGGCTCCCGAGTGGATAGTTTTGACCACGAATGCCAGGCTGTCTAGCTGGGAGGAGTGGCCTAGTGGTTGGGGCAAGTTACCTCAGGCCAGGGGTTCAAATCCTGCTTGAGGACAGCAACCTTGGGCTGGAAGGACTGGGCTTTCTAGTCCCACAGGTGCTTCTTGTGGCCTTGGGCAAGCCACTTAACCCTCTGTTGCCTCAGGTACAAAAACATAGATTGTGAGCCCTTTGGGGACAAGGGAAAAATATATATACAGTACCTGAATGTATACTGCTTTGACTGGTAGAAAAGTGGTATATAAGCATAGTTAAATAAATAGTCAGTTGGAAGTAACACAGGGGCAATGGTCAATAGAAGAGAGCTCATGGTTTGTTTATGTTTATTAAAACATTTGATATACCGCCCCCCATTACACTGAGGCGGTTTACAATATGATAAAAAAAAATATCAGAGAGGAAAATAAATTACAATCAATATAAGAAAAAAAAGTGGAAAAAACGAAAGTGATAGTAAAATTCAGTAGCTAAAAGGGGTGGAGAATTGAGAGATTAGGGGGGAAGATTGAAAGCAGAGGAGAAGAGATGGGTTTTTAGGAGGGAGCGGAATTTGAGGTAAGACTCTTCTAGTCGAAGGGCAGTAGGCAAAGAGTTCCACAGGGAGGGACTGAGATAAAAGAAAACTGACTGTCTGGTTGACTGAAGATGTGCCTGTGAGGGGGAAGGGAGGTGTAAGCGGTTGATATGGATAGAGCGGAGGCTATGAGTGGGTGTATGAAAAGTTAGTAAATCAGCTAGCTACTGGGGGTCTATGAGAGTAAATAGCCTGGTGCACTAAAATGAGAATCTTAAATTGTATTCGGAAATTCAGTGGGAGCCAATGAAGGTGTTGTAAAATTGGAGTAATACGATCACGAGGGGAAGCATGAGTAACCATCTGGGCTGCAGTGTTTTGTAGTAGTTGTAATCGATGACACTGATATTGAGGAATGCTGGCAAATATGGAGTTACAGAAATCTAATTTAGTGATGACCAGTGAAAGAAGGAGACTGATCAAGGCCTGAGGGGATAAAAATGGTCTGATGGCGCGAATGCACCGGAGACAGAAAAAAGAGCGCCGAGAGACGTGGGAGATGTGATCATTAAATGTGAGGGTGCTGTCAAAAGAACCTAAATAGCGAAGCTTAGATACCAAGGAAATTGGAGTACCTGAGAAAGAGGGAGTAAGTGATGGGCAAGCGGAGCTGTGAGGAAACCAGATAGTGGCTGTTTTAGAGATGTTAAGAACAAGACAATTTGAGGAGCACTTATTCCTCCTGTTGTTGTTGCTGCTTACTGTCCCTTTCCTCTAACGCTGTCCCTTTCCTATCAACAAATGGTGTTCCTTTTCCATTTTCTTCTTCAGCAGTATTCCCTTTGTTTTTATTGTAAACCGCCATATGCCTCGGTTCTGGCGGTATATTAAGTTTTAAATAAAGATAAAGGAGAACCAAGTGGAGACCGAAGATAAGCATTCATTGAGAGGAGTGATGTCTGCATGGGAAGAGGAGGTGTGGTGTAAGAGAAAAATGTCATTGGCATAATAATATCCTGAAATCCCTGATTGTTGAATTAGTAATGCCAGAGGGGCCAAGAATACATTAAACAATAATGGAGCTAATACCGAGCCCTGAGGGACACCACAGGTAAGGGGGAAGTGGTCTGTGGTGGAAGAGGCAGAGGTCACCACAAAAGATCGAGAGTATAGAAAAGAGTGGAACCAGTGATAGACAGTACCCCGAACACCTGTATCCCGCAATCTAGAAAGAAGAAGAGAGTGATCAACCAGATCAAAGGCAGCAGAAAGATCTAAAGACACCGCCACCGAGATATCACCACGATTGTGAGAAGAATGTATTTCATTCATAACAGCAGTGATGATGGATTCGACACCATGGCCTGGCCGAAAACCGGACTGACGGTGGTGAAGGAAATGTGTTGAATCGAGATGATGGGCGAGCTGAGTGAAAACTGCTTTCTCTAGGAGTTTTGAGGCAAATGGTAAGTTTGACACGGGGCGATAGTTCGCTGGAACAGATGAGTCTAAGGTGGGATTTTCAGGAGGGGGCGGACCAGGGCATGCTTCCATAGGTGGGGGAAAGAACCGGAGGCAAGACTGGAATTAATGATGGTGAGTAGTGGCATGAATAGACCAAGAGAAGGTTTGGATAACCAGGCAGATGGTATAGGATCTAATGGGCAAGTGGTCTTGTGAATGGTAGAGAGAAGCTTAAGAAGTTCCGAAGATGTGAGGGGATAGAAATTAGCCCAAGAGTGAGATAATGGAGAAGATGGTGGGGGTGAAATAGGGGAAGGAGGCAGAAGCGCATGAGGACAAAGAGGGAGAGACAGGCGTAAATAATGAACTTTGGAGGAGAAGAAGGAGGCCAGCTGGGTAGGACTGGGAGCTGAACCAGAAGGGATAACATCACGTGAGGGATGAAATTGCAGTCGCGAGAGAGCTTGAAGGGTTGAGAATAGATGTCTAGACCTGTTGGGGGCTGATGCAATTGATTCAGAGTAGTAGGTTCGTTTAGCTGGAGGAGACTAGAGCGATAGTGTGCATGACAGGATTTGAAATGGTGGTATGTTACTGATGATCGAGCTTTCCTCCAGAGGTGTTCTGCTCTGCGTAAGTGTGAACACTGCAATCGGAGACCGGCATGGAACCAGGGATGACGAGCTGTGCGGTGTGAATAACGGGGTTGCAAAGGTGCAACCTGATCCAATGCATGATGGAGTTCTGTGTTCCAAGAGGCGACCTGCGATGATGGTGAGAGGGAGGAAAAATCAGAAGAGAGGAGCTGGTGTGCAGTAGGAAAGTTCTGCAGTGTTACTGAAGTAATACGACGAGAGAATTGCATTGGTAATGAAGATGGATCAGAGGAGGGGAAAAAGGGAACAGAGGTAGGCCCTACAAACTGTAAGGAAAAAGTGAGGCAGAAATTATCTGACCAGGGAACGGGTCTGTGGGCAAATGACAGGAGCTGAATTAGGGAATTTACATGGGTTCATAAACTGCCTAGAGATGCAGGCAGTATTTCTGGCTCTACAGTTCTTTTGACATCTGCTGCAGGGCAAACCAGTGGGGATTTTCTCTGACAACGTCATCATGGTAGCTTAAATAAATCAGAAGAGAGGCACAGGAAGTGCAAGTCTGTCGGAAGAAGTGGCTCTGCTTCTTCAATGGGTGGAATCAAATCTCTAGCGATTTCAGTGCCGCACATGGCTGGAAAAGAAACTGTGCAGGCCAACTTCCTCAGTAGGCATTAGTTGGACCCAGGGGAGTGGTCCCTGGTGGACTCAGTGTTTTAGAGCATAGTGTGATGCTGGGTTCTACCACCCATGGATATGATGGCAACTGCATCCAATGCCAAAGTTGGTCACTTCAGTCATCGGCGCGAGAGGATGTCCGAGGGGTTGGATGCTCTGACTCAAAATTTATTTCAATTGGCTATGACATTTCTCTTGTTGGAGTTTGCTTTGTCAATAGAATACTGGTGAGAGAGCATGTGCACAGAACCCTTATACTGTGACATCATTAAAACTCTGATGCTCAGTCTCCAGCTGCTGGACCCAACTGATGCATCTGGACTGAACTGGAGAAACTCAAGGAAAGCAAATTAGCAGGCAAGGCCTAATTTCATCTTATAAAGCCTGAAGTTCCATTGAATTGTAAAGCTGAGAGAAAGTTAAAGAATTTTGGTGTGGGATGAGCAGTAACCGGAGCATAAGCACCTATGCTATGCTCATTAGCTACGAGTTAAGAACAAACCCTGTGTTTGTTTTCTTTCACTATTGTTACTTTGTGATTACCATTCTTTGGCCAGCCAACTCTGAGTTAATGATTTGAGTCTGCAATGAAGGAAGTACTGGTAGTAAGAATAGCATATCTGAATTACTGGGCTGGAAGTAGGACACTGTAAGAAGACTCCAATTCCTTTCAGCATTGGAGACATTCCAGGCCCTGGTGCAAATTCTACCCAAGCAGCCCCCGTAATGCAGGGAGGCCCGTGGGGAAAGAGGGCCCACATAGTGGTGGCAGCAGCATTGTTACCACCCTTACACATTAAGCTGGGTCTAATGAAAAATGTTGTCAAGGCCATGGACAAAACAAAACCAGCTTTGGAGTATCTCAGCGGGAAATTTCCAAGACTAAGTGAAACTAAGATAAAGGAAGGTGTCTTGATTGGTCCTCAGATTTGTGAACTTCTTTGAGATGATGCACTTAACTGTGCACTACATGGCAAAGAAAGGACAGCATGGAAAGCCTTCCAGTTAGTGGCAGCAAGTTTTCTCAGAAACGACAAGGCAGACAGCTACAGGGAGTTGATGGAAAAACTCAATGTATACAAAAGTCTTGGCTGCAACATGTCACTAAAGATGCATTTTTTACACTCTCATCTTGATTTTTTTCCACTGAACTGCGGAGCAGTGAGTGATGAGCAGTATCAGGACATTGCAGTGATGGAGAAAAGATATCAAGGCAAATGTAGCCCCTCAGTGCTTGCAGACTATTGCTGGTCAGTGACAAGAGATACTCCACTTACAGAATACAAGAGGCAAGCCATGAAACACTGATAAAACACTGCATAAGGTCTGAAATGAATACTAATGCATACATAGTCATTTCTTGTTTTCCATTTTATACTAATTTTTTTAAATAAATTGTATTTCAATAACTCTTTGGCTAATTTTTAAACTTTTAAACAAAGATGACAGGTGAAATATTATCAAGGTCATATATAATGGCAACCATAAGAAAAATCCTAGGTTTATAATAATTTGTGATTAAAACTCTACTACATACCAACATGCTATATATATGCATAAAATAGAAAAGTTTAGATATTGTGGAAACAGTAGCCAATCAGCTGTTTTAATTGCCATTTTTTAATTCAGCGCATCAAAATCCATAAGAATCTGCAGATTATTTCTCTGAAGCAGACAACTTTTTTTTTTAATCTTTATTTAGCATTTTAGAAAACACACAGACAAACCACACAATACAGCAGTAGTACCTCTCACCCGGGCTCTCTGGACTATATCCCAAACCACTCCCCTGCCAGCAAGTTGTAAACCCCTCGGCCTGACGGCCGTAAGGACAGACCGGCCGTCGCGTCTACACCCATTAAGCAGCCTGTGACAGGGCAACATATTGATCTAAAAGCTCCCACCTTTTAAAAGTCAACTCCGCCTTCTCCGGGTGATAAAGTTTACTATACAATTTCTCATATTTAGAGTATTGACACACTAAAGCCCACCAATGCTCCAAACTCAAATTCTGAAAAGATTTCCAATTTGCCAGAATCTGCTTGATCGCTATGGCCATCATAAAATTTAACAAAAAACTTTCCCCCTGCCCTTTACCCGGATATACCTCTAGAACTCTCAAGAGGACCACTCTCCTTGTGATCACACTGGACAGCTTTAATACAGAACAAATTTTACAACAGACTTGATTCCAAAATCGCTGAACCAAGGGACAATCAAAAAACATATGCAAAAAGTTCCAACTTCCTTCTGGAAAGACCAACACAGGCCTGAAGCATCCTTATCCCACTTAGCCAATTTCGCCGGCGTAATAAAAGCCCTATGCAGAAAAAAATATAAAGATTGCGTGATCGCCGCCGACCTTGACACCCTGGTAACAGGTCCCCATAGCAACTTCCAAGCGCCAAGAGGTACCGGACCTAACAAATCAGACTCCCAAATTCTCGACAGCCCCAATAGCCTCTGTGAAGCATAATCCCTGAGGACTGCGTATATCCTGGAAAGGGCTCCCTGCTGCCCTATTGTGTCCCTAAGCCCCTTAAGTATCTCACCCACTTCATCCAACTCCGCCACCTTTATATTAGAAGCTGTAATGCAGTGTTTTAATTGAATCCATTTGAAATAGCTGGCATCCGAGAGAGAATACTCAAGCTTCAACAAATCAAAGTCCTTCCAGCCCCTCGGCCCAACCAATTGCCCTAGCATCCACACCCCTCTCTCCTGCCAATTTTTCCAAGCAAACATCCTGCCATGAATACGAAACAGCGGATTCCACCATAACGGGGACATCCCAGAGGGCGAACTATCCTTAGCTACCAACCAGACTAGATTAAGATAAGCATCCTGCGTTGCCCTAATAACGGATCCTGCATTTACCCATCCTGGCTGTTTAGCTCCTAACAGATAACTCAAAGGGTAAGGAACAGACACACGAGCCTTGAACTCTAGCCAAACAGGTCGCTGAATCAAGTTCCCAAGATCAAGCCATAACGCCCCCTGCTTCAGCAACAAGGCCTGGTGATACCAACTAAGATCCGGGAACTGTACCACCCCCCCCCCCCCCCCTTTTCCTTGGAGGCTTTGAGTTTTTTAATAGCTATTCGCGGCTGAGAACTGTTCCACAGAAAATAAGTAAGACTTTTCTCCAATTTAACAAATATACTACTCGGCAGCGTAAACGGAAGCATACCCAATACATAATTAATTTTAGGTACCAAAGTCATTTTAATTATCTCCAACCTGCCCCACCAGGAAAAGTGGAGAGCAGACCAGGCTAAAGACTTCCGCCGAATCAACTGCAACAACTCCTCCACATTCGTTTGAACCATGACATCAACATCAGAACAATACCATGCACCCAGGTACTTAATACAGCCTACTTCCCACTTGAAAGGAAAAGACGCCAACTCTGCAGAATTAGATAAACTATTAAACGGGAAGGCCACTGACTTAGACCAATTAATCTTATACCCAGAAATTTTGGAATTTCTGATGGCTGAGTGAAAAGAAGTAAATCGTCCGCATATGCCGACAATTTCACCGCCAAATCTACTACCCTGACACCACCTAAACAACTGTGCTGTTGGATAGCAATAAGCAGAGGTTCCAGCGCCAAATTAAAGAGCAGGGGGGAGAGTGGACAACCCTGTCTGGTGCCTCTGTGCAAAGAAAAGGAACACGACAATACGCCATTGGCGCAAATACGCGCCATCGCTTTTGAGTACAACACCCTAACCCTTTTAATAAACTCCTCACCGAGCCCAAACCATTTCAAAATAAAAAACAAAAAAGGCCACTCCAATCTATCAAAAGCCTTCTCGGCATCAAGAGAAAGGGCCACATAAGGGCTAGAAGCCACCGAAGCCCTATCGATTAAGTTACACAATAATCGGGCATTATCCGAAGTAGACCTCCCAGGTACAAACGCACATTGATCAGGTTGCACCAACTCTCCTATAATCGATGACAATCTCTTCGCTAAAACACTCGCATAAATTTTATAATCGACATTCAAAAGCGAAATGGATCTGTAATTACCCACAACACTAGGATCCTTTCCAGATTTTTCTAGAACCACAATAACAACATCGGAAAACATCCCCGTCTGTCCGTTACTTTCCCCCATCTCTTCATAGTACTCTAACAAATAGGGTATCAACTCTTCCCGGAAGACTTTATAGAATTCAGAGGGAATTCCATCTGGACCCGCGGCCTTCCCCTGAGGCATGGATTTAATTGCTGTACGAAGCTCTTCAACAGAAATAGGCTTTCCTAGATTCAATACTTGGCGTGCCTCTAACATAGGATGGTCCAAGTTATGAACAAAGCTCCTGAAATCCTCCACGTCCACCTGTAACTCCGAGGTGTACAGGTCCCTATAAAATTTAGAAAATCCTCTACAATCTGCTCGCTCTTAGTTTGCCGCTCTTGACGGCTATCCATAATGGAGACTATCCTTGACTTACACCGCTTCCCTCTTACCTCACTAGCTAACAGTCTACCTGCCTTGTTCTGTTCAACATGATACCTAGCAGACTGTCTCAACATCACCTGCTCAATCTCAGAGCTGAGAACTTCATTATATTGAAATCTTAATCTTTGCAATCTTAAAAGAAGTCCTTGCACAGGTTGCTTTAGCCACAAACGCTCATCCGCGTTAATTTGAGAGTCCAAAGCTGCTAATCTTGCCTTCTGACTTTTAGATTCTTTTATCTTGAAACTAGTAATCGTGGCCCGCAATGAGGCCTTAAAGGCCTCCCACCAGACCCAACTGGCTGATTCCCCCAATTTATTCTCCCGAAAGTAGGAGGCAATGGCAGACCTCACCTCTTCCTGGAACGACGGCTCGGCAAGCCACGCCCTACTAAAGGACCACACTGGGCACGGTCGCTCAATATCTAAAATTTCTACAGTAAGCGTGATAGCTGCATGATCAGAGACTGTTATACCTAAAATCTCTGCATCACAGCTATCCGATACTAGGGTCTTAGATATTAAAAAGAAATCAATGCGGGAGGAAGAGTTGTGCACAGGGGAAAAAAAGTGTAATCTTTATCACCCGGATGTATCAATCTCCAAATGTCCACCAGCCCACATGATTCCATGAGTGCCATGAGCGCCAGACTCGAACGAGAAGGACGCTCAACTCTCCCCGGGTTCCTGTCCAACAAGACCTCCCTAACCAAATTAAAGTCCCCACCCATAATAATTTGGACCTCCCCCTCCCTCTGGATGCTATCATTAAGGGTACGAAAGAAAGTGGGGTCATCTAAATTGGGCCCATATAAATTTATAAGTAACAGTTGTACATCGCCAAACAATAATAACGACTTTGCCCATCTCCCTTCTTCATCATTACTAGCTTTGACAACCTTGCAACCCAGCGATACATTAACCAACGTGGCCACCCCCTTTTTCTTATGATCCGCTGGGGAGGAGCCCATTAATTTGTAAAACTTATTCTCCAATTTGTAGGTCTCCTTCAAGGAGAGATGAGTCTCTTGTAGAAAAATGATATCAGCCCTCTGCCGTTTACAGTAAGCCATTATCTTTTTTCTTTTAATCGAAGACATTAATCCTTTAACATTCAAGGATAACACCTTTAAACCTCTAGCCATCCCAACCACCATAGTTTAATATATCAGCGGCCATTAACAGGAGAAAAACAAGAGCATAACTTCCATGAAAGCCCAGAGAGCCATCCCCCAAAACCCACAACAACACACAAGAAACAAGTTAAGTCAGCAAAAGCACTATTACAGCATAGCGCAGCCCGAACCCATTTAACCAAGATGATTCTTCCCCTCCACCCAGTGTCGGGTAATCCACATATCAGACAATCATATAAATGAACAATGCTAAGCCCAGCAACCTCATCCATATACTACAACACCAACCATCCACCCACCAGGACAGCACTGTTCCTTTCATGAAGACCACCTGCAAACCAGCTTAACTCTGCTGCATCGCCAGCGCTTCTTGATCTTCAACGAACTGCAACAGTGCCTCCGGTTCGTCAAATGTTTTAGTCGCATTGTTCAGCGTAACTTTGAACCGCGCGGGATTAAAAAGTCCATACCGTGCCTGTAAACGCTGAAGCCTCGGGCGCAGTGCAAGGAACTGCCTCCTCTTATCAACTGTATGCTTGCAGAAGTCTGCATAAAAGGACACTCTCTGACCCTCATAGAGAAGGGGTTGATTCTTCTTTGCAGCCTCGAATATTTGAATGGCCTGTTGGTGCCGCAAAACACACAAAATCAATGGCCGCGGCCTTTTATTTTTCAGATTCACACTTGTCGGCACACGATGCGCCCTCTCAATCTCCAGCGGGCGTGCGAACTCAATCTTTAACAATTTAGGCAGGAAACTCTCCAGAAATCGAATAGGGTCACCCCCTTTTGCCCCTTCTCCAAGGCCGACAATTTGTATGTTGTTCCGATGTGCTCTGTTCCCTATATCCTCAAGATTTCGCTCAAGCCAGTCCAACTTCCGCGCGGCCTTAGCAAGATGCTGAATCTGCTCCCCTTACGCTGTCGCTGAAGCTTCCACGGCCTCCACTCTAACTGACAAAGCCTGCATCTGTGATCCCAAAGCTTTCATATCAGATTGCAGCTCAGCTAGAGAGTCTCCATTCGCCTCCACACGAGCCCTTACTGCTCTTACTTCCTTTAACAACTCCTGGAGGCCCTCTGACGAGTCCTGCACAGACGCCATTTTGTGCGGCGAGAGGGGATCCGTTTTAGATCTTTTGGAGCTGGACGCCGCCGCATTTGTAAAATCCAAGCGCGTCTGCTTGCTCCCTGACATACTCTCTCTTTGCCGTTGCTGTATCACCGACTGGAAGGATATTGAAGCTGGTGGAGGGCTAAGCTAAATGTCACGGACCGGGAGAACAGCTCTTACGCGGCCATGCTGGCTTCCTGCTGGCTCCGCCCCCCTGAAGCAGACAACTTTTAAGAAATTGTAGACCAGTGTAATCTGAGAGCTTTTTGATAATTTCTCAGCATAGGTGATATGTCCCACCTGATTGGGTCAGTTGAGCCTAAGGACATCATCCCCAAAATAGCTCACAATGCCCCTGCACAAGTGCCATCGCCTTCCCACCTAAGGATGCCATCTTCCTCATTATGTCCATCATGGACCATCACAGTTGATGCATAAAATACCTCAGGGCAGACCACGACATGTCTACCTGCCCACTCTGCCAACAGATGTTGATAAAGACCCAAAAGAAGCGTAAAAAATGGCAGGGGGAGCTGTTTGGTTCAGCCTCGGGACCAGCATCAGGGGTAAAATCCCTGCCCTTGCAACCGGCGTCTGATGACTCATCATTGCATGCCCGAGCTCAGTTGGAGCCCTAGGGCCGCAGATTCTCAAATTGGGGATCATCCTTCGAAGACCTTCCTCATGGGATCAGGATGTCATCAAAGCCAAAGGCAAGATCCAATCCTGAACCGGCAGGTAAGACCACCAGCACCCGGGTTCAGAGTCCTTGACTCAATGGTGACATATGAGAACAGCCCTCCAAGCTGCCTCAGTGAGAAGGGACTCCCGCATCATCAGGGGATCGGGTCAGGTCCCCCGACACCATCACAATTGGTGATTCACCTATGAGGGACATGACTCTGGGCTTGACAACCTCCGAGACTCGAGTCAGCTGCTGCAGAGCCTACTGGCATCAAGGCCAGGATGGCGGCCCTGGAATGCAGCTTCACTGCATTCTTTGAGACTGAGCGTGGCCTGATGCCTGGAATCTCCGGGTCGTCGGTGCCGACTTCAGGGCTGCCCTTGGTGAGAACTTCCCTGAAGGAAATTCAGCCAATCCTGGGGAAGCTGGCTCATCCGACGCCAACTCCATCGACATTTATTTATTTATTTATTTAACCATTTTTAGATACCGTCTTTCTACAAATCAAGACGGTTTACATAAAACATTTCGTGGCAGTATGTTTCAACTGTTTACATAGAACAAGTTAACAGGGATAAATAGATAAACAATATAATCTAATTAAATGAACAATGAACAACTATTTACAAAGGTATATACAGAGATATCACATGGCTGCATAAAAGATAATTGAGAGGGTATGGGCGGGAAGTGGAAGTAAAAGGTAGGTTCTAAGGTGGTAGGGAGAAATGTTCGAGGAAAAGATGAGTTTTTAGCTGCTTTTGGAACTCAGAATGGTTTTGACAGTTTCGCAGCTCGTGAGGAAGGGTATTCCATAAAGACGGAGCATAGAGGGAGAAAGCCCTGTTACAGGTAGATTGTTTGGAATGTCGTATAGTTGAAGGGATGGACAGTTGGTTTTTGGTATTGGAGCGGCGTATTCTTGTGTTATTGAGGAAGGAAAGGAGTGGGGAGAGGCATGGGGCTGACTCTCTGGAGATGATTTTATGTGTAAGGGTAAGCACTTTGAATTTAACTCTGTATTGAATGGGGAGCCAGTGGAGATCATATAGAACTGGAGTGATGTGTGATCGTCTGGGGTTGTTGGTTATGTACATCTGACTCAAGAAGCGGCTCACCATTGATGCTGAGTCGACTTGAAGATCACTCGGTGCTCAGAGATTCCTCTGATGCCATCAGATTGGGAGATGCATGAGAAGTCTCCTGACACCGTTCTCCATTGGTACATCCTCTCCAACCTTTCTCCACCTCACCATTGGTGGTGATACCCTCTGGAGGACCTAGCATTTCTGGACATTTTGAGGGAGATGTCCCAGGCTATCGCTTTTGTGGTGGTGCCCAAGGATGAGCCTCGGACTGAGGATCTTGAGATCCTACAATATGAGGCTCCCCCAAAAGAGGCACTGATGGTGCCATGCCCCCCCATCCTGGAGAGGTTGTTGTTCAAGATGAGGGAGAGCCTAATGATGGTGCTGATTATGAACTGTCAACTCAATTCTCAGTATCAAGTCGACCGGAGCCCTGGCTTCGAAAAAACACAGCTGTCTCACAACTCCATAGTGGTGAAGTCGGCCATGCATCGGATCAAAAACCAGAAGACGCATTCCTCTGTGCCCCCGGGTAGGGAGGCATGAACCATGGATACCTTTGGCAGAAAGGGCTACCAGGGCTCCATGCTCACAGCCCAGATTCAGGCATACCAGCTGTACAAGGGCATGTACCTGTGGAATCTGGTGAAGAGGTTTGCCAAGTTCTCGGCTGGATTGACAGGTGAACCTCTGGAGTGCTTCTGGGTCCTGGTTTCTTCGGTCAAGGAATGTTCCAAGTTTCAGACTCGGGCAGCCTTTAATTGCTTCGAGTCAGTGGCTTGTGTGGCTGCGGTGGCATTAGTGCCTGCCGCCTTGCCTGGCTACAGTCCTCTGTGCTGGAACAATGGGTTCAGGACAAGTTGGCCGATATCTCTTGCTGGGGAGAAAACCTCTTTGACAAGCCCATGATGGAGAAGGCAGCCAAGCTGGAGACAGAATTCCTAACCAGAACCAGGCTGTCTGGGAAGACTGCTGATCCTTTCCATCAGAAGGCTTCAGAGAAAAAGCCCTTGCACCAGAAGACCAAGAAGGCTTATGGGAAATTCCCTCAGTTTCTGGCCTACTAGGCTCCCTAACAGGGGCAGCAGGCCAAAGGCCAGGGGTACGGCCCTCAAAATCAGAAAGCCCCCAATCCCCAAAGAGCGCCCCAGCTGTAGCCTGGGCATAGCCTCCTTCCCTTAGGAGGTAATGGGCCCAAGGTTCACGGGAGGACGGCTGGTCCACTTTGTGCACCTCTGGCTGGACATCACCACAGATGCCTGGGTGCTGCAGGTGATTTAGGAGGGGTACCTCATCCACTTTCTCCAGCTTCCTCCTCCCTTCTTTCCAGGGGAATTACTCATGGACTCTTTGCACAAGGAGCTCCTACAGAAGAAACTCAAGTCCTTTCTCATGGATCACACAGTAGAGTCAGTCCCCAGCTCCTGCAAGGCCAGGGGTTCTACTCCCGCTACTTCCGTGTGCCCAAAAAGACAGGGGGCTTCCAGCCCATTCTGGATCTGCGGGACCTCAACCACTTCCTGGTCAGGGAAAAGTTCAAAATGGTTTCCCTTGGCACCTTGCTGCCCTCCCTCCTTCAGGGAGATTGGTTATGTTCCTTAAATCTCAAAGATGCCTACACCCACAACCTCATCTATCCAAGAAAACCGTCAGTACCTCCAATTTATCATAGGCAGATGTCACTATCAATACAGGGTGCTCTCCTTCAGCCTAGCCTCGGCCCCTCGGGTATTCATCCAGTGCCTGGCGGTCATTGCCATCCACCTCTGTCTTCTAGGGATCTTTGTTTTCCCCTACCTGGATGACTGGCTCATCAAAGCTGGCTCATCGGAGGAGGTGCACAATGCTGCAAAGTGCACCATAGGGCTGTTACAGCAGCTCGGATTTGTAGTTAACTTCCCAAAGTCACACTTTCTACCAGCCCAGCAATTAGAATTCATCGGCACTCTTCTGGATGCCACCCATGCACGGTCATTCTTGCTAGAGGATCACGTGCTGCACCTCTGCCTGGCCAAGGAAGTTCAGGGCTGCTCGGTGGTAATGGCCAGACAGATGCTCTGCCTGCTGGGGCACATGGTCTCTACTGTCCATGTCACACTCTTTGCCCATCTCCAAATGTGGCAGACCCAGTGGACGCTCAGCGCCCAGTGGACACAGTCTTCCGGCCACTTGGAAGACATGATCCAGCTCATGCCTACCCTGGCAGCATTCCTCCACTAGTGGTAGAGCCCCCACAACTTCCAAGCTGGACTGCCCTTCTGGGCACCCCTGACTAAGCGTGTCCTCATGATGGACATGTCCAAACTGGGCTGGGGTGCCCACTGCAATCGCCTGCAGTCACAAAGTTGATGGTCATCAGGAAAGAGTACTCTGCAGTTCAACCTACTAGAGCAGGGGTCTCAAACTCCAG
This sequence comes from Ichthyophis bannanicus, assembly GCA_033557465.1. NCBI lineage: Eukaryota > Metazoa > Chordata > Amphibia > Gymnophiona > Ichthyophiidae > Ichthyophis > Ichthyophis bannanicus. Next base: position 730,586,715 of record CM066035.1, read on the forward strand.
TCCTGGAGGACCGCAAACCAGTCAGGTTCTCAGGGTATCCCTAATGAATATGCATGAGATATATTTGCATGCACTGCCCCCATCATATGCAAATATATCTCATGCATATTCATTAGGGATACCCTGAAAACCTGACTGGTTTGCGGCCCTCCAGGACTGGAGTTTGAGACCCCTGTACTAGAGCTTAGAGTGGTATACAATGCCCTTTGGGTGTTTCAGGACCACCTGAAAGGTCAATGGCTCCAGTCCAGACAGACAGACCACCAGGCAGTGATGTACTACCTTAACAAGCAAGGGAGCATGGGTTCATACCACCTCTGCTGGGAAGCTGTTTGCCTTTCTCCTCCCTTGGTCCAGGGGTCTCCTGTATGCGTTCTTGCCTACACCCCTGGCTCCTTGGGCACTCCTCATAATCCAAGCAGAGGCGTCCTCCATCATCCTCAATGTTCCCAGGTGGCCCAGGCAGCCCTGGTTCCCTCTGCTTCTGCAGCTCTCTCGGAGGCACCCACTGCCGCTGGGGAGCTCCCTGGACCTCCTGTCACAGGAGAACAGGATGATTTTGCACCCCAGCCTCCAGTCCCTCGCTCTGATGGCCTCAGTGCTGAGAGGTTAGCCATCACACACTTCCACCTCTTGCAGGAGATGGAGGATGTCCTGCTAGCTTCAAGTAAGGACTCCACGAGTCGAGTATATGCCTTTAAATGGCACAGATTCTCTATCTGGTGCTCAAATGGTGGTCTTAACTCCTTCTCTTGCTCGGTGCAAGATGTCTTGCAATATCTCTTGCATCTCTCCGGGCCAGCCTAAAGTCCAACATGGTCAGAGTGCACCTTAGTGCCATTTTGGTGCACCACCATCCTGTCGACGGCTTGGTCATTTTGGTGCACCCACTGGTGGGCTGTTTCATGAGAGGACTCTTCCTATCCTGACCCATAGTCCACCCACTACCAATGGCATGGGACTTAAATGTGGTGTTGGGGAAGCTCATGGCTCCCTCATTTGAGCCCCTGGTGACGTGCCATCTTAAATATCTGTCTTGGAAGATCATCTTCCTGGTGGTGCTCACCTCAGTCCGACGGGTCAGTGAGCTGCAGGCAGTGGTGGTCCAAGCGCCATACACCAGGTTCCACAAGAACAGAGTGGTTCTTAGGATCCACCCCAAGTGAGGACTGATTCCTGCTGTCCCCGGAGAACACCTGTTACAAGTGAGTAACTGCACTTTTTTCTACTTCAAAATCACAGCTATTTTTTCCAGACACCTTGTCCCAGAAACTCACCAGCAGGTTCAAAAAGTGCACTAGATGCTCCAGGACCATGTCTATTACAGACACTTGCCAATGGTGCCTGCAGTGTTTGAGGCCCCACCATGAACCTTTTTCTTATGTTTTGTGTTCACAGATGACAAGGAAGAGGATCCAAAGTCGAAAGAAGTAGTATAGCATATTTTTGGCACTGATAAGACCGATACATTGTCTGTTAGCATTGGAGGTATCAATCCCTATTGTTTCTGGAACTGCATTGGATTCCGTCAGTACATCAACATCAAGGGGCTCTCAAACTCACTCGGAGCTGAGCAGCAGTAGGTTGCCCCAGTATTAGATCCCCACCGATACCACCCCATGGAAGAGGAAGTATTTGTCCTCATCTTCAAAGACATTGAGGTCCAGAGATGACAATCATCGGGCTAAGGTTTCAGTGCATTGGCATTGAGATCCATCAAAACGCAATATCAAGAGCATCCAGATACTGGAGGAGCCCCAACTCTTGAATCATCCCCAGGTTCTACAAAGCCAATACTCCCCTCCAGACCTCAGCTAAATCTGATGCAAGTCTTACATCTTTGTCCATGGCAGCCTTCGAGCGGCTCATGAAAGGGTTTGAGCAGAAGATGTTCTTCATCCTTCATGAGGTTGCAGCTTCGGTGGTATCAATGATTGTGCAGTGGCACATCAAACCGATCCTCAAAACTCACAGAATGCTGGTAGGAGAGGAATCATCATCAAAGTTGCTGCATTTGAATGACTAGTCTGGTCCCTTCCTCCTCTGACGCAAGCACACGTCAGAGGAGGGAAGGATCAGGCCAGCATGCAAGCATGGAGTCAGAAAGACCTGCGTGTGTTTGTTTTTCACTTGGAGGTCAGCTGCTGCCACCGCCACCACCAAGGGAAAATGAAAAGTGGTGGTAGGCCAAGGGCAGGCAACATGGGGGGGGGGGGGGGAGCTGAGGCCGGCAACTCCAAATGCACCCCTATTTCTTTGCACTCTCTGTGGCTGCACCACTCGCAACAGGCTAGGTAGTGCTGCCGGAAGCCATCAGTGCGTCAACACTCCCAGAGGAGATCAGCCTAGTGGTTAGAGAACTGGTTTAGGAATCAAAAGACCAGCGTTTGATTCCCACTAGCACTCCTTGTGGCCTTGGGCAAGTCAGTTAATCCTCCATTGCCTCAGAAGAATCCAAATATAAATGTCTCTGTTTAATGTACATGACCAAGTTTAAGTTACAATGTAAACCACTTTGACTAAACTCATAAAGCGATATAAAAAACCTGTTAAATAAATAAATCAGCCTCCCTTGTGAGATGGAGTCAACACAGGCAGAAACTCAGACGTTCTTAGAATATCTGAGTCTGATTCTGGATGCTCCTGCGAATCTGATTTTGAGTCCAAATACTTGGAACAGTTGTTTCCAAAGTTTCCCTCAGATCCCACTCCTCCTCATGAGTGCCACAAGTCTACTGAGAAAGTGAAAGTAAAAATCACTAGAGCACATGACCTCCCTTAAGACCTGTGCACTAATACATATGTAAATTAGCAAGACATATAAAATTGCATTTGAAACTTAAGATTAGAGTCACAAGTGTTCAACCATTCAATAAACTGATATCTTTTCTGGATATTCTTATTATGAAATCTTCCTATGGTTTTTGTACAACTATCTATAGAAAACAGACCAATAGGAATAAACTGCTGCGATATGACAGCTTTCATAATGGCAGTATCAAGAAAAACTTTCCAATTTCACAGTTTTTACGGCTTCGTAGGCTCTGCACCGATTTAATTGAATTTGATCTGCAATCGAAAGATATGGCTTCATGTTTCAGAGAATGTGGATTCCCTGTTGACTATATTAGGAAGGGCTTCCATAGGGTTCGTATTTTGGACAGACAAGAATTATTAAAGGTGAAAAGTAAAAAGGTTTATGATAATTACATCTGCACCCTGCGTTTTTCAAGTTTCTCTGTAAATATAGCCAAGATCATGTGGCAACACTGGCATATCCTTCAGATATTACCATGCTTTCAGAATCAAAGATTGCCAATTGCCTATAGTAGAGGGAAGAATCTCAGGGACAAGTTGGTTTCTGCTTACCTCCCGAACCCCTCAAGTAGATACCCTTGATCTGAGTCAGCTCACAAGAAATGTGGAGTGTTCAGTTTATCTGAATGCAGTAGCCCTTGATATTTTCATAATCCAAAACCAGGCAAACGATACAAACTACGTCACACCTCTGATTGCAATTCTCAGTATGTCATTTACATTGTTTTGTGCCCCTGTGGGATGCTGTACGTCGGGAAAACTAGACAAACGGTTAAGGTTCACATACAAGAACATTTGAGCTGTCTGAAGTGTAAGGTTGTCAAAGCTCCTCTCGTCGACCACTGGGTACAATACAGACATAGAGTAAGGGATTTGTCCTTTTTTGTACTGAAGGTTGTCCATCTGTCACCACGGGAAGGAGATATAGATACTGTACTTTTGCGAGAAGAACAATGCTCGATTTTTGAGCTGGCGACTGTACATCCGGATGGCCTGAATAAAGAGATTGAATATCAAGTTTTTTCTGAGTCCATTTTTTCTCAGTTCATTTTTACACTATAGATTGAATATCAAGTTTTATTATGAGTCCATTTTTGAACTGCGGTTTATTCATCTGCCACTACCTTGGCGTTACACTGGATCAACAACTGGATCTGAAAACCCACATAAGAAACACAGTAAAAACAGTATACATGAAAATAAGGACCCTAAAACATCTCCGACCGCTGCTTGACTTCAGCGACTACCGATCGGTCTATCAGGCATTAATATTACCACATTTCGACTATGCCAACGTAATTCTACACGGTCTCCCTCAAGCAACGCTAGCTCCTCTCCAGCTTGCAATGAACACTGCTGCAAGAGTACTAACAGGGGCTTCACGGAGAGAGCACATAACGCCAGTACTGATGAACCTCCATTGGCTACCAGTTCAAGCAAGAACCCTCCACAAAGTTCTAACCTTAACTTTCAAAGCCGCTAACACTCTGACCCCCACAGCCCTCAGCAAGATGATACACAAAGTACCACAGAACAGAAACAGAAGACCCATGATGCAAAACACCCTAGAGGTCCCAAAAGTAATAACAAAGTGCACAAAAGCAACGACAAATAGGGCCTTTACGATTTACGCACCCAGAGCATGGAACGCTCTCCCCACCTCTATTCGAAACATCACTTACCTAATTGACTTCAGGAAGGCATTAAAGCAGCACCTATTCACCACATACTACCCTGAATCCAGCACTAGTAATCATACATATGCCCCCTCAGACAATCACTCATTACAATTAAACAATCAGACTCAGCATGAAAAAGGATAATCAACTGATCGCTCAGAAGATACCCACTGAAATGGAATCAGGACCCCCAGTGTAAATAAGATGTAGATATGTTATACAATGTACATAGTTCCCCCCAGTTACTTCCAAGTTGATCTCCTGTTTACTGTAAATACAACTCAGGGTTCCTGTGTTGTATGGTTGATGTTGAATGTAAACCGCTCTGATCTAAAATAGAGCGGTATAGAAGAACTGTTAAATAAATAAATAAATAAATATGTGGAGGAGGAAAGGAAACATTACTGCAAGAAAAATAGTGCTTGATTTTTAAATTGGCAACAGTAACATAAAAATATTTTTTGAGGTCTTTTTTTAATCCTTTTTTCCTTCTCTCCCCCTCTCCCTCTTCCCTTTTTCCCACCTTCCCCTCTCCCCTTTTCCTTCCCTTTTCCCTTCCCTCTTTCCCTCCTCCTTTCTCCTTTCTCCTTTCTCCCTTCCCTCTTACCCCTTCCCCCTCCCTTATCTCTTTCCTCTTACCCCTTCCCCCCTCCCTTATATCTTTCCTCTTCCCCCTTCCTCCCTCCCATCTCCCTTTCTTCCTTCTCCTTCCCCCTTTACCACAACCCCTCTTCTCCCTTCCGTTCTTTTCCCTCCTCCCTTTCCCCTTTCCCTTTTCCTACCTCTCTTCTGGACCTCGTTTTATACGTCTTTTGATTTTTGTACTTCTCTCCAGGAGAAGTGTTCCATTTTATTTTACTTTATTTTAAGGAGGTTCCTTTGGGGTATTATGTCTCTTTTTTAGGACAACAATATATGAGTAGTATTACTCAGATATACTTTTATATTCTTGTTTGTCTCTATATTGGTTTATTTTGGCAGTATCTTCTAAATAAAATGCCTGTTACAGCTTTGCATATATGGACAGTAGTATCCTTTGAATAAGATGCCTTTCACAGTTTTGTTCATATGAGCAAGTGCATCAATGCTATCAGTTTCGCTCTGGTGTAAGGCTCCCTGATTTTTTTGTTTCTTATTTATATGTGTGTTCTATTCTAAAGAGCATTTTCTTATATTTAAGAAGGTGGGATTTGCACTCAGAGCTTTTCAATGCAACAGAAATGGCTATACAGTGATGCAGTGTTTTTTCACGCATCTAATGATTGCTCCTAAAAAGAATGGAATATCCATATAAAGGGTTGATTCTTCTCCTTTTTCTTTTTAATCCATGTGTAGTTTTAACAATGGGAATATTTGGGGAAGCTTCTCTTTTATTTAGGTCTGTCTGTTTTTTGTGTAATGAGCATGGCTCGTTTATTGTGATTTTTAAAGGGGCAGTGGATTTGTTTGACATCATAACATTTTCTAGTCCTGTTTCTAGATTGATTACACAGGTACACTAAAAAAAAAAATTTTTTAAACTGCCTCTAATGTTTCGATTGATTTTTACGTTTTTTGGTGCGCTGAATCCAAATCTGGTAACCAATTTGCTCCATCATGTATAGATTTTTTGCTACATTGGGTTAGCAGTTTGAGGTGAACGTTTCAGATTGAGTGCGATCGAGATAAAAGTTTCTTGGATGAATTCTTTATACTAATTGTTTAGTAGTTATTCAAATAAGAATAAAGAAAATTGTAACAAGGCAGCACATAAGAATAGAGTAATGTCAACAAAACACACTGTGATGGTAGCAAAATTTTCTGCACTTAAAACAGCCACATACATGTGCACAAACATTGAGCATATAAGAGCGAGGTTAGACACAAAGCAAAGCAAAGAAATGTGCAAAAAATGTTGTACAGGTATGTATGTATGAATAGAAAACGCAAACCGCACCATTGCAATACATGAAGACAAACACCCGATGGTGTGAAAATAAAATTCTAATAAATGAGATCCGACACTGTGGTAATAACTAGCAAATTTTTATTTCAAAGTTTAGTAAAAACACGATATTTGTCAACACAGTTTAGATTTTAAAGTCATTCTTGGGTCAATCAATCTCCTGGTGGGCCCGTTTCTTCTTCCCCCGAATGCTTCTCTTGGTGCGCTGCTTGGCGTATTTTTCATCTGGGGTTTCCCGCAGCAGCAACCAGCAGAAATCAGCCATCATAGTGGTGTTCCATCTTCCTTGGTACCTTCTCTCTGCGTCCTTGATGTCCTGGTGAAACCTTTCACCTTGTTCTTCACTGTACGCCCCCAAGTTTTCGGGAAAGTAGTTCACATGGGAGTGCAAGAAATGGACTTTCAGGCTCATGTTACAGCCTTGTTCTTTGAAGGCATTGAGCATCCTGGCAACAATATCCTTATAGTTCTCATCCCGCCTGTTCCCTAAGAATTTGAGAACAACATCCTTGAAGGAATCCCAGGCTTCTTTTTCCTTCTCAGACATCGTTTCAGCGAATGCTCCATCTGAAATGAGTTTCCTTTATATCAGGGCCAACAAACACTCCTTCCTTTAGCTTTGCTTCAGAAAGTCGGGGGAACTTTGAGCAAAGGTACCGAAAGCACTCACCATCTTTTGGAAGGGACTTGATGAATTGCTTAATGAGACCCAACTTAATGTGGAGAGGTGGTAATAGAATTTTATCACGAGGTACCAAGCTCTCATGAACATTTTTCTCACCGGGTCTCAAATACTCCCGAATTGGCCAGTCTTTTTTCCCCCAGTGTAGGTCGCGGGCCCAGCTATCCCACAAGCAAAAGAAGCAGGGATATTTGGTGAAACCGGATTGCTGCCCTAATAGCATGGATAGAATTTTAAAGTCTCCACAAATCATCCACTTATGCTCATCATAACGAATTTTCTGAAGAATCAGGGCCAAATTCTCGTATTTTTCTTGGAGAATAACAGAGTGAGCTATAGGAACTGAAGCGAATGTGTTGCCATTATGAAGAAGAACACCTTTTATGCTGTCTTTTGATGAATCAATGAACAGCCGCTATTCAGCAGGATCACATTTGAGTTTAAACTTTTCCATCACTCCGTATATATCATTGCAAAATACCAAATCTTCCTCTTTGCTGAAATACTTCAAAAATTGTGTCTCGCGGTTGCGGTACCAATAAAAAGTTGTTCCTGGTGACAATAGATTTTTCTGTTTAAGCCGAGAACCTAGCAGTTGGGCAGCATCTTTTGGGAGTCCTAAATCCCGGACTAAATCATTCAATTCAGCTTGAGAGAAAAGTTCAGGTTTCGGATCTGGTTCAGTTTCAAACTCGGAAGTACTGGACTCATCGGGAAAAGCCATCTGATGAGTCTCATCATGATCAGAACCGTCCACACAAATATGATCCAAAGATTTTGGTGGTTCAGGCACAGGTACTTCGTTGCTATGAGGCATAGGCCTAATTGCTGAGGGAAGGTTGGGGTAACTTATTGCGTTCTTATTTTTTAAGTTGTATCCCTTCACAATGCAAGAGCAAAAATAGCAGTCACTGCTGTGGTCTCTTTGTTCACGCCACATCATAGGTATTCCGAAACGAAATGCTTGTTTTTTACCTTTCATCCATAAGCGTAGATCTTCCTCACATGTCTTGCACACTTTGTGAGGAGCCCACGGTTTGTCTTGATCGCCTAACTTCAAACCGAAATAGGCGAAATATACTTTTTTAATAAATGCAGAAATGTTCCTCTGCCACTTTTTCACGGTATATTCCCCACAAATAAAACAAAAACTGTCCGGAGAGTTGACGCAACCTCTGGCTCTGTGAGCCATCACAAATACACAGCACTGCAAACTACAACTGTAGTGAACCACTTCGGAATAAAGCTGGATTACGACTGAGCAAACAAAAGGTAATAATGAACTTGCAAGAAACTGAAATTTGACAGGAACGTTCATGTCGCAACCACCGTGTTTGAGCGAGCGAACGAGGCGAGGCGAACAGGAAAGAACATGCGCCAGCGCGAGTACTGGATTTAGCCCCCCGCCTCCCAATTGTCCTGTTAATGTATAAAATGAATACAAAACACTCTAAAATATCATGAGGGAGTGTTTCTAGTTAGTTAACCATTACAACCTCTATTTTGGGCCAAGAAAATAAACTGCAGTCGGCTAAAAAGAAATTATGTGAACATTCCTTATATGGGTAAGAAATCTAATTTTGCAAGAAAACGTGACGTGATGGAACATTTTGGCTATTTTTCCTGGATTCAGCACCCCAAAATCTATAGGAATCAGTTGCAAAACTGGAGGCAGTTTTTTGGTAGTGTACCTGTGTTATCTTACTTTGATTCTTCTAGGAGCACTCACTTGCTAATCTACATATGAATTAGTCATAGGTCTTAAGGGAGGTCATATGCTCACTTGCTAACTTACATATGCAGGGCCGGATTTACCTATACGCCATGTACGCCATGGCGTAGGGCCCACAGCCGGCAGGGGCCCACAAAAAAAGAACAAGTTCATTTTTTTTTAATACAATTTAAAAAAAAACCTGGTGGCTGCCGCCGCGGAGCCCCCTCTGCTGCCGCGGCAGCACCGACTGACCCGCGGGGGCCCCGTCTACAAGCTGAAGCCGTCGGTTCGGTTCGTTCCTCCCTCCCTCCCTCCGTGCAGGCTGCAGGCTGTGAGAGACGCGAAAGGAGAGTGTCTCCTCGCGTCATCAGCCCCTGCGGGCTTAACAGAGACGCGAGGAGACGCTCTCCCTTCGTGTCTCTCACAGCCTGCAGCCTGCACGGAGGGAGGGAGGGAGGGAGGGAGGAACGAACCGAACCGACGGCTTCAGCTTGTAGACGGGGCCCCCGCGGGTCAGTCCGTGCTGCCGCGGCAGCAGAGGGGGCCCCGCGGCGGCAGCCAGCAGGTTTTTTAAAAAAAATTAAATTTTACTTTAGGCCGACGGGGGGGGGGGGTAGGACTGGTAATGGGCTATGGGGGGGAGGTAGGACTGGTAATGGGCTATTGGGGGGGCTGGGGCTGGAAATGGGCTGGGGGGGTGGTAGGGCTGGTACTGGGCTATGGGGTGGGGTAGTACTGGTAAAGGGCTATTGGGGGGGCTGGGGAAGGAAATGGGGGGAGGTGGTAGGGCTGGTAATGCTCGATGGGGGGGTAGGACTGGTAATGGGCTATTGGGGGGGCTGGGGCTGGAAATGGGCTGGGTGGGGTTAAGGCTAGAGGTGGACTGATGGGGTTAGGACTGGTAATGGACTGTGGGCTGTTGGGGGGGCTTAGAACTGGCAATGGGCTTTGGGGGGGGTTAAGACTGGTAATGGGCTGTGGGCTGATGGGGGCTGTCTGGTAATGGGCTATGGGGGGGCTAGGACTGGAAATGGGCTGGGTGGTTAAGACTGGAGGTGGGCTGATGGGGTTAGGACTGGTAATGGGCTGTTGGGGGGGGTTAGAACTGGTAATGGGCTTTGGGGGGGTTAAGACTGGTAATGGGCTGTGGGCTGATGGGGGTTGTCTGGTAATGGGCTATGGGGGGCTAGGACTGGAAATGGGCTGGGGGGTTAAAACTGGAGGTGGGATGATGGGGTTAGGACTGGTAATGGGCTGTGGGCTGATGGGGGGGTAGGACTGGCAATGGGCTATGGGGGGCTGACTGGAAATGGGTTGATGGGGTTAGGACTGGAAGTGGGCTGATGGGGGGTTAGGACTGGTAATGGGTTATAGGGGAGGCTTAAACTGAAAATGGGGTGATGGGGGGGTTAAGGACTGTAAGTGGGTTGATGGGGGGCTAGGACTGGTATTGGGTTGGGGGGTTGCTAGGACTGGAAATGGGCTGATGGATGGCTAGGACTGGAAATGGGCTGATGCAGGGACTAGAAGGGAATGGATGCTGGGTGAGGCTGGAACTAGAAGGGAGCTGATGTTGGGGAGGATTAGAATGGGATGGGGCTGGAAGAGTAAAATGGAGAAGGGAAAAATATTTTGTGTGGGAGGGATAAAAAATCTACAATTGGCCGGGTATTGGGAGAGTAAGTGGGGATTGAGGATGGAGGGGTAAAATTTGAGTGGATGAAATAGGAATGAGGAAAGAGCAAAAGGAGAAAGATTAGTATGTTAAAGCAGATGTAGAGAGAGAATGGAAAAAAATCTAGAAGAGAGAAGAAAGGACAAATGGACAGTAGACGATGGAGAGTTAGCAGAAGACACGAAGAAACCAGAAGAAAGTGGCTGGAGCAATTGCAGCTGAAAAAAATGCACAAAAGGTAGAAAAATATCTCTTTATTTTGAATTTATTAATTGGAATATGTCAGCTCTGGTAAATGTGCATCATTAACGTCTGCGCTTTGTTTAGTACAAGAGCAAATTAATGTATAGTTTTATTTCTACAGTGTTGTACATTCCAAGTTTGGCTTTTGGGATTCCCAGTTTAATTATTGTCTTCCTGTTTCTAAATTGTGATTACTTGTTTGATGATGGTCTATGTTCTGCATGTGTAACTGAGCTGAGGTGTTCTGTTTATATAATTCCTATTTGACATTGCCACTTGTTCTCTTTCCCCAGTAGGTCATGTATTGTTGTTCTCTGAAATGTATTGGTTTAATATTTGCAGTGTTGCCTTTTGATTGGTAGAGTATGGTGCTTTGTGAGTCCTGGTAGTGCTGTTAGGATACGGCGGGTTTACTATGGGTTCTAAATGGGCAGTGTTTGTAGTAGTTCCTAATGTGTCTGGCAGTTGGCACTGGATTATAGGAATGTAGAAATCTTTTAGTCTTTCTTTATCCATACACTCATTAAGAGGCACGTTTACTAAAAGTTAGTATATGGTAACATTATGCAAATATTTATGCAAATGAGGCCCCTTATGCAAATGAGGCCCCGCACCCCCCTTGGGCCGCCCCTGCTGGGGGCCCACAATTTTTGTTGGCGTAGGGCCTCACTCAAGGTAAATCTGGCCCTGTACATATGCATTAGTGCACAGGTCTTAAGGAAGGTCATGTGCTCACTGGTAATTTACATATGTATTAGTGCACAGGTCTTAAGGGAAGTCATGTGCTCTAGTGATTTTTACTTTCACTTTCTCAGTAGATGCTGAAGGTAAGAGCTGATCCTTGCTAGTTCTGGAGCTTTATTATGCTAGGTTTTGTGTACTGCTGCAACAATCTTTATTGTTTTATTATTATGTGTTTACTTTTTCTGGCCGTTAGTTGGTTTGTGCTTTTTTTTTTTAATCATAGACAGTGTGCCTTGTTATTTAGAACACCAGTTTTTCTAAACTGTGTTTACTGTTGCAATAAGGCTAGATATGGGCTGATGTACACTTTAGTTATGTGGCTACATAATAGGGATATGAATTAAAGATTGTATTCACAACATATGTCCCTCTTAGAGGCTTTCTCTCTTTTCCTCTAATGAGGTAAGTAAGGAGCTGTAGGTCTTTTTTTATTCCATTGTTGTATTGCTGTGTTCTTGCCATTGTCTGACATTACTTCATCAGCTGATTGCATTATGTTTTTATATTTTTTCCTTTGCTGTCATACAGGCATACTTGAGAAGCACTTATTGAGCTTTCAGCTACTCGTAGGACTGCAATAGCTTTTTTTCACTCTCCTCCCTTTCTTTGTAAAAGTTTTAAGCTCAATTATCAGTTGTGGATTATTTGTTTATGTCCAAGTTGTTTTAGCTAACATTATTCTTCTTTTGCTATTTTTATGTTTATGTAAAGATCATGAAGCAACTTAGCTGCAGAATGTTTTGGTTTGTTTGTAGCAATTGTACTGCCTCATATGCACCTTTTAGGTTATATATGTATGTTTTTTATTTATAGGCTTTTATTTGTTACAATGTCCTGACTGCCATTGGAGTATATATGTAATTGAATCTTAATTGATATTGTATGTTTCTTTTTAATGTATTTTTTAATGTTCATGTGTTTTGTTTTTTGACCCCTGATGCAGGCTGACAACCAAATCTTGGCCAAGTCAGGTCTGTGCTTTGGAAGGTTTTACAAAGTTAAAAGGTTTTGTTGTTTAAGAAGTGTGGTCATGTCCTCCCTGCGCTGTTCTAGTGACTACTGATGGCAGCATATTAGGCCAATCCATTCTCCAGAATATTTTCGGGGATTAGAATCAAACTCCATCCCCCTAGTCTTTTTTTTTTCTTAAGTTTTGTGCTGCCTTGTTCTATCTGTAACAAACCAAAGAGAAACAATTATTCAAGTCTTGGTGTCTGATGGCTGTGACACTACCTTCCCCTATTTTTTGTTTATGAGGTAGCAGATAGTTAGGGAACCTACTACTACTACTGAGCATTTGTATAGCGCTACAAGATGTTTGCAGCACTATACAGACATATGTAAAAGACTGTCCTTGCTCATCAGAGCTTGCAATCTAGTCAAGACAGACAACACAGTAGCTGTAGACATGGGATACCACTAGGGGAAATGGTAAGGAAACACAAAGGCGATCAGGTAAGTCAAGATCCGAAAGCAGCAGCAAAGAGGTGAGTTTTCAGCCTGGATTTGAAAAGGGTCAGAGAAGGCGCCTGAGTACAGACTCAGGTAGTTTGTTCCCGGCATAAGGAGCAGCAAAGTGAAAGGAATGAAATCTGGAGTTAGCACTAGAATAGAAGGGCACAGATTAGAAGCAATTTGCCAGAAGAGCGGAGTTCCCAAGGAGGGGTGTAGGGAGAGATAAGAGGAAAGGTAGTGTGGAGCTGCAGAGTGAATGCACTTATAGGTCAGTAGAAGTTTGAATTGGATGCGGAAATGGATAGGGAGACAATGAAGTGACTTGAGAAGAGGGATAATATAAGCATGATGAGGCTGGCGAAAGATTAGCTGCACAGCAGAGTGTTGGATTGAAGGGGAGAGAGATGTTTTAGAGGGAGACCAGGAAGGAGTAAGTTGCAATAGTCTAGACAAGAGGTGACTAAGGAGTAGATAAGTGAGCACTTATTCTGTTTGTCCATGGAGAAAATAAAGTTGCTCCCCTGCAGCAGACGTTCTGCATAGATAACAGGGTAAGTCCTTACAACCCTCCCATCTCCCCTTTGAGCTGCATTCTGGCAAAAGCTGTTGATCAGACTTAGGGAATGAGACATGGCAGCAGCAGATGGGAAGATGCTATATGCGCAGAGTGACCAATCTAAAAACTTCTTGAAGAATTTATTTACCAGTTTTTCTATACCGCCTTTTAATCAAGGCAGTTTACAAACTTTAACTTTTGCATAGAACTTGCAAAATAAATTAAACAGTAACAACTTGCAAATTAAACAGTAACATCATAACTTCAAATTTAAACAGTATCTTGTAACATCAGTTAAACTTATAAAACATCTTAATAAATTGTCATGGGAGGGGTAATAGGTATAGATGGCATAGCTTGTGTGAGTCTAGTTGTTGAGTGGTTAGCGTGATTGTGGGTCTTTGTTGAATTGTTCTATGAATAGGGTGGTATTGAGCAACTTCCGGAAGTCTTTTAAATCGGTTGTTGATCTTATATGTTCTGGGAGGACATTCCAGATAGCTGGGGCAGCAAGAGAGAAGGCTCGCATGGAAGTGGATTTATTTGTTCTTCTGAATAGACTGGGGGTTGGTACGGTGTTTTTGGTGCTGTTTCTGTCTGGTTTTGTGCTTGCTTTAGTTCCGATGAGTTCTTGTAGAATTCCTGCTGACATGTTTTTAATTTTAAAGATAGTGAGTGCTGATTTATATTTTGCCCTTGAAGAGATTGGTAGCCAGTGTAGATCATGTAGTATAGCCGTTATATGTTCATGTATTGAAGCGCCAGCAATAATACGGGAAGCGGTGTTCTGGACTATTTGAAGGGGACGAGTGGATTGTTTTGGTATTAGAAGAGGAGATTGCAGTAGTCCAGCACAGGTGTAATGATGGCTTGGCATACTGTGCGGAAGTGTTGATTATTGAGAAGAGGTTTTAGTCACCGGAGCATTGCTAGTTTGAAGAAGGCTGATTTAGAGACCTTGTTGATATGGGGTTGGAGAGTGAGTTGTTTGTCTAGAATCACTCCAACATAACAAACTCCATCTCTTATTGGGATCAGAATATTTGAGATGTTGATGGATGTAGGAGGAGTGAATGTGGAGTCCCTTGTAATGATAATTGCTTCGGATTTTTTTATGTTGATGTTTAGGTTGTGGTTAGTAAGCCAGGTCATTATTTTATGAATGCAGGTTGATATAGTAGTATAGTCTGGGGCATCTAGGTGGATTAGGATATATGCGAAAATGATGGTCAGCTTTTGAACGTTTAAATAACTCCACTAAATGACTCTTATACATTCAATCAAACATAAAGGAATTCTTCCCACAAAAAAATCTGAACACGGGCAGCATCTCTGTGAGTACTTTTAGATTTCGGTCTTATAGAAAGTTGTAGCTTTTAGAAGAATATTAGGAGAGGTTATCTAGTTTGGGAATGATTCTTTGTTTTGTTTGTTCAAATACAGGTGGTTTAAACTTGATCCCCTGAAGAACCCTTTTTAGGAGAAATGCTACGAAGGCGCTAGGGGAGAGCGTCGGGATCATTTGACAATGTTATCAGGACTGACAGCCTTAAGTATTAGCACCAAAAGAGAAAATATTAGAGTATCAACATAGAAAATCGTACATGTTGAATAATAGTAGCTAAACTTATGAGCTTCAGTTCTAGTGTCTTCATAAGAGGTTATTGATGCGAATGGGCACGTAAATTTCTATATATATCAGTCTAATGAAACAGTGCCATTGTAGGTCTGAGACCTCGTGATTGACATTGAAAAGGTTTGAGGCATTGCTGAGATATTGAGATTTTTTTGTGGGAAGAATTCCTTTGTTTGAACGTATAAGAGTCATTTAGTGTGATTAGGATATATGCCATTATATCGTCGGCATATATAGCATATTGTATCTTGTATTTGTTGAATATTTTGCACATGGGCTGAATATAGATGTTGAAGAGAAGAGTGGAAAGTGATGAGCCTTGTAGAACTCCTTGATTTGAATGGAAGGGTGCCGAGGTGAGGTTACCGGATGTTACTCTTTGCTGTCTGTCTTCAAGGTATGATTGGAACCATTTGAAAGTATTGTCTTGGATGCCAATCTCCGTAAGGCGCTTCAATAGGATGTGATAGGAGACTGTGTCGAAGGCGGAAGATATGTCGATAAAAATTAGTAGGAAGTCTAGAGATGGTCCCATGTAGGGCTTCATATATGAGGACTTATCCAGCCTTCCATGGAGAGCACCTGCTACAGGTCAGTAACTTTGTTTTACATGTGTGTTTACGCAAGTAAATCTAGATATCTAAGTCATACAGTATATGTGCTTCAAAGCCATTTATATGCATATTTGAGCTGTATGTTATTCTGTAAGTAAGCGCATGGGTGAGTACAGGGCAGAATTTGGGTGAAGCATGGACCGAGTGCAAAGTTGCATGCATAAATTATAACATACTATAATTTACATGCATTCTTGGAAAAATAAGAACAGATATCTACACCAGATATAGGCACCAGTATACGAAGAGCTGGGAGGTGGGTGCACCTGCCCCAGGTGCCGGCCAGGAGGGGGTGTACCCCCACCGGGCCCACACTTAGTTTGGAGGCAGCGCAGCAAACATACCTGAAGGAAGGGTGGCTTCCTGCACTGCTTTCAGTGCAGGCTGGCTTTTCTCTCCTGGCCAGTCTCACCATCTTGTCAGATCTAGCAATTGAGCTCATACCACCAGAGCAAAGTGGGTGAGGATTTTATTCAAAGTATTTCCTGATGACCAAAAAGAAGGGAGGATTCGACCCCATCCTAGACTTAGGAGATCTTTGACCAGGTATGTGTTCAGAAAAGTTCAGAATGATTTCTCTAGGCACCCTGCTCTCTTATCTTCAAAAAGGAGATTAGCTATGCTCTCTGGATCTCAAGGATGCGTATACCCTCATAGAGATACATCCCACTCACTGGAAGTATCTCATATTCGTAGTAGGACAGCAGTTCTTTCATTAAGTATTAGTGTATGTGTCTCATATCCCCTCGTGTTAAATGTATCCCCCAATTGACCGCTTTGACCCAGCGAAAAGCAGGATATAAATACAGCTAAATAAAAATAAAATTACTTCATTCTGCCTTTTGGCTTAGTTTCAGTGCCTCAGGTTTTCACAAAATGCCTTGCCGTAGTTTGTTTATTAGATTTCTTGATATACCAGGGTGGTTTACAAATATAAAATACAATTAAAGACAATTGACAGCTTTCCTACACAAATAGGGAGTGTTTATCTTTCCCTACCTGGACGATAGACTGATCAAGAGTTCCACTTAGGAAGAACTTCACAAATCAACACAGCATTTGGAATTCATAGGAGCCCTGCTTAACGTGACTCAGGCAAGGGCTTTCCTTCCTCATGACAGACTAATCAGATTAGCAACGACAGTGCAGGAGATTCAATTGAGTCAGAAAGTAAGAGCTCACAAGATGTGAACAGTACTGGGCCACATGGCTTCTACTGTACATGTGACATCTTTGGCATGTCTCCACATGAGACAGGCTCAGTTGACACTGAGAACCCAGTGGACATAGACCACAGGGCATTTCAGAAATTGCCTGTATGTCACTGACTATCCCATTCAATGTGGTCAAAGAACTTCCCTTCCAAATTGCCCACCACAAAAACTGTTGATCATAGATTCATGCAAGTTGGGTTGGGAAGCTCATCTCAATGATCTCAACACCCAAGGCGCTTGGACCCTCCAAAAAAAGTCTCAATCAATTTCTTGGAACTAAGAGCCATAGCAAAAGCTCTAAAGATTTTCAAAGATTGAATAAGGATAATTTGATTGGACAAAAGGGAGTATAGTAGCCCAAATGCCCTTGAGTAAGGAGCAGACAGAGCATAAAGATTCCCAATTACCCATGCCTACCAATAGCCAGATTAATATTAATAAAATACAGTCTCTAAAATGCTTGTATGCCAATGCTAGAAGTCTAAACAATAAGATGGGAGAATTAGAATATATAGCACTAAATGAGAGGTTAGATATGATTGCACTCTCAGAGACATGGTGGAAGGAGGATAACCAGTGGGACACTGTGATACCTGGATACAAACTATATCGTAATGATAGAGCTGAACAAATTGGTGGAGGGGTTGCGCTCTATGTTAGAGAGGGCATTGAGTCAGAAAGGATTAAAGTTTTGCAGGGAACAAAATTTGCTGTAGAATCTCTATGGATTGAAATTCCATTTATGAAGGGGAAGGTGATGGCAGTGGGAGTATACTATCGACCGCCTGGCCAGAATGAACAAATGGATGATGAAATGCTCAAAGAAATCAAGGAAGCTAACAAAAGCCACAACAGAGTAGTAATAATGGGTGATTTCAATTACCCCGGTATCGACTGGGACAGTGTCACAGCAGGACAAGCTAAAGAGATAAAGTTTCTAGATAAAATAAATGACTGCTTCTTGGAGCAGCTGATTCATGAACCAACCAGAGGGGAAGCCATACTGGACCTAGTCCTTAGTGGAACGCCAGATCTGGTGCAAGAAATAAGGGTGTTGGGACCACTTGGCAATAGTGATCATAGTATGATCATGTTTGATTTAATCAGTGGAGGACAGATAGTACAGGAATCCACAGTACTACCTTTTAACTTTCAAAAGGGAGACTATGATAGAATGAGGAATATAGTTCGGAAAAAACTAAATGGAGCGGTTCCAAAGGTTAAAGACTTACAGCAAGCTTGGGTGTTATTTAAAAATACTATCCAGACAGATGTAAACTGTTGGATGTTTTCTGTTTAATGTAAACCGCGCTGATGTCTAATAGTGCGGTATATAAGAATTGTCAATAAATAAATAAATAAATAAAAATAAATATCCTCGAAGCCCAGACCAGCTGTATTCCACGCATTAAGAAAAGTGGAAGAAAGTCCAAAAAACTGCCAGCATGGTTTAAAGGTGAGGTCAGAGAGGCTGTTGCTGCCAAAAGAGCAACCTTCAGGAAATGGAAAAAAGAGCCAAATGATGAAAACTGGAAACAGCACAAGCACTGGCAAGTTAAATGCAAAGCATTGATAAGGCAGGCAAAGCGGGAATTTGAGAAGAAACTTGCTACGGAAGCAAAAACACGAAATAAAGACTTTTTCAAGTACATTCGTAGCAAAAGGCCTGTGAGAGAGTCAGTTGGACCATTAGATGATAGAGGGGTAAAAGGGGCAGTAAGAGGAGACAAGGCTATAGCAGAGAGACTGAATGAATTCTTTGCTTCGGTCTTTACTGAGGAAGATGTAGGGATGTTACCCAAGACTGAAGTGGTATTTAAAGGTGATACTGCAGAGGAATTGAGAGAAATATCGCTACACGGGAAGATATATTACAACTATTTGATAAACTGAATAGTAGCAAATCACCTGGACCGGATGGTATACATCCCAGAGTGTTGAAAGAACTGAAATATGAGATTGCAGACCTGCTATTGGTAATCTGTGAACTTTCATTAAAATCATCTGTAATACCTGAAGATTGGAGGGTCGCCAACGTAACACCAATTTTTAAAAAGGGTTCCAGGGGTGACCCGGGAAATTACAGACCGGTGAGCCTGACGTCAGTACCAGGGAAAATGGTAGAAACCATCATAAAGAACAAAATTACACAGCATGTAGATAGTCATGGCCTAATGGGAGACAGCCAACATGGCTTTAGACAAGGAAGATCTTGTCTTACTAATCTGATCTGTTTTTTTGAAGGTGTGCATAAACAGGTAGACAAAGGTGAGTCGGTTGATATAGTGTATCTGGACTTTCAGAAAGCTTTTGACAAGGTCCCCCATCAGAGACTTTTGGCAAAGCTAAAAAGTCATGGGATAGGAGGCAGTGTACTATTGTGGATCGGGAACTGGTTAAAAGATAGAAAGCAGAGGGTAGGGCTAAATGGCCAATATTCCCAATGGAAAAAGGTGAATAGTGGAGTACCCCAGGGATCTGTACTGGGTCCGCTACTTTTTGACATATTCATAAATGACCTGGAAAAGGGAATAACTAGTGAGGTTATCAAATTTGCAGATGACACAAAACTGTTTAAAGTTGTTAAAACCCAAGAGGATTGTGGAAAACTGCAGGAGGATCTGGATAATTTGGAAGACTGGGCATCCAAATGGCAGATGAAATTTAATGTGGACAAGTGCAAAGTTATGCACCTAGGAAAGAACAACCCACACTATAGTTACACGATGCAAGGCTCCACATTAGAAACCACCACCCAGGAAAAAGATTTAGGAGTCATCGTGGATAACATGTTAAAACCCTCCGCCCAGTGTGCAGCGGCGGCCAAGAAAGCAAATAGAATGCTAGGTATCATAAGGTATCATAACCTTAAATAGAGAGCGCGCCTGGAGAGAGTCCTCTATCTGCTGTGCCCCAGGAGGAGCTGAATCGACGAGCCGGACTGAAGCCTGCATCGGAGAAGGAGTTTACAGCCTCTGCCTACCTCGGAGAAGAGCCTACAGCCTGCCTGCCTGCATCGGGAAGGAGCCCACAGCCTGCCTAAAAGAGCAAGCAGAGCTGAATCACAAAAGAGCCATCGGAGAGAGATCTGCACGCTGCTTCCTGACTCCACCCCTCTACACAGCGTCACACAGCTGCACCATCCAATCGGGGCTGCAATCCCAGCTTAAATAGAGGCAAAGGATCGTCAAATCGTCACGAAAACAAAAAAGAACATCTTCGCAGTGACCAACAAACCCCTTCAACACACCGCTGAGCTCCCTCAGGGTTTGAGCTAGCGTGGACCCGTATTCCTGTCACGTCAGAAAATCGCAGAAAAGGCCCCTAAGGAGCACGAAACGAACACAGAAAACAAACTGAAACCAGCAACAGCAACAAGGAATAGCAGAGCTCCATCAAGGTTGAGTCTGCGTACATCACCTATACAGCAGACCTTCAAATCGCAGCAAGTATAAACCAATACATGCAAAAACTTCTAATTTTCTGGTTTAATATTGCAAATAACTCTGAGACATCATAACAAAATCTACTATTAATGTGTTGATTATCTCATCTGCAACCGCATTGAAATTGAAAACTTAACCTCTAATATTAATTCTGAAAATGTACCTGCAAATAGCATTGCTAGTAATATAGTACTGTTGTCAGTATTTCAAAGTATATCTGCATATAACATTGCTAGTAAAATAGTACTGTTGTCAGTATTTCAAAGTATATCTGCATATAACATTGCTAGTAATATAGTACTGTTGTCAGTATTTCAAAGTATATCTGCATATAACATTGCTAGTAATATAGTACTGTTGTCAGCATTTCAAAGTATATCTGCATATAACATTGCTAGTAATATAGTACTGTTGTCAGTATTTCAAAGTATATCTGCATATAACATTGCTAGTAATATAGTGCTGTTGTCAGTAGTCCAAAACTGCACATACACTCACATTAAGCCGAGCCAATAAAACTGAAAATGCTTCACCCTAACAACATGCTCATACGAATATTATACACCTGTATATTATTAACAATAATAATAATTGACCTATCCTTATGTTTAAACCACAAAAATCACATGACTATACCTATAATACACACACATACTCGAAATGACTGCCACATGGGACACCCTCATCAAAACTACCCAAAAATTAATTATCACAGACTAATACACATACAACAAACAAACACACAACAAACAGATAATAAAATCTGTTCTAACCACTCATCCTCCCTATCATGTATCCTCATTAATGCACGATCAATAAAAAATAAATTACCCATATTTAATGACCTGATAACTGACTTAAAACCTGACATTTTATGTGTCACAGAGACATGGCTCACTGAAACAGATACAGTCTATCTAAATCAACTTGATAAAGAGAACTATGACACATTCTACAAACATAGACCCAATAAAAAAGGTGGTGGAGTTCTAATGATGACAAAAAAAACATTAAACGCCAAGCCAATCCAATCAAATATCAATAATAACATAGACACATTATTAATAAAAATCGGCCTCATAAAAATTTGCTTAATTTATAGACCCCCAGACAATAAAACAGATGGCCTGGATTCTCTTATTGAACTCCTCAGTTCATCTACTGACCAAAATCCTGTGATCATGCTAGGCGATTTTAACCTTCCGTCACTACCATCACCAGACTCTAAACTATTCCTAGAAACCATAGCAGACATAGAGTACCATCAAATAATTAAAACTGCAACACATATCAAAGGAGGAACACTAGATTTGGTACTTCTCCCTGAGATACTCTTCAAGCTAGTTAACTCAAATTCCACTGAATGCACAGAGACACCTTGGTCTGATCATTTTATCATCAAAATAAATCTCTCATATCCCATCCCCAGCAGCAATAATTACATAAGAAGCACCCCCACTTCAAAATTCAAAAAATTTAATGAAACAGACTTCCTTGACTCAACAATCCCCTACTTCTTATCAACAACTAATTTGGATGATGCTGTTAACAACTGGAATGATACTATCAATAATGCAGCTAAAAATAAACAACCAAATAAAATGACCAGATACACCAAAACAAATAGTTCACCATGGTTTAATAGCACTCTAAGACAAATGAAAAAAGAACTAAGAAAACTTGAAACGAAATGGAGAAAAACCAAGCTGTCTGTACACAAGGAAATATACAGTAACTATCTAACACAGCGGTTCTCAACCTGTGGGTCGCGACCCCAACGGGGGTCGCCACAGGATTTAGCGGGGGTTGCTTAGCCTCCACCAAGTTTAAAAAAAAAAATTAAGATGTACACAAGTTGCTGCCGCTGCCGAGTCCGCTTCTCGGCAGCAGCAAACTCCGGCAAACTCACCGCCTTCTTCTGCAGCCGCGGCTCCCTGCCTTTTAGGGAACCGCGGCTGTACTTGTAAAATCGTTGCGGAGCCCTTCCTGTCTCGACGGGCTCCGTGCAGCATTGTCCCGCCTCCAAAGGAAGTGGTAAACAACTTCCTTTGGAGGCGGGACAATGCTGCATGGAGCCCATCGAGACAGGAAGGGCTCCGCAATGATTTTACAGGTACAGCCGCGGTTCCCTAAGAGGCAGAGAGCCGCGGCTGCATTAGAAGGGAGGCAGACAACCTGCAACACGGCTGACATCGACAGAGGGGTGCTGACATGGAGGGAGGGGGGCTGACATGGACAGATGGAAGGATGGGGCTGACATGGAGGGAGGGATGGAGGGAGGGGGCTGACATGGACAGATGGAAGGATGGGGGCTGACATGGAGGGAGGGGGCTGATATGGATGGATGGATGGAGGGGGCTGACATGGACAGAGGGTAGGATGGGGGCTGACCTGGAGGGAGGGCGGGAGGGAGGGGGCTGACATGGACAGATGGAAGGATGGGGGCTGACATGGAGGGTGGGGGCTGATAGGGATGGATGGATGGAGGGGGCTGACATGGACAGATGGAAGGATGGGGCTGACATGGAGGGAGGGAGGGAGGGAGGGAGGGAGGGGGGCTGACATGGACAGATGGAAGGATGGGGCTGACATGGAGGGAGGGAGGGAGGGAGGGAGGGGGCTGATATGGATGGATGGATGGATGGATGGAGGGAGGGGGCTGACATGGACAGATGGAAGGATGGGGGCTGACAGGGAGGGAGGGAGCTGACAGGGAGGGAGGGAGGGAGGGATGGGGGCTGATATGGATGGATGGAGGGAGGGAGGGAGGGAGGGAGGGGGCTGACAGGGAGGGAGGGAGGGATGGGGGCTGATATGGATGGATGGATGGAGGGAGGGAGGGAGGGGGGCTGACATGGACGGATGGAAGGATGGGGGCTGACATGGAGGGATGGATGGAGGGAGGGGGCTGACATGGACGGATGGAAGGATGGGGGCTGACAGGGAGGGAGGGAGGGGGCTGACAGGGAGGGAGGGAGGGAGGGAGGGATGGGGGCTGATATGGATGGATGGATGGAGGGAGGGAGGGAGGGATGGGGGCTGATATGGATGGATGGAGGGAGGGAGGGAGGGAGGGAGGGGGGCTGACATGGACGGATGGAAGGATGGGGGCTGACATGGAGGGATGGATGGAGGGAGGGGGGCTGACAGGGAGGGAGGGAGGGAGGGGGCAGACAGGGAAGGATGGAGGGAGGGATGGGGGCTGATATGGATGGATGTAGGGAGGGAGGGGCCTGACAGGGAGGGAGGGATGGGGGCTGATATGGATGGATGGATGGAGGGAGGGAGGAGGGAGGGAGGGGGCTGACATTGACGGATGGAAGGATGGGGGCTGACATGGAGGGATGGATGGAGGGAGGGGGGCTGACATGGACGGATGGAAGGATGGGGGCTGACATGGAGGGAGGGAGGGAGGGGGCTGATATGGATGGATGGAGGGAGGGGGGCTGACATGGAGGGAGTAGGCTGGCATGGACAAAGGGGAGAGACATGGGGACATACTGGACAGACGGGATAAATGCTGGACAGAGGCGAGAGACAGTGCGGGTTAGGATTATAATGGGCTGATGGGGGTGCTAGCACTGGTAATGGGCAGATGGGGGGGCTACGAATGGTAATGGGTTGATTAGGGAAGGCTAGGACTGGGAATGGACTTATCAAGGGGGGGTAGGACTGGTAATGGACTGATGGGGGTCTAGCATTGGAAATGAGCTGATCAGTGAGGTTAGGACTGGAAATGGGCTGATTAGGGGAGCCTAGCACTGGTAATGGGGTTGAGGGGGGGACTAGCACTGGAAATGAGCTGATGGGGGGTAGGACTGGTATTGGGCTGATTAGGGGGGGGTAGGACTGGTAATGGGGTTGAGGGGGATTAGCACTAGAAGTGAGCTGATTAGGGGGCTTTGACTGGGAATGGGCTGATTGTGGGGAGGGGAGGATAGAGCTGCTGACCCTGGAAGAAAACTGGGGGCTAAGGCTACAAGTGGGCTGATACAAGGGGATGGGAGCATGGAACTGAAAGGGAGTGGATCTGAGAGGGGCTGCCATGGTATTTGTACTAGAAGGGACTGATCAGTGGGGAAGGAGGGGGACTGGAAGGGAATGGACACCAGTGGCAGTCATGGGAATGCAAGTTGACATTGGAAGGTACTGGGAGTGAGGACTGGAAAGGGGCTGATACTGGGGAGGGTTACTGGGACTGGAAATAGGCTGATGGAAAGAAGTGAAGAAAACAAAAGAGATAAGAACTGGCAGATGGACCATAGACCACAGAAAGAGAGCTAAGAGAAGACAGGAAAGCAGAAGCCTCAGATCGGGACCAGCATGATCAGAGAATAAATTGGTCAGACAACAAAGGTAGAAAAAATAATTTTATTTCATATTAGTGATTTGACTACAAAATCATCATAATTTTGAAATCAAATATTGTTACTTGTTGTTTTGATTATTTAAATAAGTATTTTATAAATAAAAACATATTGCAAAGGCCTATAATATATTAATAATTCAACAAATGATTACAGCGACAATGCGTTAACGGTAAAGGAAGAGAGACGCATTTGATTTTATCATTGGGGGTCACCACAAGTTGACCAACGGTAAAAGGGGTCACGGTACAAAAAAGGTTGAGAACCACTGATCTAACAAATTACAAGGAAACAATTGACAGCACAAAGAAAAACTATTACGCAGCAATCTTAACAAAATCATACAATAGACCTAGAGAGCTATTTTCCATAGTCAGAAAATTAACTAATAACGAGCAAACTTCTAGCAACGAAATCACAGACATCTCAGTTCAAACCCTAGCTAACCATTATCAAAACAAATCTAAGAAACCTGCCATGCCCTCAGAAAATATCAACATCACTTATCAACCTGTTGATGAATGGTCAGAATTTTACCCCATTTCAAAAGCATCATTAAAAACAATCATCTCCAGCCTAAATACCACAACTTCATACTTAGATCCATGCCCAATATCATGGATAAAAAACACACTACCAACTCTACTATCCTATATTCTCCCAATAGTAAACCTCTCACTCACCCAAGGATACCTTCCATCCCCGCTCAAACATGCACAAATACGTCCAATTTTAAAGAACTGCAAACTAGATAAAACATTGCCAACATCATATAGGCCCATTTCTAGCATACCATTCTTGGCCAAAGTAATTGAAAAGGTAGTGCAACTACAGACACAGGAATTCATAGACTTATCTTACCCACTCGATGAACAACAATATGGTTTCCGGCCCCGCCATGGAGTAGAAACACTTCTAGCAGTATTAATAGATACACTCCTAAAAGGAATTGACAATCACAAACAGGCGTTCATTTTCCTTTTCATTGACATATCAGCAGCTTTTGATAGCGTGCATCACTCAATATTGCTCAACAACCTAAGACAGGCATAAACTCCACCGTACATAAATGGTTCACTTCATATTTACATAACAGAACACAAAATGTAAGAGTAGGTAATCAAACATCCAACACATACAAACAAGAAATAGGTTTACCACAAGGTTCAGCACTGTCAGCCCTACTTTTCAATATCTATATAAAACCGGTCTGCAATATCTTTAAAAAATTTGGAGTACAATATCACCTTTATGCGGATGATATCATGATGTACATACCTTTTACGATTCCTAACCTACCGATTCAACTTCTATCAGACTGCTACAATGAAATTACATACTGGCTAAAAACCCAAAACCTCCATATAAACCATGCTAAAACTGAAGTCCTAATCGTAACAAAAAAACCAAACATTCACTCCTCCAACCCACATAACACTACAAAACCAAGAAATTAAAATAAAAAATGAAATAAGATATCTAGGTGTCATTTTAGATACACACCTTACTATGGAAACGCACATTAGAAATACCTTAAAGAAAATCTACTTCAAACTTAAAATCCTCATGCAATTACGCCCCCTTGTATTTATACAAGATTTTATCAATATAATACAGGCTACCATAACCCCACACTTCGACTTCGCCAACTTAATACTTATAGGCATTTCAAAACAAAACATCAAAAGGATCCAACTTGCGCAAAATGCCACAGCTAGAATTATATTAAAGATAAATTCACTCCAACACATTACACCGATACTAGCATCCCTTCACTGGTTACCAATACAAAGCAGGATAACATACAAAACAATAATAACTACATTCAAAGCCCTAAATGACATGGCCCCGAAGACACTCTGTAACCTAATAAGCAAAGAACCACCTAAGCCCACTCATAGAAAAGGACAATCAAATAAACTTAAGATGCCAAAAGAATATATATGAACTCACAAATTAACAAATAATAGAGCCTTTTCCCACATAGCCCCAACAGTCTGGAACTCTTTACCAGAGGACTTACGATCACTAACAGAGATAATAGAATTCAGAAAAAAATTGAAAACCTATCTATTCACTAAACACTATAATACCATAGAAAACCCTCCACTCAACTTAGATAAAGGCTAAACATGAACCTGCCCAAAATCAAGATTATACTCCCTACTACAATCAATACGTACAAACTTAAATGAATAATCATTCCATTCCTATGCATTGATACCCCACTTGTATATAGTTACAACTGTTTTAGGGACAGTACTTCTGTTTAAATTGTAACACAAACTGTGTTAGTTGATTTACTGAATTATTCTGCTTAGTCTTTTAAACCCTTTGTTGTACAAGTTAAGATGTTCTATGTAAAAAGTTATAATTGTTCTATGTAAAACAAGCTCTGCATTGTTAATTGTTGTTAATTGTACACCGCAACTGATCGCTGGAAGATGCGGTATATAAATAAGTGTTAAATAAATAAAAAATAAGGAAAGGGATGGAGAATAAAACAAAGGATATTATAATGCCTCTGTATCGCTCCATGGTACGACCGCACCTTGAATATTGTGTGCAATTCTGGTCACCGTATCTTAAAAAGGACATAGAGTTATTAGAAAAAGTACAGAGAAGAGCCACCAAATTGGTGAAGGGGATGGAAGGCTACTCCTATGAAGAGAGGCTAAAAAGGTTAGGGCTCTTTAACCTGGAAAAGAGACGGCTGAGGGGAGATATGATAGAGGTCTATAAATTAATGAATGGAGTGGAACGGATAAACGTGGATCAATTGTTTACGCTATCAGAATATAGAAGGACTAGGGGACATGTAATGAAGCTACGGGGTAAACTATTTAAGACAAATAAGAGAAAATATTTCTTCACTCAACGTGTAATCAAACTCTGGAATCTGTTACCGGAGGATGTAGTAAGGGCTGTTAGTATAGCTGGGTTTAAAAAAGGTTTGGACAAGTTCCTGGAGGAAAGGTCCATAAACCACTATTAAAAAGGGACCCAGGATATCAATGCTTGACCTAGTACAAGCACTGCAGAACCTGTGTCTTTTGGGGAAACTGCTAGGTACGTATGACCTAGATTGGCCACTGTTGGAAACAGGATACTGGGCTTGATGGACCTCGGTCTGACCCAGTATGGCATTTCTTATGTTCTTATGTTCTTATGTTCAACCAAACAGACAACCAAGTAGCCTAGTTCTACATCAACAAACAGGGAGGAAAGGGATCGTATCTCCTATGTTGGGAAATGGACAGTTTGTGAAAATTTGCCATCACCCGTGGGATGGACTTTAGAGCCACATGCATACCAGGTGAACAAAACCCTCTAGTGGACAGGCTGAGTTGAGTCCTTCAGCCTCATGAATAGACCTTGGGCAGGGAGGCTGCAAGTTAGATTTTTCAGGAGTGGGGCACCTCCTCAATAGATCTCTTTGCAACTCATCAGAATTCCCAGGTGGACCAGTTCTGCTTCAGAGTGGGGAAACAGAGCAAACCTGCCTCACATGCTTTCCTTCTTGATTGGTGGGGGGGGGGGGGGGGGTACCACTCACTGCCAAGACTTCCTGGAGCTAAAACAGACAGAGTTATGATGATTCTTATCGCTTCTTACTGACCCAGACAACCATGTTTCCCTCTCCTTCTGGAGCTCTCCATTCAGAATCCAGTTCAGCTGGGCTATGCATTGGATCTGATACTGTACCACAGGAGAACAAAATGATATTACATCCCAACATCAAGTCCTTGGCCCTCACAGCTTGGATGTTGAGAGGCTGGCGTGGTCTGCATTCAATCTTCCATCCAGTGTCAACAATGCTCTTTTATCATCCAGCAGCACCACAATGAGAAAATCCTATTCATGCAAATGGAAAAGGTTTGCTATCTGGTGTGAAGGATAGAGACATAGAAACATAGAAATATGACGACAGAAAAAGACCACATGGCCTATCTAGTCTGTCCTTCCATAACAACTATAACAGTCCCCTTTTTACCTTTAGAGATCCTCTGTGTTTGTCCCATGCTTTTTTGAATTCAGTTACTGTCCTCATCTCTACCACCTCCACTGGGAGACTATTCCACAGATCCACTACTCTTTCTGTAAAGAAATATTTCCGCATATCACTCCTGAATCTATCTCCCTTCACCTTCACCCCATGTCCCCTCGTAGCAGAACTTGCTTTCAATTGAAAGAGGCTCTCTCCCTGAACATTTATGCCACGGAGGTATTTAAACATCTCAATCATATCACCTCTATCCCGCCTTTCCTCTAAGGTGTACATATTAAGATCCTTCAGTCTGTCCTCATATGCTTTATAATGAAGACCACTAATCATTTTAGTAGCCACCCTCTGCACCGACTCCATCCTGTTCACATCCTTTTGAAGGTGCGGTCTCCAGAATTGCACACTA
Organism: Ichthyophis bannanicus; assembly: GCA_033557465.1. NCBI lineage: Eukaryota > Metazoa > Chordata > Amphibia > Gymnophiona > Ichthyophiidae > Ichthyophis > Ichthyophis bannanicus. The sequence goes on from CM066035.1 coordinate 730,615,914, forward strand.
TACTCCAAATGAGGTCGCACCAAAGACTTATACAGAGGCATTATCACCTCCTTTTTTCTGCTAGCCATTCCTCTCCGTATGCACCCAAGCATCCTTCTAGCTTTTGCCATCGCCTTTTCTACCTGTTTAGCTATTTTAAGATCATCAGACACAACCACGCCTAGGTTCCGCTCTTCTTTAGTGGACAAAAGTACTTCACCCCCTATACTATATTGCTCCCTTGGATTGCTGCAGCCCAAATGCATGACCTTACATTTTTTAACATTAAATCCCAGCTGCCAAATTCTAGACCATTCTTCAAGCTTAGCTAGATCCCTCCTCATGTTATCTACCCCTTCCTGGGTGTCTACTCTATTGCAGATTTTGGTATCATCCGCAAAGAGGCAAACCTTACCTGAAAGCCCTTCCGCTATGTCATTAACAAAGATGTTAAAAAGAATTGGACCAAGGACAGATCCCTGGGGCACACCACTGATAACATCCTTCTCCTCAGAGTGAGCTCCATTTACTTGTACTCTTTGTCGCCTCTCACCCAACCAATTTCGAACCCAAGCAGTAACTTTAGGGTCCATCCCTAGGGTGCTCAGCTTGTTTATACTGTGAGGAACAGTGTCAAAGGCTTTACTGAAATCTAAATACACCACATCTAGGGCTCTCCCTCGGTCCAACTCCCTGGTCACCCAGTCAAAGAAATCAATCAGATTTGTCTGACAAGACCTGCCTCTGGTGAATCCATGCTGCCTCGGATCCTGTAATCCGCTGGACTCCAGAAACCTCACTATTTTCTCTTTCAGCAGCATTTCCAATAATTTACTCACCACCGAAGTTAAACTAACCAGCCTGTAGTTTTCAACCACATCCTTACTTCCGCTTTTGTGTAAAGGCACCACATGAGCCTCTCTCCAGTCCTTTGGCACCACTCCCGACTCCAACGAGGCATTGAAAAGGTCAGTCAGTGGAGCTGCTAGAACGTCCCCATGTTCCCTCAGTATTCTCAGGTGTATCCCATCTGGTCCCATCGCTTTGTCTACTTTAAGTTGAGATAGTTTGTCACGAACAGTCTTTTGAAAATTGTTCAAGATGTCCTTTGCTTCTGTTCCTATTTGCGGGTGTTTTCTGAGGTCCTGCTCCTGGTTCTTCATCTGTGAACACAGAACAAAAATATTTGTTAAGCAATTCCGCTTTATCCTTATCAGCTTCTACATATTCCTCCCCTGCACCCTTGAGTCTGACAATACCACTCTTGCCCTTCCTCTTCTCACTAATATATCTGAAAAATGTCTTATCCCCCCATTTCATTGCATTGGCTATTACCTCCTCCTTTTGAATCTTTGCCTTCTTGACTACTTTACTAGCTTCTCTAAGTTTTTCCAAATACAGATTTCCTCTCTCTGTGATCTCTTGTATTTCATGAAGGCCTCCCTCTTTTTCTTCACTTTTTCAGCTACTTCTTTTGAAAACTATAACAGTCTCCTTTTCCTTTTTTTTTTTTTTGAAAGCTTTATTAACCATCAAGAACATAACTTCCGGGGGGGCGGAGCCCGATGTCCAGCGGGATGGTCGCATAACGCTGAGGCTCCCGAGAGGCCTACTCAGAATCCTGAATTAACACCGGACATACTTGAATTTCTGCTCTGATCTTGCCGGGGCACATTGGTGAGATGGCGGGGACCAAACCTACGCGCCTGGAATTTGGATCTCCAGCGGCTTCTCACGGCAAACGCTCCAAAACTGAACCCCCGTCCCCGCAGAAGGGGCTGGCTTTGCGCGAGGGCCCCGAAATGCAGCAGGAAATCCTCGCAGAGATTAGAGGGGTTAAGGACCTCGTGCAGTCAAACGGTGAAGCACTCCGAGCGCTGCGGGAAGATCTTGGTGTACTGCAAGGCAGGCTAGAGGGGCTCTCTTCGCGTCAGGACAAAATGGAGAGCATATTAGACTCCCACGCGGTCCGGCTGTCCAAACTCGACAAAGTTGAACGTCAGGTGCGGGCCTTGCAGAAAGAAGTGGAAGATGGCAATAATAGAGCGCGCCGCAACAACCTACGACTCGTGGGCATACCGGAGGGAGCGGAATCGGGAGACATGAAGGAGTTTTTATATAAAATCCTCCCTTCCCTGCTCCAAATCACCTTTACCAAAGAATTGGAGATCGATCGCGCTCATCGTGTACCCACAAACATAACGCTCAACAGGAAGACCCCGCGGCCTATCATCTTTCGACTTTTGAGATATCAACATGTGCAGCAAATTCTCAGTGCCTCTCGGGCAAAGGGCCATATGGAGTTTGAGAGCCACAAGATCTCCTTCTATCCTGACTTGGCTAAACCCACGGTCGACCGCCGAAAGCGCTTTCTGGAATTCCGGCCGAGGCTTCAACAACTACAAGCACGCTATGGCCTGATGTACCCGGCCAAGCTCCGAGTCACGCTTCACAATCAGACAAGAACATTTGAGGACCCTGATCTACTAGCGGAGTTTTTGGATGCTAAAGAAGCCGACTTGATGCGCTGACTTCCAGAATATTCCTGCCAGTATTCTCATATCCGCTGTACCTGCCATATTGGATTTGCCGCGGCTCAGCAAAGAGTCTGTCGAGGGCGGTTTGTTGCCTTATTTTGATGATATCTGTGACCCGACTCCATCTACCCATCGTAGCCTCGATGAGTATCAGAGACAGTGTTAATTATGGACTCTGGTGTTTCTTTTCTTTTTTTTATGTCTCTATCTTCCTCTCTAGGGCCTCCTCCCGCAGACATATGGTCGCCATTTTCATTGGGGGTTTTGCTTCTTCTCTAAGTTACTTTGGTACATACTTTTCAATATGGGGTGTATTAGCCAGCAGACTCGGTGATTATATCATTGTTGTACAGATTCTGATTATGTTGTATGTTTTCAAGCGCCCTTACCTAAAATGTCTATTACCGATTGATGGCACCATGTAAGATTTTATCATTGAACGTAAAAGGAATCAATAATCCGATAAAACGGAAGAAAATCCTAAGCTATCTAAGTCATGAAGCTGCGGACCTGATTTTCCTCCAAGAAACGCATTTAAATTCGAAGGAAACTCTTAAACTCAATATTAAACCTTACATGGTGGCCGCCTATTCCCCAGCCGTTTCTAAGAAATGTGGGGTTGCCATACTGGTTAGGAAATCTCTGCATGCTACTATTATTGCGACTAGCTCAGATACAGCAGGTAGATGGTCCAGAGTTCACCTCAAGATAGGTAACCTTGAAGTTACATGTATATGCCTTTATGCTCCTAATGTGGATGACCCTGCCTTTTTGCTACCATTGCTCAGGTTGCGCAGGCCTCTGCTAATACTTCATTGATAATAGGGGGGGATTTCAATTTAGTTCTTGATCCCCTGATTGACAAACAGCCGCCTAGGACAAGTGGTCCCCCCAAGAGTCACACCACGCTTACCTCTGTGATCAAAGATCTTGCTTTAATCGATCTATGGAGGTTACTACACCCCAATGAGCTTGACTTTACCTTCTTCTCTTCCCCTCATAAATCCCAGTCTCGCATAGATTTCTTTCTAATATCAAAACTGTTAGTTCCTCAGGTGGACACTGCAAAGATTCACTCCCAACATATTTCAGATCATGCTGCTATTTCTTTTCAATTACACACTACTGCACCCCAAGGGAATTCGGGGGCCTGGTTCTTTGATAGAGCCCTATTAACTCAGCCAGAGTTCCAGTTAGAAATTCGAGCAGCCATACAGGATTACTTCCATTTTAATTTACCCCAGGATACTGCAAATTGGGCTTGGTGGGAGGGTTTCAAAGCGGCCATTCGTGCAACGATCACTAGTTATCAAATTCGCCTGCGGAAACAACGCAAACAGCAGCTACTTATACTAGACCAACAAATCAAAGCAGGCGAACGAGTTCTAACTTCACGTACTGATCCATGCGTCTTAGTTCGCTTACAGCGTCTCCGTTTTCAATATAATGCAATCCTCTCAACTGCAGCTTCTAAGAGTATTGAGCTTCAACGAGGGACATACTACCGTGAAAGCAACCGAGCCGGTCGACTTTTAGCCAACGCCTTGAAAGGTCAAAAAGAAGCCAAACGCGTAGCGGCCCTTCGAGCCCCACAGGGAGGGGGCATACTGACCACAGACTCCGATATCGTAGAACTCTTTTGGGATTTCTATACCCGTCTATATCAATCTGAATGTGAGTTCTCATCAGAGACCTTCGAGCGATTGTTTTCTGGTATTCAGCGGCCGACCCTTTCTGAAGCTGATAGGGATGCGCTGGATGAACCCTTCTCTACTTCAGAGATCCAATCTGCCCTAAAACGAACAGCCTCGGGTCGAGCCGCCGGGCCTGATGGTCTCCCGACCGAATTCTACAGAACGTTCAGTGCAGATTTAGTTCCCTACTTAAAACTCTATTTTACTGCCCTTGCGGTAGATACATCCTCTTTGGGATCCTTTTCTGCAGCTAATGTGGTAGTATTTGAGAAAGAAGGCAGAGACCCGCTGCTAACCGCCAACTACCGTCCAATCTCCCTACTTAATGCCGATTATAAGATCTTCGCAACGATCTTGGCCACCCGGCTATCTGACAGGATGGCCACCTTAATCCATCCCGACCAATGCGGTTTTATACCCGGCCGATCCACCGCTGACAATGCTCGGACCTTGTGCCATGTGCTATCCAGTGCTGCCAATTTAGACCACCCATGGGTGGGTCTTTCCCTAGATGCTGAAAAAGCCTTTGATCGCCTAGAATGGCCCTTCTTATTTGCAGTTCTCCGATGGTATGGCTTTGGGGAGGGCTTCCTCCGATACCTCCAAGTCATGTATACTCAACCCGTTGCCAGTATTTGTGTAAATGCCATTAAGTCTCAGCCTTTTAATCTCCAAAGAGGCACGCGTCAAGGTTGCCCCCTATCACCAATGCTCTTTGATCTAGCTCTTGAACCCCTCGCCCTCCTTATTAGACAGTCCGCATGTATTCGAGGTGTCCCCTTCAGTCACAGAGAGATTAAACTCTCTGCATATGCAGATGACCTTATGCTCTTCGTATCCCTTGATTCGGTTCCAGCTGTCTTGGATCTGATTGATGGATACTCGCAATTATCGGGCTATAAAATAAACTGGACCAAATCTGTAGCATTCCCACTGAACCGCTGGGTACATGAGGCTGACATGCAGGCCTTTCCTTTCCTTTGGCAATCCCGCATGGTGAAATATCTTGGGGTCCATTACTGTTCTCCTTTAGAAGACACTATTAGTTTTAATGCCAAAGAGGTAGTCTCCAAAATCCGTGAGCTCACAAATCGTTGGTCTCCCTTATCCCTTACATGGTGGGGCCGCCTAGAAACTGTGAAAATGATGATAGTCCCCAAAGTGAACTATATTTTAGAAATGCTGCCATGCTTACTCCCGCTACACACCTACAAAGATATTGAGGGCCTTCTCGTCCGCTATCTCTGGCAGGGCAAACCACCAAGGATAGCTAAACAAAAACTACAGTCTGCGAAGGAACTAGGGGGTACCCGCTTTCCTGATTTTCTCAGATATCATCAAGCCTTCCTACTTAAACAAGGTGCCCGATGGCTAGATGCCTCAACAGACAGCAGACCAGTTTGGCTTGACATAGAAGAGGAGCTTAGTAGCCCAATTCCGTTGATCCATCTCCCCGGTATGTCCCATCAAGTAGACACCCGCCATCCCCCAATGATTGTCGATACTCTTGCGGCCTTTAACACTCTCATTCTATCACTGGGCCCAAACGTATGTCCTCAGGACGGACTCCCGCTGTGGAATAACCCCAGAATTCAAGTCCTAAATAGAACGATAGCATGGAAACCCTGGTACTCTAGGGGGATCTGGACACCCCAACAGCTCTTCTCTGCAGCTCGTTGGAAAACCTTTTCTGATTTACAAAAGGAATTTGCGTTACCAGCGAAACATTACTTTCAATTGATGCAGCTTCAACACTGCCTCAAAAGTGCTCGAATCCTGCCGCCCTCTGTCCCTACTGAGGACGGGCTATTAGACCTAATTCACTCTATTAGTAGTACACATGGGGTAGCCTCTAACTTTTATAAACTATTATGTCAGGGTACAGATACTGCTACTTGTAGAGCCCAACAAGCCTGGGAGCGCGAACTGCAAACCACTTTAACCCCTGTGCAATGGAGCGTTTTCTGGAGCAAAGTAGTGCGGGTTTCCCGATCTGCCTCAGTTACCCAAACTCTCTTCTTTTTTGCACATAGATGCTTTTATACTCCAGAAAAAATAGCCAAATGGAACACAACTGCTAGGGACCAGTGTTGGTCTTGCCATACTGCTGTGGGAACCCTCGCTCATGTTATTTATGAATGTCCTCAACTACAGGTTTACTGGGGGCGGGTCTGGGGTCGTATTCAATTTATCTTACACCTCCACGAGCCTCTTTCTTGGAAGATTGTGGGACTCCGCTCAGTGGCGGAGGTCCCCTCTCTTCCTAAGAAGGGTCGCTTTCTCCTTGATTTCGTGCTGGGTATAGCCATATGTTTAATCACGAGGAATTGGAAGGATAGCTCTCGACTTACTGTCAATGAATGGTGGAACCTTGTCTGCTTATATAGTAAATATGAGCAGATATCTCGGAGAGCTATTCCCCATACCCAAACTCACTCTCGCTTGTCTAAATGGCAGATGCTCAATGATTATGTACAATCTGCTCATTGCTCCGACATGTCTGTTTAATGTACACTCATCATGTTTCAGATCACCGTTAGGTTTTGTAACACAATAATGTCAGTACACGCCCGTTTCGGGAATGATTAGTTTTCTAGAGAAGAAGCAGGGGGGAGGGGGGTGGCAGGGGTTTACTTTGGTGTATGTATCACATTCTATGTATGTATCTGTCTTTTAGCTGTATGTCTTCCTTTCCTTTGTTGTTATAAAACGAAAATAAAGAATTAAAAAAAAAAAAGAACATAACTTCCAATACAGTGCCAACAATGAGCCTCAACAGAGTGTACTCTTATCTCCGCTGAGGCTAGCACGATATACAGTTATGTAACTACAACAGAGCTCAAGTCACATTATTATACAATTTTGGTTAAACTTTTTCTTTTATAACAAAACCCCCCACCCCGTCCTCCCCCGCCCTTTCCCCAACCCACCCCCATCGTCGTCGCAACCACTAGCTCTTTCATGAATGTCAGCAGTGAACCTCTCCAATTGTCCCCTCTCCTCCATCTACTCCCCCTACCCTTGGACCTTAATATCCCACATTTACTATCTCATTCCGACAATGGGACCCCAAGCTCTGAATATAGGGTTCCCATATCAACATGAAAGTGGACCACCTCTTTATTGAACCCCGAGCCCTCCAGCGCTCTGCCAGCATCAGCTGATGGAAACTATTGCGCCATTCCAAGAACGTGGGCGGGTCTCGATCTCTCCACCTATGTAAAATCTGACCCTTCCCCACCAGACATGCCTTACGCACCAATAACCGCTCCCATCTCCCAGTGGGAAGAGTTTGATGCAACTGATCCAGTATAACCAAAGCTCCAGTCCAGGGAAACCTCTGCTGTAACATTCTCATAATGCATCTATTAATATGGGACCAATAGGGAAGGATGCGCCTGCACTGCCACCACATGTGAGTTAATGTGGCCAGCAGTGCAGAACATCTAGGGCATGACCCATCTTGCGTAATATGACTCCTCAACGCTCGTCGAGGTGAAAAATATACTCGAGTCAAGGCTTTATATTGTATTTCCCTCCATTGCGCTCCCTCCACCAGCTCCACTATCCACCCCACTGCCATTCGAACAGTGCCTGGCAGTACGTCCCATCCTAATTCCCCTGCCCAGGCCGTCTCAGCCCTCCCGTAGTCCGGCGAGACTCCAAAGCACTATAGTCTAGCCTTCAGCCCAGCTATCATCGGGGGTGTATCCTCCCCGAGCTCGAAAAATTCGATAATCTGCGCCGACCTATCCACCCCAAGCTCCTCTCAGGGCAGCGTAGCCACATAGTGAGAAAGCTGCATGTACGCAAAATATTGAGTGGGAGATAGCTGGAACTCCTCACGCAATTTTAAGAACGGCCTGCATTTACCAGTAAGGTCTACTACATGTCCTAAATACCTCAATCCTTGTACTTGCCATGACTGAAATGCCTGGGATTCAGAACCCGGCAGAAAGTGCACATTGCCTCGTAGGGGCAGCCAACTCGACACCTGCCAGTTCCGTTGCCAAAATCTATTTAATTGTCGCCAAGTATGTCTCATAGAATTTAGCATAATACTACGCGTAAGTCGCGTTGGCAGTTGGGCACTATCCACATGTAAAGCCCCCACCAGCGAAAAAGGAGCCACTAGTACCGCCTCCAAGTCCCATGGCGTATAGGTGTCTGTTCCTCCCAAGCAGTCTCCAACATGCCGCGCTTGACACGCCAAAGCATAGATCCCTAAATCTGGAAGTCCAAGGTCCCCTCTACTCCATTTACCAATCATACGGGACATCGGGATACGCGCCCTAGCCCCCTTCCACAAAAACCCTTGAATCTCCTTTTCCAATCTATGCAGATCCCGCCGGAGCAATCACACGGGTAAGGTTTGCAACCAGTAAAGTATTCGCGGCAAGACCACCATCTTAACTGCTGCAACTCTCCCCAGCAGTGACAATGGTAGTGGGTTCCAAGCTCTCAGCTGAGTCCGCAACCCTGACAGAACTTTCTCAAAGTTAGTGTGGTACAAATCTTGTGGTAGTCTCGTCAAAACAATGCCCAAATATTTGAACTTATTGTCTGACCATTTCAGGGGAAAATTCCCCCCCCCCCCAGCCTCCCCGCAACCGCCCCGACACATCTAAGGCCTCTGATTTATCTGCATTTATCCAAAGGCCGGCAAAACTACCAAACACCCGAAATTCTGCCATCAATCTAGGCAGGGACTCTCTAGGCGCAAGCAGGTGTACCAATATGTCATCAGCAAAAGCCGCCACCTTAAACCCCTGTTTACCCACGTCCACCCCACAAATCTGCCGCTCCAGTTCTATGCTCCGTATTAAAGGATCCAGGGACAAAACAAACAGTAAAGGGGATAGTGGACAACCCTGTCTGGTACCCCTCTGCAAAGAAAAGGGAGCCGATAGGACCCCATTACAAAGCACTCTAGCTGTCGGAGTATCATAAAGACTCTTCACCATGTCACAAAAGGATTGTCCCAGGCCATAGAGTGGTAACAAATATTGTAAGTATTCCCAATTAACCCTATCAAAGGCTTTTTCAGCGTCAAAACTCACCAAAAGTGACTGCAACTGATGTTGATGCACCCACTCCAAAGATGTTAATATTCGCCGTATATTACGAACCGCATAACGGCCTCGCACGAATCCCACCTGTGACTCATGTACTACGTCACCTAAAATTCCCGTTAGTCGCTCTGCCAGAATTTTCGCCAACAACTTCATGTCAAAATTCAAAAGGGAAATCGGTCTATAAGAGGCCGCCTGTACCGGATCTTTACCCGGCTTAGGTATTAGCGTGATATATGCCGGATTGTCTCCCCAACGCCTACCACTCCCTTCGATTCTTTGACGGTATGTATCTACTAATAGGGGGCTCACCCAGTTCGACAGTAGTTTATAAAATTCGGCCCCATAGCCATCCGGTCCTGGAGTTTTATAACAGCTAGCATTCGCTATTACGAGCTGCACCTCCCGTAAGGTTATCGGTTGCCCCAGTTGAACCCGTTGCGCCTCAGTCACCCTTGGGAGCTTCAGCCCTTGTAGGTAGTTCTCCATATTAGAGGGGGCATTCTCCTCCGCCGCATATAGTTTTTGAAAAAAACCTTTGAATATCGCACTTATCACCTCCCGATTTTGTTGGAGTTTCCCTCGCTCATCCCGAAGAGCTGCTACCCCCCTTTCTCCTCTCTGACACTTCAGACATCTCCCCAACAATTTCCCCGGTTTGTCACCAAAACAATATAGCCTATATTTATAATACATTATAGATTTCTTGGCTCTCTGGTGGAGTAACTCGTTTAAGGCAACCTGTAACTCCCACAACCGTTTTCGATTGGACACTGTAGGGGTATGTCCGCTAAGCACTCGCGCCTGGGTCACTTGCTGCTCTAGCCGAATAATTTGTTCCGCCAGCAATCTCCGCTTCCAGGCCGCAAACCCTATTATATCGCCCCTCAACACCACTTTGGCGGTTTCCCAAACCAGTTCAGGGTCATCTCCGTGCACCCGATGATTTAGTTCAAAGTCCCGCCAACGTTGACACAAAAATTGCTGAAATTGGTTATCTTTTTATATAGCTCGATGGGGAACCGCCATAGACGTGACTTCCCGGTGCCTCCCCCCCATTGCAACTCAATCCAGACCATCGCATGGTCTGAGATCTCTAGGGGACCTATCTGCGCTTCTCCAATATGCGCAAAGGCAGTCGTGGAAAGCAAAAGATAATCTATTCTCGCACTAGTCCCATGTGCCCGTGAAATATGGGTGAACTCCTTCTCGGAGGGATGTAGTAATCTCCAGGGATCTATCAAGCTCAATCTGGCCCGAAATCTTTGCAACACCTGAGAAATAAGCGTTCTGTCTCTCGTCCCCCTGTCGCTCGAGGTGTCAAGGCTCACTTCAAAGACCCCATTAAAATCCCCCCCTAGAAGCAATGGCACATCAGGCAGTTGCTCCACCTTAGCTGCAATAAGATTGAAGAAATCCCGATCTAGCAAATTGGGACCATATACATCTCCTAGAATTATCTCCCGGTCTTCCAGTAAGCCAAGCAACAGCAAAAATCTCCCATTGGGATCAACAACCTGTCTTTGCATCGTGAATTGCACCCGCTTATGAATTAAAATGGCCACACCTCCCTTCTTCCCCATTGCAGGCGCTCCCCATACCTGACCCACCCAATCCCGACATAATTTAGCATGTTCCTCAGCCGTCTGGTGAGTTTCTTGTAATAGCGCAATGTCACACCGCTGCCTAGCCAGCGCCTTCAATACTTTATATCTCTTAATCGGGCTCCCCAGTCCACAGACATTCCAAGTTATTACCCTCAGAGGATCACCATTCCCCTAGGTCCAAGTTGCTAGTACAACGTGATCAAGGAGACCCTCCCAGCCTGGTGTCCCCCCCCCCCCCCCGTTTCCTCCGGAGCAGTTAACACTATGCATCTGCATATACTTTAGGTTGTGACGACCCCTCCGCCACCCTCCCCACCTCCCCCTACCCCCACTACCCCCCCAACTGCTAACCCCTCTCCCGTCTCTCCCCACCCCCAGCTCTAGAACCCCCCCAAACCCTTTCTCCAATACCCACCCCGCTCCCTCCTCAAACTACACCTCTAATCCTCGGGGCTCCCTCCTCCTACCCACTCCCAGGAAGCCCTCCCGAAACCCCTCTGAGCGCGACCAGCTGCTCCATTGCCCATAGGACAAGCTCCAATACCACAAACCACCCAGCCCTCTACCTCTCTTGACCAGGGGTACCTTATACCCTCCCTAATATGCCCAGTAGCCACCAATCCCCCTAGGCCTGGCCTCTGCCAACCCCCCTGTGCGTAACAGCCTACAATCATCCACCCTGCCCCACCCCCCTCCTATCTCCATCACATTATATCCCCCGCCCCACCTAGAACGCATCCCTCCCACCGCAATAAACAAACCCGACCCCAGTTATAGCATGTGCACAACCATCCTGCCAACGTTATACACAAATACATACCGCATAATAAAAATAAAAATAAGAATAAAATAAATAAATAATAAAAAGGGTAGGCACCCAGGCCGCTAAGTTCCAGATTCAGGCAGCCCGACCGCGCGGGCAGGAGTATCATATCCCTGCAAGGATCTCCGTGCCCGCCCAAAAACAAAGGGATCCAGGTACAAGAAATACTCTGGTTCAGGGCCCCGCCCACTTTCAGAGTAGAGGTCCCGTCCAGCCCCGGGAAACCCCTTATCCGCTGTGGCTGCCTGAAATCTGTAGCCAGAGCGCCCTCCAGGATAGCCCCACTTCCGCCCCACCACACAATGCTGGTGGGAAGGAACACAGTAAACCGAAACGAAAGGGAGATCCCAGGGGGGCGGTAAAGTGTCAGCCAGGCAAGCCACTGTTGCCCCTCCAACTCCTTCCGGTGAGGGCTGAGATGCACAAAGCTAGGAGAAAGAAAGAGAAGGAGGGAAACCCCCCCCCCCCCCCCAAAAAAAAACCCCATGTACAGGGCTCATCAATTCTAAGTTCCCCTCATGGCTTAACAAATTATCCCTCCAAGGCGCACATAGGACAGGAGAGAAAAAAAAATGAAACACAGTCAGCATAGAGTCCCGGGCCCAGTCAACAATAAGTATGAGATGTGGGGTCAGGATAACTGGAGACAATGTTGCATTGTAATAGTGGAACCAATTTGTAGCTAAGGAAGAAACAGAAAGACACAAAGTTACTTGATGTCTGCGTTGCCATTCTAAGCACCAAAAGTAAGCAAATGGTATATCCATTGCTACACTGTGCTGCCCCAATCTTCACTCTCCGATGGGGGCTTTCCGTAGCCAGTCAGTTAGCCCCATGGGCTTTCACGGTGGAGACGCCGACGCTGCCTTCTTTTGGGCGTGGAGCTGATTCACGTATTCTTCAACCGCAGAAGCCGACTCAAAAGTACGATGGGCTCCTTCACACAGCACATGTAGCTTGGAGGGATACTGAACAGAAAATCTGATTCCTGCCCCTATAAGCTTTTCACAAAGGGGGGCATACTCTCTCCGTTTCCGGCTTAGCGCCACTGAGTAGTCCTGTGCCACACGGATTTTATTGCCTTTATAGATGACTTCCCCTTTTTGCCGTGTTGCCCTTAGAATCAGTTCTTTCTGCGGGTAATATAGAAACTTGGCAAGGACGATTCTAGGGCGGGAGTCTCGCATTTGTTTTGTGCCTACCCGATGCACCCGTTCAATGCGCAGCTGGCCTCCAAGCTCACCATCCCCCAAGATTTGCATGACAAACGCTTCTAGGTAGCCTCGCAGGTCTTTATCCGAGACAGTCTCTGGAATCCCCAGAAAGCGCAGGTTGTTTCGACGCGACCTGTTCTCCAGGTCGTCAAGCTTGGCCTCCTGCTGGCATATCTGGGATTTTAGGCCGGCTACCTCAGTAGTCAGCATCTCCACCTTCTCTTCCGTTAGTCCCACGCGGTCTTCGGCCTCACATAGTCTATTCCCCAGAATATCCACTGAGGAGCGCAACCCATCCATTTTATCATGCAAGGCGTCAAATTGGGGTAATAAAGCCGTCGCTATGGCCGCCAACATCTCATCCAACGAGGCAGGAGACCTGGGTGAAGTGGGCACCGGGGCTGAGTCCGCCATCTTACTTGAGCCGGCCCCCCGTTCCCGGTCTCTCCTCAGCGTTTTAACCCCTGCCGCCATGCAGTTTGATCACACAAACCGCACTGTGAGGATCTGCAGGCACTCTGACACTGCTTAGTCACCTTCTCGTCGTGTTTTTGCGGTTTTACACGGTACTTAGTCGCCGGTTTGGGCTTAGGGCTTCAGGACACGCTCAGGATGCGACCTCTACTCTGTCCACATCACGTGGTCTCGTCCTCTCCTTTTCCTTTTACCTTTTATTTACCATTTTAACAAAAAGGTTGGTTGCCCTTAAAATATCCCCTTTCCGTTTTTCCCACTGTTTTTCTACATCCCTCAGCTGTTCCCATCCAACTAACGACTCCCTGAGGTATTGGCCCATCTTCGCAAAGTTAGTCTTCCTAAAGTCTAAGATCCTCGCCTTTTGAATGGATTCTAACAGCCCTAGTCCTAATACTGAACCACACCATCTGGTGATCACTGGATGCAAAATGATCTCCCACTACAATATCAGAAACACTTTCACCATTGGTAAGCACCAAGTCCAGTATGGCCCCTTCACATGTGGGGTCTGTTACCAATTGCCTGAATAGTTCTCCCTGTAGAGAATCCAGGATCTCCTTACTTCCAGATGATACTGCAGCAGGAATGTGCCAATCAACATCTGGCATATTGAAATCTCCTATCAGTAGCACTTCCCCTTTCCTAGCAATGCTGCACATGTCTTCAATTAACTCTCTGTCCACCTCTTACTCTTGTGAGGGAGGTCTGTATATCACACCAATGTAAATAGATTTCTCTTTCCCTCTTTCTAGTTTAACCACAATGCCTCCCCTCACCCTTTTAAGCTCTGTAATTCCAAAGCTTTAATAGTAGTTTTTACATATAGTGCCACTCCTCCTCCCCTACTTCCTACCCTGTCCTTTCTGAATAAAGTATAGCCAGGTATAGTTACATCCCAATTATGGTTTTCTGTGAACCATGTTTCTGTAACTGCCACTAAATCCAAGTCAGACACTCCCACCAAAGCTTCAACATCTGGGATCTTATTTCCCATGCTACGGGCATTTATACACACTGCTTTCCATATGTTACTCCTGTTACCCATTTCCATAAAGTTATTTAATAGTGGAGTGGAGGAGTGGCCTAGTGGTTGGGGCAAGGTACTTCAGGCCGGAAGGTCAGGGGTTCAAATCCTACTAGAGGACAGCAACCTTGGGCCAGAAGGACTGGGGTTTCTAGTCCCACAGGTGCTCCTTGTGGTCTTGGGCAAGCCACTTAACCCTCCATAGCCCATGTTACCTGTAAAACAGTTATCTCCAAGTTATAATGCCCTGTTCAATGTAATTTCAGTTTGTTCAGTGTAGACCACACTGATGCAGAATAGCACAGTATATAAGAGAATGTAAATAAATTTTTAATGTATCACCTACCTGGGGGCTTTCACTTACCTGGGGGCTCTCTTCACCCATCCCCAATGAATCTAGTTTAAAGCCCTCGTCAGTAGATTAGCCAGTCTCCCTAGATCCCTAGATTCCTTCACTTGTCCCACAAAAACACTACTTAAGTATCTACTACACCTCTCTAAGTCTTGGCTCAATTCCAATTCAGTAAGGATTCACCTCAGTGCAACTGGAGCTTATCACCGAGGTGTGCAAAGCAAGCCCATTTTTTCTACATCCTTTAGCTATTCCCTTCATGCTGCTATTAAAACCTCCCTATAAGCCACTTGCAGTGTCTTGGGACCTCAATGTTGCTCTTGTGCAGCTGATGAAAGCTCCTTTTGAGCCACTCAATTCTTGTCCCCTGAAGTTATTGAATTGTAATGTTTTTTGTTTCTGGTGGCAGTCATTTCAGCTTGTAGAGTGAGTGAGCTTCAGGCACTAGTGATTCATCCGCCTTACACTAAATTCCACCACGAGTGGTCCTCTGCAGTGGCATAAGTTACAATGAGGGGCTCCCAAACAAACTTTTCCTGAGGGCCCCCCTCCATTGTTGTGGTGGTGGTGTACCCCCCCCCCCCCATGCAGCCCCCCTTTGTGCAGCAGCTACCCCCCATGTGGTGGCGGAGGCGGCAGCAGCATGCCAAACTTACTATATCATGTTTGCTGTGCTGTTCCGCACTTGTAAGTTCACCACAGGCCTGGTGGGTGTTCCCTGCTGTGTTGAAGTCTTTTGGTGTGGATGTTATCGCGAGACTTTGGCCTGGCAAGGAACAGCCACAGTGTCCGTGACAGACTTACAAGAGCGCATCAGCTTGGTGAACACAATAAAGTACATTTGCAGCACCGCTGCCACTGCCGCTCTGTGGTCCTGCTTTCTGTCCCAGGCCCCCTGCATTGTGGGAGCTGCTTGGGCAGAATTTATGCCAGTGATCCTCTGCATTCATCCCAAATTCCTTCCGAAGGTGGCATTAGATTTCCATCATAAACAGTTAATTGTCCTGCCAACATTTTTCCCAAAATCTCATGCTCACAAAGGGGAAGCTGCACTGCACATGTTGGACTGCAAATGAGACTTAACTTTCTACTTGGAGCGGATGTAAGTCCTTAGAAAATCTCTCCAACTTTTTGTTTCTTTTGATCCCAACAGGCTAGGGGTTGCCATTTCCAAACATATATTATCAATTTGGCTAGCAGACTACATCACTTTCACTCATGCATATCAGAGCCATGGCTGCATCGGTGGCCCATGAGCTCATTCTCCATTGAAGAGATTTGCAGATTCCCAATGTGATAGCATCTTTGACCAATCGGCACTAATGAATCTCTTTGGGGAGTAGAATCCAAATCCATCCCTCCTAGACCCATTTCTTTCTGTTCAGACTTCCTTAAAAATATATACAGGGTGGCCCAAAAAAAGTGAGAACATCTTGTAGCATATAAGTTATTTAAAAATTCAAAAAGACAGATGTAAACTATTGACAAATTTAAAAAAAAAGATGACGACTGGAAATTGTCGAAATAAAGACGTTATATAGCTAAAAAAGGTAAATAAGTAAACTATTTAAGCTTTTAATTTACGAGATGTTCTCACTTTTTTTGGGCCACCCTGTATATATAAAATGCAAAAGGCCTGTTGCCAGCAAAAGCAATGTGTGGTTGCCCCTAATGGGCTCCTCTTTCTCCTTTTTTTCCTTTTTTTGTTCAAGGTAGCCTGTAGCTAGGGAGTCCCATATGTGGAGGACTTTGTTCCTGCTTTTCTATGAAGAAAATGTAGTTATTCACCTGTAGCAGGCATTCTTCATGGACAGCAGGAAAAGTCCTTATAACCCATCCTCCTCCCCTAGGAGTTATATTCTCCTCTGCTATAGTATTTGAATGAAATTAAATGGCACCACCCCAGCAGATGAGAAGACGTGAGCATGCGCAGAGGAGTTTCCAAAGGTTTACAGGTGGAGCTGGGAATACTCCCACACAGAGCTCTGTTGGATGACATCACTCATACATGAGGACTTTTTCTGCTGTCCATAGATAACACTCCTACATGTGAATAACTAAATTTTTCCTTTCACCCATTCACATCTCATTACTGTTTGGCAAGGACTATTGATGAAACATTTTTGCTCAGTCTGTCCTGCATGTTCTCTTTGAGGGTTTGAATCAAACACCATAGCCCCCCCCACCCCCACCCCTCCCCATGGGTTTTCTCAAAAAAGGTTCACAATGGCCCCAGAACTAGAAAAATCATGTTTGTCCATTGGTGTTTTGTTCATTCTGCCCCACCTTTTTTTTATAGACACTGTAACTAAGGATTCATCCTTGTGAGTGTTCATATGCTTGTCCATAGAAGAAAACAAAGTTCCATATTGTCCTGCTAGACCATTAAAGACAAGTGGGCGGTTTTCCCCTACCAGCAGATTGATGGAGACAAAGAACCAATGAAATACCCAGGTTTTGATGACATCACTCCCATGACTCTATTCACTTCGGCTACCAGAGGTCTCTTCAGTATTCTTTTGTCTCCAGCAGATGGTGGATGGATTTTCTCCACTCTGAAGAAAATCTGAATAATTGAGAGGAAAAGATTGATTTAGGAGGAGGGAAAATAAGTTCAGCTCTGCGCTCTTACAGTATGATAAAAGCTTGTTGAGCAGCCAAACAATTGGAAGGACTGGAAGAGCTCAACAACCTCACATGACCTTAATGCCCCCTCCCTCTTCCTCTGTCTCCCAAAGATCACAGAAGGCTCTCAGAAGAATCTGCCTGCCAGCCACCTTAAAATAGTGTCTGAAAAACAAGAGAAACATGGGCGAAGAACTGAGCCCGGCATGAGTTTTCTGCTTGGGGCTCTCAGGGGGTAAGTACCAAGACTTGACCTCATCATTGTTCTTGTTGAAGGCTTCCAATTCCACTAGCACCCCTTAACGCCAGAACACCTCTGACACGCCCAGCACACTTAGCACACGGTAACCCTTTATTGCTGCTGTTACCACATGGAAAAGACTGCTCTTTACTGCCATTTAGTAAACATACCCCTAAGTATCCTTCGTATTCAAATTGTCTTATGTCCTCACCTCGAGTAGCGCAAATACAACTTTCATATAAGTTGGATTAATACATTATTTTTCTCTTTTACTGTAGACTACATTTGTTGTATCCCTGTATGACTAAGTACTAGTATGATAATTCTTATCCATCTTTCAGATTATAACCTTTATATGGTTGTGGATTTATACATTGAAACTTTGTTATTTTTCAGTAAGTCCCTTGTTCTTTTCCTATGCCTGTGCTGGTGTTGCTTTGACACCATTCCGTCTGTGATAACATCATTATTGTAAATGGATTAATGGTGGTTCAATTGTTAATCACTTATAGGTTTCATGATTCACATGTCCACTTTTTTTGGTACATTCACTTTAAAAGTTGGGTATTCTTAATTGAGCAAATATTTTATTGATTTATTATGATTTTAATACTTTTTACATTATGAGATTTTTTGTAATATGTTTTCTTTTCTTTTATTATTGCATATGTTTATACAAAAGTGATTTTGATGTATTTATGTTCTGAGGTTCACTCCCTGATGAAGGCTCATGCCAAAATGTAGCCATGTTGGGGTCGCTGGATTCCAATAAAGGAATTCTTTATTTTATGTCTCACTCTGTGTTTCTTGGTGTTTTTGCGAGTACTGTGTGTTTCCTGAGGAAAAGTTCGCAAAAAGGTACATAGGTTCCGCAATGCTTGTCCTGGGGTAAGCAGTGGATTTCGTGGATCCTCTTTAATAATGGTTTATGGATCTTTTCTCCAGGAACTTGTCCAAATCTTTTAAAACACAGCTACACTAACAGCTTTTATTACATCCTCTAGTTACAAATTCCAGTGTTTGAGTAGTCGTTAAGAGAAAATATTTTTTCTCTCATTTGTCTTAATGAAATTTCTTAATGAAATTTCCCATCAGCCCCTGCGGGCTTAACAGACGCGAGGGAGACACTCTCCCTTAGCGAATCTGAAAGCTGGGACAGAGGGGCTCAGCCATCGCAGAGGGAGGGACTCAGCTGGGCAGAGGGGGCCCCGCGGGACACTCCATTCTGCCGCTGTCGCGGCGGCAGCAGCCAGCTTTTTTTTTTTTTAATTTTCCTTGTGCCGATGGGGGGGTGGTTAGGACTGGTAATGGGCTATGGGGGAGGTTAGGACTGGTAATGGGCTATGGAGGGGGTTAGGACTTGACTTGAGGTGGGCTGTGGGTTGATGGGGGGGTTAGGACTGGTAATGGGCTATGGGGGTCTAGGACTGGAAATGGGCTGGGGGGCTGATGGGGTTAGGACTGGTTGTGGGCTGTTGGGGGGGTGGGTAGGACTGGTAATGGGCTATGGGGGGCTAGGACAGGAAATGGGCTGATGGGGAGTAGTAAGGACTTGAGGTGGAGTGTGGGGGGAGTTATGAGTGGAACTGGGCTATGGGGGGCTAGGACAGGAAATGGGCTGATGGGGAGGGGTTAGGACGAGGTGGCCTGTTGGGGGGGTTAGGACTGGTAATGGGCTATGGGGGGCTAGGACTGGAAATGGGCTGATGGGGGGGGTTAAGACTGGAGGTGGGCTGATGGGGTTAGGACTGGTAATGGGCTGTGGGCTGTTGGGGGGTTAGGACTGGTAATGGTCTATGGGGGGTTAGGACTGATAATGGGCTATGGGGGGCTCGGACAGGAAATGGGCTGATGGGGAAGGGTTAGGACTTGAGGTGGGCTGATGGGGTTAGGACTGGTAATGGGCTGTGGGAGGTGTTAGGACTGATAATGGGCTATGGGGGGGCTAGGACAGGAAGTGGGCTGATGGGGGGGTTAGGACTGGCAATGGGCTATGGGGGGCTGACTGGAAATGGGCTGATGGGGTTAGGACTGGAAGTAGGCTGATGGGGGGTTAGGACTGGTAATGGGTTATAGGTGGGGCTTAAACTGAAAATGGGGTGATGGGGGGTTAGGACTGGAAGTGGGTAGATGGGGGGGCTAGGACTGGTATTGGGTTGGGGGGTTGCTAGGACTGGAAATGGGCTGATGGGGGGCTAGGACTGGAAATGGGCTGATGCAGGGACTAGAAGGGAATGGATGCTGGGTGAGGCTGGAACTAGAAGGGAGCTGATGTTGGGGGAGGATTAGAATGGGATGGGGCTGGGAGAGTAAAATGGAGAGGGGAAAAATATTTTGTGTGGGAGGGATGAAAAATCTACAATTGGCCGGGTATTGGGAGAGTAAGTGGGGATTGAGGATGGAGGGGTAAAATTTGAGTGGATGAAACAGGAATGAGGAAAGAGCAAAAGGAGAAAGATTAGTATGTTAAAGCAGATGTAGAGAGAGAATGGAAAAAAACTAGGAGAGAAGAAAGGACAAATGGACAGCAGACAGTTAGCAGAAGACACGAAGAAACCAGAAGAAAGTGGCTGGAGCAATTGCAGCTGAAAAAAATGCACAAAAGGTAGAAAAATATCTCTTTATTTTGAATTTATTAATTGGAATATGTCAGCTCTGGGAAATGTGCATCATTAACATCTTCGCTTTGTTTATTACAAGAGGAAATTAATTTATAGTTTTATTTCTACAGTGTTGTTGTACATTCCAAGTTTGGCTTTTGGGGTTCCCAGTTTAATTATTGTCTTCCTATTTCTAAATTGTGATTCCTTGTTTGGTGATGGTCTATGTTCTGCATGTGTAATTGAGCTGAGGTATTCTGTTTATGTAATTCCTATTTGACATTGCCACTTGTTCTCTTTCCCCAGTAGGTCATGTATTGTTATTCTCTGAAATGTATTGGTTTAATATTTGCAGTGTTTCCTTTTGATAGGTAGAGTATTGTGCTTTGTGAGTCCTGGTAGTGCTGTTAGGATACGGCGGGTTTGCTATGGGTTCTAAATGGGCAGTGTTTGTAGTAGTTCCTAATGTGTCTGGCGGTTGGCACTGGATTATAGTAATGTAGAAATCTTTTAGTCTTTCTTTATCCATACACTCATTAAGAGGCATGTTTACTAAAAGTTAGTATATGGTAACATTATGTAAATATTTATGCAAATGAGGCCTCTTATGCAAATGAGGCCCTGCACCGAGTCTCCGCACATGGCTCCGCACCCCCCTTGGGCCGCCCCTGAATACATCTTCCTGGTTTATTGATATTTCTTTCAAGTGAGAGTAGACTTTGCCTTATCTTCAGGAATGGGCCTGGGTCACAAAGGATCGCTGGAGGCTAGACACACTATTCAGTATGGCTATGTTCTGAAATACAAAAGGGGCACTGTGCGGATCACCTTGGACAAGTTGTTACTTCAGAAGACAATGGTGCCCGTTTCCCTGAGTGATTGGGGCAAGGGAAGGTATTCCATCTATTTCATGGTGCTGAAAAAGGACAGATCATTCTGGCCCATTCTGGACCTCAAGGGTGTCAATGAGAACTTGAACGTCCTATGCTTCTGGATGGAAACTTTATGATCCGTGTCTCAAGTGGTGCACCAAGCGAAGTTCCTGGTATCTATGGATTTAGCCAAGGCATGGTTTCATATCCCAATATGGGAGGATCAGAAAGGTATCTGTGTTTGCCATGTTTGGCTCTCACTTTCAATTTGCTGCTCTCCCATTTGGACTCTCCACTGCCCCAAGGATGTTCTCCAAGTTCATGTGGTGGTGGCTAGGGCACTACAGCACCAAGGGATTTGTGTGCACCCATATTTAGATGACTGGCTTGTCAGAGCCCATTCTCTTTTAGAAGCATCTCTGTAGCGACCCGAGTGGTGTCTTCTTTGGAAAGCCTTGGCTAGGTGATCAATCAGAGCCAACTGATACCTTCCCAGTCCCTTACTGCCTGAGAAGGTGGTTAAAAGGTTGTTGGATTGCTGGTGCTGTTCTGTTCACAGCAGGCTCACAGATTCTGGCATTATCTTCAGTTCCTTGGCTTGTTGGCTGAACAATCGAGATGGTGCCATTGGCACATGCTCATATTCAGCTGCTCTAGAAGAATTTGCTTACTTAGTGGTCCCTGCATTCTCAGGAGCTTGAGCTCAGGCTCCTACTCCCAATGATGATGAAGGTCAGCCTGCGGTGGTGGCAGCAGCCCAGTTTTCTGAGGAAGGACGTGCTGCTGAACGACTACTCATGGATCCTTCTGATGATGAATGTCAGTCTCTTAGTTGGGGAACCAATTGCCAAGACCAAATGGCCCAGGCCTGTTGGAACTGCAGGGAGACTGTGTGGTCCAACTACCTCAAGGCGAGAACCATTAGGTTGGCTCATCTGAATTTCCGGCCCCTGGTGGAGGGCCAGGCGGTCCAAATGTTTTTGGACAATGCCACGGTGGTGGCCTATGTCAATTGGCAGACTGGCATGAGCAGTGCTGAGGTGGCCCTGAAGATGGCTCTCCTGTTTACATGGATGAAGAAGAATCTCTTAGCTGTCTCAGCTCAGTACCTTGCTGGCGTAGGCAGTATGGAATTAGACTTCTCAGTCAGCACTTTCTGAATCCAGGAAAACAGGAGTTGAGTCAGGAGGCATTTCAGTTGATTCTGTGCCACTGGGCTTGCTCCGAGATGGATCTGATAGCAACCCACTGCGATGCCACATATGCTGCATGGAGATGGGGTCTGAGGGCATCAACGTCCTAGCTCAGCCTTGGCTAAGTCAGCGCCTGCTGTTTGTGTTTCTTCTGTGGGCAGGGCAGGGCAGGGTAGGGCAGGTGATTCATCATATAGATTGAAAAGAATTATTTTGGTGGCACCGGATTGGCCGAGGAGAGTGTGTGGTTCGGATGTCTGAGGCTCTGCAAGTGCCACCTCTTCATTTCTCTCCATCTCGGGGTCTATTGCATTGGGGAACAGTTGTCCTGGAGAACCTGGCTCCTTTCTCACTTACGGCTTGGCTCTTGAAAGGAGATGGCTAGCACATGAGGTCTAACCTTTGGTGGTTCTGCTCTGCTCAGAGTCTGGAGAAGGTCTACCAAACTGGCATATGTGCCGGTCTGATGCCTCTTTGAGCAATGATGTGGCGCATGGCAGCTCCTAAGGCGACCAAGTTGCCTTTTTTGTTGGCCTTTCTGCAGGACAGTCTGGAGAAGGGCCTTTTTCTTATCTCCCTGAAGGTTCAGGTGGCAGCTTTGCCTGTTTCAGAGGTCCTGTGGCTGCTAAGGCTCTAGCCTAAGACCCGGATGTTTCACGCTTTCTTCAAGGGATATGGCATCTGCATCCTCCCCTCCAGTCTGTTCCTTCCTGGGATCTGTGTCTGATGCTCAGGGCCCTGATGTTGGAACCCTTTGAGCCATTGAAGCATGCTACTTTGAAGGATTTGATGCTCAAGATGGTCTTCTTGGTTGCAATTTTTTTTGCAAGGTGGATTTACAAGTTACGGACTCTGTCTTGCCGAGATTCTTACTTATATTTTTCTGAGGAGGTCATTTCCATCGGTTTGTGCCTTCCATCTTACTTAAGGTGCTTTATCTCCTTCATGTGAACCAGATGGTTTGCCTGCTTTCCGTCTCTAAGGGGAAATGCTAGGGGAAGGATAAGGATCTTTGTCTTGTGGATATCCGGAGGGTGCTTTTCTGGTACATAGAGGTTACAAATTCTTTTTGTAAGTCATACCATCTTTTTGTGCTGTTTACAGGCCCTCACAAAGGTGACGTGGTAGCTAAGTCTACCTTGGGATGCTGGGTTGAAAATCTTTGCCTCGGTGTATTTGCTGCAGAACCGGTCAGTTCTGGAGGGTTTGCATGCCCATTCTACCTGAGCACAAGCATCATTTTTATCAAGCTTTCTCACTTGGATGTCCACGCTCAGGCAGACACAGCCTTGGTTCTAAGGTTTTGCAAGCTGCTGTGTCTTCTTCAGTTGAGGCATAACTTATGTAAGTCCCACTTGTCTGGACTGGTCTAGCAGGGCGATGTGAAAGATGACATTTATTTATCAGATAATGTCCTTTCCTTGAGTCCTGCTAGACCAGTCCAGGGCCCGCCCCCTGGAACTGTTTGCTCTGATATGTGATGGTAGCCTTGGGTCTGCTGTGAATTATATACTTTGCTCAGCAGATTCATCTGCAACTAACAGCTTTCTGTTTATGCTTTCCTGTGTATAGTTCTCTACTCTTGATTACTCATTGTTGCCCATGTTGAGGTTGTGTGAGGCTTTCCATGTTCTCCCATATGTTTTGGGATGGATACTGAAGAGATCACTGGTGGCAGAGGCGAATACAGGCATGGGAGTGATGTCATAGAATTCTGGGGTTTTCATTGTTTCTTTGTCTCCACCAATCTGCTGGTAGGGAAACACAACCCATTTGTCTGAACTGATCTAGCAGACTCAAGAAAAGGATATTATCTGGTAAGTAAAATGTCATCTTCTCTGTGATGGCCCTGTATGATGACACTGGCACAGGAATTTCCGAGCATGTTCAGCAGAGCATTCCAGAAAACTCTACAATCTGTAAACACAACTTTAGCCTTGGATGACATTACCCATTTGTAAGAATTGATATCCTGATGTTCTCAGAGATCACCTATTACATGGAAGTTTTAGTTATGCGTTTTCTTAATAAGCAAAAGGTACTTATAAAATACATTCATCATGTTTTAGCTTTATGTTTATGTTATTTAGGTCTGCAACAATAAGAAAAATTGCCATTGCAATAAGGACTGGGCTCCTCCAGACTGCCTTAATCCAGGATTTGGAGGAAGTGTTGACAGTGGACCTTTAGTTAAAGACTCATTCATTGGCTATCTTTATCCTCCTGAAGAAGATGACAATGGTAGGAAACACTTTTCTTGTTGAGAAAGGATCTTTAACATAATACAGCTAATGTATTCTATAAGAAAAATAAGCAATTTTACAGAGGATGTGCAGTGATTCCGTGGTTGTGGGAAGGGTCCCAAAATCTGCCTCATCCCAAGAATTATCTAGTTCTTTAAAGGGCTAGTGCAAAGGTATTAGGTGCCTAGGTGAATCTTTAGGCTTGCCCCCCCCCCTCTCTCCTTCTCTTAACTTACAGAAACATGTCCCCCTCCCCTTGGAAAGATTTTGATAATTAAACTCAACAGTCATGAACATCCCAACACCACTTTCTCAGATCAATTCTGTATCATGCATAGCTAGACATCACTGAGTCAATTTTCAAAGGAAACTGTATGTTTACTGGCAGTTGATAACCATAACTTCCTTGTCCTTATATTTTCATCCCCTGTATAATAGTGAGCTGAAAATCTGTCTAACCACTCTACGGCTACCTATATAGTGCTGGGGTTTAGTTAGGATGGAGAGAGGGTGGCAACTCAAAACTACCCTGCTAAATGGATAGTGGCAGCAGCAGTCTGAGGTGAATACATATATTCAGTGTACTGACTATGGGGTAGAGTCCAGTTTACGTTTAGCGGGGATGGACATCTGGTTCGGAATAAGTCACCCTGGATGGCAGGACATGCAGCAGCCAAGGCCACGAAGCGAAGTAATGGGTCACAGGGAGTTCCCCGAAGCCTGACCCTGTCCACAGCAGGGCTGCGGGGAAAGTAAATTTACAGGGTCTGCAAGGCATCACGGCTCCTATATGGAGCTGCAGTGCCATGGCAACATGATGCCATGGCTCCGCAGCTCCATGCAGGAGCCTGGCTGGGCTAGCCAGAGAAGTGCCTGGACATCCAGGGTGCCTGAATTGAGGCATGTTCTGGATATTCAGGCCCTATCCACGATTCTGATCCTGCAAGGACATCTAGCCCCCATGGGAGCAGAATCGGATGCATCTACGGGCGGCCTGGGGATGCACAGCACAGAATTTGCCTCCACTTGTATAGCAATACTGATATACTTATTCATCTAAACAATACAATCAGCATTTAAATAAATAGGCTGGCCACTGCATGTGAAAATTACCTCCCTCCTACATATTTTTAAATATTTAGATTTGTTTTGTGTGTATATATATATATATATATATATATATATATATATATACATAGATAAAGAACATTTCCAAAAGCCATTTTCTCAGGTAAATGACTACTAACCCAAGTAAATGAACTTTTAAAACTTTTAAAACTGCCCACCTTCCCTGCAAGTAAAAGTATATACTGATGATTCTTTGAAGTTGTGTGCTGCCAGGGCCTATTTTTGTTTTACTTTGACTGTTACCCCCACCATCCAATCCCCCCCTCCCAAAACTGCTGCTCTAGGACATCACCTCATAAACCAGCTTTGGTTTCTGCAGATTCTTCGTGGAAGACCAGGTGCCAAATCAAGTCCAAGAAGTAGATGGCAAGCAATTGAATTAACTCCGTTTCTTTTTTCCGAGCCAAGTCCTTGCTGTCATGCTGACTGTGCCACAGAAAAAGAAGAGTGATAGAAGCATGTTAAATCTTGTGCTCCTCGCCTGCATCTCACAGACTGATGGCTACTTTGGACCATAAGCTTTTATAGTGTCCACATGGTTTTAAAGCAGCATTTGGGCCCCAAGCAGTAGGGGAGGAGGATGCAGCCTAATGTGCTGCCACTGCTTTTCTCCTTCTGCTGTCTTAGATCACCACATGAGTGGGGTGGAAAGTTTATGATCATGTGAAACATGGGCTGCAAGATAAGAGCTGCTTAACAGAGTGGATGGATGCTGTGGGTGTGAAAGATGGTCTAGCAATGGGACCGTGAAACAGGGACTACAGAATGAAGTGTGTGAAAGAGGGATTGAATGTGTGAAGGGTAGTCCTCATGAATCAGGGTGAACCTATGAAAGAGGAGTTAAGAAAAAGATTTTGTCAGTGGGTGCGAATGAAGAACAAGAAGACTGGAAGAGAGGACAGGAAGGGAGAGAGAAAGGTCTAGTATAGGTATGGGAAATAAGGAGATAAAGACAGGAAATGAAGGAGTGGAGGGCTGGAATCTGAGGATTGACACAACCCTCTTCCTCATCCCCATCCTTTTCCTGTCCCCTCCAATCCCCACACTGAAGTTTTCTTTCTTTTTTTTTTTTTTACTTTATTTTTGCATATCCAACGTCATGATCTAAGTAGATCACAAAAAAAGCATGGGGGAGGGGAATATTCAAAGCATTTAAATCAGTTAACGTACCTACTAAATGGCTAAAATGCACTGAGTCCAATATTCAGCAGCACTAACTGGTTAGCAGCCAATTATCACTGCTATTCAGACAGCAACACGCTGACCAGCAAACCCACATATTCAGTGCCAGATGTCAGATAAGTTCTGTCACTGAATATCAAGGTTTAATTACAGTGGCTAGGCACTTTAAATTGCTTAACCACCACCACTGAATATTGGCCCTCATAAATATTGTAAATAATACTTGTCCTAAATACTAAAACAGTAAAACGCTGCAGAAACAAAGAGATGTATTCTGATTTGGCCATCCAGCCCCCTTTGCGGCTGACCAGAAGCAGGATGCCCAGACTTAGATCTGATTCTGATCCTGTGAGGGCTAGACATGCCCGCGGGATCAGAATCTGGTCTACGGCCTGAACACGAAGGGCGGGCCCCGATTCCAATTGGCCTGCACGCCCAGCAGATCCCCGGTTATCTCAGTCAGGCTCCTGAATGGAGCCACAAATGCCAGCTGCCATTGATTTTGTTCTTTCCCCACAGTCAGACCCTCAATCCGGCCTCCCATGGCCATGGTCCGGCTGCGTAGAACTTACTTGACCACCCTACCTTTTTTTTTTTCTCGGCCCAGCAGCATGATCCCTTGACATCCAGGATAACTTATTCCATCTCTGCGGTGGAATAAGTGCCCCGTCTATATTCATGGCCCCGGACATACAGGGCTGACCTCAGAAATGGCCGTGTACATCTGGGGTCGTGGCCTGCCCATGCCCCACCCTCTCTCCATCTCAGAAACGTCTCCTTCCGCCCCGTCTAGATCTCCCCATACAAACACGCTGTTCATACAGAGGCATTAGCCGGGGATGGATGTCCAATCCAGATGTCCATCCCTGCTATTCGCTGTACTTAATGATCCCCTAAATAAGTTATTCAGACACAAATCAAGGTGTAAAATTACACTCTTCCTGATTTTCAAAAGGTCTTATCAGGTTAGTAGGACCTATATATGTGGTAGAACTATCCAGATAGTTCTACTGAATATTTCCTTTGACTATCCATGGTACTAATCAAATAGTGCTGGGGTGATCCATGAGACCCTTCTCTGGATAATGGTGACTTTCAGTGCCACATTTTTGCAGCACTGATTTTCCATAGGTAGGGTTGGTGAAATTTGAGTTCTTGATACAAGTGCAAAGTGTCCATTTGCAGGGTTTTGTGTTATGACACACACAGGCTCATTCTGTCCCAGACGTCCAGGCCCTCTGTACACCCAGTCTGAACCTGACATATAGAGGGCATCACGATTCCTATCCTATGGGGCACGTCTGGCCCCGCGGGACCAGAATCGCAAAAGTCCTGTATGTGCAAGCCGGGACTGCGATTCAACCCAGCCTGCACATACAGGACATGCCAGACTAACTCAGTCAGGGCTTTACAATGGAGCCATGGCGCCTTGGCATCCAGTTGCCATGGTACCATGGCTCCATTGTAAAGCCGCGATCCTTGATCGCCAACTGCAAAGTTGGTTTCCCCGCAGCCCAACCCCCAATCTGGCCTCCTAAGTCCAGGGCTGAGGGGAATGTCCTCGGGCCCCCCCACCCCACCCCATCCGCTCCCCAGGTCCCCC
Source organism: Ichthyophis bannanicus (assembly GCA_033557465.1). Taxonomy (NCBI): domain Eukaryota; kingdom Metazoa; phylum Chordata; class Amphibia; order Gymnophiona; family Ichthyophiidae; genus Ichthyophis; species Ichthyophis bannanicus. The sequence continues at coordinate 730,644,380 of CM066035.1, forward strand.
TGATCCATGTTGTCCAGGGAACTTATTCCACCTCAGAGGTGGGATAACTTCCCCTTACAAGTCACCGGCCCCAGATGTACAAGGCCAGCGACCGCCCACCCTAACTCTGCTCCCGATCCGCCTCTTCCCCGCTCCTGTCTAACTTCCCCGTACAACCGGCGGGGAAGTTAGATGCCGGTGAGGGGGCCGCGAATAATGGGGATGGATGTCCCATTGGGGCATCCATCCCCACTATTCGTGGGACAGAATAACCCCGACAATGTCTAGCTGTGGAGGGAGTTATTGGTGTTATTGATGTGAAACTAGAATTTAAATAGAATGTTTTTGTATGTTGAGATGTAAAGTGAAACACCCTACTTCTGCTCTACATCTGTTACTAGTGTGTATGGGAGTGTTCCATATGAGTGAACAATTATGCCCTATCAGATATTCAAAGGCAATTATGCATTTGCTCTAAAATGTATAATTAGCCTAGCAATGTATTTTCAAACAATATACAGGTAGTATCAGGCTTTTAAATTGCAGAATGGCGAAATATTATGGGGGTCAGTCTGATCCACATTTAGTGGGGATATACGTCCGGGGCAGACATATATGCCCCACTAAATGTTCAGGTCCTATTCCGGTGAATGAGCTCCCTGCATGTACTGCAGAGATGTGCGGGGAGCTCTGTACCTGCCTTGAAGGGGGTGGGCCAAAGGAGAATCGAGGGCGGGCCAAAGGTGTGCCTGGACCCAGGATGTACAGGGCCTATTCCAGTGATGGCTCTGTATGTCCGTGCTTAAGCAGATGGACGGGGGACTTATTCCACCATGAAGGTGTAATACGTCCCCTAGACATGGGAGGACAGCACGGCGGGACAGGCACCAGTGAGTGGAGCAGGGGTCCCTGCAGCCTTACCCCGGTTATGACAGGCCCGATGGGGGGTCGGGCTACAGGGAAAGGGGCACCCAGGTGATGTGCGGCTAATCAGGGCTTTGGCATGGAGCCATGGCACCATGACAACGGGGCACCACGGCTCCATGTAGGAGCCAGGCTGAGCTAGCCGAGCAGAGCTCTGGACATCTGGAGTACCTGAATCAGGGCACATCCTGGATATCCAGGCCCTATGTTGCAATTCTGCTCCACGGGGCTGTCTAGCCCCTGTGGGAGCAGAATCGGATGCATCTCCGGGTCGACCAGAGTTCTGGACGTCCAGACGGCCCAGACGTGCATCTATGGAATTGCCTCCTCTCTGTATATTTGTGGGACATGTTAAAGGAAGAGCAAGAGTCGGTCAGAAAATTACCAGATTTCTGGCATCATCCTGCATCCTATAGATCGGCTAAAAAGGTTGGGGCTCTTTAGCCTGGAGAAGAGACGGCTGAGGGGAGATATGATAGAAGTCTATAAATTAATGAACGGAGTGGAACGGGTAAACGTAGATCGATTGTTTACCTTATCAGAATATGGAAAGACTAGGGGACATGCAATGAAGCTACAGGGTAAACTATTTAAGACTAATAAAAGAAAATATTTTTTCACTCAACGTGTAATCAAACTCTGGAATTTGTTGCCGGAGGATGTAATAAAGGCTGTTAGTGTAGCTGGGTTTAAAAAAGGTTTGGACAAGTTCCTGGAGGAAAGGTCCATAAACCATTATTAAGAAGGGACCCAGGATATCAATGCTTGAACCAGTACAAGCACTGTGGAACCTGTGTCCCTTGGGGAAACTGCTAGGTACGTATGAACTAGATTGGCCACTGTTGGAAACAGAATGCTGGGCTTGATGGACCTTAGTCTGACCCAGTATGGCATTTCTTATGTTCTTATGTTCTCCCTCATTATTAATGCTGGCTACATCCCACCCCCCCCACCCTTTTTCCCTAAACGTCTTTGTGAACTCTCTTCACATGATGCTAATATTTCTCCTTCAAATTCAGTGTTGTAAGAAATTGCAGTGAAGGGGCAAATGCATAGCCATAATAAAAATAACTACTGAGCAGTAAATACTTAGCATCACATGAAGATGATAGTGTAAGAGCATGCTAAATTTTAGATATGGAACATTCAGTGGTATGAACAGCTCAAATATTTTCCTTATTGATAAAATATGCAGGAGAAAGATTTGTACAGAATGTAGGTATCAACAACATGATAGCCATGCAGTCAATGTACATCTAGAAACTATAAACAAAGTTGGCATAATGTTGATGCAAAGAATTGCAGCAAAGTCTATCACTGTAGGAAGACAGTGACAACATTAATATACTGCTAATTTAAACCACATGTGTTAAGCAGATTTCAATGGCAAACCAGTAGGTTACATGTTACAGCACTGTGAAGAATAATTATAATAGTAAAATAGGCCAGCAGTATACAAGCATGTCATTAGATTGCTACAAAATAAGAAAATATACTCGTAATGTATTATTCATATGCCAGCATTTCAAAATGCTTTGCTCTATCCAGGCAATTCACTGTTTTAATAAATTGGACCGGGAAACCCAAACAGTATCCATAAAATATGTTAAACCAATCTGATAACTATTTTTTCCTAAAATCTGTTACTGTTCCATACACCCAAGCATGAAAGTCACATCCTTAAATAACCAACCGGTATTGCAAAAGATGATCATTTAGGGCCATCCTGACACAACATATTTTAAATAGCTCTAAGAGTTCCAATGGGGGTCACAAACTCGATTGCCCTTGCCCTCCTCCCCCCCAATAAATCTATGCTTTCTCCTTGTTGAATCAGAAGATGTTTTCATTTCTTGATCAAGCTCTGTTGTTCTGGCTTTCTCTCCTCTAGCTTCCCTTCCTACTGGCATTCATGTAGTAAAGGTACTAGCAGTAGGAAGTGAAGCTGGAATGAGTGAAAAGTGAGAATAACATGGCCACTTTCAGAACTACTAAACCTTTTGGTTTTCAGAACTGCTACACCTTTGGGCATGTCAAGATGGCAGTCTGAGCAGTGTCGGGCTCAGCACGTTTCATATGGACAAGAGGACAGTCAAAATGAAGGCAGGGAAGCCTCCCTTGAGTACCCCTTTCTTACTGGTTTTTGGTCCAATGGATAATTTTCTGCAGGAACCCTCTGCAGCATCTGGCTCTGGTAAGACTCCAGCTATGCTGACATTGAAGCCAGTGAACCTAGCGTCTTCTTTGGAGGGTGACATCACTCTTTCCCTGGAGGAGCGCCTTTCCCACCTTCCTCCTGTTTCAACGGCACAGCTGCAGAGTGGTGTGGCTAGCTCCCAGTCGGACACCAATGTGGGAGAGCACAGCATTCAAGGGAGCATCGCTGCACCTGGTGCCATGGTATCCTTACTGCCCAGGTCTGACCTAGCAACTTCTGGAGAGTCTTTGGAGGGGATGTAATTGGGCAAACAAAGTGTTAGAAGAGTAATGGCCTCTTCTGCATCACATCTGATGTTCTCTCAGCGTTGGTCTTGGTAAGGCCTGTTGAGTTTACTCTTGAAACTTTATGGGATGCTGTAAATAATCTAATGGTAGCTACTCATCGCAAACTCAACAATTGCAGTTAACTATGCAAGCTCATTCTGACTCGATCATACAGCAATAATCTGCAACTGAGGGGCTAAAAACTATTGTTTTGAATCATGCAGTGAAGATAGATTCAGTTTGTGACTCTAATAAATTGGAAATGTCTCGAGGGCCTCCAATTTTCTGTTCATCAATTTTCCAAAATCTTCATCTATATCTCCACAAAAAATGTTCTTTAAATATTTAATGGATGTTTTACAAGGGCCCAGGGACATGATTCCCCCAGTTCCTCATATATATTTACCTGTTGGGAAGACGCAACCTTCAGGAGATTCTGCTGCCATGAACACTTTAAATGTCTCAGTTTTATTAGAAGATTCATAGTCTGAATCCATGACTTCTGCAACTCTTTTGATTTCCTGTGCCCTGTCAGTAGATAAAGACTGACTACTGAAACTCTTCTTTAAGAAAAGAACTGACCCATTTCTTGGTTTCAATATGTGGGTCTTCCCAGACCTCGCCAGAGATGCTCAAACGCAATAGGGATTTTTTTTTTGTTAATAAATTCAGAATTGCAGTTGGGTGCATTATTTTATTTAGTCAGTTTTTATATACCGCCCCTTCCAGAAATCAGGGGTGGTTTACATTGAACAAACCAGGTACAGAGAACAAAGATTACAAACCATAAAACTTTATAACTATGTACAGAGTATTTTCCTGGATTAATAACACTGATGTATAATACTATAAGTTATATACAAGGAACTGATGTTACAGACTGTAATATATTTTAGCTATGTACAAAGTTGCTGCCAAGGACAGAGATATTGTGTGGAGCACATCCACAATGTGAATTACGTATTGGGTGTGAGGGAGGGGAAAAATGTAGTTGAGATACTGTTATTATAGTGTTCAGAAAATAGATGCGTCTTTAGTTCTTTCCTAAAGGTCTTCAGGTCTTTGATAGACCTAATGGTGTCTGGCAGAAAGTTCCATAGTGTAGGTGCAGTGTAAGTAAAGGCCCTATTGCTGGTTACTTGCTTTGTTTTATGAATTGAGGTTGGAATTTCAAGAGTGTTTTGACTGATTTTCCTTCTGGTCCTAGACTCTGTTGGGGTGTGAATCCTGGATGCAAGGAATGAGGGAGAGATATTGTTGAGCAGTTTAAAGGTGGTGATTATTTTATATTTTATCCTGCTTATTATTGGGAGCCAGTGAAGGTTCCTAAGTATTGGGGTGATATGGTCTGACAGGTATGCTTTAGTTATGACTCGTGCTGTCACATTTTGAGCTAGTTGTAAAGAATTGATTGTCTTTTCGGGCAGACCCTGAAGTAAACTATTGCAGGAGTCTCAGTGAGGAGTTATTAATGCTTGGACTACAGTTAGAAAATCGCTGGGTTCTAAGAGAGGTCTGAGGTTTTGGATGGATCTTAGTTTAAAGAAAATAGTCTTGGCTGTTTGTCTTATCTGGGATGACATGCTGAGTGTTTTATCTAAGATAATTCCCAAGTATTTCACCTCAGGAAGGTTGTTTTGTATGTTGATTTCAAAGGGGGGGGGGGTGAAATAAGATACTGGGTCAGACCAAGGTCCATCAAGTCAGAGCACCCCCCTTCTCCGCACCCTCATCTACCACTTTATGGGGGTGAGAGAGAAGAGGCGCGCACTCAGTGTGCAAACCGCCTGCTGCCGGCACGCTAAGCAGGTCTGGTCCCTCCCAGAGAGACCAGACCTGCTTAGTGTGCCGGCGGGAAGACTTCATTGCCTGCCACCGCTGGAGGTAGGGAATGGCAGAGAGCCGAAATGCGCCCCTGAAGTCTTTGCGCCCTGTGCGGCTGCACCGCTCACACAGGGCTCGGTGCAGTCCTGCATCAAGCCCAGTATCCTGTTTCCAACAGTAGCCAGTCTAGGTCATAAGTACCTAGCAGTCTCCCCAAAAGACACAGGTTCCTGAATGCTTGTATTGGGTCAAGCAGTGATATCCCGGGTCCCTTTTAATAATGGTTTATGGACCTTTCCTCCAGGAACTTGTCCAAACCTTTTTTAGACCCAGCTACACTAACAGCTTTTACTACATCCTCCAGTAACAAATTCCAGAGTTTGATTACACGTTGAGTGAAAAAATATTTTCTCTTATTAATCTTAAATAGCTTACCCTGTAGCTTTATTGCATGTCCCCTAGTCTTTTTATATTCTGATGACTTAAACAATCGATCTACGTTTACCCGTTCCACTCCATTCGTTAATTTATAGACCTCTATCATATCTCCCCTCAGCCATCTCTTTTCCAGGTTGAAGAGCCCTAACCTTTTTAGCCTCTCTTTATTGGAGTATCCTTACATCCCCTTTACCATTTTGGTGGCTCTTCTCTGTACCTTTTCTAATAACACTATATCCTTTTTAAGATATCGCGACCAGAATGCACACAATATTCAAGGTGCGGTCGCACCATGGAACGATATAGAGGCATTATAATATCCTTTGTTTTATTTTCCATTCCTTTCCTTATGATACCTAGCATTCTGTTTGCTCTCTTGGCCACTGCTGCATACTGGGCAGAGGGTTTTAACATGTTATCCACGATGATGCCTAAATCTCTTTCCTGGGTGGTGGTTCCCAATGTGGAACTTTGCATCGTGTAACCATAGTTTGGGTTGTTCTTTCCTAGGTGCATAACTTTGCACTTGTACACATTAAATTTCATCTGCCATTTGGATGCCCAGTTTTCCAATTTATCAAGATCCTCTTGAGGTTTTCCACGATCCTCTTGGGTTTTAACAACTTTAAATAGTTTTCTGTAATCTGAAAATTTGATAACCTCATTGGTTATTCTCATAAGAACATAAGAACATAAGATATGCCATACTGGGTCAGACCAAGGTCCATCAAGCCCAGTATCCTGTTTCCAACAGTAGCCAATCTAGGTCATACGTACCTAGCAGTTTCCCCAAAAGACACAGGTTCCACAATGCTTGTACTGGGTCAAGCATTGATATCCTGGGTCCCTTCTTAATAATGGTTTATGGACTTTTCCTCCAGGAACTTGTCCAAACCTTTTTTAAACCCAGCTACACTAACAGCCTTAACTACATCCTCCGGTAACAAATTCCAGAGTTTGATTACACGTTGAGTGAAAAAATATTTTCTTTTATTAGTCTAAAATAGTTTACCCTGTAGCTTCATTGCATGTCCCCTAGTCTTTCTATATTCTGATAACGTAAACAATCGATCTACGTTTACCCGTTCCACTCCATTCATTAATTTATAGACTTCTATCATATCTCCCCTCAGCCTTCTCTTTTCCAGGTTAAAGAGCCCTAACCTTTTTAGCCTTTCTTCATAGGAGTATCCTTCCATCCCTTTACCATTTTGGTGGCTCTTCTCTGAACCTTTTCTAATAACGCTATATCCTTTTTAAGATAGGGCGACCAGAATTGCACACAATATTCAAGGTGCGGTCTCACCATGGAACGATACAGAGGCATTATAATATCTTTTGTTTTATTTTCCATTCCTTTCCTTATGATACCTAGCATTCTATTTGCTCTCTTGGCCGCCGCTGCACACTGGGCCGAGGGTTTTAACATGTTATCCACAATGACGCCTAAATCTTTTTCTTGTGTGGTGGTTCCTAAAGTGGAACCTTGCATCGTGTAACCATAGTTTGGGTTGTTTTTCCCTAGGTGCATAACTTTGCACTTGTCCACATTAAATTTCATCTGCCATTTTGATGCCCAGTCTTCCAATTTATCAAGATCCTCTTGCAATTTTCCACAATCCTCTTGGGTTTTAACAACTTTAAATAGTTTTGTGTCATCTGCAAATTTGATAACCTCACTCGTTATTCCAATTTCCAGGTCATTTATGAATATGTCAAAAAGCAGAGGACCCAGCACAGATCCCTGGGGTACACCACTATTCACCTTTCTCCATTGGGAAAATTGGCCATTTAGCCCTAACCTCTGCTTTCTATCTTTTAACCAGTTTCTGATCCACAGTAGTACACTGCCTCCTATCCCATGACTCTTTAGTTTTGCCAAAAGTCTCTGATGAGGGACCTTGTCAAAGGCTTTCTGAAAGTCCAGATACACTATATCAACCGACTCACCTTTGTCCACCTGTTTATTCACACCTTCAAAAAAACATAACAGATTAGTAAGGCAAGATCTTCCTTGTCTAAAGCCATGTTGGCTGTCTCCCATTAGGCCATGACTATCTAAATGCTGAATAATTTTATTCTTTATGATGGTTTCTACCATTTTTCCCAGTACTGACGTCAAGCTCACCGGTCTGTAGTTTCCCGGATCACCCCTGGAACCCTTTTTAAAAATTGGTGTTACATTGGCTATCCTCCAATCTTCAGGAATTAGAGATGATTTTAATGATAGTTCACAGATTACTAATAGCAGGTCTGCAATCTCATATTTCAGTTCTTTCAACACCCTTGGATGTATACCATCTGGCCCAGGTGATTTGCTACTCTTCAGTTTATCTAATAGTTGTAATACATCTTCCCGATGTATCGATATTTCCTTCAATTCTTCCGCACCTTTAAATACCACTTCAGTCATGGGTAACATCCCTATATCTTCCTCAGTAAAGACCGAAGCAAAGAATTCATTCAGTCTCTCTGCTATCGCCTTGTCACCTCTTAGTGCCCCTTTAACGCCTCTATCATCTAATGGACCAACTGACTCTCTCACAGGTTTTTTGCTGCGAATGTACTTGAAAAAAATCTTTATTTCACGTTTTTGCTTCCGCAGCAAGCTTCTTCTCAAATTCTCTCTTTGCCTGCTTTATCAATGCCTTGCATTTGACTTGCCATTGCTTGTGTTGTTTCCAGGTTTCGTCGTTTGGCTCTTTTTTCCATTTCCTGAAAGATGCTTTTTTGGCAACAACAGCCTCTCTGACCTCACCTTTAAATCATGCTGGCAGTTTTTTTGACTTCCTTCCACTTTTCTTAAAGCGTGGAATAAAGCTGGCTTGGGCTTCCAAGATAGTATTTTTAAACAACACCCAAGCTTGATGTAAGTCTTTAACCTTTGCAACTGCTCCTTTTAGTTTTTTCTTAACTGTTTTCCTCATTTTATCATAGTCTCCCTTTTGAAAGTTAAAAGGTAGTACTGTGGATTTCCTTACTATCCCTCCTCCACTAATTAAATCAAAGGTGATCATGCTATGATCACTATTGCCAAGTGGCCCCAACACCCTTATCTCTTGCACTACATCTGGTGTTCCACTAAGGACTAGGTCTAATATTGCTTCCCCTCTGGTCGGTTCATGAACCAGCTGCTCCAAGAAACAGTCATTTATTTCATCTAGGAACTTTATCTCCCTAGCATGTCCTGCTGTGACACTGACCCAGTCGATACCGGGGTAATTGAAATCACCCATTATTATTACTGCACTGTAACTTTTGCTAGCTTCCTTGATTTCTTTGAGCATTTCATCATCCATTTGTTCATTCTGACCAGGCGGACGATAGTACACCCCCACTGCCATCGCCTTCCCCTTTTTACATGGAATTTCAATCCATAGAGATTCTACAGCAAATTTTGTTTCTTGCAAAATTTTAATCCTTTCTGACTCAATGCCCTCTCTAACATAGAGCGCAACCCTCCACCAATTTGATCAGCTCTATCATTACGATATAGTTTGTACCCAGGTATCACAGTGTCCCACTGGTTGTCCTCCTTCCACCATGTCTCTGATATTCCAATCATATCTAACCTCTCGTTTAGTGCTATATATTCTAACTCTCCCATCTTGTTTTTTAGACTTCTAGCATTTGCATACAAGCATTTTAGAGACTGTATTTTATTCATATTAATTTGGCTATTGGTAGACATGGATAATTTGGGATCTTTAAACTCTGTCTGCTCCATACTCGAGGGCATTTGGGCTACTTTACTCTTTTTTGGAACCTCTCTGCTTTTTGTAGTATCCTTCAAGGATACATTCTTCCGAACCATGCGCTCTTGGGCGACTGTCGGCTTTCCTCTATTATCTAGTTTAAAAGCTGCTCTATCTCCTTTTTAAAGGTTAATGCCAGCAGCCTGGTTCCATCCCGGTTAAGGTGAAGCCCATCCCTTCGGAAGAGCCCCTCCTTTCCCCAGAATGTTCCCCAGTTCCTAACAAATCCAAACCCCTCATCTCTGCACCATTGTCTCATCCACACATTGAGACTCCGGAGCTCTGCCTGCCTTTTGGGTCCTGCGCGTGGAACGGGAAGCATTTCGGAGAACGCTACCCTGGAAGTTCTGGATTTCAACTTCCTACCTAAAAGCCTAAATTTAGCTTCCAGAACCTCCCTACCACATTTTCCTATGTCATTGGTACCGACATGTACCAAGACAGCAGACTCCTCCCCAGCACTATCTAAGACCTTATCTAGGTGGCGCGTGAGGTCCGCTACCTTCGCACCAGGTAGGCATGTTACCAGGCGATCCTCACGTCCACCAGCCACCCAGCTATCTACATGCCTAATGATCGAATCACCAACTATAACTGCTGTCCTAACCCTTCCCTCATGGGCACTTGGGCCTGGAGAAACCTCCTCGGTGCAAGAGGGGTTTACATCACCTGGAGGACAGGTCCTAGTTACAGGATCACTTCCTGCCACACCAGGGTGATGCTCTCCTGTCACGTGACCTCTCTCCTCCATGGCAACAGGGATGCTGCCAGACTGGAGGTGGGACTTCAGGACTATATCCCTGTAGGTCTCGTCTATGTACCTCTCTGTCTGTCTTATGTTTTCCAAGTCTGCTACTCTAGCCTCTAGAGAACGGACTTGTTCCCTGAGAGCAAAGAGCTCCTTGCACCTAGTGCACACGTAAGACCTCTCACCAGCTGGGAGAAAATCATGCATGTGACACTCAATGCAAAAGACTGGAAAGCCCACATCCCGCTGCTGGACTGCTGTCTGCATTTAGTTTTAAGTTTGCGTTTAGATCTTTAAGTTCTTTATGTACTAAAGGGTGCTATGGATATTTATATCACTAAAACTGTACCTAATAAGTTTAATATACCTTGTTCACCTGAAGCTTAATTAATCTCAGGTCCTTAGTGTATGACTGATTTGGGTAATGAGCTTCACCTGAGAGCACCTCCTGTCTTTTAAGTTGTGCAAGTACCTATAAAGCTGTGATTATCCCAGGGGAGGGTGGGTGTGGGGAGGGAGGGAGGGATATAACACTTATTAAAAGAGGGCTGCTACACAGTACCCTGTCCTGTGCTGCTGAGGTAAGCTATATTCTGATTTGATTTAAATTATAGCTCTTTGCTGCTGCTAGGCTCTAACCTATTATGAAATTTAAACTACAAGCTCTCTGCTGGATTCTAAATTTAACCAGAAAGCTCTCTTCTGTGTTTTAATTTGAAACTAAAAGTATTTTGCTGATGCTAGGCCCTGAGTGACTATGAAATTTAAACTACAGCTCTCTACTGGGTATGAAAGGTAACCAGAAAGTTCTCTTCTGTGTTTTAAATTGAATCTTAAACTGTTGCTACTAGGCCCTGACTGATTTAACAAAAAATAGTGGGTTCACAGATTAATTAGCTTTAAAAGAAAAAAATTCCTTTCAGAAATATTCCCAGAAGTATATACTCACAATTGCAGATTTCTCTCCAGATGTAACAGCCCCCCTTTCTAGTCCTTCAAGTCTCTTTTTCCAGGTCATCTACGAATATGTCAAAAAGCAGCGGACCCAGCACAGATCCCTGGGGTACTTCACTATTCACATTTTTCCATTGTGAAAATTGGCCATTTAGCCCAACCCTCTGCTTTCTATCTTTTAACCAGTTCCTGATCCACAATAGTGCACTGCCTCCTATCCCATGACCTTTTAGTTTTGCCAAAAGTCTCTGATGAGGGACCTTGTCAAAGGCTTTCTGAAAGTCCAGATACACTATATCAACCGACTCACCTTTGTCCACCTGTTCATTCACACCTTCAAAAAACATAACAGATTAGTAAGACAAGATCTTCCTTGTCTAAAGCCATGTTGGCTGTCTCCCGTTAAGCCATGACTACAGTATCTACATTCAGTAATGTTTTTCTTTATGATGGTTTCTACCATTTTTCCCGGTACTGACGTCAGGCTCACCGGTCTGTAGTTTCCCAGATCACCCCTGGAACCCTTTTTAAAAACTGTCATTACATTGGTGAGCCTCCAATCTTCAGGTATTAGATGATTTTAATGATAGTTCACAGATTACTAATAGCAGGTCTTTAAGGACTACAAAAGGGGACTGCTACTTCTGGAGAGAGAGATGCAATTGTAAGTATTTACTTCAGGGAATTTTTCTAAATCTTGGGGAAAAAGGAATTCTTTTGATTAAAGCTGATTAATCTGTGAACCCAGTGTATTTGTTAAATCAGTTGGCCTATAGCAGCAAAGAGCTTTCAGTTTAAATTTCATACTTAGTCAGGGCCTAATAGCAGCAAAGAGCTTTCACTTTTTCAACCTCTATCCAAGCAAGGCCTTTGGCACTCCCCCTGGAGATTGGTCACAGATTACCTTAGAAGCACAGGACAGGGTACTGTGTAGCAACCAGTTTTTAATAAGTCTTCTTTCCCTCCCTCCCTCCCTCGCCAACACCCACCCACCCCTGGGATAATTGTAGCTTTATAGGTGCTTAAATCTCTTCAAGGAAAAGAGGTGTCATTCACTCTCAGGGGTAGTTGTTTGTTCTCATCAGCATACATTAAGTACCTGAGATTATTTAAACCTCAGGTGAACAAAGTACATTAAATGTATTAGGTATAGTTTTATTAGTATAAGTATCCCCAGCAACCCCTAGTACGTAAAGAACTTAAATATCTAAACACAACCTTAAAATGAAGATGCAGTCCAGCAGTGAGATGGGGGCTTTCCAGTCTTTTGAACTGAGTGTCACATGAATGATTTTCTCCCAGTTGGTGAGGAGTCATACGTGTGCACTAGGTGCAAGGAGCTCTTTGCTCTCGGAGAATGAGTCCGATCTCTGGAGGCAAGAGTTGCAGACTTGGAAAACATAAGGAAGACAGAGGTACATAGACGAGACCTACAGGGATATAGTCCTGAAGTCCCACCTCCAGTCTGTTAGCATCCCTGTTGCCATGGAGGAGAGAGGTCACGTGACAGGAGAGCATCACTGGTGTGGCAGGAAGTGATCCTATAGCTAGGACCTGTCCTCCAAGTGATGTAAAACCCTCTCGTACCGAGGAAGTTTCTCCAGGGCCATGTGCCAATAAGGGAAGCATTAGGACAACCATTATAGGTGGCGATTTGATCATTAGGAATGTAGATAACTGGGTGGCTGGTGGATGTGAGGATTGCCTGGCAACATGCCTGCCCTGGTGCGAAGGTAGCAGACCTCACGTGCCACCTAGACCAGGTCTTAAATAGTGCTGGGGAGGAGTCTGCTGTCTTGGTACATGTCGGTACCAATGACATAGGAAAATGTGGTAGGGAGGTTCTGGAGGCTAAATTTAGGCTTTTAGGTAGGAAGTTGGAATCCAGAACTTCCAGGGTAGCGTTCTCCAAAATGCTTCCCGTTCCACGTGCAGGACCCAAAAGGCAGGCAGAGCTCCGGAGTCTCAATGCGTGGATGAGACAATGGTGCAAGGATGAGGGGTTTGGATTTGTTAGGAACTGGGGAACATTCTGGGGAAAGGAGGGGCTCTTCCGAAGGGATGGGCTTCACCTTAACCGTTATGGAACCAGGCTGCTGACATTAACCTTTAAAAAGGAGAGAGAGCAGCTTTTAAACTAGATAATAGGGGTGAGCTGACAGTCGCCCAAGAGTGCATGATTCGGAACAATGTATCCTTGAAGGATACTACCAAAAAAATGAAGTTAGGGCACATCAGCAGAGAGGTTCCCATAAAGGCAAAGGTAACCCAAATGCCCTTGAGTACTGAGCAGACAGGGCTTAAAGATTCCAAATTACCCCTGCCTACCGATAACCAGATTAATATGAATAAAATACAGTCTCTAAAATGCTTTTATGCAAATGCTAGAAGTCTAAAAAATAGGATGGGAGAGTTAGAACATATAGCACTAAATGAGAAGTTAGATATGATTGGCATCTCAGAGACATGGTGGAAGGAGGACAACCAGTGGGACACTGTGATACCTGGTACAAACTATATTGTAATGATAGAGCTGATAAAATTGGTGGAGGGGTTGTGGTCTATGTCAGAGAGGGCACTGAGTCACAAAGGATTAAAATTTAAATTAAAATTAAAATTTAGCAGGAAGCAAAATTTGCTGTAGAATCTCTATGGATTGAAATTCCATGTAAAAAGGGGAAGGCGGTGGCTGTGGGGTTGTACTAGCGACCGCCTGGCCAGAATGAACAAATGGATGATGAAATGCTCAAAGAAATCAGGG